>OX381715.1:49746221-50946221 GCA_947462335.1 Harmothoe impar | reverse complement strand
ATTGTTGAGGAGATAGTTGACTTGTTGCGTCACCGCTGGATCTGTCTCTTCGTTGAAAGCCACCGGCAAACCCACCTGGAGATTCTCGACAGGGGCTGCCTGAGTAACCAGAGCATGCAGATCAGCATTGTTGAGGTTGCGGGACATAGCTGGCCTATCGTATGGGGTAGGGCGAGGGGTAGATCCATGCGCCCCGTCCCCAGCGACGGCAGGCAGCTGACGAGCGGGCTGCTGGAGTGTTGTCGGGAGGCCCAGCGAAGCGGGCCGGGTGACAGCAGCATGGGCGGCCTGCCCGGCGTCCAGACCCGGGTTGACAGGCGCGGGCACAGTGACGGGCGGCACACCACCAGTGACAGCTGACTGGGCCACGGGTACCAGGCCCGCTGGTAAATGGGCCAGCTGTTGAGGAGGGACGACAAGTTGATGAGGTACTATGAGCTTAACATACTTAAGTATCTCCGCTGACGTTCCTTCCACTGTGCCGAGGCGTCCGTCGAGGCTGTTGACCCTGTCTGTCAGTATCTTGACTGGTGACAGCACCACGAGGTCCTGCACGCCGGCGTCAGGCGGGGCCGGGTTGCTAGCGTTCGCCGATTTCTTAGGGAGCGCCTTCGCTGCCTTCGCCCTTTTCGACCTAGTAACCACCGCAGGTGTCTTCTTCGTCGGTCCGGCCATGTTCTTGTCTGAACGACGACCCAGGACTAGTTAATAATTAACTATGACGAACAAAATATATATGCGGAGACCTTCACGCCGTGAGATCTTTGTAGAAATGGCAGAGTTCTTGGTTTAGCCGCTTGGTGGCGCCCCTGTGTGATTATGCCGGACGCTGGCTGAAGGTGGCGCTAGTGTTTCCCGCTCCTCTATCTAGATCATTAAACGGGATGCCTTCGTCATCCCGACCAATGTGAGCAGCGCCTACCTACATTCTACTACAGTGAAGTCAGCGTTACGGAGAATAGTGGATTGACCTAGAGTGGATTGACCTTGACCCATACTATAATTGTCTGCCCCAATTTACTTCCCAGATTTGCTACACATGTAAACCGAAACAGAATTTAATTAATTTTGTTTATCCCTCGGGGATTTGCGAAAGTACTAAATTGTCCTCCAAGAAAAAGCAAAATTTGTTCCCTGGCCCACAGCTAAAAGTCTGAGCCCATAGATTTCTAGATCCATACGGGCCATGGAAAGTTAGTGTCTATCCCTGAACTTTATCTAATATAGTGACCTAATACAGTGACCAGGGAACAAATAGTGGCGCCGCCACCGGGATGCTGCAGAACTCTATGATCACCAGTACCAGCGGAAACCCCCTTCCGCCCACTCGTCATCACCAACAAGTTGTGTTTTAAGTTTTGTTTGTCATCACTAATTTAAACTTTATAGGATTACTCCTGTTATACGGCTCTACCATGCCTAAAACACCAAGCAGTAAGAAGCCGACTAAGAGTAAATGGACAACGGCGGAACTCTCAGAGAAGGTCATGGACATAAGGTCTCGCATGGATGGGATTGAAACCGCTGTAACTGGTGTCAAAGCGACCGCTGACATGATCCTGGTGCGCCTCAATGCTGCACTTCCATAGCGGACACCTGCCCTGACTGCAGCTGTCACGGCTGCTACAACAACTACAACAGCTTCCATGGCCGGTAAGGTGTCTACATGTTTCTTTACTAGGGGATCCACTCCGTATGACAGGCCCCAGGTGGTCCCTTCTACCTCCCAGGCTGTCCAGGAGACTACTGTCAACACCATCAACCCGGCTGTCACCGCGGCCTCAACGGCGACCCCAGCTGTCAACCCCGTCCTCAACCTGGCGGTCACTGTGACTGTCCCGGCTGTCACAATGACCTCGGCCACGGTCACTCAACCTGCGGCGGTCAACGCTCCTCAGCCACAGGTCTACTATCAACAGGCTGCTACTGTCAACCCGCCTGTGTCATCAGTGTCAACACCACACTACCCGGTGTCTGTTCCCCAGACTCCCTACGACTACTCCCCCCAAGGTCAACCTACTGTCAAAAGTGTCATGGATTCCTCTATCAACGTGCCACTTGACCTTAGGCAGTTAATCCAGACCTGGCCATCAGTATGAGGGTCCAGACTCTCCTGGATACTGCTCATCACATGTCCAGTGTTAGGGGTGAGAAAACTCATCCTCACGACTATGTTACCAGCGGGCCTACCCGCACCAAAACCACACTTGCTTCCTTAGACCTTGGAGAGTATCTGTATGGCCTTAAAAGGCTCGCAATTGATGATGTTACCCCTCTCTCAGACTGCCCAAAAAGCATGGACAACTTCAACCAGGTCCTAGCCGATGCTAAGGACTTTGACTGGGAACAGGTCCGCGAGTGGTCGAAGGAGGTACTCTCAGGTGTAGCAGATGGTAATATCAAGTGTCCAACCCCCTCGACCATACATGGAATGATCCCGCTGTGGCCGCCTCCAGATCAGAGCTTTCGCGCTTTCGCCCCGGCCGCCTCTATCCTACCCTTGGTGCAGTTATGGTCGCAGCTGAGCAGGTCAAGGCCAGGGCTGCTACTAGAGCAGCTAAAGTGGCATCTACCTACACCACCCCTGCCGCAGCTTCCTCCTGCTGTGGTGCCACCGCCACTAGTGCTACACAAGGGCGTCAACAAAGCAACTACAGTGCAACTCAGAGCAGCCATGGTAGTAAACACAAAAAGAAGGCTCTCTCGTCTGTTGGTCGCCCGGATGTGGTCTGTGAGGCCTACAACTCACCCACAGGGTGTACTAAGGAGGATGGGCATTTGGTCGGTACCATTCAACAGGGCTATCACTGCAGCTGGTGCCTCTCTACTATCCAATTGGTACACTAACACCCCTATACATCCTTTCGTCAGTAGGCGGGCTCACACCGGCGCTACATCTGGACTCTTGCCGAATGACGACCATCACCTGGTCCTACTGTTTGTACTACTACTACTATGCCCAGCCATCCCTTACCTCTAAGGGATGGCTGAGTGTGCCTGAGTGTTTCTACACCAACAGCTACTGGACTAGTTCACTACTGCCTGGTGTTACTACTACCTGCGACAGCACTAGTACACCTGTCACAGAGTTGGGTTCTCCCCATACTACTACAGGGCTTTACCCTGTTCCTACTGACACTGCAGTCGAGCCAGTTACCACTGGTGAAACTGCTCCGCCACATGGTGAGACTACAGCTTGTGGTCCTACCATGCACTCCAGCCCCATAGATTGATGTTACAACCCTCAGCCCTACCTGTACGGACGCAACTTTGATATCCCAGACTGTACAGGCTCGGCGGAGGGACATACACACTCTGACTACGACCCTATCCTGTCTGACACACCACCAGCGGGCCCTACACCGTACCAGTATGCTCCTATAAAGAAAGCCTTCTGGCCGGATCTCAATCTTCAGGAGTGGGCTGAATTTCTTGTCTACCATAAACTGTACACTGCAGTGATGAAGACTGGACTCCCTAACCACCTTGGAGCCCGTCTCACAGTCCCCTCCTCTCTGACCCCCTGGAGTAATACTGCCCCCCTTATGACAACCTCTAAAAAAGACGCAAATGCTAGGCGAGTAGTCCTTGACCTCTCTTACCCCGATGGGGGGATGTAAATGGCGGCATCACTAAACACTGCCTGGGTGGCAAGTGTCGTCCCTACACTCTGCCCTCAGTGGAGGACCTGTGCACCAAGGTCAAGGACCTCGGCGCCAACTGCTATCTGTGGAAGGGGGATCTCTCGAGGGCGTACCACCAGTGGCGCACGGACCCTGGAGACCTCCCCCTACTAGGCATGAAGTGGAATGACCTTTATTACGATGTAAACAAAGCAGAAGACAATGTGAACAATGCTAATTAACAATATAAACAACTAAATTTGCGATGTAAACAACAACTAAAAGGTAGGGAGGTTGCAAAAAATTGTCTTCTGGTCATGTAATAAAACTTGTGTGTGGGGTCACGTACATCCCGCTTATAAAGCCAGACACACCTCTGGTTGGTACGGGATGTACGTGACCAAAGCTTACAATACTGGCTATATATTACATTGACCTGTGCCCCTTTTTTGGAGCACGGTTGTCCTCATCTGCTTGCCAACGCACCACTAGTGCAGTGGTCTACTTACTAGCCCGCGCTGGACACTGGTCATTGGCCTACTTAGACGACTTCTGCTGTGCAGCAGCCACCCTGGAGGAGTCCCTGGAGGACTATCAAGCATTTCAACACTTCTGCTCTGACCTCGGCCTGCAGTTGTCCCCCACAAAGTGTCAACCCCCGTCACGTGTGATGGAATGGTTGGGTTTCAAACTGGACACCTGTGATATGACTCTCACTGTCCCTCAAGTTAAACTCACCGTGATCGAACAAGGATGCTACCAGTGGCTCACCAAGAAGTTCTCTACTGTGAAAGAAATCCAGTCACTTGTTGGTAAAGTTGTACACCTCTCAAAGTGTATCCCCCTGGCACGTAAGTTTATTTGTAGGATTCTGCAAACATTGAGGCTGGCACCAGCCACCGGGCCTGTCTACATCAGTGATGGATTCCGCATGGATGCACGCTGGTTCTACCAGTATGCTAGGCTCTCCAATGGTATCCATCTCATGGAACCAAGCAGACATCACTTCATGGCGGAATGTGACTCTACACTGGTCGCAGGGGGAGGTAATTCCTACTGCAAATATTACTCACACACGTACACGCCAGCTGAGATGACAGCTTACCCCCTCATAGTCCATAGGGAAGCAGTCAACCTCGTCACAGCTCATACCAGACAACACTCAAGGCAATGCCATCACCCTCTACACTGACGATATGGCGTCTAGCCATGCTCCACATACTGGCAAAGCCACTGACAAGATACTAGCCATGTGCGCTAGACAGCTCTGTTTGGAGGCGGCCCGGCGTGATCACCATGTTGTCATCAAACACAAGAGGGGAGAAGATATCCCCTTGGCGGACGCCCTCAGCAGACTCCATGTCAAGAGCAGACACGCGTATGCTGCTGCTGAGATCTGCGCCCGGGGCTTACTTGAAGTACCAGCCCTCACCCCCCTACCAATGTTTGATCCTATCTGAATGTTTACAGGTTCACTAAGGGGACAGCAGACATTCCACTCCTATAATGCTTCAGTGCCTGATGCTAAAAGAGCCAACAGGTTGCGACAAGCGACATATTATTTAACTTTTGCCTTATACTACGGTGTTTCCATACTCTCTCCTAAGGTACCTGACGCCTCTATGTACCAACAGTATCTGGCTAATTCTATGGCGGCCCCAGGTTCCAGGAGAAACTATTTCACTGGTGCTAGAAAATGGATTCAGGAGAAAGTTGGAGATGATTCCGCCTTCTCCTCGCACAAGGCCAAGGCAGTGTACAAAGGTGCTTTAGTAACCAGGCCTCACACACCAAATCCAGCACGAGCACTCACACCCTACAACCTCACACTACACCCAGGCAAATATCAGCATCAACCAATGTTGCCAATACTACTCTCATATGAGGGTCAGACACTGCTGGACTATAACAGATGGGTCAAAGGACATTCTAGTGAGGGTCAGGCTATGCTGGATCTTCATCTAGAGCCTCTACTCACCCTAAATTGCTTGATAGTCTGGCCCTGGATCTTCATGCTTGAGTCTAGCAATGCTGGACTCTTGCAGGCTGAAAGAGACTCTCCCTAGAGTCCAGCATTGCCATATTCACTACCGGTAAAGGCAGCTCTATGCCTGGGTTATTTCTCTTTTGTAAGGGCGTCTAACCTCCTGTACCCTAATGTAACTCTATGGACAGGACCTCACACCCTCACACGGAGGGACATCCAAACTCATCCCCAAGGACTGCATGTCATAATAAGGTCCTCCAAGACGATCTCTGTTAACTCACCTCCAGTTCTCCTATCTCTGGCTCCTACTTGCCCGACTGCAGCCTGGGAGAGATGTGATACAATTCCCAGCACTACCTGACTCGCCGGCCTTCATGCTCCCTGATGGGACCCCTCTGACTCCCAAAGTGTTCAACGAAGTCATAAGGGAGGTGCTGGGAGCTGTAGGATGCCCCTACGCCCTCAGGTTCTCTGGACACTCATTACGCAGGGGAGCAAGTCAGGCAGCCGTCTATGCTGGAGCTAACAGACTAGATGTAACCAAGCACGGTACTTGGTCGTCTCCTACAGGCATGAGACCACATGTTCCCTCACCTCAGTCTGTCTGTGTGGCCAACACGTTCGCCACACTATTTGCACCGTAAAAGACTGGACTCACTACATAAGATCTCAAGCATTCATTGTTATGTATTGATTATGTCTACATGGTTGTCATGGTCACTGACTTTGATATGTTGTATTTTATCGTGTTTAACCTTGTCTGGTTTCCATGGTTACCGACATCTCTGTTGCCATGGTTACCGGTTATTAACTTGTCTCGTTGTCATGGTTACTACATGTACTACTACTCAATAGTTACCATGGGTACTCAACTATACATCGGTTTTATAAATTTCATATCATAGGCTACAGTGTTCAGCCTCATTCATTTACTTCATATTATCCTGTTTGTACTACAGTATCTACTACCTCAGGATTAAAAACTCCAATTTATTGTACATGATTTGTCTTGTCATCATTATATCCTCACCCATTTTATCCTCTTTCCTCAGGAATTTGGACTCACTTTGTCTATATACATAATATCCCATGTTGAACAAGGATCTATAGAATCATCAAAAGCAGTCAAATCATGATTATTCAAGGTGGGTCAATATGATGCCATTTTCGTTCACTGTGCAGTTTCCTGCGCAGGTACATTCTATAGTTTGACCATAGACCACCAGGGGACCTTTGTCTCACATTGGAACAAGTTACATCAAATTGTCCTAAAATGGACAAAGTTGTTACCTGACCGGGGCGAGAACCATCAACCTTTGGTTATGAAGGCATGCATTCTACCACTGTGCTATGGAGTCTGTGGGGATGGCTCCCATTAAGAAGTCATACATAACTAGCCCTTAATATATTTCCTTTCAACTTATTTTTTCAATGGACAAAAACTTTAGAAATATGCCCGGGACCATAATCATGTTCAAAAGGGATTCTCTAGAGAGAGAACATTAAAACCTATATCCTGAGAGAGTTATATAGATATTTAGCTACTTTCCAATACTATTTCATGTACATATGTGGCAAAACACTATAAACTCTTATTATATGAAACACTGACTTAAGGCTTGAATATCGCAGAAAACAGCTTGGGGCCCTCCTATTTTTTCAGCTTTGTTGGAAAGTGTATGCTTTTATGGTTTTATGGCAAAAGCCTGATGAAAATCCAGCTACTTTTACACCAAGGGATTGACACACCTTAACACCTTTCTTTCTCCCCATGTATACAGCATAGCGATCAGATAATATTTACTGTACCATTATTGGTTTACACAATCATTGTTTGCACAAAAGACTTTGAAAATAGATTTGGAGTTACAAACACATCTCTTAGGACCAGATTGATGTTGATATTACCAGTTGTTGTATACCTTGTTTCTTCCAGGAAAAGCACAGAGAAGTTCTTTTAATTTG
The DNA here is from genome assembly GCA_947462335.1 of Harmothoe impar. Lineage (NCBI taxonomy): Eukaryota > Metazoa > Annelida > Polychaeta > Phyllodocida > Polynoidae > Harmothoe > Harmothoe impar. Next base: position 50,938,646 of record OX381715.1, on the reverse strand, counting down.
GAAATAAAAGCACGTTTACAACCTTGTCGTGGTCTGTATAATATTATGTTAATAAGGATGAGCTGTTTGTTGTTTTACTTTTCTACCCGTATATATTGAATTTCAATATCAATACAACTTTGGTTTAAATAACTGAGATCAGATTGAATATGATAAATACTGCTGTTTTAGGGTCCCCATATTCGTCATACTCAAGGTCTGGGTCAATCCATGAGCTATAGACATCATATATAACACGTCCAGAGAAACCAACACTTGATGAATTGTTTTATCTTTAAACCAGGATTCAGTGAAACACATAGTATCAAAGAGATTTTGCCTTAATTCTATTTGTAGGCGCGCATAGTTGGCATTAATACTAATTCTAGTATATATACCGATGAATAGTTAAAAGATGTTTCTCATGAAAGGGTTGTTTAATATAGATCCCTGACAACATATGGGTCATAACCTGATGCCATATCAAAATGTAGCAGCACCAAAGGAAAAAAGAATGACTAGTATGAAAAATAATGACCCTTTCATACTAGTTATTTATGCGTGGAATATCTAGAGCACCCTTTTCCTGATCAGTTGCGTCATATTATTTTGACAATCCACATTATTTAGACGAAGCTGGATATGAATTAAAGGATCTTTATCCAAACTGCCGATAGCAAGTTACACTCATGGCATGGTCCTTTTTGTTGACACACAGAAAAGTAAAGGAGTCGCCACAACTCTGACAGCCAGAGTCACAGTTTGTCTCCCACGTGACACCTGTGGGGGAGTGTCATTCCTGAAGAGTCAACAGCAATTGACCCCTCAAATGAGCAGGAGTCAAAATAGATACTTGAATATATGAGTGGCCTGCAGGTAATGTGGATCTTGTACTTATGGGGTAGAGTGGGGGCAACAGGTGTATATAATTAGTGAGAAGGCCAGGTGAGGCCTGTGAGAGAAGTGAGTAGGTGGGGTTATTGCCCAAGAGAGGTCAATAAAAAGATATGTTGTCATGCCCACCACTTCTCCCTGTGTAAAAGGGCTAAGTTAGGCTATATCTGCCTCACACTACATTCTACAGACCATTGGCCACATATTAGATGCCAATATCAGATCTATATGAAGTAGTAAGCAGTGCCACACATTATATCTCACACAGTTAGTGACCTGCCTTATGTTTGTTTCCTAAGCTCTATACTGTTGATGTTCTTGGAATGTGTATAGTTTGTCATCACATTTGATTCAGGTAAGTTAACTGGAAAGCTTATCCATTGACATCCCTTAACCGCACTATTTAGACATAATGGACCTATCTATAAAGAATCAAAACTGTGTGGCATGTGACACTTATCTAAAGTATAGATAGTGGTTCTGCCTTGTGGTTGCCACTGGTACCAAATTAGTATTGGTTGCCCTACCAGGTGGTTTCATATGCAACTACTATCAGAGTCACAACATCTTTTATTTGACTCTTCATGAATGGTCAAACTACAAATGACTCTGCTGTGGGCAGAGTCAACTGCATTTGAAGAGGGAGAGTCAAGAGGGAGAGTCAATTTGTACAAGGAGCAAGGGGTATGACTGGAGTAGCTGTGACCCCTTCCACCAAAGTCATTATGACTCTGCCAGCAGAGTCAACTAGAGCTGCCTATGGTAAAAGAGTCATGGCGACGCCTTTACTTCTCTCTGAATGTTTAGACAGTGAAATATCCACTGCATGCGTGGCCAATGGTAAATTTTGCACTGTATGAAATCACGTTATCAGAATGGCCTGACATGTATGTACATATATCATTATGATATATTATGCTGTGATTAGATCATTAGAGAAGACAGTAATACATTGTATTGTACTATACACAGTACACGTGTTGCATAAAAGCATATATTACATTCCATTCTGAGAGCTTATAAAATAATGACCAGATTAACCTTTCTTGAAAAAGGAATAGGGTAGATTCACCATGAGTCGGACACATACCCTGAGATGGACAGTGACTTTGAGGCCATATATATATGTAAAATTTCTAGATTGTGTGGGTTATTTTGAAAGAAAAACACTATTATTCACAAATATAGAGCTAAAATGATTTAATAACGACAACATTAGGTGACCGGCTCAAGGTATACGTGTCCGACTCCAGGTGAATCTGCCTAGGCATGTTAGGGAAGCAGCACGGTGCTGTAATACACAGAGAAAATTATCAGAGTCAACTTAACTCTTTTAGCAGAGTTGAAACGCTATCGCCAGAATGACTCTCTTTTTGACTCTTTTTAATAGGTAAGAGAGTCAAACTGTATTTTACTCTCTTCTGGAATGGAGTTAAAGCATATTCGACTCTGCTGTACAAGGAGTCAAAACCTGTTTGACACCCTTTAAATCAGAGTCAAACTAGGGTCGACTCCTTAAAAGTGGAGAGTTAAATCATCATTGACTCTCCCCTCTGGTGGAGTAGAAGTAAGGATTCTGTTGGGATACCCAGGGAACCTCTCAAGTTATGAATAATGAAAGGTAGAAAACAATATACATCAAGTTAGACTCAGCCAAGATAGGTGCAAGTGGCCATTTTAAGTCTGTCATCTTTTCCATCCAATGTTTAGTTGATACCTTCAGAAACTGTTGTTTTATGCTTATATTTAATCTAAAATTGCAAGTAAGGTGTCTCCAGTTAAATATTTCATTTTCTATCTTAATTTTACATATTCAAAGGGAAACCTCTATACATTAGGAAACTGCATTGAAATATCGCCCTTCTTATACATTCATCAACTTATTGACACATTTGCCTTAATTGCAGTTGAGAAAAGTGTATCCAACATTGGAGGGAATTCTCTCTATAATATATACTGCTGCCATCTAGTGTCAACACCCAGCTATTTTGCAGGTGGCACCACCTGGTGGTAATCACAAAATAAACACATTAGAGTCAAACTCACTTTGACTCTGGTGAAGAGTCAATGTGAGTTTGACTCTGCTACTGACAGAGTCAAACCCAACTTAACTCTGCAGTTCAAAGGAGTCAATAGTGATAAAAGAGTCAAATAGGGATTGACACCTTACATTAGTAGAGTCAAATGAGCTTGTAAAAGAGTTAAACCCAGTTTAACCCTGACAAGGGAGTTATTATGACTCGGATAATTTTCTCTGTGTACATTATGACCCTTTGTAGGCATAGTGCATAAATAGCAGCACTGGCGAGTAACTCGGTTGCAAATACCTACACAGAGAGAAGTAAAGGCATCGCCATGACTCTTTTACCATAGTCAACTCTAGTTGACTCTGGTAGTAGAGTCATGATAACTCTGGTGGAGGGGTCAGAGCTACTCCAGTTATACCCCTTGCTCCTTGTACAAATTGACTCTCCCTCTTGACTCTATCAGTGCAGAGTCAAGCGCACTTGACTCTGCCCACAGCAGAGTCATTTGTAGTTTGACCCGTCATGAGGAGTCAAATAAAAAATGTATATGAAACCACTTGGTGGGGCAACCATTACTAGTTTGGTACCAGTGGCAACCACAAGGGAGAGTCACTATCTATACTTTAGATAATTGTTACATGCCACACACTTTTGATTATTTATAGATAGGTCCACTATGTCTTAATAGTGTGGTTAAAGGATGTCAATGGATAAGCTTTCCAGTTTACTTACCTGCATCAAATGTGATCACAAACTATACAATACATTCCAAGAACATCAACAGTATAGAGCTTAGTCACCATATTTATGGGTATAGGAAACAAACATAAGGCTGGGCACTAACTGTGTGAGATATAATGTGTGGCACTGCTTACTACTTCATATAGATCTGATATTGGCATCTAATATGTGGCCAATGGTCTGTAGAATGTAGCATCAGGCAGATATAACTTAGCCCTTTTACACAGGGGGAAATGGTGGACATGTCTTGTTATTGACCTCTCTTGGGCAAGAACCTCACCAACTCACTTCTCTCACAGGCCTCACCTGGCCTGCTCACTAATCATATACACCTGTTGCCCCCACTCCACCTTACCTGCAGGCCACTCATGTATTCAAGTATCTATTTTGAATCCTGCTCTTTTGAGGGGTCAATTGCTGTTGACTCTTCAGGAACGGAGAGTCAAACTCATTTGACCCTCCTCCACAGATGTCACGTGGGAGACAAACTGTGACTCTGGCTGTCAGAGTCGTGGCCACTCCTTTACTTTTCTATGTGTAGTCAAAGATTTAAACTTACAACATCAGCATGTTTAAAATCGAAGCACCCTTTTTATAGTGTATACTTTAATTTTTTGATTTTCCTCAATGTACCACTGACATTATCTACTGTATAATAATTAATACCGATGACAGTTCTATATGTTGTTGATGCCTCGGTGACACGCCCCTTTCTGAAATAAAACAAAGTAATGTCAACAATGGTTTGTTTTTAAAGAGGCTCGATGCTATCTGGCAGTGGCTAGTGTCATTCAGGATTACACGGAACACAGTGGTTAACGTGTGACCAGGCACGTTACAAACGGGTGAGGAGACCGAGAATACTCTTCACTCATTCCAAGTGACAAATTAACACATTGGATTGAATGTTCATAGGGCCCTGTAAGCCCTTAAAAGATGAAGCGTATTTTTATGGGCGAATAACATTATAGACTTGCATCAGTTGATACCAATTAGAATTTACTATGTAAATTGATATGCCCCTAATTCAATTCACATTGTTCAAGGGTTTGCAACGCCCTAACCCAAAGTTTTACCCTGTAGACAACATTTGGCATGTTATGTGCTGTTATACGGTCAACATGGGATGGAACTATTTTCTGTTGCCAGTGGTTGTCTGAAAAAAACACGATGGGCCTACTTTAAACTAAACATATCAGCCTTCCACAATAGGGTCTGTTTTCGCCTAAGTAAAGATATATTGATCAGTCTAGCCAATGTGTATGTGTACAGGTTTCTTCTCCTTTAAATTCCCACCAGTACAACTGCCCTTACGATTGAAAGGCGTGTTCTTCTTTAGGTTAAAACTGATACCAGTTCTCATTGAATTCATAACTTTATGCAGTATCATATTCAGTTTCAATGAAGTATAGTTTAATAAACATGTGCTTGTACTGCTATACCAATTTATAATAATGTTGATTTGGTAATTTGGCAATAATCAATATAACCAAAAATAATCATATTTCAAACATATGATCATTACCCTTGGCAGGTAAGCGTTATGCATGTTAGATTCTTCACAACTATTTCTGTCATCCATATCTATTTTAGTCTCAGGCATCTGGCTGCATCCACCTACACAGAAGTAGATCTGATCCCGCAGCCATTCAGCCCAGGGGGGGGGGATGAGGAGGGCACTCACTCTATGACAGTACCCCCCAACTGCCAAACTACGGTCCATCTAAAAACGGGGGCCGCCAAACCACCGCCCCTCATAAATGCAAAGGACCGCCCCCTGATTCCCCACATTTTTAAGTTACTGCCCCTGTTATTTCAGGTACCCATGTAACACTACCTTTATTTCCTTATGCAAACCGTCCAGGAGACATGGATAATGATTGTTTTTCTTTACATTTATCATTAATATGTTACTGAGACCCATGACTGGCCCCTCTCCTAGAGTTACTGCCTCTATTTTGGAGGGTACGAGGAGTCACCACCGCCTAAATCTAAGATCCACCGCTACCGCTTCCATGGGGGCGTTTGGAGGTGGGCAGTCATTTCAGATCTGAGTACCCCCCTCCTGGGCCATTCGGCTTGGTGAATAACACATTACCGCAGACAGTGAGTACCATAAACACACATAACTAAGACAGTTATGATCTAAAAATACACCCTCCCTGACCGATCTGTGTATCTAGACACTAGACTTACACTGGAGGTATTTCCCCATTCTCAAGCCCCCTGTAACTGTAAGGCACCCATATATCATCCCTTGCTCTACAAGATCTACTGTTGATAAATTACATTAGGCCATTTTGTGCACGTATGGACCGCCTATGGATCACGTGATATTGTGCTCGTGTACCCGTGGTCTTGGTGTTATAAATGGGATCAGCTGATTGCACTCTTGTACAGAACTTCATGGATATTGTCAGAGCTACACAACGGGACAAACATGTCTACCCTAGTAGACTTGCCCAACCCATCAGCTAGATATAGTTTATTGGATAATTTGATTCACTATCTGTACTATGATCTTTGTCAGAACTAGGTTAGATACTGAGCAAACAATATTATGGCAGTTTTAGAACAAACAATATTATACAATCTTTGCGGGGGTGTCGGAAGCAGACCAACTTGACTTTGGAAGGCCAACGCCAACTCGAGTGAGGTTCAGAACGGTGGGCAATTCCAAGCGTTGAAAGCGAAGTCTTGAAAAGGGGTCTTGCCCCCAAGGGGATTTTTTAAGCGAAAATAATTATACAAATATTAACATGATTTATTGCATATCAAGTTCAATGCAGTGGCAAATGACCGAGTTCACAAAATTCCTTAGCAGGGGGCTTGAGGGGCCCCTATAGTCCCTCTAGCCCTGCTTTGTTACCTTCCCATGGCAAGGGCATGAACCTACATCGCCAAGCAGTGGTTGGGTGGGTGTTATAGAATAAGGGTCCGTCACTAGAAGTCCCCCATCTGCTTTGAGCATTGGATTGTGGCGAAAATACATGCATTTAAATTCCTTTAAAGGTCACATAATTATCATTAGGCATAATAAATAGTATTCATGGTATCCAGAATACACCAATAAATATACAACTAATTATACAGCCTTTTTTAACAAAGTCCCCCCTCTGCCTTGCACCAACTTTGCTGCGAGACTGTCCTCCATAGCCACAGCACAGTGGGGGAGTAAAATATAACAGAGAACCATACACAGGTCACCAGTGTAGGGTGCCTACTGACGGACCCTTCTACTATATAATAACTGGGTCACGGGAATGCTATAAATAGCGTCAGTTGCGGCCCATGTCCCATGGTGATAACCGTTTCAGTTGGTGCACATTGGTTCTCTCTGCCAAAACTATGACATTGCTTTTAACAACAGTTTAAGTACTACCTAATGTCTCGTATTTTTGTTATTTGATTTTGTAATGAAAATTATACATAGGCCCCTATTGATATTGAACATGTGTGTGGCACTTGTTGTCATAAGTAAGACAGAGTGCTATCTTTGTTCTTGACGAGGGTCAATTTTTTGATTTCCAATAAAAATGATAAAAATTTTATCATTTTTTACTCCGAACATGGCAGGGGTTAGTCATCGAGATACATTACAAGGATAAAGGTGGAATTAGTGAGAGAAGGGATATTTCGTGGTCCTTTAAATAATGTTCACAATACCAAAATTGTCGCCAAAGTTTAGTGATTTTAATGGAGGAGGCCAATTGTCTTTTTAGAAATCTTCAATAACAGCTTTTACACCGAAAAAATGTAATAGGGTTATTGGATAGTATTAGAAAGATAAAGATGTAGTATTGCAACTGGCCAAAATATAATTTTAGCAGTGATACATTATAGGGGTTGGTGGGACAATCAATGCTATCTGTAGTAACACAGTAGCATACCAAAAGTTTGTATCAGTTTAGAACTAGTTTGATGTGGCTGACTATGGAGCTATAGCTTCTGGTGATGCCCATTATTTAGTGATGACCAATAAAAATGTGTTTTATGACACCTATAGTTACCATGCCATCAGCCTTTGTCAAGGAGTCCTATACAGTGTCATACTGTTCTCAATAAAGAGGGTATATACCTGAAATGCCAATCCTATAATATTTTCAGTTTCTATGGGGATAGGTCAGCTTTCCTGGAATCCCCTTTCGCACAACCGAAGCCCAACCCAAGTTTATGGCCACTAGACTAAAGGAGTGAGAGCAGAATCGCCAGTCTAAAAGTGACATTCTTTTAGTGGTCTACTGGAGGGGGAGACAGAGGAGACACTTTGACATGATCAAGGTGTAAACATGATTGTTGATAAATGGATTCTGGGGAGAGGCTGTAGCCTACTTCAGACTTAGAACAAAACATCCCAACGACCTGACTGGCGTCAAGTGCTGAAGGATCAAGGGGTCGGACAAACAGGAAGAGTCCCAGTGACGAAACTACCAAGGGTCTTCATTAAACTCTACGTTATTGCTTACATTAGCGCTGCATGCCTCACTTTTATGCTGCATAACTGGGGCCCAATGAGGACAGAATACCACTTGAGGTTGCTTCCCAATATACATCTACAAAGTCAGCTAACAGCTGCTGCATCAGCACCATGCAGGGGACGTGCATAATAAATAGAAGCAAACTTGTGTGCTAATTGTGGTGGGAATACATCAGCAAATAACTCACGTACACAGGATGAAATTAAATTAAATGTATTCTTTAGGCAGCATATTGGGTAGTAATTGCACATCAAAAGAGATTCAACTATAGCTATACTTTACCCATAATACACCTTCCCTCAACAACCAAATAATTTCAGGTTTTACCCGCTAGAAACCTTAATTCCCAGATTGGTGAACCGTAAATAATGGCATGTACTATAACCAGGAAAATAAATGGGCTCGCATTCATGTATCAACCCTGTAGGGTTAGCACGGGTCAGCATGATACTCGAATGCAGCACTGCCGAGTTGCTCGCTAAAATGAAGAGCTGCATTCATGCATTATGACGAGTAAAGACTTTAAAAAAGGCATGTATTAAATCAATATATGTCCTTTTCCATGTTCCTGTCACCGGTTCCACCCCCTGACACCCACACAGTGAGGGAGTAACTGGGTGTTTATACAGGTGGGAATACACCTACACCTGGCCAATTAGGGTATTCCCTATTGTGCCTTATGTCTCTGTGAGTGGGTGGTAGTTAAACATGTAACACTTTAATGTAGGTGAGATCCTTCCTCGCTCTATTGTAATGTAGTATTCTGTTTATATGGTCCCAATGACTCGTGTTATACATGCACTGATATACCCTCAGCGAGATATATCTAAGGACATACCGTAATGGCCCATTTAAGCGCAGGGGCCTCATATGAGCGCATGTCCTGTTTAGGCACAGGTCCAGGACCCCCTGAAACCCAAAATCTCTCGTTAAAAGGGCTCGTGTAAGCGCAGGTCCCTGTACAAGCGAAGAGGGTACCAGGGACTTGAAATCTATAACCACAGGTGTGCTTAAACAGGCCATTACGGTATACTGTAACAGTCTCACACATTTGCATTTAAATATGCCTTGACAGTCCGTCAGATTTGAGATCCGACCACATGTTTTCCTGCAATGGCACAGGTCGGGATACCAAGACCTTACTGTATCGCATTGCATACGTCAAACTAAATTTTCAAAAGTTTCAAAAGTTATATCATCATTATATAGCATCGGGTAGGGCTTTCTTACACTGTAATTAATGGTTACATTGATGTTTATAAATGGGCCAAGTATTGAAGTATTGAACGTTTTATCGGACATTCACCTCAATGAGCACACTCAGAAGAGTCAGCGTCATTGTCGCTAAAACCACTCTCACCTGAAAGTCAGGTAGTGCTTGACTTTCAGGTGAGAGTGGTTTTAGCGACAATGACGCTGACTTTTCTGAGTGTGAGGAGTTCTTCCATGAACAAGTTACAGAGATGGTTGCATAGGCTGATGATATGATAATGACAGTATGTGGGCAGTATGTTCATAAATGCCAGATAACCAGTCCACGAAGCATCTCAGAAGCAGTAGAGGTAGGCATTAGAAGGAAGGAGCACCACACAGTCATCTGGTTAACCCTTCAAGGGCGGCCAAAAATTGTTATAGCTATCCATGGGGGCGAGCATTTTTTGCAGGAATTTTCTCTAGGGACGAAGCCTTGTTGAATCCCTAGAGTTATGGTGACTATAATCGATGCTCGCCCTGCGATGGCATTAACTATAGTTGATGCTCACCCACAAAGGGTTAGAGGCCCAAAGCTTACTTCCCCTCCTGCAAGAGTCAGAGTGAAACGAAGAAATGTACTCAGGACCTTTATAGCGGGGGTGCTTCTTTTTTTTTAATGAGATACGGTTTCATATCATAGTTTGTGGTGATCATGAAACTAATCATTGGCCACGAGGGATTCAGATAAGATGGCATCCGCAAACGTATCGTATATTTGCGTAACTTAATGATAATGATCATGTGCGGATATCAGCGTTCTTCGAAAACAAAATGCCTGTTACACTCCAATAACTATTTCAAATTAGGATTTACTATATATATATATGTTTTCTATGAGAAAGTCCCTATACTACTTTGGCTATAGACTTTTCTTTTGCTGCCTCTTGACCTTAGCTGCATCTAATCCATCCACTCCTGATGGAGTAATCCCCCATTGCCACTTCACATGTATGTTGCCCCGGCCTGCCCCCCCCCCCCACCCCAGCTCCTCCAGTCAGCCGCTGGTCATGTCCCCACCCCATGTCTCCACCCCATGTCTCCGGGTGGATACATGCTAAAAGAGGGCCACCACACCAAGATTGCATGCTACTCCAATTTATTTTTGTCGCCAACCTCTGTTATGTATCCAGGGAGGGGGAGTATAAGGTCAGTCCAAACACGTATTTATTCAAGAAAGGTCCACTGGAGTTTCTAGCTTGACTGTATTCGTGAGTGGCCACGCGGAAAGGATGCTCTGTGCTTGGACGTGCGGACCATCCTTTTTGCTTGGCTGCATACATTCTGTGTCCTATTGCTGGGTGTCTTTATATGGGACTCTCTCCATTCTCACTTAGAGTGATAAATCATTGAGCGTTGGTGTCACACCTGTCAGGAGGGCGTCTTTCTTTGGAACACTCATACTTTAATAGACATACCCAGTTCCAAGTAGATATATAAATGTCACGAGGGATACCAATATAAATGTCAATTCCGCTTCAACCACATGGGAAACATGGCAAATACGGAACCAGCCCATACTTTAAGTTTCGTGGTGACTCCTCCCAGCATCGCCAATCTGGTATGGAAAGAGGAGCCTTCCCCGGGGACTACCCCTAGAGTAAGATCATTATTATTATATTAAAATATAATAATCCATATCACACAGGTGGATAATGGAGATCGCCGTAGAAGAATAAAAAAAGGCATCACATCATATTACTTCAGTATCCATATAGTCGATCAGAGCCATTATTTGGTAAACCATTAAACATTCTAGGTACTCAGTATTATCTTATGAACACAGCACGACATATATGGGTATTGCAATACTATAGTACTCTGTATCATATCAATATAGGAATTAATTTATTCATTCGCCATGGCGCGTACTGTATGCTAGATTATGATCGTCTTCAGTGGTATTTCAGTACTACAGAGATTTAGGGCTAGCACATGACTGTATGTCTGGTTATTTCTTTTGAATGACACTGCCAGCCCCCATGTAAAGTCTTCAATTAGATATGCTATGCCAGGGCTGACGAATCTTTACTTTTTCAGTGAGGGATGTATCAATGCATCATATAAACTAAGGCAACCCACATTAAAGCAATATGCGGCCCCTGAAGGGTTAGAGTGACGGGGGCCGCTCCTCCAGGTGCTCTATTTCTCAGGGGAGCAGCTCAAGAGGCTGCTTTAGATTTGGTCGTTTGTTGAACTATCGCCCTCCACCTGTCCTTCCCGCCCACACCATGCATACTTCATGGGTCAGACTAGAGTTATTGACGGATCGGTTGTGACGTCAGACCCAAACCTGTGACGTTACGGCACGCGTGTGGGCCCACAGGTAGGTCCTATAGGTGTACAGAAACTAGTTTAGTGGCTTGAAAGGCATGTGTAGGTTCTTACAAATAGAGAACAAAGTACATGTGTACATGCTGCCCCTGTCATATTTTAACAATAGTTTTGCTTAGTAGGCCAAATTTAAAAAAAGGTTTGTTTCAGGTAACATGGAAAGAAAGTCCAGGCTCGGTAGGTCGGATTTTTTAAATACTTACTTTCTAAAGCCCCTATATCCTAAAAATGAACAAAAGGTAGAAATAGGAACATTTTTTCAAAGTTTTTTGTGAACCTAAAATTGACCCCCTACAGTGGCGGATCCAGGAATTTGTTAAGGGGGGGGGCCAAGATCTAGAAAAGTGAGGTGAATGCTACCGACCACCGCAAGCGAAGCGCAGCGGCCAAACTAGGGGGGTTTGGGGGCATGCCCCCCCCCCCAAGAAAATTTGCAATTTCTAGCCTTGAAATGGGGCATTCTGGTGTATTTTGGCACATCATTTATCATGGCTGAGATTTGTATTTATTCTGTTTGATTGGGGCTGGAAACGTGTTTTCTTTGGAAAAGTCTAAACTTGAAATGGTGCAATCTGGTACATTTTGGCTCCTAACAATGGCTCAGATCTGTATTATTCTCTATCATTGCAGCTGGGACATTCTTTTTGGAGTGGAAAATTTTGAAAATTCTTAAAGTCTTAAAGTGGCATTCTCACCGAGCGTTTCCCACTAACAATTCTAGTACTGTTCTAGTCTGCTATGTGGTAAGTGCGAGTGGTGAGAATGCCCCTTTAATTAGAAATGGTGAAATCTGGTGCATTTTGGCACATATATCATGGCTGAGAGAGTATTTATCCTTTATCATTGTGGATGGGACATTATTTTTAAAGTGGAAGAGATTGGAAAATGTCGAAGTGGCAGGGCTTGGTCACCAGGTTTTGGGTCAGAAAGGGCCAGGTTTAGGGCCCAACCCAGGGTTAGGAAGTATCAGGTTTACAGCTCAGTTTGAGGGTTAGGAAGGGCCAGGTTAGGGGGTCAAAAGGGCCAGGCTCAGTGGTCAGAAATGGCCGAGCTCGGGCATAAAAAAGGACCAGGTTTGACGGTCAGAAAAGGCAAGGTTTAGGGCCTAATCCCAGGGCCTAGTCCCAGGAAGGGCCAGGTTTAGGGCCAGGATTCAGGGTAGAAAGGGCCAGGTTTGGACAGGATTGGCCAGTTTAGGACCCAGTTTGAAGATCAGAAAGGGCCAGGCTAAGGGGTCAGAAAGGGCCAAAGCTTGGGCATCGGAATGGGGCCAATTTCAGGGATCAGAAGGCTGATATCTTGGCATTAAAAAGGGTCATATTTGGTTTCCAGAAAGACCAGATTTCCCTTTCCCCCCTCTCTTTCTTCCTTCTCGTCCTTCTCCTCTTTCTCCCTTTTTTTTTGATTTCCCAAGGTGGGGCCAGGGCCCGTGTGCCGCCCCCCCCCCCTAAATCCGCCACTGCCCTTAAAGTGTAAAGATATATAAATGTCGGGTGACCTGAAACAAACCTTTTTTTGTATCTGTGAATTCTGTACAACTCTTTTTTCGTGCGCGGGGCTCTGACACAGAATACAGTGTGACCATAGTAAGTTATATAGATTAATGTGTGCAATTTTGGTACTAAATAAAAACTACATTTTTGTAATAGTATCGGTGATGCAATGGAATACATACATGTTTGCAACTTTCACAAACAATTTAACTCGATTTAATATTTCCCGACCCTTGGGTTTGAAGAACTGACAATGACGCAACACTATGTCAAGAATATCGGTGAGAGTGATGGCCTATGTGTTTACATTATATGTGACATGATCTGTGAAAAGGGGCCTTAGTGCAGGGTGCACTTAGGTCCCTATTCCCTGTACATGTCACATATGTCTGTATTAAATACACGTACAGCAATGTTTAACAGCGTCTCTCCATATTACATAATATCATATGAATATATCATAATATTATATGAACTTATTTATTACACAATTCATTTTCCATTGGGCTTGTGCAATTTATAGAAGTAATTCATTCAAGATATGACATGTATACCATGTGTTATATAAAGTGCGAAAACTTTCAGGGAAACAAGGTCAAGGGCGGTAGTAAAACCATCAAAACATCACTATACATACGTCAATGTAACTGTACCTCGGCATGTATATGGTTGGTGTATGGTTTCTACGATAGAGGATCATTAAACATATACTGGTTGTGGGCTGGTACACCAAGTGTTTATACATATACCAAATAGAGTAACCTGCTCTAATATTAGTCTATAATGAGAATCTATGGGAATACAATTCGGATACCGTGTATTATTGTTAAAAGACATGCATTACATAGAGATGCAAATAAGTATACTCAAATAACCTTAATGTAAATGCACAAGTCCCCCTCCCCGCATCTCGGTCGGAAGTCATTTATAGCGTTATTATTGCTTCCGTTGACCATGTTCGACACTGGAGGAAGAGCTATTGGGTGATCAACCTGAATTCTCAGCCATCACAACCACCCTCATGGGTTTACAATTAGACATACCACTCTTTATTATATCTTTATTATGGCTAGAAGTGGGTATTATGCATGCTTACACATAATTAACCTAGTAACCATTGGTGATTGAGGTCTTGCATAACCAAAATGCTATTTCCATATTAAAGGATGAAATGTGTGGCGGGAACGTAGAGTATACACAAAGGGCGCCAAGTAAGTCAAGGTCTTGTCCACTTCTTAGAATTTGTGAAATTTGGGCAATCTATGCACACACACACACACACACACACATATATTACATTATATATACACTGAAAATTCTGGGGGTTAGTCAATGCTAATATATCTTAGTCAAAACCACTAACTTATCAGCATTATTAAATCGAACTAAGATTTTGCTAAACTATGACTAACTTTTTACTAACCAGCTACCCACAGGAACTGCACACCAGGTGACAGCACAAGCCAATCATGAGATATTTATCTATATGATGAGATTGTAATTACACTTGTTATCATGCTTAGAGGTAACCTTTTCTAATTTTGAATATGATTATGGGGTGTAACATAATGTATGCATGTATCTACCTAGCCAGATTTTTTTTAAACTGATCAACCTATTCCAATGAGGTTTTCTGAATGGGACACCTTTTTTGTATTTTTGAAAAATGCATATATCAAAGACAGACTCAAGTCTCTCTGTGGCCAATTCCACAGGACAATAATTGTTATGTAGACAAACTGGCTTCAATGGATGGAGTTATCATTGCACAGGTAACTCATGATGTGGTTGTTGCATAATAACCAGGGTCATGCCACTGACTGGTAATAGATGTACTAATCACTAATGAATGACTACCGTAAATTCCTGCATGTAACTTGTGGGTTATACTAGAACCAAACCTCTAGTGCAGGTTATACAATATTCTCAGGTCTATGGGCGGGTAATACAAGGGTTTTTGAAGGTATAGTACAGTACTAAAATCACACTTTTCAAGCCCTAGGTAGAGGTTACAGGATTCTCTCAAAGTCGGGGTGTGAGTTATATGTGAGATGCGGGTGTACACCAGATATTATGGTAGCCTCATAAGTTCAGGTGACCTGGACAATGCTAACTTTTAGCTAAGGGTTAGCAGCAAAACGCTAAGATAGGATAGGAACTTTGGGCACGTAATTTTTGCTAATGTTTGTACATAAGTTAGTAAAAAGTTAGTAAACCCTACTAACTTTTGACTAACATTTGATATTCAATATTTTCAGTGTATATATATATATATATATATATATATATATATATATATATATATATATATATATATATATATATATATATATATATATATAATATTATATGTACCTGTACGTGGTCCGTCCCTCTCCAATCCCAATCCCAGTTATTTCAGGGGTGACGTGTCCAAGACCACCGGGTGGACCTATTAATGCAAGCCCAGGTCTAAAGCCGCACTTTAGTTCAAATTCACCTCTTTTATTATTATTTTTAAAGGAAATAAACAACAACCTTATGACGACCGCCCTACTTATCAATGCATTTTGAGAGTTATCGCTGAAATCTCCTGACTCTCATTGAAGGCCGCCTGTAGTGTCCCGTATTCTATGACAGATTCTTTGTTGATAATTAATTATGATCCTATCTATTTTCTCACATGAGGCGCGGCAATTGATGTCTTGTACATGACTGTATAACAACGCCCCCAAAGCATGTTCATAGAGTTTGATTCGCCAATTAAACACACTTTGTATTGTACTACCGGTACACATAACACAGAAGCATATGAACAGTGCTGAATGACTAACTTGAATTTAATTGCCATGAGCCCCGAAGCAAGCATACCGGCATCTTATTTCATGATGAGTTCTCCTGTAAGGATGGCCAGTGTTTCGTCATCCCTATATCTTTATCAATATCATTAAGTTGGTGCACGTTTTGGTCCATTGCATGACCGTGTCCATGTATGATGAAAGTTATATTCATGTCTGGGGTCAAGAGTTCATGGAAGGTAACACCATGTGAGGTGGTCATCCTTAGCCATTTTTGGAAACTTCGTTTACTAATACGTGTGTACATGCACAATGACTACAATTAAGGCTTTTGTTATGACATTGGAGTTTGAGGAGCCATACTTCCCTGTGCGCTGTCCATACTCAATGTTCATTCTTCGATTGAACAGAGAAGTCAGAGATCTAGGAGGGGTACTGAATTTAAACCCGCAGATCTTACTGCACGTCCAGTAACAGTCGGGTGCAGTCGGGACAGGTACTCAGCCCTATATATAGGGGCGCTGGGGCTTTAAGGAGGGTGTGATACATGTGTAGGTTGGACTATTATTTTGATAGAGGGGGTGATATTTGGGGAATACTGCCCCGCAACTGTGTAGCGTCCCAATATAAATGTATATTATTAGTATGCCTGTGTCCTTACCTGTTATTATCTCATAAGAAAACGGTGCGATTGGCCGTTGGGGCCTTATTCAACCGATGTGTCCAGTTTTCCCATGTGAAGCCTGCACTATAGATTAGTGGCAATACTCTTCGGCAGA
The DNA here is from genome assembly GCA_947462335.1 of Harmothoe impar. NCBI lineage: Eukaryota > Metazoa > Annelida > Polychaeta > Phyllodocida > Polynoidae > Harmothoe > Harmothoe impar. The sequence continues at coordinate 50,921,893 of OX381715.1, read as the reverse complement.
GTAGATCACCTATATTGACAGTCAGATAGGCAGCCAACCATGCACACACTGCCCAAGCTTGCAAGGGTTAGCCTTCCGACTCCCCATTGTTACATGTCTACCAATTTATAGGCTATTGCCTGCTTGAGGAAGGACTGGGCAATTGGCAGACATGATCTTGGGAGTTGAAATTAGGCAAATGTACTCAAGAAACTAAAGCATGTTACAACGGTTATGAGCTTGCATCATTGCCTGATTTAATACTGCTAAGCCAGACCTCTACTGGTTCTATGCCGGGAAAGTTACATTAAAGTTTACCCTGATGTTACCGTCAAGGACAGTGGTATGGAGGCAGACCTGGGGCACAGATAAACCCCACAGCTGGTCAGGTAATACTCTTGTTCCCAAATCCTTCTGAAGGAAGGCTCTGGTGACAGCCAGTATGACCTTGAACATGGGAAAAATGCTGGGTTTGGGCAATCCCTGCTGGTGGCTTGGAACCAGTGGACAGGAACCAGAATGTATGATGGTAGTTTTACCTGTATTTCATGCTTTCTGGGTCCATTTCTGGTTCCTGTTCGCTGGTTCCAAGCTAACTACATGGACTGCCTAAACCCAGCAAAATCCAAGTTCAAGATCGTACTGGCTGTCCCCAGAGCCTTCCTTCAGAAGGATTTGGGGACGAGAGTAGTCAGATAAGTGCACCATGAGTAGACTGTGGGACAATCAACCCCAAATGGTATTGTTTCCCCCATTCTAGTGGGATACCTTGTGAATATAATTATAAATCCAATGTTATAACACCCTACCTATTAAAGGATCTTCCAGCCTTCCTGTGCCGTCCAGATATGGTTCCTCTCTAATCAGTTATTTTAATCCAAAATAATACCTTCAGATGACGCACCGAGAATGGATAAGGTAGAGAGTTTAGTGATGATACTACCAGTGGTTGTGCCTCTGGAAAATCCAGGTTTTCTCACATTGAAGCCAAACATACCGCCTCTTTAGAATTAGACAAGGTTTAGCCTACAGGTGCCCGGCGGAGTGTTGGGAGCGTTGGGTGTTGTGAGCACGGTCAGGTATGTTGAGTAGTGGGTGGAATTGGCGCCATGCCCTCCCTGCTCCCGGCCAGGCCCGAGTGCCACTACCCATCAGCTGACGCCTACTGACGACAATAATAGACCTGGGGACTTATGACCAAGATTTAACGACAGAAGTTTGGTTCCATCATCGCATTATCAATGTTTGGGAGTCCTCTGACATGTATGTAGTAAGGCTATGCATGGCAGCGGGGGCTTAGGACAAGGTTCTGTAGTCAGACCTGCAGGGGCCATTCACTGGAGATGACTTGGCCACGTTTATAAATGTGACATACCGGTATTGGTAGGCTATAATAGATACATATTATAAAGGTTTGCATTGTGTACCTGAATACTTTGGTTTCTATTATGCCCTTCATTGATTCATACACAAGAGGACAAGACAACCAGCAGGTATCACTATGAGTGTCCCACTGCTACAACAGACAACAAGCCATTTCTCAGCAGCTCCACACCTCTGTTAATGCCTCTACCTCCACTCCTGCAGCCCACTCCCTCCTACCTCATCCCCACTACCCCAGAACCGCCGCACCCCTCTCTCCTCCACCACAGCAACATATGCTGCTCTCTCCTCATTGGTCGTTTTTCCGTACGACCACGCCCACCCCGCGCGTGCGCCCCTGTGCAGCAGCGAATGGACATGGCGGGGTGGTTGGGATTGACATGGGCGCCTTGCAGGGAAGGCCCTGTCATGGATGTGATCAGCTGACGAGCCGGCCGTGCCTGCCTAATGCCTGCCTTTACTACACCATGGAGCGACTACTGTATTCCTATTGCTCCAGGGGGTGGAGGACCTGACCGACCGGCGTTAACTTTAATACAGGCCTTTTCTAGAAACCCCCGCCCACCTCCCCTCTCTCCATCATCAACCCCCTCCCACCCACCTTCGGGTTAAAGAGTGAGTAAGAACTAGGAATCCCCCCTTACCCCCTCCCAAACCCACCCACCCCCTCTATGTATCTCCCATCCCACCCTCACCCCCAACTCCTCCTCTCAACTACTTCACTTATCACCCCCACCCCTTTCCACATCCATGCCACATTCTCCCTACCCCAAAAACTTCCATCGCCGCCCCCCACCAAACCCACCCTCCCCTCCCTCCCTCCATACGATGACCGGCCATTATGATGAGGGGGGAGGAGGGAGGTATGGGTATTTAAGCGCCAACATCGCCGGCAATTATCCATTCCCCACCCTACTGCTGTCACGATATATAGTTACCGAAGAAGATCCTCGATTATCAGCGCGCACCAGTAGCACATCGTGGACACTGCCCTACGCCCATTGCCTTCTCCAGTGGCCGTATTCTCAATCGTTTCATGAACTCACACCAGAAACTACATGGACAACACTGTGTGTTAAGAAGTATTTCTTAGGAATAGTTTCAGTATAACATTGGCACGAGTTGTATAGATCATCTCATTGATTCCTCCTGCTCTGGCTTTCACCCCAGTGACATTCACTTCTAAGCCAGTATATAACAAGTGGACAATACAGGAGGGAAGGACACAATCCCTTTTCCCGCCACCTTGGACATTGACTTGAGATACCCTGGAGAGATAGTAGTGTTTTGGTCGTTGATGGGGTTAGCGCCCAGGGTCTGTGTATCTAACTTGTAGTCCTCCACGGCTCTAGGGGCGTCCTACGACCAGTGTTGACAGTGGCCCACGTGGTCGCACACCCTCGTACACACCACAGCGTGCTACCTGCCCACCACCAGCACTCACACAACAACAGGTACTACTACCACCACCACTACCACGCGTACAACCACCCAGCTACCTGCCGTCCTTATCAGTAGACGTCGGCACCTGTTATCTCCAACAGCATCATAAGTGATAATCCAGATCCCCAGGTGTGAATTGATCCAGTTGGTCACCACACCCCAGGCATACAGGGAGACTATTACACACTGCGATTGTTCAGGGGCTGTGCCAGTTTGGTGTATCCACATACTCCTTGCAGTGACTGACAACGAGATAGATAGCTCCCAGGCCCCTGCTAGAGATACTCGGAGAGGAGGGAGAAGAAAGGCATTACACCTGTGTAGGTAAACGACTGGAGGAGGATCAAGCAGAGCTGGCGATAATGAATTATCCAGCTGCAAGGTAGGTTTGCACTCTGATTGATTTTTTCTCCCACCTGTGGGGGTTATGGTATGTGGCAATGGCACTCATGTGTTTCATAAGGGCACCCAAATAAGTGAATGGCATGCGCCCTGGTTCTGGTTCATATAGTGTTTAGAAGCTGGAGAAGGGTGCTGGATATGATTGATAGGATGGGGCTCTATTGCTGTCCGTCTTCCTGGTTTACCATAATTTATAGCATGGATATGGATATTGTCTGTGGATAGGGGGGGGGGGGGTTGTATGGTGACTATTCTGCCATCACTGTTAACAGTCATCCATTTGCTATGCCTTGTCAGGGAGGATGGATGGAACACTGTGATAATGTCTCAAGTGTAGCTATTAAAGTGTGTACAATACGGTTTGAAATAATATTGTATGCTCGGGATCGGGTTCGGTCCCTTAGCCTTAATCGCTTAATCTGCTTTAATCATAATCTAAGTTGAGATTAATAAAAGGTGCTTTCTAATGGATAAGAAACCCATAATTTCCATACCAAAAACGAGTGAGAACCAACCAGTCTCATGAATATGATATTGGAATTATGACATTCCCTTGCAATACATTATTGCGCACAGAAATGTAATATGTGTGAAATTTACTGGGAAGGGGACCTATAGTCTACCCTGCACCAATGTCCCTTTTTGCACATCATGCCGGGAGATCATGACTGTCGCAGTCATCTACACACATAATATTATATATAATATGGTTGGATAAGGAGTTACCATGCCATTCAATGGCATGGACAAAATCTATGTTGATAATGGTTGTGTTACATGGTGTTGTGAAGTATAGAGAGAAAATGTAATGCTAAAAAAGATGACAACTGTTTGTTGTCAAATGGAAAGGGGCCGTTGGGACCTGGAGAAGGTGGTAGGGTTAGCTAGGGTCCCCAAGAGGTTGTGGGAGAGAGGACAACCCCAGGGTACCTCCTGGGCTTTAGGGGTAGGTATCGGAGCTGTGGGGGTATGGAGGGACAGGTTTGAAGGGCATTGTACACTATCATTGTTGTCATCCTCTTCCTACCACACCCTGCCCCGCCCTACCCATTCCCATCCACCATGTCCCATCTGTCTACCCCTGACAACTGCTGATGTCAAAACCATACCCATCCACACCCAAAACATCACCAATCCAAAAAAAGGTGCACGCCTATAGTTATTATGTGCCATGGGAAAATGTAGCAGAGATGGGGAAGAAAAGGTCACCTTTAGTTGAGTTTCATTATGTTTGTAATGAATCATCCCTGTCAAGGCTGCACTTCCTTCTCGGGCCTGATGTTGGGGGACAGTGGAATCTACCATAAAGGTGTTTTTTTTAATAGGAAGGGCTGCTACACTTAGAGGTGTTGTGGAACTATGTATCACCACTGTTATAGTAGAATATAGTGGTTGTGGAATTGTTTGAGTATTCATCCACTATGACTATGTAAGAGTATACCCTGGGAAAGGTGCCGAAGGTGGCAATCTCCGCAGTCCAGGCCCCGAGCCGACATCGGGGGAGCAGCAGTATCTGACATGTCAGAGCATCTCACTGACATAAGGGAGTGATCATTTTTAAACAACAGGGGGGGGGGGGCTGGTGGGATTGGGCGGGGAGCAAAAAATGTGGACACCTTGACCAGGGGAGATCAAAACAACTTTTTAACCTGTTTTGAGTCAATAAGCCCGCGCATTACTATGCCTCAAAGGGCCCACTTGCGCGCCAATTTTCGACCCATAAAGGAGGGGTGGGTAGGGGGTAAAAAGTTTAACCCCTTGACGGGGGTGTGTGTAAAAAGCTTTACCACGCTTCGCTCGAACCCCCCCCCCCCCTGTTGTTAAAAAATGATCACTCCCTTAAATGTTAAACAAATACCCCCAGCATGTATACACACACCAACATATGATACTGCAGATAAGCGCTCATCTCTCTTTACACTATTACGTGCCATAATGTACCCACAATGACCACACCATCCCCCAGAATGAAGACATAGCGGCCGAGGAGCTATGTACATGCCCTTGCAAACAGGAATTTCCTTATCCTCCAACCATGATTAGCCTCATAAATTTCCCATCCCTGTTGAAAGATCCGAGCCACCTGAGATATGAGCCTGGGGAGTTCTGTCTCCTATTGTCCATTGTGGACAATACCTGTGGGTAGACGATCACGGGTGGTGTGTACACTCAACACTCAGGTGAATACAGGTATATAAGGATTAAGTGTCAGGCAAAACCCTCCCATTGTGGCTGCTTAAACTGTGAAGACATCTTGGGCTTGGGGGCCCTGGGTGTCAGTGTCAGACCCTAGGTAAAGGGATGTGAATGGTGGGCCATAGTTTAAATATGGCGATTCAAGTGAGGAACTGAAGGCTATACTAGATAGATCACCTGTGCTCCTTAGGAATTCCATATGACACATATCACGTGGGGGATATAGTATAGTACATCGGAGGTTGCTTGTGGACTATGAGATGACATATATGAAGGGGGGATGTGAATCAGGTATTAAGCAGTATTTTTCATGCTCTAAAATGGGAGGGAGTTTGGACGTGCCCCATCGGAGGAGTTCTTAGAAACCTTGTTAGATAGTATAAAAAGGGGACTAAAATACACGTGTTTTTTTCTTCTAAAAAGTACCATTGCCTTCTTAACTCGTCATAGGATTAGCTTATTTTATCTTTATGTATACATGATATTATTACACTTTCTCATCATATCATAGTATATACTTATCATGTCCACTCATTAAGTTTGACTGACACAGAATTACCCATGAGTACATTTCATAACATAAATTACTTGATAAATTAGTCAGGTAAGTACATATAAAGACAGCCCGAACAGTTGCCCAGTAATTAGCCATAGATCGGTGTTCAGCAATATGACTGATGTGCTATTTGAACATAATTTTATGCTGAATATTTCCTTAATAAAAATCAATAAGCGATATCAATATCCCGAAAGCCAATTACACAATTATGGACGGCTGATGGGAAGTTATAATCATTGTATACGTAAACATATGCTACATATACGCCCTATCAGTAGAAAATGGGAATGATGTCAAATAGATCACCCTGTTGTCAATGTGCCATTCCTTATTCCTGGCTTTATTTGAGAGGCGCAACTTGTATTGTGGAATTATCGGTCAATAAAATCCTTTCAAACTCAAACTTAAAAAGAAACAGCACGTTTACTTCTAAAGCAAAACAACGGGACTAGCGCATTAGGCTATGGGGGCCACCATCTTGGCTCAGAGCAATGCATTGTGGTTAGGCCCCCGACTCCAGAGCAGTGCATCATGGGAGAATTTCTTATCAGTACCTTTGTTCTAGGTGTGAGGAGAGGGGATTAGCCTGATAAGGAGATGGAGTTTAGCCCCCGACTACCTCAGGTATCAGGATGTGCTAGTCCCGTATACATGTAGGTGATACAAAGGTTAGAATCCCCGCTCCACCCTTCAACCTTGATTCGCCATGTTGATTTCCCCCCACTTCATAAGTTTTACTTTTAGCTATAGAGAGACAAACATCTTCCATACATTCTCTCTCAGAAATGATATTCTCTCCACGCCTAAGGTTATTACTATCACATAGGAGAAATTGCAATTTGGACATGTGAATGCGCAGCCTTCTTGTTAGACTGGAAAGTGGGGTAGGTGAGGTGAATATACCCGTGAATAGGCATTGATAAGGGGGCACCAGTTATTTAGAATTCCACCCATGGACGATAGCTTTACAATATACAAAAAGGGGAAGGTGCTCCAATACCATGGATCTTATTCCCCTAGAGGGGTGTACTCTGACTTGGTATGCCTGCGTGTATACACTATCATACCCGCAATGTTGAATTGACACACATAAAAATCCCCTCAGCACTTTAGCACACAAAAGCAAATATTCATCTCACTCTGCCACATAATGCCCCGGCCAGAATCCTTTAGCTTTATGGTTTATTTGAGGCCAAACAGGAGATTCGGCATGCCATGTACATCATTGTTCGATTAAAGGACAATGCAAACAGCAAGATACTCAGAGTAGGGAATGGAGTGGAAAGGGGGTTGAGCTTGAGAATGAATAGTTTTGCTGACGAGACAAACTTTCCAGTTTGATAAAAATCTGCATGGGGAAACTAAAACATCAGCCGATTTGTATCATAGGATTCAATTTTTATTTCGTTTGCTACACAATAATCTTTAATCCCAAAGGTTCGTACAGGGATAGGCTTACGTCAATTAAATTTGATAACAAACGAAAGGGGGGATTCCTAGTTCTTACTCACTCTTAAACGGCGCGACTGGCGAGTCACTCACAGTTTTTAAGCACATGCATTAGTCATAATGCGTGCATGGTGACCCTGCAGGTTTGGTACCTTTCCTTATCAGGTCAGTGATTGGGATTATTGCAAGTGACGAGCATTCATACTGATAGTTGAAATAATCTTTGGTTGAATACAGGATCTCTCTATTATCTGTTTTAAAACGCTTCCACTTGCATTGGAGTATTTTCTTCAAGACACCGTGGGAAGGGGCTTATCTCAATGTTCCTAAACACATCTATGATGTAACAGAGGTAAAAATATGCTATCCTACTCTCCAAAACCGTTGATCCCATTCCAGGCCAGTCACGGTGCTGGCACTTTGCCAACGCCCATCTGTCATCTTGCCTGCTGGGCTATTTTGAGAATTTGACTTGCTGTATATTTATAACTGGAGTTTGTCCGCTGTGCACTGGCGCTACACCTGATCTGGATAAACTCGTCATCCTTCTGTTACTTTTTATGTATTATCTATGGTAATTTAATGAAGCACATTATTAGTGGTTCTGTTAGCCTTATAGGCAGTGTCAGGTGTTCCGTCTACTTCCAGTGCTTGTACACATCGCCCCTGGGTACTTGTCACACTGCCAGTAGGTACCTCACTTTCTTCCATATACTGACAGCTTGTGCGAATCTTAAAGCATTACTACTCACAATGTTGAATATAAAAGGTGACATACCAAGGTTCTATCAAATCAATGGGCTGTGATTGCCGGCTCGCTCTGCAACAACCTGCCTCAATGATGAGTAGTTTTTCTGAGTATCAATACAGTCATAGACGTGAAAGGCACATACCAGATGTGTACAGATCATATGGATCTGGGTGGCATTACTGCAATGGCTTAAACCCTTACATTGAAAACAAAATTACCGCCTTGACACCGATAACACAACAAGGACCACCGTATCTTATAGCAGTAATGCATTTATACATTTGTCAAATCAAAGAGCCACAGGTAGGCCACGCACTTGTGTATGTGTGTGTGTGTGTGGGGGGGGGGGTGAAGGGATGGGGGTCACCCAGAAAGTCTTGAGTGACGTAAACGGTAAAGTGTGCCATTCAGGTCAATGTGCCATGCCAGAATCCACCAGTCCACAGCTGAGCATGGAATGTTATCACTGAATAACGAAATGGAATAGGTTCCTCTCACTAACATTCCATGTCACACCTACAGCCTACACATCCTTGTATGGTACCTAAATGTAGACCGGTAAAGGCCGACTGTTCCATAATTGTGCCTCTACATGGGTAAAAATCGACTCGGGCGACACGGCGACACGGCCTCTTTAAAAATCGACACGGGCGACACGGCCCCTTTAAAAATCGACGGACATGAACACATAAAGTAGAATGTATACTAATGCTATGGGTTAAAAATCGACACAGCGACACAGCCCTTTTGCTAAAAATCGACACGGCGACATGGTCAAAAATACGGGTACCCATGTAGAGGCACATAATTAGGTATTGGCCCACTTGGCCATGTACTTTGGTCAGGAAGAAGCAGCGTACCAAGTCATGGCCCGATGGCCGAGTCCATGGCCAAGTACTTGGCTGTGACCATATGGAACAAGGGATACTCTGCATTGTATGGCCTACCTGTTCTTTCTATCTTTCTTTCTTTCCTTCTATTTACATTCAGTTACTCGTAGGGTGTCTATACTACAAAGATAAGTGAATATGTACACTGAACATGTATTGGAGCTCCATCTAATACACATTTGAGCATAATTGTACAATTGAGCAAAGCATACTCCTGTACTTTGCCTGGATCACTGCTTTCTTCTGTTCGAGAGTTGTGTATGTGTGTTGTTACCTGATATATTCTGTTATGGTAGGATGCTCCTTAATCTGTAAAAAGTCGAGCCTTAAGGGCAGACTCCTGCCACCCCCGCACAGTGCTCTATTTGCTGTCTCTTCTTTAATGATCCCAGTCTTCTTAGCACGTCCAGTGTCGCATAGTGCGCTAATCCACTACGTCCTATCTCGTAGTGTGCATTCACGAATGGAATCCCCATGCCGATCCGTTGGACATGCATCAACCCCGGAGGCTCGGCAAAATACAGGACTGCAGCCCTATAGTGAGTTACTCGCCCGGGCTGTATCCATACACCACGGCGGCAAAGGACACGTTACATTAGAGGCAGAGCACTATGCGTGCCTTAAAGGGTTAGGGCCTTGTCCTAGGGCTGAAGAGGGTCCACTCGCAGGTGAAGCGGGGCATGAGAAGGGGGCACCTATGTGAGGGCGCAGGCGTAGACACACAAGTGTTGGTTGATGCTATTTGCTTGGTGCAGGAATGTACTTACTAATGTCACTGTCCCTTCTATACCTTTGTCATCCTTGAATGAGGACTTGGAAGAAACACAGGTCCCAGCTGGACAAACTTAACACTAACCCCCTGGAGGAATGGGGTTAGAGGCAGGTACACATGTCATGTACCTACTCCTGCTTTTTGAGGGGGGGGGGGGGGGGGGTAAATCGACTGAAGAAGAATCAGTACGTGTACACATGTTGTTTCCTGTTCAGAGGGTTGGAACACAGGGATCACAATCGTGTGCAAGGACTACTGTAGATGCATATATACCAAATTAAGTATGCATTCAATCATCAGTAACTACCATCGCTGTCCTGACACTCTGATATAGAATGCTACAACCCGCGGGGGGGGGGGGGCGCTGAGTCTTTGCGTGTAGCTAGCAACTGCCGCCCTATCGCCCTACCTTTCAGAGGTTGCAAGATTTGACTGCTCTAATTCTCAGAGGTTGTGAGATTTGACCACCCTATGGATGTGGATATTCTGTACATGGACTGCCCTACTGGGTTATTACAAGTTTAGTTCTCTCATAATTTTGTACAAACTCAATTTTTGACCGCCCTACTGTTTAGGGCCTTGCCGACATCTGACCCCCCCCCCCATTTCAGGATCTAATGGAAATTCAGCACCACCGCTTTTGAGAGTTGTGCTGCATTGGTTATCCAATACATGTTAGAGTATCCCCACCCGGGACTACAACTCCGTCTCCATCTGCATTGTACACATTGCGACTTACCAGCTTCTTTCTGACACAATGCCCTAGCCTCTTTTTGTCTATTTTTTCGCTTCTCCGAGGGTCTCTGGAGGTTCTTTCGTTTCTGTTGTTGTCTTTAGCATTGCCAGGTTCCGGTTTTGTAACAGGTGCGGTAAATATGTACACGCAGGCAGGAAGGAGGCGTGTGTTATGATGACTCTGGTATCACAACACTAGCAAGGCGATTCCACGAAAGGCATTTTGCTGTTCCACTAAAGGGACCCACTGTCACCGGCAGAAACTACGTTCAGGATTTAGTCAACAACTCCTGTTGTTTGACCCCGATCCAAATGTTCTCCATAATGACTTACAAAACCTCTGTAGTGCTCAGTATCTGTGATTTTAAGCATGCTGTATCACATGCATTGCAATAAAATATGCACCAATAATTGTCACAATCAAAAAAATAAAGTAGCAATTCCCTTAAAATACAAGCTTCAATAGGGCAGGAGAAGATTCAGACCTCACACCAATGCCTTATCTTGTAGCACAGAGAATTTAACACCTCTGATACGATACTGCCTGATAATAATCCTGCATGGAACTACATGGAACACCCTCCCTCAATACATTCAGCCCTGTCAGGTTCAGTTATCACCTCCCCCTATCGTATACTAGTAGTGTAGGAGGGGCCATGCCCTGGGGAGAGGGGCGGAAAACGACCATAACGTACTCATCAAAGACACCCCAATCCAGGGAGGAGAGGTCCCGACCCGACACCTACCAGGCGTGGCTGGTACTAAGTGATAGCAGCCATCGGATGCTATGCACAGTCGTTATGACACCGTTATTTTGGCGTTACCCGGCAGCCCCATCAGCAGCTGATCAGTAGGGCGATGATAGGGAGCTAACATTAATGACTTTGGTGAAGCTGAGGGCAAGCAACGGAGGGTACGGGGCATTTACTGCTGACGTTCAACTGGGAAGTGGAAAGATGTACAAAGATATAAAGCCATATAAAGGGTGTCTTCTTGGCTGATACAGAGAGAAGCTTCTGGATAGTGTATATATCCTTGGGAAATGAATGCTGATGAATGATCAAGGAGGGACATATTGATGTATGCAATCCCCAACCAATGGGTTTCATATTCCATTGTATTTGTGTCATGTTTTAGAAGAAATTAAAGTGGCATTCTCATTTCTAGTATTTTTCAAAATTTGAAGTATATAGTTAAATGAGTAGTTGTATCGCATTCAAAAGTGCCTGCCAGCAACCTATCTAAGCAACCATACTGTGTATATGTAGGAAAATTCTAATATTATATGACATCCAATATACAACTTATGCAGCCATAAAACACTCTGGGATGTGGAATGTGCCTCAAGCTTTAGTTTGGTGCTGGAGGATTCACCCTGGGGATCTATTGAGATGGTTACACGGCCTGTATGGGTGTGCCTGAGGTTAAAGAGCGTCGTAAGACGGGAATTAAGTGGAGCTTGTATGTAATACATGTGTCCATGATGTGTCAGGGCAACAGTGATGATTGACAGGTCTATAGCACGACGTAGAAACATGGAACCAGGGACCATTCACAACATAAACAAACCCTAAGGCCACAGCCGGAAGGAGGACAGGTATGCGTGCGCAGCCTCAATCTGGGGGTATGGCACTTCCCGGCTTCTGTGCATGTCCCAGGGGAAAATGTCGCCATACACAAAACATGACCTGGTTTTGTGGTGAAGGGGAAAAACAGTGGTGAAGGGAGCTGACGGAAGGGAATAGGATATACCACCTTAACTTGGACACCCACGCTACTTGCAGATATAGCGTAGGTATCATATAATTCTGACCTTGACATTATATGGGTGGAATACACAGAATAAATATGTGTATTCAATTGTCAAACTGTAAGATCCCTCTGAAGTTGGATGTGTATTTCCGAATACACAAGGCCGGGGGCATGCTTTTAATCCCTTAATTGGTGGTAATTAGTGGACGTGTATTAGCTGGCCCTGCCCATACCAGTCTATATAGCCAGCCAATCAGAAATGGATCCGCTTTTGCTCCATCTTCTCATTAGCATAACTGTATGAGGCTAAGGCCAATCTTGCTCCGAGTCTAGGCCTTAGTACCGTTTGGGTCCACTGAGTTAATACCACCTCTGTAGTGCTGTATGGTGGTAAGGCAGTGCTACTTTTTAATAACAGGGGGCGAGTGTGGATTTTCTTTTGTTGGGGGGGGGGGGGGCAGCGGGGGGGGGGGCACAACAAAATATGCAATCCCTTTTTCATGAAAAAGCCAAGCTAATACATGTAGAGGTCGGTTGCGATAAGGGGAGTACCGGGTAGTCATATTTTAACAACAGGAGGAGGCGCGCGAAAATCGCGAGCAGGTTTCATAATAGCGCGCAGGCTTTTTCGCCGAAAACCTGTGAAATTGTTAACCCATCCCCTCCCCCCGGTTTAGAAAAAGAGGATCCCTCCCTAAATCTGGAAATTAAAGGAGGGTGTGGATATATCATTCTACACAAAGAGAAGCACCAAATGTGTAGGGATGTCCAGGCCCTGGGAATCAGGGGGACACTTTCTGACATCTCATGGGCAATTACCCTAGTTTTGGGCCGATTTACAGTCTTCTCTGAGCCCCAGGAAACCATCAAAAAAGAACTAAATAACTCAATGCTTCCACTGGGGACAACACGACCCAGCTCGCCCTACATCTTGTTAACCCGTGCTTTTGTCCGTCTCCGGTCAAGCATGAAAGGAGAGTGGAGAATAGAAAAGGAAACTTCTAAAAACATATACAAGAAAAACATCAGCTGCGAGGGACAATGCAAAAAACGAAAGACAAACCAGGCCCTTTGCTAGTGATATGCAAATGAGCTTTGTATTGGGCGCCTCCCCCCTACATGATAAGGATTAGACAGCATGTGGGCGCGTAGAATATGTGCCATACCCGGGGTGCCTTTCTTACATCATGCCGTGTGTACATTCAGGTACAATACCAGCGCCATGCTTTTGTTGCATCATGTCCTGTTTACATGATCCAGCCCTCGTTAACCGCGATTCGTCAACTCTGGGGGCAGAGCCGTCCAGCAAGCCCTCTGATTGGTCGAGAGGCTAGGTCACGTGGCTCACCCGGGTCAGTGCTTTTGGGGTCAGTGGTGAGAAATGTAAACAATGCGGAAAAGGGGACCACAAGGAACATTACTCCCTCTGCCCCCCTCCCTCCCTCCCCCATGCACGCTATATTTATACATGTACACGCAGCATACATATAGAATGTACGTGCGTGCTGGCTGCGTTTTTCCGTCAAAGGTCGAGGTTCTACGATCTACACATAACTCGGCCATATTCGACTCTCATATCATGTTGGCATGCAGCCAAAAATGTGTCTATTCATAACACAATGTATGCAATGCGCGAACCCCGGACGCCGATTCCTATATGGTGGAAGTGTACACATTCCGACTCCCGCCCGGCCCAGTTCTATGCCAGTAGATCATTGGATCAAGCGCGTTTTTTCCACTCTGTTTCCTTTTACATTTTCTTTCATCCCTGACCATGGTATTGAGGACGCCTACCCCACCCCATAAACGATCCAGAGTATATGTAGTAAGCTAATCTACATGTACAAAACTAGTAGGGCACATTAGTTTGCAATAACAACCCCTCCAAATAAAATAATTTAGTTTGAGCATTCTGCTCTCGATCATTCCGTACTACACGTCAATTTCACCACAATTGAGTTTAAAAGCATCGTGTAGAATCCGATAAATAAATCCTATCAAAATCACAGACATTTCATGTATATGGTAGCTCAATGTCCCAAATGCTCTTTCCAACCATGTATAATTGAATGAAATCGGTATTTCATTTTGAAACACATTCAATTGAATTATGCGCAAATCATGAATAGCAAGCAAAATGACAAGTGTAGAGTGCTGACAAAGACAACTGCGCAACATAAACACACGTTGTATACTTCATAGAAACATCTATATGTGAGAGTGTCGAGGCTATGTGGCCGATGCCTGGTGCTGTTTCATCGTAGATCAAATCCAAAGACCTTCCCGCCGCCATTATTTTCATGGGACATGCCTGGCCATACTGCAAAGCAATAGTCCCATGAGTGTGTAACAATAGCCGTGAAAACTGCTACATACACAATAACAAACAATATTCAAAACGTCCACCATGGATCAATTGAACTGGCAGGTCACAGGAGCAAATAATCCACCCCTCCCCCACCACAACCCCCACACGCTTTGTTATGTCTAGGAAGTCCTCTATGCATTAGATTCCCATATCCAGCCAACAATAGAATTGGTGCCTGGAACAGGATGCCCTTTTAATGAAATGGGAGTGTGAGTTAATCCACTTTGTACCAACCCAATCACACCCATAATGAAGCTGATCCCTGAAAAATGATCCTTATAGGCGTAATCCATTTCACGACAATTCATGACCACACATCCCGGTGCATTTGGGGTTGAGTTGGTTTTTGGTTGCATTTTAGAACTATCGGCAAAGATTCTACCCTATATGCTGCTTGCTATCAGCCTTCATAATACCAAATCGGGGGACTGAGAATTAAAAACGGTCTTAAGGCTCCTTTTAATTAATCAACATTTCTCTATTTTAATCTGGATATGAAGATAAGCCTAATATTGTGGATGGAACCTATTTATAGCTACCATCCTGATCAAGGGGCCACCATCATGTAAACATCTTTATTGCATCGGCTGATCTCCATATATAATACAGCTATATTGAGCCTTGAACACATGAGCTTGGCCGGATTTGTATCTCATTACATTTTATGACCAAATACTATCACCATTACTATAATGTATTGCCCCTCCTGGACATATAATATGTTCACTGTCCAGGCACCCCCTGCAGTTAGAGTGATAACACAGTTAAGTACTATTTTACTCACACACCCATCCCTGGATCTACTAAACGCCAGATTATTTCTTCATCCCCGCCCCAAATTCCTCAACGATGAGACCGACATGCACTTCTCGAAAATGCTTTTCTCACAAATAGCTGATCCGCCTCTATCAGTGTATGGGTCTGAGAATGGATTGTGTATTTCATCGGATTATGGACATGAGTAGAATAGAGTTGGTGGTAACGCTATATGTTACACTGATGGGGATTTACAGCCTAATTCCGTCTGCATGATGCCATCTCCTTCTTCACAAAAACATTCTGCAGCAGTCTGACCCAAACCAATCAGAGAATACATAAAATTTAATGATAATTATTGCCCGATCCAAAAATAGCTTTAATTGGGAGTTTCATGTTAGTGTAGCCCTAACCCTAGGGCTCTGACGTCAGAGACGGCATGATGAGCCAAGGCTTCATGTTTATGCTATCCTGATGCACCAATACAACACATTAAATTATAAACATCTTTATGCTGTCCTCAAAGGGCCAATCAGCACTACCCGGTATTTTGTCCTCAAAAATCAATGATTTTATGTTGTATGAAGCATGCAGTATTGCTTACTCCTGAATGGGGAGGTGCATGGCCAATACAACCATAGTACAAAAATATACACCAGGGGCCATGATCAAGATTTGTTGACACTGCCTTCACACAAGGCTAGATGTCTCATGACATAGTAAATTGTGCAAAGGGAATGCAGAGAGGCATGGGGTCTTTTCAGTGTTTGTGTAGCTTGAAGCTCGCTGAATCGTGAACAAAAACAGCTTGTACCTTAAAGCCTGGGGCATGTCGATCAGGGACCTTTGGGACTGCGCCTCCAGGCCATTGGTATTAATGGAGTTTCAGTAATCAAATGAATTCAGCTCTTATTTCACAGTTGGTGTTATATTTGTTCTAGCCTATACGGATTGAAGGAAGCACCGTCCCTTTTACCACACCTTGTTACAACATATTCTGTAGCAAACATGAGGTGCAATATATATACATGTATTTTTGTGTCCATACTTGGCAATATGGCTAAAGCTAAGTTTTCAACCACTGTTATATGTTGATGATTAACGTAACAATAACCCGTCTACATAGACCCCAGCAATTCAATGGTTATAAATAGAATGTAGTTTACCATGTCATTTATAATATAACCACATGGCATTTTTAGCATTGTCTTTTTTCCTGTTATTGGGAAATGGAACTGTTGGGGGGGGGGGTGTATTTGAACAGAATCCAGGGTCGACGTCCGCCCAGGTGGTGCCACAGCCCTACCCGACAATCAGTCCTTGAACGTTTAGATAGGCCCTTCCAATGTCGCTGTCATGCACTTGAACCGGTTGACACTGAGGTTCAAGGGGTTTATTGCCCGGGGGGGGCCACTCCCTATCTTTTCTATAGTCACTATGTGTGAACATCACCTCAAATCTGGTATCCTTATCAAGGGGCGAAAACATCCCCCTTTCAAAGGAAAATTAGCAAGAAAACAGACCTGAATCACAGATGAACCTGGAAAATATACCCTAATTACGGGTTATCCTGAAAAATATCCACTTCTCAAGGGTGACCAAGAAATATTATAGGAAAACAAAGTAAAAATTACCCTTCACAGCTCTGAAAATGTACCCCTTTCTCCCAAAATTTGCTTAAAAAGCACCCCTTATCAAGGACCCTCGCGGGCCCGTGCCTAGGACCCCAAAACGGACCCTTTCCCTTGAAATCGTGTTCACACATGGCATCCAAATCTGAGGGAGTGGCCCCCCCCGGGGTTTATTGGAGTTACTTACTCTGTACAGCCAGAATGGTTCATGGACATTGTTCAAAACAATTATTTACCCCCCCCCCCCCAACTTAATGATATACACCACATCATCTACATGTGTCTGTTCTATAAAGTTATCAGCTTGCCATAGACCCCTGGGTACAAGATGGTCAAGATGCCCTTCACATGCCAAGTGCCCTTTACCTGGTTTATATAATTATGTGTGCTGCCCAACCCATGCTTCTATCTCCCTACTCTCGTTCCCAAATCCTTCCGAAGGAAGGCTCTGGGGACAGCCAAATTACCTTGAACTTGGGATTTTTGCTGGGTCTGGGCAACCCCTGCTGGTAGGTTGGAACCAGCGAACAGGATCAGGAAATGGAACCAGAATGTATGATGGTAGTTTTAGGTAGTTTTACCATCAGCCTTTCTGCTTCCATTTCCTGTTCCTGTTCGCTTGTTCCAACCTACCAGCAGGGGTTGCCCAGACCCAGCAAAATCCCAAAATTTGGCGGTTACCAGAGCCTTCCTTCGGAAGGATTTGGGAACGAGAGTACTTTCTCCCGAGCAGCATTGCAGTCTGTATGTTGGCCTCCACCGAACCTTGGTTTTAAGGTATACGTTATTTGGAATATAACCCCGGAATATAACGTTCATAACATGCTCGCCCTTCTTGCCACTGGTACGTCCCTTTGCGTCACTCATGTTTTCACTCATGTGTACCCTCATGATCACTGGTGCCTTACACGTTGGCCTACACCCTGCCCCCAATGGTCACCACGTCGCCATAGTGACCAGACCCCTCATCGGCAGGTCTCAATTCAGTAAATAAAGCCACCTCACACAACTCTCAATTGATGCTATCTGGCAAACAGTGGCGCCATCTTCAGAGTGTATATATCAAGGCTTTGAATCCGGGCTTTTGGGGGTGGGGTTGGAAGGGTCCCCATTTCTCCTGTCCCCATCATTTATATTCCTCATGTCGCAGGTCACTATCAAGGCTCAAAATGCCGATGTTGCCCTGTAGAATTTAGTGGTCCATGCTCATTTTGAGGTCATAATGCTCTTCTCTGCCCTTTTATACCATTTACAAGTATTTTTAATGAGTCGAAATTATGACAATATGTCACGCCACAAAACGCCTTATTTTACCTTCAACCAATGTATTACGTAACATTACATCATAATACGTCTAAATTATGATATTATTACACAAGTTCGTAGAAGCTGGGTATTTCTCTTTATCTATACTAGTAGGTAAAACCAAATGATAGCATTTGGCCGCAGATGAATATTAGGGATTAACTTTCCTTAAGGAAGCCAGTATTGCCCTCGATGATAACATGTAACATATTCATTAATAACCCAAGACTTTGACGGACGTGTCAGAGGCAGTAGCAGCCCTTTCAACAGGTCACATGTCAGCTGATGAGGGTTGCGTGCACATCTCATTTCATAATATTATGGGTGCAAGTGTACTTCTATATATATGGACAGTCGAGGGAAAAGGGTCCTCCAAAGGTTAAACTCAATTATAAAATTGAGGTCATCAGCTTTCCAGTGATATATTTCATTAGCAGGTACCACTTCTAGTTTTTGAGAACTGGCTCCTTGAATATGTGTGGGCACTGTCCAATCTCAGATGCCAATAAGCTCTATCTTACTTTGTTTTAGAGATATCTCTATCTAATTAGCATAATTATGAAAATTCCCAAATATCCAAACTTTTTCAAACATTTATTCACAGCTTTTAATCTTAAAATGGGATTTACATTCCCTTTTCAGCATGGAAATCTTTGTGGGGCCTGTAATCATTTATTTCTTGAAAAAGTCAATTTAGAATGAAAATTATGTTTCCATGGCAACCAAAAAGTGCAAAAACACCAATTTAGGCCCAAAAACGTTCTTTTTACATTCCAAATGTGGAAGGTTTTCACTAAAGCTGGAATTTTCTAAAGTGGCTTATTGTATTCTCCATCAAAAAGTAGTATAGAACACTTTTTATGATATTTTGAACATTGTTGGCTATATGGAGCCCCCTGGTGGCTAAAGTTGGTACTAAAAATCCCCCGCGGAGGTCCCTTTTCCCTTGTTGATCCACAATATATTATAGGCCTACTATGTGAACTTGGACCAAGACCAAAACTCCCTTTTTGGCAAAGTAACAATGAAAGGCGCACAAAATATGATATCCCCCTTGGTAGCTAAGGTCCAATGCCGGGGTGCAATGACTGGTCCATTTATAAATCCCTTTTCTTCCCATTTCCCATCCAAATATTATACTTCTATGGTTTGTCTGACAGCTGATGATTAGAAAAGCTCTGTATGATACAAAGGTCCCTGAGCGGCGTATAACCTAGTGTGAGTTAATGCATAAAAATGAACATGGGGAGCAAACTTTATGAACTAGCGAGTCTTCACCGAGCCCGACCCCTGAACCTGTTCACACCGTATGATACTCCTGTCCAAAACATGATGTTATCAAATTCTTTAGCAATCCCGTCTTACACGAGATCTCTCGTGAGTTGACGATCAAGTGGAACCCGGGGCGTGAAAGATGGGGTCAGGGGTGCTTTTTTTCTTTTCACCGAGTGGTGGTTTGTTGACTAAAGGGACCTGCCACTTTGTCAACGTGTAATTGATTGGTGTCCACCCTAGGCAGAGACTTTTTAGGCATTTCTGAGAAAAATATAGCGTGGCAATGCTTGGGGTAGGACTTTCTTGGCACCTTTGTTCAGGTTGTTGAACGTTACAGTCTTTAGCCTGAGTCCCTTCCACACGTCTTTGCTTGTGACATAGGACATGGTTTGCTAATCCGAGTATTTAGCTAAAATACAATATTGCACAATATGTACATTGCTAATTCATTATGCAAAAAGCTGCGGTACAGTTCTCATTCGTTAACTGCACCGCAAAGAGCTGCAAGGCAACTGTGCCTTCATTCTCTCCACTCTATAGATAATTCCTCAGCTCGTCCACAAACAGTGTCGGAGTATCCTTCATACAAGTCTTTGCTGAGATAAGTCTCCCCTTCTGCTCAAATAAAATTGTATAGAATTCTTTACGGATATTCGTTGACCAAGCACATTTATAATGGCATTACCCTCTTCATATAGAATAGGCGTAAGGTAATGGAAACATAACATCTAGCAAAGGGAAGTCAACGACCTAGCTATATGTAGAAACAACTTATTAATAGCTGGTGTGTAGGCGTCAGGTTCAAAGGTCCACTGACGATTAATGGTAGTAAATATACATATGGACATATGTTGTGACGTCACCTTTTGAATGCATCGCTATAATATACACAGTTTGTAAGAAAAAATAGGGTGGAATGCTCCTGAACCTTTCTGCCCCCAAGGCAGATTGGCAGATGGCTCCTTTGGGGGCAAAGGTTAGATCCACAGTCCTGTAATGAAAGTAAGGACCGGGGATTGGACATTGTATTGCATGTAGGCGGGAGTGGGCGGCTGGGTCATCATTCTTGGCAAGAAAGTTGTATAGATTTAGACTTGAATGAAAAGCAGAATGATGAATAAAGACCAAAGCCTATACTAAGGAGTGTGGCCTCACTAAAGGCTAGCCACCATTCTGGAAAAATAACACCTTATCGATCTAAAATTAACACGTCAAGTATTTAACCTGCCCGCAGCAAATAGCCTACATGAGCAGTACATAACACAATGGAACTAGTGTATTTTTAATGTTGTCATGTATTGTGACAATGGGTACCGACTGGTTTGGTGTGGTGGGGGATGTCTTGTTATGCATGCTGTGCAGACCATACTGCACCCCACTGCTGTGCATTCCAGTTTCTGGATGTATACATGGAGTTTTATACTGGATGACGAGTCTATTTCGGGTGCCATCGCCTGCTTCCTGCTGTTCGGCATCTCTGGGTGTAGGCGACCTGTAGAACTCTTCACTTTGACCCTCACTGAGGTAGGAATGTGTTGTATGCATGGTGTGGCTGCTAGATGTCTCTGCTGTAGGTGTGTCAGGCCACACCTTGCCCCTGCCCCGCTAGGTGGCGCTAGGAGTGGGCGTGGGGCAGGCCCCTCCTTACCTCCAAACACCCGTGACTCACCATGGCTGATTCACCCCTCATCAGAGGTGATTCACCCCCTATATCAGTATATATGTACACCACACTATACCTGGCTACAATGTCATTGGCTAATTACACAGCTATTAAAGCGTCCTCATCTTCTCTTTGACCCCCTGTCACTGCTTTGTGACCCCTGTCACTACTTTGTCACAAGTTTGTGACCTTCCATTTCCGGGTCAATCTCAATTAGATTTGCCGCAGTCCAGCATCTTGCCCAGTCGTTCTTGCCCTGTGGAATTTACTATGACAATTGGAGTTGGACAATTCAATCTTTGACACAGCTAAATGGAGGTATATATATCTCAAATGTCTTTACATAGTGTCTTCCATGGGGTTATTCTGGGTTATTCCTCAAGATAGTAAGGTACATGTATAACTATAAGGGTGACACGTGGACACGATTTAGATCCAAGTCATGACGCACTCTTCTCAAACGAAACCATTGATTGGGTAGTAATTAAACTAAGGGAGTGGTCATTTTTTAACAACAGGGGGGGGGGGGGGGTGGATTTAGGGGGGGGACCAAACAAATTTCGACCCCTTGAAGGGGGGGACTAAAAAAATGTGGACCCCTCTTCAGGGGAAAATCCACCGACCCCCCCCCCCTGTTGTTAAAATATGACCACTCCCTAAATGGTGTCATAATTAGGTGCTTTAGTCACCACTTCCTCTTGGTCCCCATCCATATTGGAATACCTTAATTTAAACATTAGTAGCTTAACATTTGACTGATAGTTTCTTATTTCTTATTCTACTTTCAGAATGTATTTTCTGGCCGCCTGTGTGTTCAGCGCTGCCTATGCTGCGGCCATTGAGCAGTACCGCTCCCACGACCGGTCCGACAGGCCCGAGTTCCTCGTCTCAGTCAGCCAGAAGTACTACAACCTGAGGCGTGGGGAGCGGCTCAAGGTCCGCTGTAGGGCAAAGGGTGGACATGAGATAGACGACATCCCTATGATCACATTCTATGTAAGTATTAAGTTTTACCTCATTATATTTAGGAACATGGCGACCTATATAATTATATGCATGTATATTTAGGGGCAGATAAACCCATTTCCTCTGCGGCGTGGTAAGCAGTTTCAAAGTTATTGTATTGTATGCATCACACCATAGTGACTGCAAAGTATAAATACCCGACATCTCCTCACAGACATTCCAGATTTTCAAAGAAAGGCGAAAAAATATGAAAAACTGATGTAAAGTGAAACGACCTGCTATCCTCCGCTCCAATAACTGCAACCTCAGAATGATGACATGTTGCACGCAAAAAGATGCTGAACTCCCTACCTCCCATATATATAAGGCTCAGAGTGCCGGTCCTCGCTCCTCTCCGAATCTTGCTGGAGGGGTACAGTAAAGGTGCGGGCCTTTAAACTTTCTGCACTGAACTGAAGAACTAGTTGATATACCTCCCCTGGATGCTGAATGCGCACGGTCATAGTGGCCTTAAATATACACTTTTATATCTACATAATGCAACTATAAACCGCTATGTACTAGAGCGAGACATTAGCCTGCATGGATCTAGGAGGGAGGGGGGTTGGGGATGATAATTATATTTTGACGCGACACTTTTAGGTACTTGGTATTTGGTGGACCTGGTAGAGTCCTACTTCAATGTATAGGAATGTAGCAAGGGCGTGTGCCAGGGTCAGTTACTGAGGCACTTCCGGGAGATCAGCACACACAGGCACTACCCAGGCCGATAGCACAAGATTATCCCCAGAGATTTACAGCATTATAGATTATCCCTATGGCCCATCAGCACCAGTCCCATTATCTTTTATTTTAAAGCGGCAGAACTGACAGAGGCCCACTCAGAGTGACGAGCTGGACTGGTGCTGGTTGCGGCGGCCCCCCGGGGGGGGGCACTTAGTATATTTTGTATACACATGTGTGCGGCTGGGAAGGCTAATTTTTCTACAAAATCGCCCTAACAAGGGTCCACTTTTAAAGGGAAAATCGCCCTAACAAGGGTGCACTTTCTTGAAAATCGCCCTAACAAGGGTCTATTTTTCACAAAAATGTCCGGGTTTTCACCAATATTTGCCAGTTTTCACCAAAGATATCGCAGTTTTCGACAAAATTCTCTGCACAAGGGTGATTTTTTCAGCTGATTTAATCAAACATGATCTATGTTATCGCTCTTTTTTCGAAACCTAGGCCCTTTTGGCCAAAGATGCCCTAACAAGGGTAACTTTTTGGCAATTTTATCCCTTTTTTACCGAAACCTAGGCACTTTTGACCGAAAATGCCCTAACAACAGTAACTTTTTGGCATCAAAATCGCCCTAACAAGGGTAAGGGTTGTCAGAGGTCCAGCCGCACACCCATGTCAAAAAAAAATTCAAGTGCCCCCCCCGGGGGCGGCCCGCACTGATAAGAGCTGATAGGCTGGGTACAAGTGTATCCCTGGAAGTGATTGTTACCCAGGGACAAAGTACAAGTCAGGGTGTGTCTTATCGGTGATGATAACCGCACCCAGCGAAATTTTAGATGGCGGACTCACTGTGTAAGAGTCTACAGCCCTATACTACTAGTATACGGGACTAGCACATCCTGGTACCTCAGGTAGTCGGGGGCTAAACCCCATCTCCTTTAATATCAGGCTAATCCCCTCACCTCGCACCTGGAACAATGGTGCTGATAAGAAATTCTCCCATGATGCACTGCTCTGGAGTCTGGGGCCTAACCACAATGCATTGCTCTGAGCGAAAATGGCGGCCCCCATAGGCCAATGCGCTAGTCCCGTATAGGCTACAGTGTAGTTATTATCTCCCCCAACTTATTGCAGCAACCCCCCTCCCCCTTCTCTCCATGTCAGGGGGTGTATACGTCATACAGCAGAGACGGGGGGTCCTGATGGCATGTCCCCCTTGTTTCCCCCCCTCTGGTGTTGGGGCAGGTTCCACGTGTTGCCGCCACGAGCCGCCACAGGTCTGCCCGTGTGTTTGGAAACATTGGGCGTGGTGTGCACAGCACAGGGAAGGGCGTGGCACGGAGGGGTGACGAACTGACAGCACCAACTGTACGGACGTCAAGCCCGTCCTGTAAAGCCTTAACGTCCATAATGGACGGAATAATGCCCTTGGTCGTCATGATGCATAGATGCAGCCATGGCGAGTAACTAGCGATCGCCATACTATACGGGACTAGCGCATTAGGCTACGGGGGCCGCCATCTTGGTTCAGAGCAATGCATTGTGGTTAGGCCCCTGACTCCAGAGCAGTGCATCATGGGAGAATTTCTTATCAGCTCCTTTGTTCCAGGTGTGAGGAGAGGGGATTAGCCTGATAAGGAGATGGAGTTTAGCCCCCGTCTACCTCAGGTACCAGGATGTGCTAGTCCCGTATATTCAAGCATCAGGCTTACGGGTCCCGAAACCTGATTTTTTTTTCTGTCGTACGCGGGGATGAGCAACGGGTCTTCTTCGTGGCCTAAGCCTTGGGGTCAAGAAGTAGAACTCGGGTGGATCAACAGATCAACATACCGTGTAGACATGGTATGATATAACATTAGAGATACCGATGTGGCATGGTTCTATTAAGGAACAATGTGAACATTGTATGTGCACGGCAAGCGTAAATCAAAACTAAATCAGGTACAATGATATACATGTTTGTTTTAATATAGATTTTTAGAGCCGCAGAATGCTAAGATCCTTCTGGAGATGAACACTTTTAGAGGAACTGGACAGAAACTACTGACGCAGTACATGAAGAGATAATTCCGGTGGCGCCCGTCTGATTCTTATCTCAGGCAATTGGGATGAGGATTACCTTGATTAGATGTATGATGTGTCCAAGGGCTCTCCATAAAGATACGTAGCCTATCCTAGATAATACATAGATAAAGGGATAAAAGTCATCCAAAATAACAAAAATAGCCATACTCCCATTATGGTATATCCCATTACAAACTCTGTAGAAGAATGGTAGAAAAGAATTACGTAGGGAACAATTTCAAAAGCCTTAAATCAGGAATGTTGACAGGTGATAAAATGTGTATAGAAAGTGTACTTGGTACTCAGCAATTAAACGTGCAGCCTTAGTCCAAATGGCCAATGTGATGGACAGGCTCAACATGAAATGTGAATAAAACTAGATATCTGAAACGGTGAAAGGAACACGACTATCCCAGTCAAAGAAATTATGTCCTCGCCAAACGTTAAGAATTCCCCCTGGATAAGTTTATTGCTTCTCAGCAACATTATCACTCCTCACCTAGATCCTTCCTATACATAGCCTCTCACGGCAGATAATTGTGGGGAGAATGAATAGAAAGGTCATGAGGTGGGGGACAATAGCTGGTATAGGAGATCGGGTTGCTTTGTTATTGTATACATCCGGGGTAGTAGTGAATGGCTTGGGGGCATAAGGGAGAGGAAGGTCTGCATGGGGCAGTGGGAGGGGCCTGGGTGGGCGGGTGGGCGGGTGGGTTATTCATTGAAAGGATGGAGCGCGGGAAATACTGAGATAAAATAAAACCATACATAATAAGGAAGACCAGATGGCATATAAATACATTCTTTTATAAATAGATGCCTCTATGCCCAGATCAGGAGTGGATCTCGACCTGTTAGCATCTCACTGCTAGCAGGTCGATATGATAATATGACTGTCTTGACAATGGGCCTAAGCTTGAAAAGTATATAAATAAACGAAGTTCAAGTTCAAGTTCAAGTATTTTACTTTCGTTTCTATGCAATTGTAACTCAAGATAGAGAATATACACGTTAGAGTACACAAGTGAGAAACAGCTGACTAGATAGCCATGAGACCGCAGACGGAAACTATGAATCTGCTTTTAACATCTTGGAGCAACGCATATGTGAATACCATATAAATTAGCACAAAGTGGCAAACTTGACCCCAAAGTTTTAATTGGTTGCTTAGAAAGGTGACACTTGTCTTATTTTGTGTTTTGAGTTGGATCATACAATTTCCATTGTGATCCATTGTGGATCCTGATCATTCCGGGTTATGAGATGACTTCAGGACCAATGAACTAGGCCTAGCGTATACAGGATGCAAGGAGGAAATGGTTGTCCAGTGACACATAGAGGAGCCAAGGGGTGGGGGCTGGGCGGGGCCTTGTGAAAGGTGAATGGAGAGGTCGGAAGGGCAGGTCACGTGAGACAGGAGTGTTGGGGAGGTGTAGGCGATGAACATTTATAAGTAAGCAGGTAGGTTGGTGTGAGATGGGGGAGGGGGGGAGGGGGAGGGGGCATAAGGAAGGGGTAGGGAGGGCTATGGCCGATGAAACTGCGCAGTTCCTAAGGCGGAGGTCAGAGTGGATTCCCGCGCTGGGCAAGGGTCACTAGGTGCAGCCTCGGGGTCATGATTCAGTAAATTAAAGGTAAACTGGACGCCTGAAAAAGTACACACACACTCTCCCAACACCTTATCCGTGCCTCAGTGGCTGTCTGATAGGGTATAAGCAGTGATTGTGTGAGCTGTGAGAGTGTAGTGGACACCTCACGTGTGATGATACCATTGACCTGCATGGGATGTAAACATGACTCATGTCCTGGTGTTTTTGTCCTGTGTTTGCATTCCGATAAGCCATAGTATTTCCAGTCAATACATGCTTAAGTACAGATAGAACCGAGTCCAAGTCATAAGACACTTGTTTATGCAGTAACATGTGCACACACTGTAACATACTACTACATTGCTTTACATGCCAATGTAGACACATGTAAATTGCACGATTACAATGGCATTCGTTATTCATTATCTGTTAACAATTCAGGGGAACAGCCTCTGAGCAAAATGAAGAATTTGCAGCATCAGCATCATGCAGGCCCAACACTAGATCCCTCAGTATTATATATTACACCTGGTGTAGACATTGGTATTTCTGCCTAAATGGTGGCACTTCATTTGAATTCCTTGGGATTCCTTGGATTCATCTTTTATGATCCTAGGGATAGGGCAGCCATATCCATGTGTACTAGTATTCAGAATTACATTTTCACGTATCGGAGAGATTATCTTTACAGCTTTATACCATCAGAGAGACATTTTGCAGTAAACTTGTATTTGATCTCACAGCAAATATTATAAACAAATTCTGGAAACTGGATATGTTAACGAAAGAGGAGCATACAGTCTTTCTATGAAGGATATCACTTCTACGAAATGTATTTCAATTGGTTGATTTTGAATAGGAATCACCTTAATAGAACGTGTCAGTTAATTGCATCTTAGGGTGTTTGCCTCGAACGCACACTGCAAACATACCTACCAATGGTAAATACCAATAAGTCCAATGTGATGTATGCAAGGTGCCTAGAGTAAAAAGGGGTATAACCTTCAATCAGGTATCATATTTCACAATAACCCTTGAATAACCTATGGCATTTTTGAATACAGAACATCTATAGTCTACTAAAGGATACATCCCACAGAAGGCCTGACGAAATTCATTGTGTCAGTTTTACTTACTCTCGTCCCCACACTCTTCCATAGGAAGGGTCTAATAACCATCACGTTCACATCACTATAGCTTTGAACTTGAACTTTTGCTGGATTTAAGCAATCTCTATTGTTAGCTTGGAACTAGCGAACAGGAAACGGAACTAGAAAGTAGTACATTAGGAAGACTACCACCATACCTTTCGGTTCCTTTTCACTGGTTCCAGACTAACAGCAGGTATAGACAATCACTGCTGTAAGATTGGAACTAGCGTACAGGAACCGGAACTGGAAAGTAGTACATTAGGAAGACTACCACCATACCTTTCGGTTCCTTTTCACTGGTTCCAGACTAACAGCAGGTATAGACAATCACTGCTGTAAGATTGGAACTAGCGTACAGGAACCGGAACTGGAAGGGGGTATGACGGGAGACCCCCTACCATACTTTCTGGTTCCTGTTCTTCAGACTTGTAACTAGGGAGCATTGCATTATATGACCCCAGACTCATCACTGACTGTGCCATCTGTTCCTTTTGTAGAGAAAGCTTGATGACCTGAAGACAATCATGCCCTTGAGCAGCTCATCGTACGGCGTGAGTATCACAGCTTCTGGAGACAAGATGTCAAAGAGGTCCCGGTCCCAACAAGAACGTAGGACCAAGTCTTTTGCCTTCAAACATCACCGAGGTATTCTCAAGACCACCAAGATCCTCCACCTCAGAAAGGAGATCTACCACATCCTGGATTACGGGGCCAACATGTTCTACTGCAGGGCCACCACTATTGGTGGTAAGGTCTATGAGGAGTCCTTCATCATCAACAAGTTGTAAGCCGTGTGCCGATTGGTTGACGGGGCAGTTGGTCCTCTATTGGTGTCACTGGCCAGCCAATCAGATGAGAGAATGCACAGTGAACTGTTGTCTCCACAAGGGAGAGACTATTTGGCCAACTGCTACTGTCAGAGCTTTTTCTGTATTTACATTGTATTTGAATGAAGGATCTTTGTGATAAGTTTGATGCTAATGTCATGAGTTTAAGGGATTTAACCAGATTGTATTGTAACTTGTTTCTGTTATATCATTCAGTAGTTGGAAGGCATTCTTCCCTATATTAGTCCTTTGTAAATATAATTATATTATACTATTGGAAAACAATGTGATGCATGGTTACAAAGCTGTATCATTAGGAGACTTCATGATTTGTAAGAGATTATATTTTTATTATTGCCTTTTAAAAAGGCACAGTAAACCCAACGACTGCACGATTGCATGACGGTTTACATAACCTTTAAATGCACAGCTAACAGTGGTGGCCATTATCGTTTTGGAACTTTCGCTATTTTCCCAAATTTTGACCAACATGAAGTCCATTGATAACAAGATAACGAGACGAAAGGGGTTTCTGTAGTACACTATTTGAAGGAGGTATTGCATGTAAATGTAACCAGAATTCCATGATTTAGACATCTCTGTCGTTGTGTCCGCTGTAGATATTTGTATTTGTCAAGTATTAAACTTTGGGCATTAGTGATTCCCATTGAAGAGAATGGTCTCCCTTCAATGGCACACAGATATGTTACCAGGATATTTGAAGACCAAGAGGAACCCAATGTGGGCTTGCATGGTGCTTACTTGCAGAATAGTATGGATCAACTATTTCTCAAAGTTGGATAATTTGGTGTGGAATTTTGTGAGATTATTGAATTTGCTATTTAAAGAATTCTGAAGTTTTGGATCATTGTTTCAATATTTCTATTTCCCACTCTTAGTATTTATCTTTGCCAAAATACTCATTTCATTTATGGTTGTATAAGAAAATCTGTATACATTCAGTCTCCCAAATGAGTTGTAAATACAGATGACACTTAGTTGACACTTATGCCTTGTTCATTTCTGTATATAGTACCTGTTAAACATGAACCAGTCTAAGGGGGATGAGAAGAGTAATTCAAATTGTACTTAAATATAATGTCAGTGTATTTTATATATATATTCTAGTTTACAATTTACGTCAAATAGGGCCTAGAACATTTTAAGAATTTGATTTAAAATTTTCTAGAAATAGCTACTTTTATATATGAGATTTGGTATGGCAGTCAGTTATAATACTTGATGAACAATAATATTATAGCAACACACTGTAAGCCATACAGAAAGGATGGACCATGCTCTCCCTCATGGCTGATCACATTTACTTTGACACAGCAGATATCATTTAAATTCACAGAGGCTAAACACTAACAGATGTACCAAAGGCTAATTTTCCGACTTGATCATGCAGTACGATCTGCACGACATGAACTAATTTTGTATTATCAATCACATAATTTGCACTGTATATACACACAACAGTAATAATATGATAATATTATGTTCATCAATATAACATGTTTGGTATTATTATGTTGGCATGATTGTTTATAAATGTACCACCTGGCAGCAACATTTGACCTTTTATCTATGGGGTGGGAGTGGGTAAATTAGATTGGACCCGAGGAGAGTAGAATCATAGCACTCAACTACACTACAACGATAGGTTATTGCATATGGTTCATATGATAATTATAAAGATAATGAGAATCAAATATACGAAAACACATAATACTTAACCCTTTCCTGTATGTATGAGGTGTTGGTATAAGTGAGCAATTATTATGATATTTGAATTTTGTAAATAAGCTTCTTTGTACATAGGTGTATTTTATTTATTCTTGTGATTAAGGTATATTCAGTCTTAATTGTTGACTTCACCCTTTTGTCACACATTTTGCAGAATGACTTAACAACAAATATTGTCTTCAGTTCATTAATTTATGCATGCATTTCTATTTATCATAGTACCAATGTGTTCGATAAAATGCATATAGAAACAAGCTAGTTCATTTTAGCTGTTCTCAGCGCTATACCCTTTGTTCTAGTGTAGCTATAACTTTTGTATATTTCTCCTTGGTGTATATCAGACTTTCAGGGGGGTATATTCTGTCAATAGCTGCCAGTGATGTCATGTCCAGTCAGCCATGTTTCCAACATCAAATGTTCAACATATTTTTGTAATTGAAAATAGTTTCTACGTAGTTTAGATATTTTAGTATTTTGTGTTAAATATAATTGCTCCCTTTTGTTGATATGTAACTGCTTTTTTCGGAGGATGATGCCCAGTGCATAATGAGACCAGTGAACTAGATTGTACTGACATAAACTAAGAAGATTGTGCTGAATACCTATCTATTACACTCTTTGTGCTGTATAATACTTATATTGTTCATGTTTAAGTATTCATGTTCGCCTGAATACCGGTTTGGCCTTGAAGAGAAGGCGATACTTAGGATTTATCCCCAACATCTTTGCTGTTTCTTTGAATATTCTGCCTAATACAGAATGGGCATAGTCAAGATAAGACTGCAACATGAGAGCACAGCAACATGTACATGTACATACATACACGGGTGGAGACCAGATGGTGTGATGGATTCTAAACTGATTTTTCTTTTGTGTGGAATGTGCCAAATGAATAGAGATATATAGAGACGTTATAATGTCGTCTTAAAGGTATATTTTCATATGATGCTTTTTCTATTATATTACTGTCCAGGCTACCTATTAGGTCTGCTCTGCCTTTGTATTGTTGTTCATTGATGTATATAGAAGAGACAGAATGATCTCTAAGATCAATAAAAGTAGATTATAGTTTGAAAACCAATATATGTTGTCGAGTTCTCTTTATATCGAGGCAGCACGTAATCCAGCACAAGTATTCCGATAATGAATCAAGTGCTATGCGGGTTTCTTTCCTAGAACATGACTTCAGAAGGATACATGACCATTTATGAACTTTGACCCTCTCAATATAATAAAATGACAGTAGTTCCAACCATCCACCACATGAAGGAGTCATGAGCGAAATATAGGAGGCCATCTGGAATTGGACTCCTTGATTTTCTTTCAAATTCTAAAAACTACTTAAAAGTTAAAAATTATCAATAATTTTTCTCCGCATCACTTCTAGTTTTTAAGATCTATCTTCTCTGATATGGGTAGGCACAGGTCGGTTCCAAATCTGATTAAGATCTAACTTTTACTGTTTTAGATTACATTCTATCTGATTAGCATATACATTGTAGTCGAAATAGTCTAGATATGGAAGCTTTGCCAAACATTGAATATTCTAAATAGCTCCATTGTATTCCACAACAGAGATTAGCCCAGATCAACTGTTTTTCTATTTTGCACATATTGGCCCCCCTGCTGGCTAAACCGGTACTAAAACGCTTTACCTTGTTGATCCGCTGAATATAAATATGCATTAAGTAGTGATCTACAAAAAGCCGGACCAATCTGTTTGTGGTAAAGCCCCCCGGTGGTGTGTGGTATGTGTACTATTAAGGAATGACATCAATCACGTGGGCGATCGGTGTCTGAAGTCTATCAATAGCCCTTTTTAATCAAACTGCAATATCAAGTAATAGTGTGTCTTGGTAAACAAGCGTGCAAATCATCCAAGACACACCCTTACCAGCTGTTCAAACTGTCATTGGAAATGCTCACGTGCAAATTGCAATGCAATCGCTACTACGGGCCCCAAGTACCTCCCTCTTGAGTTTAAGCGCCGGGTTTTGATATAATGCGCCGCTCTTTCATAAGCGCCGCATTAGGGGAGTCCTCTAATAATACTATGATAACATTTCTTTATCTCATAGGGTTTGCTCTATTTTTGTCCGTCGATTTATAAGGGCCGTGTCGCCCGTGTCGACTTTTAAAAAGGCCGTGTCAAACTTTACCCATGTATAGGGTAGATTGACCTATAGAGTACCTTAAGTTAAACCACAGCGGAGGGCCAAGACAAAGGAATTCACACCTTGGTTATTTCCACTTAGACTCACATAACCTTCTAGCTGTGGTTTAAAATAGTTAGACAATGGTTATGAAAGGGTAGGTAGGATTATAAAGCTGTGGTTAATTCTATTTACCCTTTCATAACCATAGTCTAACTATTACATGTCCAGCCCCATTTTATAGTCATTCTTGCATTATAACCCCACTTTTTGTGTATTATGAGTATCACTTTCAGTGTTACTCTCTCCACCAAAGGACAAATAGAGACAATACAATACATGACTATGTACGTGATTAAGGTGGACATCTCAGGGTACGTGGTTGCATCTAGGTCGATCTACCCTATAATCCTGGTGCATAGGGCGCATAAACGCGATGTGCAGGTATGTCTCAAATGGGATGGCATAGAGGCATGGATATATAGCAGAATCAACCAAGTGTTATTATTTACTACACCTCCCTCTTTAATGTTCTCCAGTGTGAAGAGCCCACTTGATCCAGCTTAGTTCAGTGATAAGCATCGGGTTAGCCCTATCGGGATTGGTCCGTCATACTGCCTAACATAAGCTGGGACATAAGCTGGGACACCACTACCCGATTTTGTCGGCAGATAGGAGCTATTTTCACAAATCGGACCCAAACAAAAGTAGTAAATTGCAAATATAAACAACCTTAAAATTTGATCATCTTTATTAGCATGATCTGACAGATTTACTTTCTTGAGAATTGAGCAGAAAAGATCGGTTAGCGGAGCCCCAGCTCTCGTCCCCTGAGCTACCCACATCAACAGGTCTCTTATTAGACCGATCTGTGTGCTATGGATGTCAGTCAAAAATGACCATTCTACTTTGATAATTCTACTTGCACAAACCGAATATCGGTATATCTAAAATGTGATTTAACTAAAAGGTAGGTATGACCAGATTATATGCTACTGACAGGAATCATAATGTTCACACATAGTGTAAGTATAGCTCTCGGGGTAGTACTATATATTATATATATATGGGAATTACTTTTGTATACCATAAGTGAAAGATGCGCCAGTGGTGTGTGCTTTGCCATCCAAGTTTGTGTTTCTGAACAAAGTACAATATCTGTATTTGGATTGGCTCTATTCAATTCTGTATTCGCAAATCCAATTTTAAGGTCAAATCCCACAACGCGAGAGAGGGTCAGAAAGTGTTGTGAATTGGTCTTATTGCCGATTTTGGGCCCTATTTTGGCTAAGACAGGCCCAAATAGGTGAGAAAGGGTTGCCTTTGTCTTGTGATTTGGGAAATCACAAGGATCAAATGAGTTAGATATTTGCCCCCGGAAGGACTAGAAAATGTTGCTTATTGGAATATGTCAATGATTTGGCTTATATAGGGGGGACACTCCAAATATCTTTAGGCTAATTGAGAGGGAACAGTGAGGACAAATCATACTGTAAAGTAACTCCCCTCAAACAAATCCATTAACCAGTCCTGCACGCAACACTTTGCTTGCCTATTATTGACCGCTGTGGGATTTGGAGAGGCATAAGATCATGGGACAAGTGTTGCGATTTACAATATTGGCAACAGTTGCCCCTTGTTTTTATGTCAATTATCAACACTTTCTGGCCCATTTTTCGCGTTGTGGGATTTGACCTTTATACACTTTTCAAAATGCATTTGTGTTTCTAAATAGTATGCAAATGCATTTATACTCTATGTGCGAATGCCAAATTTGTGTTTCTAAAGGGATAGTGCCGCCTACGTCAAGGGGTGGTCACGGCACCTATAAAACAGAGAAAACATGCATTTTAGTGCATGTTAAATATGTAAGATGGTTTTGATATCGTGTCTGTGAAATATGTATATAACATTTGGGCTATAAACGTTATAAATAACGTTTTTTAATTGGACCTTTGCATTCACACATCACTAGCTTTCGCATATGCATCATGACAATATAATGGATAGATACATCATACAAGTATGGGAACATGCTGGACACATCCATGACAAACACTGTAAAAAGTTACTGCATTTAAACAGCGCAATGTGCTGTACATTTACAGCACTTTTTGCTGTAGTTGGTATTACAGCACTATTTGCTGTATAACTACAGCATTATGTACTGTAAATTGGGTCCCTGGCAATGTTGCTGTACATTTACAGTACATTGTGCTGTAGATTTCTGCCGCTAGGTGGCAGCAGTAGACCATTTCTGTAGTAATTATTCCACCCAACCCTTTCCCGAATCAAATATAGCCTCACAAACTCTCAAGACATTGTAGAATAAGAATGGATGAGAGAGACTGAATGCAGTTATCATAAAGCGTATTGATATTTGCATAATTGTGTTGAATAATGCATAAAAACAGCAAAAGTATAGAATAGACACCACATTGGTGGGAAAAGTTAAATGCTTAAGTGCCCAGACTGGGAAAAAGCTAGTATCACATACAGTCCAGCTGTATTGAAGCAGGATTAAACCATTACATTGTGTAGTGTGTATTATCCTAGCTGAGATTGAACTATTATGCAGGAAAGTACTCTCCATGCATGCATATTAATCAATATAAATTGATGATAACAATATGAAACCTACAGTATAGAAGATGCCGTATCTTCACCCAGTTGCTGTACATGTACAGCAAAATCTCCTGGAACAAAAGTTGCCAGCAACTTTTGCTGTATATGTATGGTAGAAGTTGCTGTAAATTTACAGTAGAAGTTGCTGTAAATTTACAGCAAGTCAGTTGCTGTACACCTACAAAAAAATCTACTGTAACAAAAGTTGCCAGCAACTTTTGTTACAGTAGATGTACAGTACTTACTTCTTACAGTGAAGTGACAGACACAGTGTATGATAACATCACAAACCAAGGATGACCCCCCCACCCCCACCCCCTCTACATGATACAACAGGGATAGAAGAATATATGTTGTATATGTTTAGTCTTGTAGGCATATAGTACTTAGGTAACATTCTTTTAATCACATCACTTCTTTATAATTTGGCAAGAAAATGAAGCATTTCTGGGAAATTCGACTTTCTTCCATTTTCACAGGACCTTTTACCTTTTGGGATCCAGTACCAATAACCCCCCCCCCCCCCCACCCCCCAGGCGCATACCTGAGGGTACAGAGATGACACCTGGATGGTGGCTACACTAGCAGCACCCTGGATGAAGGACAGCCAGGTGTAACACGACCAGCTCCTGGGCAGCACCCGGAGGTACACTTGTCAGTCAGGTGATGGATCCCCATTATGTGGGTAACAGCAGCTTGGTGTGGGCGGCCAGAGTGAATACCCCGTGTCTCCTTGACACCCCACAATGTGCTAACTGCATCAGGCATCTAGAGGATGTTCTCTCTCGTTTATAAAAGATCCAAGCATCTTCTATAATATGATATATGGCTGATGGGTCAGGATAGGCAGGTGGCAAAGGGGAATGCCGATCATTTAAGATGAACAGGGGAATGATACATGGATATAATGCCCATCACTGTGTTCGATAGAGAAAATCTCAAAGTGTTCCCTATTCCCGATCTCAATTGTTGTCAGTGTATCAAATCGATTTAAAAATCCTACTTGAATTTATAGTGATCATAGATGAAGATTAAGTTGCAAAATCAGTGCACGAAATAAGTGCATAAGTATCATAATACTATATTTATATATATATATATATATATATATATATATATATATATATATATATATATATATATATATATATGGATATTATATTCCATGAATATATGGGTATATTACGAGAGACTATTAGTTCACTGTCTGTCCGTCCGCGGCAAGGGGGGCGCCAGGGTAGCCTCCCACCGCTTCACCTCTATCAGGGTCCATTATGACCTCATCTACAGCAGGGAACGGTTTTTTTTTTTTCTGAGTACGATTGTGAGTACGTTTCTGAGTACCAACTAATATGTTCACATGTTCAGCATGTCAAGCTGAGGTGGACGGCAGGTTGAAAGCCTGTGATCGGTGTGGCCTTCCCAAAGATAAAAAAGACAGGAAATTATCGCTGAGAGATGAGGTTGAGAGAGATCTAAACAGCCGTCGGTTATCGCAAAGTCGTCGGTTGTCGCAAGAACAGAGCCTGGAGGAGGAGAGGCAGAAAAGCATGGAGAGTGAACGCCAGCTAAGCAGACGTTTAGGCGACATGCACTGTAAGAAGTTACTGTATTTAAACAGCATAATGTGCTGTACATTTACAGCACTTTTTGCTGTAGTTGGTATTACAGCACTATTTGCCGTATAATTACAGCACTATGTACTGTAAATTGGGTCTCCGGCAATGATGCTGTACATTTACAGTACATTGTGCTGTAGATTTCCGCCGCTAGGTGGCAGCAGTAGACCATTTCTGTATTAATTATCCCACCCAACCCTTTCCCGAGTCAAATAAAGCCTCACAAACTCTCAAGACATTGTAAAATAAGAATGGATGAGAGAGACTGAATGCAGTTATCATAAAGTGTATTGATATTTGCATGATTGTGTTGAATAATACAAAAAAACAGCAAAAGTATAGAATAGACACCACATTGGTGGGAAAAGTTAAATGCTTAAGTGCTCGGACTGGGGAATAGCTGGTATCACATACGGTTCAGCTGTATTGAAGCAGGATTAAACCATTACATTGTGTAGTGTGTATTATCCTAGCTGCGATTGAACTATTATGCAGGAAAGTACTCTCCATGCATGCGTATTAATCGATATAAATTGATGAGAACAACAATATGAAACCTACAGTAGAAGTTGCTGTAACTTTACATCACCCAGTTGCTGTACATGTACAGCAAAATCTACTGGAACAAAAGTTGCCAGCAACTTGTGCTGTAGATGTACAGTAGAAGTTGCTGTAAATTTACAGTAGAAGTTGCTGTAAATTTACAGTAGAAGTTGCTGTAAATTTACAGCAAGTCAGTTGCTGTACACCTACAGCAAAATCTACTGGAACAAAAGTTGCCAGCAACTTTTGCTGTAGGTGTACAGTACTTACTTCTTACAGTGTGGAGGAGAAATTGTTGAAACTTACCTCTTCTTTTGATCGTCTGGTGGTGTCGTTGGCTTCCCCAATTCCCCAATTCCCCAATATATATATATATATATATATATATATATATATATATATATATATATATATATATATATATATATATATATATATATATATATATATATATATATATATTGGACAGGGTTACATGGCGGCTATATAGATAAGATCTACCCGGGATCTGTCTATCGTATTGTGCCGGGTTTTGAAAAGGTGCCTGTTTTGATTAGGAGCTGGGGGTTATAATGGCTTTGAACTTGAACTTTGAACGGTGGGAAGGGTTTGGGATTTGATAATTATAGGGTGACGGTCTTGGCAATTTTAAATTCTTATCATTTTTTTTGTGGGAGTGGGGGTGCCTTTCTTGCTCCACCTTTTATTCTACGACACTAGGTCAAGCAGTTATTAGGGGTAGCGTCAATAAAAACATTTAGGTTTCGCCGGGTTTCGAACCCAGGACCTTTCGCGTGTTAGGCGAACGTGATGACCACTACACTACGAAACCTCGCTGACACCTGTCGGCGTTGCCTAAAATCAGGTTACCGAGCCTAATCTCAAGTAGAGCTACCACCCCTGGTCTTAGACTGTATGATTATTATATAAGATGTGGAAAGATTGTTTATAATCAATACTCTTAACAGTACCCCTATTTAGTATATCCACTTATTTCACTCTATCCACGATGTACGCGTTCTTTCCAAACAGTCCAGCTACCTCTTACAATTTTATAGAAGTGTTAAACGTCTGCGTTTAATGAGCTTTTACGTGGTTGCTAAAGGTCCCTAGTAGGGACCTTTAGCAAACCCGACGTAACTCATTAAACGCAGACGTATCCTATCCCTTCAGCACTGCTACGTCTGCGTTTTATGAGCTTTTACGTGGTTGCTAAAGGTCCCTATTGAGAGTTCAATAGCATACCTACTCCTGTGTCAGTATATGGCACTAGACAGGCAGGTGTAACGCGAGGGTCGTGTTACACCGACGTCACCTGACGTCAGTAAGTCTGAAGGTCTTCAGAATAACTTGCAGTTGAAATCAGACACGTTCTGATTCTGAAGGCATATGCATAAAATGAAAGATGTAAGTGCATATGGCTAAACTTTACACACTGGAGTGGCTAGAGTAGAGTTTATTGTGTAGGCTATATACCGATAGGCCATAGCTATTCCAATAATAATAATAATGATAATAATAATAATAATAATACTACTACTACTACTAATAATAATAATAATAATAATAATAATAATAATAATAACAATAACAATAATAATGTGCCTCTACATGGGTTAAAATCGACACGGCCGACACGGCCCTTTTAGGCCATTTTAAAAATCGACAGACACAGGAAAATTAGGCAAGCACTGACAAGGCCCTTTTGCTAATATTGACACGGACAAAATTGTGAGGATCCATGTAGAGGCACAATAATAATAATAATAATAATAATAATAATAATAATAATGATAAAATACAACTATGTATAAGGTGAATAGGTCAAATCCCAAAACGCGAAAATTGGGTCTTAAACTGTTGCATATTGAGCTTCTGACAGGGGGGAAAGGCTGCCGATTTTGTAAATCACAACACCTCTGCCACGTAACTAGTGTACTCCAAATCCCACTGTGGTCAATAATAAGCAAGCAGGTGTTGCCTATAGGACTGGTTAATGGATCTACTTGAGGGGAGTTACTCCATGGTATGATTTGTCTTGATTATTCCCTCTCAACTAGCCTAAAGATATCTGGAGTGTCCCCCCTGTATAAACCAAATCGTTGGCCCGTTCTAATATAAGCAACATATTTGTGACGAAACCTGGGAAATCGTAACATTAGGGGGAATAGCCATAAATGCTCTAAACATGATATTTCAGAAAATATAGTTAAAAATGTAAATACTTAAGAGAAAATGACTTTAGACTTACATTTTCCAAGGAATCTTCTGAGGGGTCATTCATAAAGTATGTCACGCAAATTTTGGCCATTTTCAAGACCCCCCCACCCCTTTGTCACGCTTTTCCCCATACCTCTATCATTGGGGACCAAGACCCCCCCACCCCCTCGGGTGTGACGTACTAAATGGATCACCCCTGAGGCTATTATCAAAATTCTATTTTCATTCTAAATTGGTCCTATTTGGAATGCAAAAAGAACGTTTTTAGCCATTCTTAGCCCATTTGTTGACATTTGGTTGCCATGGCAACCATCAATTCATTCTTTTGGAATAAAAATTATCCCTATCCAATTGCCCCTTCCATGAGGATTTCAGAACTGAAAACAGAATGCCAATATTCCTACCAGATCCAGATCTATGTACAATAATATACATTTATGGGTTTAATTTCTAATAATTAGGATTTATATGGATTATTTGAAAATAGATTGATATGTGATCGCATTGCAGTCTATTCTAAATTCCTACATGTCCCTACCATCCCATGTTTGAGATGTCATTTCTCAGCAACTATTTTAAATATTTTGATGCTTGAAGCATCAAATTGTAGCTGAAGGCATGAACTTAAATAAAGGTGTTTTCCCCTAATGTCACGTTTTCCCACGTTTTGTCACATTTGAGCATAATCCGGGCAAAATATCTAAATGTTTTGATATCTCATTTATCATAATCACAAGACTTAGACAAGGGTTATGACCAACATTGGGCTTGTTTTAGCAGATATAACCAACCAATATGCAGAGGCGTAGGAAGCAAATCTTCATTGGGGGGGGGGGGGGGGGGGGCGGGGGCGGCCCAGGGGGGGCCACTCCAACCAGCTTTAAGTATCGGTTTTAATGCATGATGCATCATATACACACTTATATTAGACTGTATAGAAAAGAAGTATTTGAGCCCACTTTAGTTCTGATTTGGGAGCCCAGTTTCCTCTGCACCCACTATTCTCTATGTGGGAGAGGTAAGGATTGAAAATTGTGTGTATTATATTAAAGGTCTTGACAAATTTTTTGGGGGGCCCAAACATATATTCAGGCCCCCCTCCTCAGTGATTGGGGGGGGGGGCTCGGGCCCCCCTGGCCCCCCCTTTTCCTACGCTACTGATATTAGCTAAGTGATCAGGATTTCACAATAAACTACATTTTTCAGCCCTCATTCGCATTGTGGGATTTGACCCATAGACAATGATTATCAGTTTTAGTCACAGAGAACAAAATGTATCATCATGTCACATCAAGGCAGGCAGTTATTAGGGACCTTTAACAACCACGTAAAAGCTCATTAAACGTAGACGTATCCTATCCTTTCAGCACTGCTCCGTCTGCGTTTTATATAAGCTTTTACGTGGTTTGCTCCGGGGGTTTGCTAAAGGTCCCTATAGTATAATATATACCAGTATACTGTCTCTATGGACGCGTCAAAAGTCTTACCAGCGAGGTCACTCATGGAGGTGCATAGTAGGGTATAGACAGAATGTGTGGCGCCACCTGAGGATGGATGCAGGTTTAGAGCTAGGTGAGAGGTATACCGACACTACATCTGGTGGCAAATAAAAACATGACATAATCCCTGCACTAGTTGTTAGATACATGATGCGGGTAACGGCGTCCATTGCATATAAATCTGGCAGTATCCCTCCCCCTCAGGCACTAACTTTGATTACCGGGGGTAGATACATTTCAGAGCCAAACCACGCTTACTATTTTTAGTTTTGAAATAAATGCTATAATTTTCATCTCAACGACATTGATCAAACAATAATGCCATCTATAGGGTAGGTTCACCACTTTCAACCGGTTCGATCCATGTTTTTTCATGAGCTACCTTTCAGGTCTAATTGCTCCTAGAGTTTTTTGTGCATATCCTTCAGAATTGAACCAAAGTTTAGGTATTGCTCTGGAGAATAACATTCATGATGTCTTACAATGCCATATATCAATTTACAGTATGTAATTTCATGATTTATCAGAGTATTCAGAATTGCCCCTTTAAACCCTAAGTCAGCCAAAATGCACCTTGAGTCTGCCATATTACAACGACCAGAATATGTGGAATAAACCAGTAATTTTCTGATTGGATTGGCTGACATGAATGCATGCATCATATATCAATATGTTACAACTAACAATAGAGAAGAAAACAATTGATTGAATATGGAATAATCAAGATAAAGTCAGTACTGTACCTTAGGTGAATACAGCTGCATTATGAGCTATCAATACAAGTAAATATTACTTTTATGAGCAATGAGGACTAAATATAACATTATAGACATGCAGTATGGGGTTCTATTGAATATATCGGGGGCTCTGACCCCTCACCCCCTTTTCCCACCTCTTTTTGTGTTTCACCCTTGCCCTCTATACTCTACACAAGTAGGCCTGCTATCCTTAACCCTCTAGTAGAAGAGGATATTCTGGGAGGAGGAGGTATCCACAAGGGTAGGGGGAGAGTTCTTAGACAAAAAATCAGGGTGAGAGATTACCAGGGGGGATTCCAGAGAAGAATATCCCATGGTTGACTTAGGGTATGAGGTGGCTGACTTAGGCCCCCCCAAAAAAAGGTGTGTTTCAGGTTACATGGTCTGAAAATCTAGGGTAGGTAGGTCAGATTTTTTTGATTTTTTTTTTACTTAAGCCTGAAATGTACCCAGAAATCGACTCACGAACTACAATGCTGACTCGCCGACGACCGCCTCGACTAGTTAACTATCAGATCGACCCTTAAATAGCCCCAAAATGACCCAAAATTTAATTTTTTTTTCAAAATTGCATAAAAATGTCTAGGGTCGGCCCTATTTTGCTAAGTAGGGTCGGGTAACCTGAAACACACCTATTTTTTTTTTTTTGGCCCTAGGGTGAATTCATGGCTGACTTAAGGTGAAATGGGTATGCCTTATGAAATCAGTCCTAAATATAACTTAGGAAATTAATTTTGCTCAATAAATTCATGATTTGTGTAATTTAGATACATATCCAGCTCACAAAACCAATCAACACTGTGAATGAAAGGGACAAAATTAATACTTCAAATCAACTACCAAAGAGTATGAACAGTGGAGAGATTTTCATTCTCTGTTTGTCAAAACAGGTCAAACAGGGGTACTTCTGACTGATTTTACAGTATGAAAAAGAGTGATGATGCAGATGCAATGTGCAGTTTATATTTGGAAAACACTTCAATTCTTAAATCAGTGGGAGTTTATTGTCACCAGATGCATACTGAACTTGTAATTTCATGTCAAAAGTGGTTGACTCAAGGTATGAGTTTGACTCAGGGTGAACCTAACCTATACCTAGAAATAACGGATGATGATAGAATTTTTAAGACCAACACAGCTGAAGACTGGCTAGCAGGTCCACCGGGCCCGTACGGACCGAACCTGGGACAAGAAGTTCCATGGACAACGCTAAGATGAGATGAGGGACAACCCCAGGGGACAACACATGTGAAAACATGAAGGCAATTACACAAGGAGGAAAGAGGGGAAGGGAAGTACGAAACACATATATGTAGTCACAGCAGAATGAAGACACCGTGTACCCAAAGACTGGATAATAGATAAAACAATACAAAAAAACAGTTAAGTAACGGAAAAGCCTCGTTTGATTTAGGGTGCATCTAAAAATACATCCTGGCCCCAATGGCACTAGTGCCAAGGACTCTCTGTTTAATTAAGCTTTTTTAATGTGTGTATGTTTTTCCCCTCTCATAGTATACTAATTCTTTTTGCATGAGAACACAATAAGGCTTCTAAACTCTAGTATAGTCAGACCTCGATTACCTGGTCTTAC
Organism: Harmothoe impar; assembly: GCA_947462335.1. NCBI lineage: Eukaryota > Metazoa > Annelida > Polychaeta > Phyllodocida > Polynoidae > Harmothoe > Harmothoe impar. The sequence goes on along the minus strand of OX381715.1, from coordinate 50,878,504 downwards.
AATTATCCAGCTGCTTTTGTCAGAGACAGTTTTATACATTAAGGCCTATAAATATGCTCCAATAATCCGGTAGATTCAACACCCGGCCGATTTTTACCTTAAACGGGGACGATCAGAATATCAAGGTCTGGCTGTAGAACCTACTGGAGCACAGAAATACGTAAGTTCCTTAATAGAGAAACCATTTCTAAAGTCAATAAGTCCTCTACAGAGAAATGCCATCATTCTTGATGCCACTCCTTTCAGGGTGAAACTGGAAAGATCTCCAGACAGATTAAATCTCAGGAACTTCTTTATGTGTATATTTTGTGATAGAATATTTGAACAAGTGTAAGCTGGGTGGCAACCAAACAACATCCTCACGGCCAAGCACCTCCTGCGCAGTTACCCTGCAGTAAGCCCACTCGGGGCCAATTCAGTTTTGCTTGGGCATAATTCAGATGGCTGGGCTCCAGTCAGGGGCCAACCAGCCCGAATTGGTCACACTGACCAGAATCCACCTAGAGCCCACTGGTCAGTCTTGGTCGTTGTGTTCCGTGGTAAGGTTTCAGGATTACTTTTAGTAAAACTAGAATTTAGGCTATTAAATAACTTGTAGAATAGGTAATAATGAACAGACTTTGCCACAGTTTGTAAATTAGTGACATAGTCCCATTTGAATGTGAAAAATGAGGTAGCAATCAATGGTAGACGCATTTTCTGAATTAACCATGGACACAAGCTCAAAATTGCATGTAAACAGGAACTATGGCGTTGGAACACAACATGACATTGTGATCAGAGTGAAAAAAGTGACTTGGCTGATTAAACCATTTGAGGGGGAGGATGGCAGAATTGGGAGACCCAGCTATAACCTCATCTGAGAGGATGGGCGCAAAGCCCAATGAAACCGTGTGTACATATTGAACGCATGAGTGGACAGATTCACGTGGGAGTGTCAACAAGAAAATCTGTCCAATCTTAAAATCTGTCCATTCTTAAAATGGATAACCTTAAAGTGATTAATCTTAACACTCGAGGGCACCACTGTCATAGTAGAATGCACACTGCAGGCCCCTCCTTCCACATAGCCTATAAAGTAGGATTTGGTAGGCCTACATCAGTAAAGCTGAAGGCAATTGGGTTAGGTTATGGGTTTGTTCCTCATAAAACACACAAAAAAAACAAGATGGTAAAGTTTTTAAAATTGGTCATTTTAAGATTGGACAGATTTTCTTGTTGATGCTCCCACGTGAGTCTGTCCTAATGACCCTATTGAACTCCAGCTGGACAGCCCACTTGGGGCGAAATGCGGAGCCCCATGTCCCCCTATGTGATGTCACACCATGTTTGCTCTAAGAGGAAAGTCAAATTGTGCAGCACTCCTGTTAACACATCATAAGGCGCCCATCCCCCCTGGACTGAACACAAGACACCACAAGACAGGTACGTGCTACTTCTATTATAACCAATCTTCAAGGGTTCTGCATCCATCCACTAATGAATTAACTGTTTGCTGATAATTAGTGGAGCATTGTGACAATGCAGATTATTTCCAATGATCGAAATTCAAATTTGGGCAATATGTTGAAGCTTTACTTAACTGGTCAGTAATTCAGTGGATCACAAATGCATTACAGATCTACTGTCGTTAGTAACCGCGGATGAATACAATGCGTTCATTTCTGTAGCTATTTAATTTGTGATCCAAACTGTGATGATAGTTAGCAAACACTAAAGTTAGTCTGAATGTGATAATTATAAACCTCCTCTTCATAGCATTGAGATATATGACAAAGACATGCAGTTTCTAGATGTTGCATGACTCTCACACCTGTCTGTTGAAGTCCAAAGAATGAATGTAAAGGGCCTCTGTGAGGTCTAAAACGCATTTTGTTGCCTGAGTTGTTTGTCAAGTGAGAGCGGAATCAGACTGCTGCAGTATAATATTAAACATCTGCAGACATTGCTTCTTGCAAGTCACATAAAATATTGCTGTTTTTGTGTTCCACCACAGAACCTGCCAATATGAAGATGTGGATCCCATGCCTCGTGTTTCTGGTATTTACACTACACAGCCAGGGCACCATCGCCAAGGACCTGCGTGTAGTAAGCATAGTTTATTTATGGAAATTATTCTGTGAACAGTGTAATGCCATGGCATGTCATACGTTGTAGGGAAAAGTGGCAAATTTCAACACAATGGTTAATAAGTTGGTCAGATATCATTCTTTATCATTGTGTTTCTGAATATCCTCAGTAAGAAATACCATGTAGCTCCATTTAGGAACTAGAGATCGGTTCTATATCATTATATGAATTGCCCAATTTGGGTTCAGATTGAGTTCAAGGTGGGTTCGCCCAAATTGGCCCACAGCAGCACTATGAAACAATTATGAGTTTTAGAGTTGATTTAATTATAACTCTATGTTGTCTTATAATCATTGGCCGTTCATTCGGTGTCATATAAGTCATTAAATACAAAATTCCGTTCAACGTTGAAACAACATTGAAAAAAAAGAATCCATGAATATAAAACAAATCCTCGATCCTCGACCCCTAGGCTGCTTGTACATGTATAAAGAAAATCCCTGCTACAGACAGGTCTTGATAGTCCGTCCCTTCATAGTCCGACATACACAGGAGTCGCCATGCCTTTGCTGGTACATTGTACATCTCTAATGCATTAGTATACAAAATTAATATGACTTGATAGTCTGCCTGATTTGATATCCGCCATCATTTTGCTTGCAACCACTAGGGGCAGACTATCAAGACCAGACTATAATACGATATAGTTGCCGTTAACTACCCAAGGCACACTAATACTCTTCCTACCCAAGTATGAAGTATGACCATATGGTTTAAGCCATGCAGTTTAGATGAGCTACACTCATTTTAGGAAGGGGCATGTTAGGCTTCAAGTCCATAGTTCTTAATTACGATAATCCCCTCATAAGTTGCCAAATCTTAAACTATATAAGCTATAACTGAATTGGCCCCATGTAGGCATACTCAGTAGGAACTTACTCCATATAAGTTATGATATAACTGCTAATAACATGGCTGATATGCACCTATGGATTATGGTATTGCAATAGTCTATGGCTCATGATGTGATGATGCATAAAATGACTGTTATCTTACAACCTGTCAATCCAAGCTAAAATTAAATCCTCTTTTTTTTTCTTCACAGGATTCTCAGGCCAATGAAATCTCAAAGTCAATTGATGAGGTAATAATCTGGGAAAAGGCTAGTATTGACAAACAGAGGCGCTGGAAGAGGGACAATGGGGATTCCGACGATGATGACTTTGACGCCGCCTTCCAGGAAAATGTGGACAAACAGAAGCGCTGGAAGAGGGACCAAGGGGATTCCGATGATGATGACTTTGACGTTGCCTTCCAGGAGTATGTGGGTAAACAGAAGCGTTGGAAGAGGGACAATGGGGATTCCGATGATAATGACTTTGATGTCGCCTTCCAGGAAAATGTGGAAAAACAAAAGCGTTGGAAGAGGGACAATGGGGATTCCGATGATAATGACTTTGACGCTGCCTTCCAGGAGAATGTGGATAAACAGAAGCGTTGGAAGAGGGACAATGGGGATTCCGATGATAATGACTTACACGCCGCCTTCCAGGAGAATGTGGAAAAACAGAAGCGCTGGAAGAGGGACCAAGGGGATTCTGATGACGATGACTTTGACGCTGCCTTCCAGGAGAACGTGGATAAACAGAAGCGTTGGAAGAGGGACAATGGGGATTCCGATGATAATGACTTTGACGCTGCCTTCCAGGAGAATGTGGATAAACAGAAGCGTTGGAAGAGGGACAATGGGGATTCCGATGATAATGACTTTGACGCTGCCTTCCAGGAGAACGTGGATAAACAGAAGCGTTGGAAGAGGGACCAAGGGGATTCCGATGATAATAACTTTGATGCCGCCTTCCAGGCGAACGTGGATAAACAGAAGCGCTGGAAGAGAGACCTGGGGGATGCCGATGATGATGACTTTGAAAATAATAACTAATAACAGATCAACAATGATTAATCACTTCTGTTTCAGATTCAATATTGCATTTCTCAAACTAGATAAACATTTTAGGGTAGCATAAACATATATAATGGTTTTACTATAATTCATTGGCAGGAACAATACTTCCATGCTCTCCCCCGATGTACTGTGGCTTCTTGTAGGAACACAAGCAGAAAGTGCAATCTAGAACTTAGTAGAAGACAAAATGAATTAAGGCCCCATGGAACAGAAATTTCTGCTGCTGCTCCTCACAGACCTGCTGGTCTGTTGCCATGATGTTATGCTACTGCTGTGTCATTGCCTTGTGACCCCAGTCACTTCTGTCCACGTGTGTGAACTCAATGTGTTGCTTGATTATCCATAGTGGGTACAATGGGCGCATTGTGCCCTTCCATTGACAATCAATTACTGCAGGTGTGGCCTATTCACAAGTACCGGTGTAATTCAGACCTATGCCTAACTTCAGGAACTGGCTTTTTAAGAGGACTATCCAACAACTTCTTGATATTCCTAGTTAATGGAGGAATTAGTGAGTTATTCTCATGAGTCACAAATTAATGTGGCAATTCAAGGTGTAAGAAGAGAAGAAATCAAAAAGAAATCCGAGTTATCTCCCATACCTTGTTGCCTAAAACACATTTTTTGGGCTTTATTGGATACCTATTGACTCGATATTCTCCGCTATTTGGGGTTATGTATCACTGGCCTAGTGTTTGTACATTTTGGAATTTTGACTCATGAGTACTTGTATTCCAACACACAATACAATACAGAAGTAAATAAACATTTTACAAACTTATATTGAGCTTGTTCTTTCTATCGCTATACTATTATGGGAGTCACCTAGGGGAGTGATATGACCCGGAGAGCTATATTACTCCCCCAGGTGACTCCCTTAGGTCAGCCAGAGAGTCACCTAGGCTCCCTTTGGTGACCTGGACTCCCCTAGAGAGGAGAGTCATTCTGGAGGAAACGCTTATGAGATCTATGGCAAGACATTATAACATTCCAAAGTGAACTGTAGTGTTAAATGTAGCCATATTGCATGGAGGCGGAGAGAACTAATAATGTATGTATAGGTAAAGTATTCGCCAGGAGGTCAGGAGTTTATCGGTTAAATACAACTGAAACATGATCATTTGTCATCGTAATGAATCACCTGTAGAGGTCTTGTAGAGTCGGCATTATGTATTGATGCATTATGCAAAAGGGAACCTCTAATAGTTGTTGATAGCAATTTCTGTTCTAAACTTCACCTAACTACCAACATGTTGCTTATATTCAACCTGTCTGACACACTTCTACGATATAGGTTAGGGGGAAGCTTAACTTCTTTATAGTTGAGTTATAGTAATAGTTCTTAAAACAATAAAGTAATCAAATGAAATGCGACCCTTGTCACCTAAACTCGAGATAGCACCTCTCTATCCCATATTCCCACCTCTAGACGCCACGAGGACACTCTCAGTCCACACGTAGCATTTGAACAATAATACTTATTGATTATAAACATCTATCTGTGGCGGAGATAGGAATGTTGAAAAGGGGGCGGGTCTGTACTCCCCCCGACCAACCTTCTGCCGTGGTGCAAGATGCCACACTCCTCCTGAAGTAGAGAGAGAGGGAGAGAGTGTTTTAGGTTTTTTACGAGTCACTGGGATTAAGGTGGGGTTTAGGCCTACTCTGCAGCCTTCGTCTTCACCATGGCGGCCTGGGTGACAGGCACCAACCTAGGGGTACTGCTGGTACTATGCTCTTCTGGCATCGTCACCCTTACCTTTGCAAATGGTAAGTACATCACCTTTAATTAGAAATTGATGGGCATTCGTACCCAAACTGAAACATCGTGAGCACAGCTCTTCTTTTCCATAGACAGTTACTATAATGTTTCACATACTTGTTGGTAAGGGGATAATTGTGATCAGGAAGGTTAGAAGGCATATCCAGCTAGGGGGCTTCCTGATTACATATCATGTCAAGATCATACTCAAAGCATGTTCTTAGCTTTAGGGTATGTCGTAATCCACAAGAACCTCGGACCAATTCCCTATTAGAGGGTAGATGGATTTCCATGGCAGCCAAAAAATTGCTAACAATTATGCGAATTTACAAAGAAAGCATTGCAACTACATGTATATTACAAATATAGACACCAGGCACCAAAAATCTAATATTTCTCACATTGGATTATTCATAAATATGATTATATTTTCAACTCAAAACTACGAGTGTTGGTATTTATCAAGGTGAGACGCCAATGGGAAGGCCGTACGTGGAATTGAAAAAATATCAAGGCTCCAGCCCAGAGAGTGGTATTATTTTGGTATTATTTTGGGTGTTTTAACCAATCAGGAGTAAGCATTTTCCAGTCTCATTGATTGGCCTAGACACAGTCTGGACACTTCTTTGGTCAATAATGTACATCATTCTTAGTGGCACTCAATGGCCACTTGAGGGCCAATCAAAAGCCGGTTTCCAAAAGCCAATCATAAGCTACTGTGGGTGCAGATAACCTTGTATAATGTTAAATATGGCATTTTCACTGTAGGCATGCAGGGATGTGCTTAAAATATTATAAAGCCTGTATTAAAGGCTAAGTCATCTCAAACCAAATCGTAATATCCTCTGGCAGGCTTGTTGAGTTTATATAACACCTCAGTTAACCCTTTAAGGCCGACCAAAAAAAGTTTTTGCTGGTGATAAGGGCGAGACATTTTCCCTGGGAACTTTCCCTGGGCCGAGCCTTTGCTGATTCCCATAGAGTTATGTCGACTATAGTCGATGCTCGGCCGTTCGTGGCATCGACTATAGTCGATGCTCGGCCGTTCATGGCATCGACTATAGTTGATGCTCGGCCCTAAAGGGTTAAGTTTAGAATCGCCCAAGCACAATCCCTGAGATCCAGGCATGCCCTAGCCCTGTAGGATCGTATTCCCTAGCAAACTACCCCAAAAATAATGGCTCAGGCAACCAAGAAATAGGATGCTGGTTGTTTCCTTCCAGCAATTCACTGCTCTACATAAGTTGCACTGGTGTGACCAGCAGTTAGACTGTGCCAGTGGTAGTATGCAATACTATTCATACCCACCAGTGTACTGACTGTCTAGACTACCAGTTGTGTGTCCACAGAAAACGGTATACTACCCCTTGAATAGACCACATCCCATGGATTCGGTTAGAAATAAACACTTAAATACACAAGGATTCCTTTCTGCATTGTGTATCCCTAGAAGCCTAGTTCAATGATTAATTTAAGGAGGTTATGATATATTTATCCTGGTTTTATAGAATGTTCCATACCAAGCCAAGCCTGATTCATGGTCCCCCTACCAATTTCACCTGACTAGGCTGGGTCCATTGGTTCAAGGTAATTATAACAACAGGGGTGGCTACCGATCCGTGCAGACCACTACTACTACATGAACTACATGATCCACTCTCCTCCACTCTCAGAGATCGGCCCCTTTAAGCTCTGAGCACCTCATACTCGGAATGCTAGGACCAATCTTGAGTATGGGTATGATGGGTATAAAGGCATACCCATCTCGATGGGTCCTAGGATTCCGCATACTCGGAACTCAGAGCACAATACTGGCTCTGTATGCAGTGCATTCTCTCTGCCTAGTGTGTACACCTTGGCCAATGTGGCATCTCTAGTGACTAAGACCCGTATGTTAAAGGGGCCGATCTCTGAGAGTGGAGGAGAGTGGATCATGTAGTTCATGTAGTAGTAGTGGTCTGCACGGATCGGTAGCCACCCCTGTTGTTATAATTACCTTGAACCAATGGACCAAGCCTAGTCAGGTGAAATTGGTAGGGGGACCATGAATCAGGCTTGGCTTGGTATGAAACATTCTATAAAACCAGGATAAATATATCATAACCTCCTTAAATTAATCATTGAACTAGGCTTCTAGGGATACACAATGCAGAAAGGAATCCTTCAATGTGTATTTAAGTGTTTATTTCTAACCGAATCCATGGGATGTGGTCTATTCAAGGGGTAGTATACCGTTTTCTGTGGACACACAACTGGTAGTCTAGACAGTCAGTACACTGGTGGTAATGAATAGTATTGCATACTACCACTGGCACAGTCTAACTGCTGGTCACACCAGTGCAACTTATGTAGAGCAGTGAATTGCTGGAAGGAAACAACCAGCATCCTATTTCTTGGTTGCCTGAGCCATTATTTTTGGGGTAGTTTGCTAGGGAATACGATCCTACAGGGCTAGGGCATGCCTGGATCTCAGGGATTGTGCTTGGGCGATTCTAAACTTAACTGAGGTGTTATATAAACTCAACAAGCCTGCCAGAGGATATTACGATTTGGTTTGAGATGACTTAGCCTTTAAAAATCCAACAGGGTCCTATTCATGTATTGATGCACTATTGTATGGCCTGACTTAGTCTACATACAATTAGATATCTAACTAGGGTTCCACCAATACTAAAGAAGGAAAGAAAGAAAAGAAAAGTGGGGTTGGGGGGGGGCAGAGTCCGCCATGATAATTATTATGTTATAGTTAACTATCCCACGTAGGTCAACGTTGCAGAGGATGCACATTTGCATATGTGACCAAGCACATGACAATGGGTACTCAGGGGGCAATTAATGATTAAAGTTTGTTTCATGATCTTTAAAATGAAATATCATAAGCTAAGATACTCCAGGTAGGAATGCATTATTGAAAACCGAAAATGAAAACTGAAAATGATAAATAACCTCTAAAATCAATGCACTGTTTCCCATAATAACCACTAAAAATGATGAAAATATCAGAATTCCTAAAAGCTAAGCTAAATAAGTGAATATTTAATGTCGATTTGGTTCCAGGAGGAATTTTCGAGGTCTGTTTTCAGTTTTGAGTAACTGAATTCTCAAGAGACCAGGACCGGAATGTTCTATTTACAAAACATTGAATGGCTTCCATGGCAACCAGGAAGTGCAATATGTGCCTATTTCCTATAGAAAACGTTCCGTTTACATTTCAAATATAGAATGTTAGCACTAAAGAATACTATTATATTCTTTATAAAAAAAATACCCTAAAAGCATTTTTGGGCATATCTTTCACTATTTTGCCATTCTGATGCCTCCTGGTGGCCAAAACCAGAACTAAAAATCCCCTGTGAAGGTACCTTCTCACGTGCTACATATCGTGACTTGACTGCAAATGAAAGTGAAAATGTCTTAAAATTTTTAAAATATTTTAAAGATTCTTAAGACAATTTTAAGACTACACATGAACTGTGTTATGGTAAAATTTGGTAACCAGAATAAGTGGCGCCATCTATATTTGGTGATTATTATTAAGACTTTAAATTTAAAGATTTTGATTAACATGATTAAGACTTATACGTTCGTCCGTCCACTCTGGTGAGCTAGGCCTGTCGAGCATAGATTAATGGCTAGGAATGTTCCATAGCAAGTGAATGTCCCAACATGATGGTAATTTATGATTCGGTGTAGCGCCACATATTTTAAATAATCATGGTCTAGCATCACGTGAGGAGTTTCGCACCCACAACAAGATAAGCGGTGACAAAAAGGTACAAGTATCCCTTGTAGGCTATTATGCAAACAGTTCTGGAATGAACTTCCAGAATCCGGAGGTATCTCATGGTCAATCTGGGCATCTTTCACCGTCAACCTATCTCAAGTTAAAATATTTCAAGATGAGATTGTATGCATCATCTTTTGTTTAGTTAGTTGTGTTGGAAACATAGATTAAATCCCCGTTTATATTGATCGATTCCAGGAATCTATACATATACAAATATTTGAGAATGATACTAAAAGGACACGGGATGGGTTTATTCTCAAAGATCAATCTTGTGGCTATTAATGCAACATGTCAATATTGTCTGCCCGAGTTATTACTTCCTTGTAATACAAATGTAGTATTATCATTAATTCACTTGTCAATTAATTTTGATTCCAGATGACTCCCAGCCAGCAGTGCCAGTAGAAGCTGATGTTTATCGAGGAACGCCTCTCATCGATCTGTTTGATGAAAGTAAGCTGTCAATACTCCCTTATCTGGGTATCATTGTTTCACCTTGGAAATCCATTGATAAGCCTATCAAAACTAAATACACGTAGCGTAGTTGTAGAGGAGACAGTTCAGTCTGAAAAGGTTTGGTCTTTTTTTTGGCCAACTGGGTCAACACTCGAATATTACATTTTGTAGTTGGAAAAAGTCTGAAGTAGTCCTTCTGCACTACTTGTACAATTGCGTATTAATAACAGCACAGATGGAGGGACTTTTAAGGGGGAGTTGTTGTTTTGTTATCGGATGACCATGTTGCTCTAATACTCCGAATAACTTTAGATTACAGTAGTTGGAAACACTAGCAAATGGGTCAAAGAAAAGTAATCAAATGTCACGATGCTCATTTTTCTGAAATACCCATTTTAAAAATAAATACACATGTCATTCCTTCACTATAGCACGTACCCGCTACATAGCTCTACTCTAGGCCTATAACCCAGGCCATAATAATTAATGAAAAAAATCTTTTAAATATTCATATTCATCTAGAGATTTTGGTCAAGAAGAATGGACTACCGCTGATTTAAATGGCTTAATAAACTGGCTGACCTTTTAAATAAGAATATCCCACAACTTTAGGATATTTTTAGATACTGCAGAAACCAGTGAGTCATCCTGATGACCTGCAAGTCGATGTAGTAATTCGTGACTCATTCCCGGTAACATGTTTAGGCACTTCGAAGAACCGCACCACTGCCCTCAAAGTAGCAGTCACAGCAGGCACCAGCTGGGCACTCTAAAATTGGCCCCCTTATGACAGTGCAAATGAGGTGACCCTATGCATTATTTTTACTGTTCAGCTTCTATGGACAATAGAAGAATTTGCAAAAGTGCATCCTATGGTCCTTGGTTGTGGGCATTCGCTAGTTGTCCTTTAGATGACACTCATCAAATAGTGATGAAATGGCACTTTTGCAGAAATAAGGTTGATCTTTCACCAATGAAATTTCATTGAAATATTAGCGGCCCCTTAGAATTAACATGCAGCCCCCCTTCCTCTGTTATTAAATATGTCATATATCATTTTATAGTCTCTTTCAAGAAATCCCAAAGGGTTTTCTAGCTTCCCCTAAATGATGAATATTCAAGTTTCCCATTATGGATTAGACGGACCATAACCATCATTCTAATGTTCAAAGTGTTCTTGAATCCAATAACATTAGAAGGGGCAATATCTTCTTGATGAAATGGAGTCATCATATTGCAGGTACATCTGGATGCTTTTGAACATGAGGTACATTTCTGAAATAATAATAATGAAGTAGAGAAGTTACCAGATTAAAGAAATTGGTTCAATAATGAGGCAATAGGTGGCACTACCAATATCACCCAAAGGGTTTTAATCTCTCCACCTCTCAGTTGGTTCTGACCAGTACCACACCATGTCACTAGCTATCCGTGGGGGACCATGCTACCATCTTAGAAGTCAGTCTTCTGACCATATTAAGTGTACCTTGGCACCCCAAACTGAGGTCAATAGAAGGTCAAATATAGATCATGAGATATCATCTATACAGATTATGCCCAATTTAATGTATCCTGAAAATATAGGGTTAGTGTGTTTGGTATTAGTAGGAGAAAGATGGCTTGCTATTCCTGGTGCCAATTTCTGAAAGCTGCCCCTGTACATCAGGTCCGGGAAATGAAGGACAATCCTCCCCAGGGATGTTATTTACACCAGTGTTAATTTTCACAACGCAGGTATGGTGTGAAAACTGCAGGGCTAAAATTAGCAACGGTTTTGCCTGTAGCATAAGCACTACAGGGCTAAAATTAGCAACGGTTTTCTTATAACCCATTTGCTGAGTTTTATATCAATTTGCTGTTATCCCATAAGATAGATTAGTATGTGCTCTTGAATCATACATGGGGAATAGTGAATCATACATGGGATTGCCATGAAATCACATATAAATAAGTTATTTCTATAGACTTTCCCTCTGTGTTCATCCACTTCACCCAGCAGCCCTGCAGTGTTTTCACACCTACCTGCGTTGTGAAAATTAACACTGGTGTAAATAATGGCCCTGGGGAGGATTTCCCTTCATTTCCCGGACCTGTACATTTCTATAGTAGGCATTTGCCTCAGCATCCCATGTACTCTCCCATCGATTACACATCATAGGAGCATAATAATAGAACAGGATTCAGTGTGGCCTAGCATATGTGATCATAAAATCTGCAAACTACATGCTTTAAAACATATTTCCAAGTGCCTACCATGTTATTGCGGGTTCTGTTGGATGTCGCACTGCGAACTCTGTCCGAACCCTTCAGACTGATGACAGGTGGTAGCACCTGCCCCGGCCTTGGGATATAGACAGAGGTTGCTATAGGCTTCTGGTCTGTGTCAGTTGCGTAAGCCGATGTCCGGGACGACCCGGCACTTGTGTTAGTTAACCTTTACCTATTACTGCTCATGAATGTGAAGGCAGCAAACAGTGCCAACTGACCTGATATTGGGTCTGAACTCCAAGGAGCTCTGAAGTGAAGTGGAAGCTTGTCTGTGACAGGTTCCGAAATAAAGACCACTTTATTGCAACCTGTACACTGTAACCTAACTGTTGTCGACCTTGTTCTTTCATATCTTATAGTATTAGTTAAAATCATATGAATGGAAGTCTATTACACAAATCTTCTTTTCTCAATCCCCTCTAATATTCAAATGATTGTTCATAGTAATAATACTTGGGATATTGAATGTGTTCATATTGTGTTCTGCAGAGCAAGCCTTCTTCCAAATTAAGACACCGGCCAGCCAAAAGTTGTACAAGTACATCTGGCTGACGACAGAGAGCCAACAACTAAGACTACGGATCAAGGGAAAACAAGGGGCACACATAGCACTAGCCAAGTAAGGGTCTAATCTTTCATATTCAAGGTATTATAATATGCACCCTGTTATTATTTTACTTCACCCAAACTCAATGGAGTCGATTTACCACTACACATATATCTATTCTGTCTCCTATAATTACATTTTTGTTTTTGCTTATAGTACATGTATTGTTGAGGTTAGAATTATGACCTGAACCATACCAACAATGTTAGCTAGATTGCTGAATCAATATTGATATGACATATTATGAGAGTATAATAGTTTAATGCTATGACTCAGTAGGATGACTACAGTATGCCTGTATGACTGACTGTATATATGACGCATCTCAATATCTGTGCCGTTCCAATCTCGTACTTATTAAAAGAGCATTCCACTGGATTCGTATATCCAATAAGACCTCGACCATCTTCTACTTTTCTTTCTGAATATCTACTTGTAGAAAAAAAGAAGTGGTCATTTGCCTACATTATCTTTTCACATTCGCAAATATCTCATCTCTATACTATCATGCATAAAATGGTACCCACAACAATGTATCGATGTTGGGAACGTGATACATGACATGCCAATCTACCTGATTGTGAAAGATATACATGGTAATCGATAGAAGACGCAAAATCAATTATTTTAGAACTGGAGCAAGTCTCAGAATCTCAGCCACTTACGTGTATGATTGCTGGCTTACTATCCAGTGTCTCCCAGTTGTTTCGGCATATTATTCCAGGTGACTTCATAAAAACCCAACAATTTATATCTCTGATAAATGATATATTTTGTGTAAACCATTTTTCACACAATTATTTCTAGGACCCCCCGAGACACCACCCACGCCTACGAGGTCATTATAGGCCGCGGAAGTAATCCTTCTCAACAAACAATAGATATTCTGGCCGCGATTAATAATCCAGCAGCAAAAAGTGTTACAGTCCCAAGGGCCATAAATGAAAACACATTCTCAGACTTCTGGATTACCTGGAGTGAGGGCGTGATCCGGGTGGGGCAGGGTAGTGTTATAGGTCAGAATGAGAATGTAAATTGGACACCTACAACACCTAGAACTATAACAGCAATATCCATGGACACATTTACGAACTCTATTATCACCTGGCAGTTCCTAAGAGATTCTGGTATGTAATACATAAAAAGAACACAATTAAGCCTTTAGTTTAATCTAGCCTTTAGTTAATACTTGTTATTTCAGGAACCCACGGGTATATGAGAAGGATGCCTATGAACTACTCATTGGTGGTTACAACCCACCAGACCAAAAGTTTGAAATCCGTAGGCGTGTGGCCACACTGATAAAATGAAGGGATCCAAACTTGTCAAAAGGTTGTCTTATAAGAAGAGTTTAGGGTCTTTAAAGTGACGGTCATAAAATAAACGAGTTAAAGGTTGTCTATTTGATGAACTGTCCGGTTACCATCCCACAAGACAAGACTAGGGTCATCTAACTGACAATGTAAGCCCAGGCAGTGGCCCACTCCAAGTGACAAGTCTAAGGTCGTCAAATTGACAACCCAGAATAGTTAACCCTTTATTGGCTGCAAACTGCTTTAAATGTGCTTGAATCCCTTTGTCAGCATGATGCATGAATGTAGCCCTGGTGAGTCTATTCGCCAAGCCTGCATTCATGCACCTTTGGAAATGAATCAATAGTTGGGCGAGTATACTTACCAAGGCTGAATTCATGTATTATGATCACATAGAGCATAGCACCTTAAAGCACTATGCACCCCTTAGAGGGTTAACCTGTGCACTATAACCTCTACTTCACTGCAGGTGGAGCTAACTGGGTTCTGCCTAGGCATAATTGTTGTCCATGTCTGTCTATATTTCTGAGGTTTATAATAGCTAATTCATACAAACATAGAGGTATGTAGGTTAGGGGAATTCCTGCCATATCCCCAAGTCTATATTGAGAGTATTTCTACCCTTTAGTTACAGACTGCTAACACATATGTGGATGTCATACCAATGGGGGTTTCCTTGCAGCTATTGTACCATAGAAATAACCACAAAAGAGGTGTCTGTGCCCTACACATATTTGTTTTGTCTCAATTATATCAAAACATTGATTGCTTTACCTTTTCTAGCATCCCCAATAGATAAATCTCAGGATTCTCCATAATATGAATGTGTATACTCATAAATATGATTAAAATCAACATAGAAATTATGCAATTCATTCCCCAACTTTATACAGAATGCATGTTATACTGATGCCACCTACAGGGAAAATCCTGAATCAGACCCTGGTTGACGAGTCTAGGGCTGGCATGAGTCAGGTTTTGGGCTGGCACATACCAAGTGTATCTTCTATCTGACAACTACAGCTAGAGGACCCACTCTCTTGTCACTTAGAAGAGTCTGCAGACGAGTTTACTTTTTGAGTGCACTGCAGCAGTCAAATCTGCATCCATGAAAAATATCCTTAGCACTACACAATTCAGAGATTTCTGGATCAGTTGGGAAGGTGGAACGATATCCATTGGCATCGGTAGTGAAGTTGGGAAGCAGGTGAAGGTCACGTGGAAGGATCCGAATCCTATAACAGTGACAGCTGTGTCTATGGATACAAACAATCCTTCTGCCTTACAATGGCAGTTTCTGCGTGATGCCGGTTGGTATCGCTGATGTCACTGCCTTTAGTTACAGATTAGAACCTCCCAACCCAGTAACTGCCTAAAGGGGAGAATCCACTGAGGTAAATCCGTCGGATCGGACGAGATTCGTCCAGAGATTTAACATTGTGAGGTTCATCCTATCCAACGGATTTGCCTCAGTGGATTCACCCGTTAATGCACACTCCATTATGCACCTATGGCTATCAGTCATGTACATAGCGATTAAGCAAATAGTTATGTCATAACATCTTTGTGAAATCCATTAACATCTGCTAGTTCCTAAGAAACTCTGTTACGTGATATGATTATCAGAAAACAATGAGAAACATTAACAGTTGTGAACTAAGGTTCAGTATATGAGCTAATAATACCCAACAGAAAGAGGACTACCCTCCTTAAATCTTGACTAAAGATAGGTGATTGCTTCTTGTTGAATTCACATGTGTATCATATTTTAAGGTACAACTATTTCCGAGAAGCTTACATACCTCTAGTCTGTCAGTTACAGACTAGAGTTTCCAAGCCCAGTAATTGCCTACTAATTGCCCATTGTGCACGTTGGGCTATATGCCAGTTGTGCATATGAACAGATAATATAGTATAACGATATTTTTTATAGGTTGTACCATTGAGAAATTAATGTCTGCCAATAGGCAATGCATAGATACGGTCAAAATAAGGCAACAGGAATAGATTTAGATTAAATAAGGAATCCTAGATTTAATCCAATAGTAATAGCGTTCCATTATTGTGTTTTGGCAATGAAGGTTAGATCAAGATGTTATAGATACTATAAGCTAGGATACTAAGCTGATAAGTAGAACAAGGTATGAGCAATTCTCATGTATCTTGTACATTATATGATGTTTCATCAATATTCAGTTTTACATTAATACTGACGTAATTGGTCATTCTACATAGGCCAGCCTCATTATGTATGAATGTGCTGGTCAGTGAAAGATGATAACAACATGTATGTTCCTCTTTGTATTATGGTCAAGAGGTGGCGCCCTAGGATGGCAAATTTTCATCCCAAGTATTTAAAAGGTTGCGCAGAAGAATGTGCCATTACCTTAATACTTGAGTCTTGATATAAAATCGATATGCAATATGAACGTTCCACTATCATGCAGACAATACCATAGGGCTTATAATATCTAACAGCACCTAGTCCAATGGCAATGTTATGACTAAATCTTTCCCTTAGGCACACCTTTTCTACTCCTACAGCCAGGGACCTGTGGCTTTGGAGCCGAGGCAGTGACAGTAACAGCGACATCTGGTTCTCGGAGCCGGTCAGGAAGCACTTCACCTTTGGAGCAAGAGGCTGTGCCGACGCCAAGGTGGGACTGAGTGATGGACCGGGGATGGGGACTGCAAACCAGTACAAGACATACGTGGTCATTCTGGGCGTCAGCCCCAACAAGGACACTTCCATCATCAAGTCCCAGATAGGGGGAGCAGTGGCTGCCTCGGCCTCCACCCCAGCCATCCTGAGCTGTACTGAGATGAGGTACTTCTGGGTTCGATGGGAGACTGGCTACATTCAGGTTGGCAAGGGACTGAAGATCGGAGACAACATGTTCCTCAACTGGCTGCCCAGCAACCCTCACAACGTCACCAGTGTCACACCCTTCTTTGGAACAGGCAGCGGAAAGGACCCAGAGTTTCACTTTCGTAATGTGGAAGGTTTGTTTTACGTTTTCTTTCTAATTATTTGCGATAATGATGTTAACCACGGAACACTGCCCAGCAAATGATGAGTGATGGTAGGGGGGGTGGTTAGCGCAAATTTTTTGTGGTCTGCAGCCTAAAATATGGTACTCATCATGGGAAACAGGAATCTGGCTTTCGTTTTTGATTTTGAAAACTCCTACCCCCCCGTACGCCCCCTCTGAAGATAAAAAGTCGGAAAATAATTATTTAATTCAATCAAAAAATTCCCACATAGTGTGCATCCCTTAATATTCACATCAAATCACTTTGAGGTGAAATGAAAAAAATATAGTGGACTAAAATGTGCTATTTTGAAGTTTTGGGAAAATTCAAGATGGCCGCCATTGGCAAAAAACACTGTTTTTCAATGTAATTCTATCCATATTTGGTCTGCCACACCTGAAATCTCTATAGAATCACTTTGCTATGGTTTATAATGAAATACTGCACCAAAGTCAGCTATTTTTGAAACTTTTGAAAATTCAAGATGGCCACCATTGGCAAAAAAACACTGTTTTTCAATGTAATTCTATCCATATTTGGCCTGCCACACCTGAAATCTCAATGGAATCACTTGGCTATGGTGTATAATGACATACTGCACTAAAGTCAGCTATTCTGAAGCTTTTGAAAAATCAAGATGGCCGCCATTGGGAAAAAAAACCTATCATTTTTCAGTGTTAATTATGTCCATACTTGGCCCGTATAATTACATTCTTATATAGTCAACTACACAGGAAACCTATACTGATACTGTTTCTAAAATATCCAAAATGGCTGTCATCAGACAAAAGCAATGTTAAATCTTTTATAGACAGAAATGTAGAACGTTGCGTAGGACAATTATAATCGAAACTAAATTCACTCAAAAGCTTGAGAAATAAATTACTGTGGGTTACAACAGCTTTTCTAGCTATAGTTTTGGCTCCTAACACCAGATGTATGAATCAGCTCCTCATATGACAGTCATACATTGATTATCTCCTGTAGAATTTGCTCTTATGAATAGACTTCACTCCTATTGTTATCTATTGTATGTAAATTCCACTTTTCTGGTGGATTAGCTGCTATTTCTGAGACTATTTTGGAATCATCCTATAATGGATCCAATAACCAACCCCTGAACTTATAGCCTCATTGTCCAGATACCAAGGTAGTCTTCTATCTCGTGTTAAACTGTGTAATGTGAGAAAAGGGAAGAAAAGGGTATGGGTTTAAACCAATCCAAAGGGTGTTGGTAATTTTATTGATACTGGGTGGGTATCTGTAACATAGTTTGTATGTGTATGGCAGCATTTACGCAAGGTATGTTAACCCTTTGACCACTGGATTCCTGGCAGTGACTCTTATTAAGGATGAGATCCTTATTGTAGTGAAAAGGTTCCCAATTTTTCGGTGAAGAAGTGAGTTTGAACAAAACTTGTGCTACCATATGTTATGTAATTTCTAATTTCTGAAAGCGTTTGGAGTGAGATGGGCCTAAATAATTTCTCCTACAAAGTGTCCCCGCAAAGAGTACCATTATCAGAATGTATACTAGTGTGCCATTCTATGCCAGTCTATATTTAGGTAACACAAGCAACAGGTCTCTCCTTCTCATAATGCATTGTCCTCAGTCATCTATTATGTTCTGAACAAATCATACAGAGATTCCAGCAGGCACTACTGTTATCTGGGATCCCTGTGGTGCCCCCATTGGGATAAATGAGGTTTTGTTTTAACTCTGAATTTTGTATATTGCATTAATTGTTCATGCTATAAACATTCTAATATGTAGGCTCTACCAAGTTTTTAAAAGAATTTTCCAACCATATATACCGCGGTAAATACTTGCATATAACTGGCATGTCACAAATAACCTGCATCCCTAAGCCTGCACACTCAAAAAGATCCTGTGACTTGCACCTCCTATGATTTTTGGTACTTTGGTATATATACCATAAATTCCCATGTACTACCAACGGGTACCAAAACACCAGTGCGGGTTTAGGATTTTCCCAAAGTCTAGGTGTGGGTAAGATGAGGGTTCTTGGATTTTCTAATTTGAGAAATTGCTGTAAAATGACCCCTCCCCTTCTTCAGCTCCTTTGGGCATCACACCTCCCACTCCCATCAGTCCCCACCCACCGCAGGCAGCAGCTTTAGAGGTCACAGCTTACAACACCCCCCCCCTCCTCAAGTCCCCAGGATACATTGTCTTATTATTTGGCGGTTACAACTCCCCACCACCCACCCACCCACCCCAACTGGGCAACTTTGGTGTTCACACCTTACTCACTCTACCTAGCCTCCTAGGCTAGGGCAGGTAAACAGCATTCAACTGCTGGCAGAGGGGTGGGGGGTATGGGTAATACATGTAGCTATTTTACAATAGTCTAGGTGCGGGTTATATGAAGGTTTTTCCCTGGGACCACTCAGACCCTTAGTTGGGGTGCAGGTTATACGCGAGAATTTACGGTACATCCAGATAGCCTATAACCAGCAATCTGACTTTGGGGACCTTCTACGATAAATATTTTTACCAAAGGCAGCCATCTTGAAATTTGAAAAAAACTTAATGATAGCTGACCATCCTATATCAAAGTGCTTTTGTGTGGGTTTCATGCATGGTAGACCAAATACAAATATAAAATTACATTGAAAAGCAATGTTTCCCGCTATTGGCGGCCATCTTGAAATTTTCAAAAGTTTCAAAATAGCAGACTTCGGTGCAGTACGTCATTATAAACCATAGTAAAGTGATTCTGTAGAGATTTCAGGTGTGGCAGACCAAATATGGATAGAATTACATGCAAAACAGTGTTTTTTGCCAATGGCGGCCATCTTGAATTTTCCCAAAACTTCAAAATAGCTCATTTTAGTCCACTATATTTTTACATTTCACCTCAAAGTGATTTGATGTGAATATTAAGGGATGCACACTATGTGGGAATTTTTTAATTGAATTAATTAATTATTTTCCGCTTTTTTATCTTCGGAGGGGGCGTACGGGGGGGTAGGAGTTTTCAAAATCAAAAACGAAAGCCAGATTCTTGTTTCTCATGATGAGTACCATATTTTAGGCTGCAGACCGCATTCCTAACTTCATTTTGACCAAATAACCACCCCCCCTAGTGATGGCAAATGGGTGAGCTATTTTGGAGGTACACATTTCTTGTTACAAAGGAAAACGCAATGGATGGGTAGAAGACTATTACACCTGGGGGCAGTTGTAGAATTTAACACAAATGTTTCTGCATTAACAGAGGTAGGTTAGTTACAATAATGTAATATCAATATGATATATTTCTATGTATATCATCAAATCCTTTGTTTCTTACACAGAGAACTACTACCTCCTGAAAAGTAACTCCGTCTACAATTTCAACACCAGCCGTGCAATCAACATGGAGCAGCGGACTTCCTTCGTCTTCCGTGTCCACGCCTGCTACGATGCCGTTCTTAACCTGAGAAGGAAGTCCAATGAGCACACATCAGGAACCCCGCACAACATCCAAATAACCCTGGGCACCAGTGCATCTCAGGGACAGAAGACTGACGTCGCCTTTGTTTGGATAGATGGCACTGGAGACATGAAGTTTGACTTCGACACTGCTGACATCCTCTCCTGTCACGAGTTCAGACACCTTTGGCTTGCATGGCATGTGAGTATTATGTATACCATATGATAATAATATATAGCATAAATGTAGGTCAATCCTCATGAATTATAGTGAATAATTATACAGACAGGGAATACCGTCAGTCGCAATATTATAAATGTGCCAGCGCTCTTCAAATTGGCAGGGCCGTTATCCCGGTACTTATACGAGACTGGCGCTCTTTTATGACCAGGCACTTTATTGCGACGGTATGGCAACTCTAAGAAAATATGAAAATGACTGAGATTACATCAAAAGGCTGAGCTCGACCCTGTTGCACTGAATACTGGAAATAAACATAAACATAATTATTACTTAATTCAAGGTATAGGAGCCTCAACATCCGTATTGTATTCAAAGGGCCAAGTCCCATAATTATTCACTAGGCAACACACTAAAAGCTAGCATATTATGACCCTGGGCATTTTAAGGGCGGTTTAAGAAAGCATAAGAAAGCATAGAAATTGTGACATTAAATTTTTCCCTTTAATCTCAAAGAAAGAAAGAAAAATACTTATTTCGTTTTCAAAATTCGATATTGAAAACATAGCAGGGGTTTATTTTACGAATTTCTATTTGGAATGATTTGAAAATTGAAGGCATTCCAATGATTTATTTAAATGGGATCGATATGCAGTATAATCATGTCCATGTCCTTTCCCTTTTTAGAATGCGTATATGAGAGTTGGCAGCGGGGATGAGCCTTACGTAAACCAGATCTTCCAAATGCGAGATCCTTACCTTCCCTTCAGCATAGAAAGTCTTCATCTGGCCAGTTTGACCGAAGAGTACCCTGTGGAGTGGCAGTTTAGTCGTTCTCAGGGTAAGGCATCTGTAATCAGATTTATCTTTTCCTACAAACGGATCTCACATAGAAATAAACACACACGTGTAAAAGTTCACACAGAGCAAAGATCCTCACCGTCGTCATATACATGTAGATAGGATTTAGCCCTGAATACTCGTCATGGCTACATTAACAATTCTGGCACTTTGGGATTGTAACAACAGCTCAAGGGTCAGCACTGGCGATGATGATTTCATGTATCATAAACAACAAAGGGCATAGTGGCAGATCTTTAGTCCTAGTTTTGGCCACCACGGATACCAAGATTTCAAAACATGATGATATGTTCCAAGATTTTTAAAAGAATACAGAATACAATAGTCTTCACAAAACTATTCCATATTTGCTGCTAACGTTCGATATTTGGAATGCAAGAAGAACTACACATAACACATTCTGGCTGCCATGGGAACTAAAGATGGGAGATAATTGTCCCGATTTCCCAGAAATCCCATCAGTTACTCAAACTGAAAACAGACCATAACATTCTTTCTAGAACAAATTTAGACTAAGAAATCCTATTTTATTTTCATATCAACAAAACCGATATTTCATGATGATCACTATTTTAATATGGGCTAGAATGCAGCTTATTAACCATTTTCAATAAGCGATATGAGCTAATGTTTAAAAAACGATTCCTAAGATACTAACATGAATTCTTCTTAGCTATTGATATATCTCCTTTTAAATTTTTTGGTACCAACTTCAATTACTTATAATAAATCCACCTCGGATTGGTCTTCTTCCTTGCCACATTATGTATTCAATCATTATGCGGCCCTTAGGTGCGTTTTCTCTCAGCCGATTGCACATCCAAATCGGCTGATGGAAAATGGGCCTAAAGAGTTTTAACATGACATTGGTGCAGGCATAAAATCACTCAACTACAAAGTTCTTAGCTCTTTCGTAAGAGATTAATATTTGTTTTATATACTTTACCGGTACTCCCTTTTCCACTTTATTCCCATTTATACAAATCCTTTCAGCCAAGTCCATAGCCATACCTGTGCTGCCCACACTGGGAGCCGACCAAGCCTGGCTCACTGCCTCAGAACGCACAGACTTTTTCTTCAAGGTGAAAGGCACAGACAGGGTGAAGCTCCTTCTCACCAGTTTTGTTGGCAACAGTGAGATAGCCATGTATACCATACAAATCTCAAACCTTGGAAAACCTGATAGTACTGCTATCTGGAGAGAAAATGACATTTCAGGAGGGGCATCCAAGCGCACTAATAATATCCTGTCAGAGACCACGTTAAGGCCTTTCTGGGTATCTTGGACCGGCCTCAAAATTCAGTTTGGTACAGGGATAGATATAGGAAGGAATGTACGTTTGGGCTTCGTAGATAAGAGTGACTCCGGGTTTCTGGAGATCAACGCCATCTCATTTGCTGGTGCTCCTACTGGTATATCCACCTGGGAAGTTGGCGCTGATGAGGGTAGGTGTCAATTGGTGTACTCCCTTCCGTTCTCCTTCCTCTTCCTTCTTGCCCATCTGCCGTACCACTCCTCCCTAAACAATGTGTGTATTATGACTAATTATTTCTCATTTCGATCTCAAACACTTTGGGATTTTCATAGTTATTTCTTGTCTGATGACCTCCACCACTCCCAAAATCTTACCTCAAAATGACAAATTCCAAATAAGCACTTACATGATCCTCCCTAGGGAAACATGTAATATAATTTTCACAAGAGATGTTTTCTGGATTCTTAACTTTAATGTCCAGGACTATACCTATTTTCTACATAAATGTACTTCGCATTAAAGTCGATAGTCCAACATATGTAAATTATTTCTATCCCACTATTAAAAGCATCGCCACAAACCTTGATATAATTATGTAATAATATCTATTCAATCTAGGTCCACAGCACACGGTCTATACACCACTGACTGCTGAACAGCAGAAATACAGCACGTTCTGGATGGTCCCCAATGTCTACGTGTTTCCCTTCAAGCTGAAGGCTGAGAAACTGGCTTATATTACACTTGCACCATACTACATGGTGACCACAGGCTCAATTGAAATTGTGATAGGTAAGTAATTGCCCTTCCATCTCTTACCATAATTACTGTTGCATGATTCTGTCTTTTGTAGATTGTGTCTTAAAGACAATAATGCAAGGGGCGCATGCTTGTATCTGAGGCCGTCGGCCGTTGAGTTTTTCTCTGTATCATAATTAATGTTTATAAACATGCAGCTCAGTGTTCTACATGTATATCTGAATTTCTATATATAAATGTCAGGTAAAGACGATGGGGTGGAGATCAGTGTGTTGGGTACTGAGAGAAGAATCCGGAAGGACGTGGCTGACCTCCTCAGCAAGGATGAGCTGCGCTCTTTCTGGGTAAGCTGGTTCAATCACACCGTGCAGGTGGGTGTAGGTGTGCCCATGGAGGGGGCTGTGGCCGCACTACCGCTCGACACGGAGCTTGTGGGAGCCATCGGCCTGGCCAGTACTGCCCCCCATCCTTCTCCAGCAGCGGAATGGAAATTCAGCACAGAGATTGGTGAGCATAGTTTTGTATTTAGGGAAATATCATATTTCTTCCATGATTATTTATGTACACACTGCTTTTGAAAAGGGAATATTAACATAGTATTTAAGTATTTCGAGTGATGGATATACTATGTCAACCCCATTTGAATGGTTGGGGGGGGGGGGGTGGACCCATATGCTATGAGGCATCGTTCCACAGAACTACACAGGGAGGGAACTAGTGGGGTAAAATAACAGAAGTCCTGGAGGGTAAATCCCATCGTTTACAATCACCATGCTTAAAAAAGAAAGTAACCAATGCCTTGTATAATTTACCTCTTACCTCAGCCACTGAGATAAAAATGGCGACGACAAACATCTACAAGTACAACCAGTTGTGGGTGGACACTGCTGGAAGGACAAACCAGGTCTTCGGGCTCAAGGCCAAGAGTGATGCCAACATTGCTCTTGCGCTCACCTCAGAAACTACCAACGCTGACATCTACGAGATTACAATAGGGAAAGACAATAAAGAAACTACCATCAGGGATGGTGCTCATTTCGGCATCAACGTTGGTCTCAACATCAAGGTCAGGGCCAACACGAGTAACATCCTGAGTGAGAGTGAGATGAGACTGTTCTGGGTGTCCTGGGCTAACAAGGAGATCCGGGTAGGTAAGGGGGCAGAGGTGGGTGTGGACACCATCGTGTCATGGCTGGACAAGAAGGCCCACCCCGTGCATGCGCTGTCCATAGCTACTGAGGCCGCCGGTCCTGGCTCCTGGGAGCTCTTCCAACTCAAAGGTGGGAAGATGTCAATTGGTGGTCTTTGATTTAGAAACGGTGGTCCATAAATCTATATAAATAAAAAGGAATGGAAAGTAGGAGCTCAATTATGTACGAATAATACGAGCATCATGTTAGAATCTACGGTACGTAGTAATGGAACGTTAGATAGCTATGTGTATGTGCCCAGTAAACAAAAAAAACTTATACAACGTTTCAGAACGTTTCTATATGGCTCCATGTTATGGGCAAAACTTTGTACAACGTTAAAAATGATATTTTGATGTAAAACAACGTATTTTTGTTAGCTGGGTGACTGGTCGGGCAGCCGCGCAGCTTCAGAAAATATCTGACCTGCAAGACATATAACACATATATTATTGTATCTAATACTTGATACAATACACATGTTCATTCTAGGTGAGGTCTACCACATGACCACATTCCCAGGCGTAAAACTGAGTTCTGTGATGACTTCACAGAAGGATCACGTTAGCTTCTCCATCTACGGCTGCAGTCCGGCGTCTATACTCCTACTAGAGGACCCCGACCCGACCCCCACTGGCTACAACATGTACGAGATCGTCATTGCCAAGGACAACGACACCCACGTGGCAATCTACAAAGCTACCCAGGTATAATCTAGACATATGCAGCAAGGAAGGGTGACTTTTCAGAAAGGTTGTTGATAAAGTTTTTGAAGATTTCTGTAGTGTGACCGACAAATACTAGTACATGAATATGACCTGAAAACCCACTTTCTAATAATTATACACTATTTGAAAGATAATTATCTTGTGAATCTCCTGATGTCAGATGTCTGCAAACATAGCCATTACAGGCAATGCCATGACAATTCCGCTAAAACCAACTGCATGGGTCTATAGTATTCTTTGATCGCTGTTCTAGTTATGATGGCCACGAGCCAAATACGAGTCAATTATGAATGTATGATATTTGCAATAATACAGGTAGCCAGGTTGTTTCTTTATGAATAATCTATGCTGTAACACGGTACTTCTTAAAAAACACGATGTAGAATGAAAATCATGTTAACATGGCTATTAGCATGTGCAACAACTCGAAGAACGTTTTTTTTACATTCCAAATATGAAAGGTTTGCACCAAAGATGGTCTGTTGTATTCTACATTAAAAAGTAGTACTATCGATCAATTTTTGTAATATTTTGAACAGTTTTGGCTATATGGAGCACCATGGCGGCCAACGTTGACTTTAAAGATCCCGCACAGAGGTCCCTTTGACCTTGTTCATTCACAAATGTTCTGCCTTTGCTTTAGACCTGAGTTTGTACATGTTGACAATGAAGATACTAATAAAATAATGATGCTACTTTTGGTACTTCTGTAAGGATGTGAATTGGAAGCTACTAAAGGAAACAACATTCCCAGATGTTCTAACTTGTGGAGTGAAAACAGATTTTTGGGTCCGCTGGGCAAACAGTCTCATCCAACTCGGTCGTGGAGGCTTCCCCCATAACATGATTATCCAGGTATGTACGCTGCTCCACCAGGGGCAAATGTATGACAATTCTTTCAACAGGGGTGAAGCCTAGGCCAAGAATACGTGGGGATGAGGGGGATGTCTGTGTTACAGATTTGACTCGGGTATTCCTCAGTCATCTATGCTACAGAATGACAAAAAGCGTCACAAGCAAGATTTTTGACAACACAAACATGACGTGCAATTCAGAAACACTGATAACTACAGAACAACTACACTATGCACTACAAGGGCTATTCTCATGAAAGCTGACGCGAATAGTTTCTACTTTATTTTGTAATAAGAATACACTGATACTGCCGAGAGCAACTTTCTCGAGAAAGGCCCAAAAGAGAATGGTGTAGAATATAATCAATCCCTTGCAGTAGTTCTTGCATGGTAAAGATTGGCCGATTGAAGGTAGCTACCTGTGCGACTTTTTTGGTAATCGCCTTAGTACAAAATTGACCATAAATTTGCACCAAATGAATCCACTGAGTCATATATAATATACAATGAATAATGATACATAAAGAACCTACTTTACCAGGGTATTTCCATTTCCACAGAAAAAGGACAACAACAATCCAAACCCCGTCAATGCGTTTTCTTTCGGGAACAGCCTCAGCACATCAGACAGTAGCTATCCCCTGAAGTGGGAGTTCGACAAAGGTGCAGGTAAGAAAAACGTTTTATACAGCCTTGGTGTATTAGTATAAACTCCACCTTGACATCAAATATAACTAATATTCTCTTGGAAAAAGGTTCATAGGGTATGTTACACATTATTTACAGAAGACCCCTGGATTAGGTGTGTAACTAAATACTGCTTTATTAAAGACAACGTCATCAGATATCTGGGTCAAAGAGCCTAAATTAAGTTAACATTATAATTTGTGACCAGGCATATGGAAAGGAGTACTCATGGGGAAATTGATGATTAAAGTTGATGTCATGATCATTAAAATGAGATACCATAAAGCAAGATACTCCTAGTGGTTTTGTGGGAATCACATCT
Organism: Harmothoe impar; assembly: GCA_947462335.1. Taxonomy (NCBI): domain Eukaryota; kingdom Metazoa; phylum Annelida; class Polychaeta; order Phyllodocida; family Polynoidae; genus Harmothoe; species Harmothoe impar. The sequence goes on along the minus strand of OX381715.1, from coordinate 50,850,965 downwards.
TGAACATGCTTTGTTACTTTAAATTAACTGAAAATGATAAATAAGCTCTTAACACACTGTATCCCATAATAACCACTAGAAATGATCAAAATGTCAGATTTCTTAAAAGATACGCTGAATAAATGTTAATATCTGATGTAGATTTGGTTCTGGGAGGAAATTTCAAGATCTGTTTTCAGTTTTGAGTTCCTGATGGAATTCTGGAGAGACCAGGACCAAAATGTTCCATTTAGAAACCATGGAATGGTTTCCATGGCAACCAGAAAATGTGCCAATTTCCCATTAAAAAACGTTCCATTTACATTCCAAATATAGAATGTTAGCAATAAAGATGGAATAATTCTAAGAAGACTACTGTATTCTCCATAAAAAAGTACCCTAAAGCATTTTTGGGCATATCTTTCACTATTTTGCCATTCGGATGCCCCCTGGTGGCCAAAACCAGAACTAAAAATCCCCCGCGAAGGTACCTTCTCACGTGTTGAGCCACCTTTATATACTGGCTTTGATATTGAACTGAGAGTATGGGCTTATAAGTCCTGTTTTATTTTCTGTAATCTTTCAGTGACTATCATAATATCATATTTTTGCCATCTTACCATGAAAGCAGTTTAAAGACATAAAAGATGTTTTTTTCTGTCGTCCATCTTTTGTAGTGCACACCTTATCCTATAGGACGATGGGGCCCAAGATCTACCAGGACAGCATGTGGATGTCTGTCTACAAGCAGGATTTCTTCATCTTCTCCGTAGTTTCCTGCGGCACAGTGTCAATTGTCTTGAGTGAGGACGCTGCCATCTCTACATCGGCTGCTTATGAGATCAATATAGAAATCAAACGTCTTTCCGTTGACTTTACCCTTAATAAAAACGGCCAGGAGGTGGGCACTAAAGTGGACGCTTCAGTCATCAGCTGCAAGGCGGAGAGAGAGTACTGGATCGGCTGGAGGAACAACATGATTCAGCTTGGGCATGGGTCTCTTATTGGGGGTCCACATGTCCTGCACTACAATGATACCACTGACCCGCACAATGTGAACTTCATTGGCGTTGCCTCCAATAATGAAACGTTGTGGACTGTGAGGAATGTTCAAGGTAAGTGTGAAATAGACGTGGCAACCCATAATGCGGATTTATCTTATGACTATCTATAGATACAGTTCTGATGCTTTGTCTGCCGCAGTCATTTTGAATCTAGCTAGCAACAAATAGATAAATAACCAATCAATCAAATCAACCAATCGATCAAGAGAGCATATGCAACACCATTATAATGCAACCCCCCTTCTTCCAGGGGATACCTTTGGACACCAGACAAGGGGTGTGACGAGTGGAGAGACACCTAGTTTTGGCGACTTGTGGATGGTTCCATTGCGACATGTGAAGGCAGTCTCCTTCACCGTTCTGGGCTGTTCTGAAGGCCGTATCGCACTCTCATCTCAGGCCAACTCTATCGAGAAAGCCTACGAAGTAGTCCTCGACCAAGGGGGCAAGAAATTCACTCATATCAGGTACTTGAGTTTTATAAGTGTATATATTTGATAAAATCATCTTCGAAAATACACTTACATAGTCAAATTACATTGTCAAGGGCCTGTGGTGCATTTCCACTGGTTGACCTTTCCAATGTTCCATTAATATATATGGTAGTAGTGGAAGAAAACACACAAAAAGAACTTATATAATCAGATGAGACAAATTAACTATGTGAACAGAATAGTTAGGTTTACACTGGTAGAAACAAAAAGTCGACTGTGATTCAGTCAATATTATATGAAGTTGCACTACATGTAATACAGATGGGTTTATACAGTGTGATGCTTTGCAAGTATGTTACTATAGACTACATCTATGAGATATATTCTGACTACAGTGCAAATTAAGTTAGAACAGTGATATAGTATAGAAGGTTACAGTAGGTAATATGCTCACGCTTAAATGAGTGTGTTAATATTAGACTTCCCCTAAGCTTCACTAAGCAGGGATGGGTTCTCCAGGATACCACTTGGCCATGTATCTGGCTATAGTACATTTTATCGCCACTTGTTTAAAGCTTGATGAATCCTTATTCATTCTGCACTGAGGGGGTAGCCGATTCCACATGTCAATCCCTCTGAATAAGGGACTTTTTCTCGAACCTGGCTTCTTATATATTGGGTAACTTAGCTCCATAGTGTTGGTAGACCTAGTAATACGCCCAGAGAGTGGTGCAGCTTTGAGCACTATCCCAGTATTTTTTGGGTCATGCTTATCACCATATACATATTTATGGATGAGCATCAAAAGCTGTATGTCATTCCTAACACTTAGAAAGTTTACATTGGTTTCTGTATGTAGTTTTATAACATTGTGTTTGAGTCTCACCTTTAGGCAGACTCGGAGACACCTGTTTTGTACTCTTTGTAAGCGCTTCTGGTGTTGATTTTAGTGAATGTATATATAATGAATACCGATTTGTAGAGATGGATAGCATAAGCATTACCAACAACCAAAGGTCCACAGCAAAAAATAGTTATCTCATTTCAAGAAAATAAGATAATTAAACTCGTCTGGCGGACAGGACACTTGTTTTAAGAAATTGATGTTTTCTCAAAACAAGTGCCCTGTCCGCCAGATGAGTAATAATCTTATTTTCATGAAATGAGATAATTATTTTTGGCTATACTGATCAATATGAGTAATACTGCTAACCCGTATAACATTTTGTGAATATTATAGTGTTCTATTTCATACAGTTGAATCATTTCCCTTTATAATAGTCATATGCTTCCTCCCACAAGTGTGGTATATATTCTGGATTTGTTAACATTAAAATCAATTCTCACTGGATCGCAATATGTTAGGCTAACTATCTACCTTAGTGGAGTCAGCATAAAAGAGACCAAAAATGAGTCATATTAAAGCAATCCAAACCGTTTCAAATGGACCCCGTTTATCATTGGTTATTTATTGACGTGATAAATCGTACATCCCCTGTTTCTACCCATTCTAACCCGACGTTTTCACCTCTCAGGCAGTGGGTAAATGGTCCCTCCATGGCCAACCGTTCCGGAGACCCACTTCTCGACTGCATACATGAGAGGAGGTTCTGGGTGAGCTGGGAAGACAATGTCATCAGTGTGGGCCATGGTAACATTGGCACCTACAAAATCCTGGAATGGCATGTGCCTCTTCTTAAGCGTCACAAAGTACAAGCCGTGGGATTCGGTTCTGGTGTAAATAAAAACCTCAACTGGCATTTTGATGTCAACGATGGTAAGTTGTTTTATTCTTTTCTTTTATAATTTTCTAGTAGTATTATTCTGTAATGCTTTGCGGCTACGTGGGATATGGCCCAGCCCCTACTCGTGAAATACGGCAGAGACAGTATCAATGGGCTTTGGCATTTGTCTATGTATTTTGCATATCTCTCATGTTGCTCCTCTACTTTCATGCCACCAGCTGAGGCCGTGCATGGATACACCAAGAACCAGTCCACAGACGTGTGGAGGTTCTGGAGGACCGTCAGTGGTCAGAACAGGATGGTCTTCCAGGTGAAGTCCGCCAAGACCGCACGTGTCATGCTCACCTCCATGCTGTATGAAAGCAGTACAGACGCCTACATTGTCACACTAGGGGTATGTTAGGCCAAATTAGGCTCTTTATTCTATTTATTCTTAACCATGAAAGTTTTAATCAGCCTTTGGGTGAACCCCAAAACGTGTAAACATTTCAAAATTCCTTCAAAATTGCATAAAGAATGCAGGGTCGGCCTTGTTTTGCTACGGTCGGTCGGTGACCTGAAACAAACCTTTTTTGAAAATTTAATTTGACCTTATTTCAGTTGATAACATTTTACACTTTTTGGTAAATGTATTTGTATTTGATTGATGTACAGGGGCTTTAAAAGACATGTACCAAAAAACGGTGCCTAGTATTTTCTATGGCAACTTTTGCGAAGTAGAAAGATAGTATCAAGGTAACAATGCCTTTTGTGTCTGGCATACAATTTTATGATGTATATGTGACATATCCTGGGAAAAGGGACCTCACAGCACCCTGCACTAAGGTGCTTTTTCGCAGATCCTGCTACAGTTATCCATGAAACATAAATAGCCACATCAACCCTGAAAGGCTCGTTATCCATTTTTACAAAGGATGACAAAAAATGCAAAATCGTTGACACCAACATGGGCCTTGTCATAGCAAGTGCCAACCTCGATAGCAGTCCGGTGAGCCCTTTGAAGTACGCTACCTTCTGGATCCAGTGGTCAGATACTATCATAGATGTAGGCCGTGGCGGGTACATCGGTAAGAATATTGTGCTCAGAGCTAATCGGCCGTACGCTCCATACTTCCACCCAGTTAGCAGCGTTGGTTTTGATGCTCAAGGTTCAGATGCATATTGGACATTCCTCCGGGCACAAGGTAAGCTTTGGCAACATCATATCATCTTCCTTTTTAACATCGCTTCCCACCTCATACTTCATGTAAATGTTGTTTAAAATCCGTGTCGGGCAAAGGGGTGTAGATTATAATCATATTGGCTTTAGAATGCCATTTGTATAAGGCCAAAACAAAGAAAAAATGTGTGTTTCAGGCAATAAAGCTAAAGAAAAAGTGTGTTAATGCAACCCGACCATAATCTATAGCTGTACAGGAACAACAACATTTTACAGTGTGTGTTATGAGCTGTCCATTGGCCTACCCAGTGGGCACAAAATTCTGTCCAACGTTGAATCCACGTTGATCCAACATTGAATCAACATTGACAACCATTTATCAATGTTGATTCAATGTTCTGTTCCCACTGGGTAAGAGCATCCATTCAATGGATTATGGACAATACCCATTATTAAGACTCCAACTCTGACCTGGGGAAATTGCTGATCAACACGATGACCCACGAGTGTATGACTTGTGGCGATCATGGTACTTCTAACATTAAAGATATAATGATAAAACAAATAAAATCTCACACATTTCCAGGTGAGGTGTATAGAACATACACCCCCATAGAACGGGACTACGGAGATACGATGATTACACTTGAGAAGAGAGAGTACTATACCTTCAACCTCCGAGCATGCTCTGATGCTTACGTTTTGCTGGGTTCCTCATCAAACGGTTATGACAACGACCTTGAACTTATCATCGGTTCATATGACAACAGCATGGTACGGATATTTATAAGCAGCTCCCCCAGCACCCTCAGTACCCTATAGCTGCTTTTGAATTCAGTACCATATCATCATTATTATGTTATTATTATCTGGTTGGGAAACTAAATCATTCTTCTCAGTACATGTTTGCACTGATTAAATAGGTAAATAACTATCAGAACGGATTATCTGACTTCCAAATAATATTCATAGCTGGTCATACATTTCACTAAATCTATCGTTCATTTATCAAAATTTCATGGCTAAATGTAGCATTATACAACTAGTTAACAGTGGTATTCGTGTAGCCGCAACTAAATAAATAAACAAAGGTTCTCAAGTTTTAAGTCTGTTGGCTGGGTTATTTCACGAGTTAGATGTCTGCCCGATATCTAACAAGTTAAATAACCCAATCAACAGACTAAAACGAGTGTGCCTTTGTGTTATTTTTTTCATGTTTTTCGAATAAAATAAAATTATTATAGGGGGTAGGGCCTAATTTAGCGGAAATAGCCTTTTCCAACACCATTCAAATGTAAACAAACCGCCATTTTGATGATGTCACAGAGTCGTGAAATACAGACATGGGTTATTTCACGGGGGCAGTGAAATACGGACCTCTTTGTTTAACTCAATGGCCCTGCCGTATTTCACAAAAAATAAATGCTCATAGATCTAATTATTAGAACTGTCTCAAAATCACCTATTGTTACATCCTTCAGGTGGAGTTGAGATATAGGGCCCTCCAAGACCCGGAGATCATCGTAGAAGCAGAGGGTATTCTGAGTTGTTCACAGCTCCGAAAGTAAGTTTGGTATCATTTTACCTTGATCATGGTCATTTACAATTATACATTTTGATATCATGACCAGTACTTCTCTCTGGGATCAACTCTGTAATACGTATAATAATATAACAAAGAGAGAATGCTACACTTTCAGTTGTATTATGCACTATTACTGAAATATAGCAATATGGAAATTAACCATATGGTATTTATAGTTATCAAGGAGATAACGGTGGTCAAGATAACTGATATTGTATCAAAAATTAATGTCAGTAATCTTTTCATGACACAGATTCTGGATATCCTGGACTAATGGGGAGATTAAGTTTGGACAAGGGAATCTTGGAGAACGGGAAGTGTTGATATGGCACTTCCATGAACCTGGAAAACCACCAGGGCTATTCCATTTGGGATACATTCAAGTAGCCACCCTTGGCTATCAGGGCGAATGGGAATTAGAACAGACAGGCAGTGAGTACTTTACTTTTACAAACATTAACAACGACTATTGTAGATCTATCTTATAGATGAGCATCCCAAGTTGCTGAAGATGCTATGCTATCATCTATTATACTTATGGCATACATATATCCATGATCAGGTAAATCGTATATTTTTTTCTATTATACAATACGATGCTTTAGAGTATGTAATCAACCCTATTGACACAACTCTGTATACCTCCGTGTTTTCCCTAGGGGAACCGGTGTCAAATGATTTTCTTGCACAGTTATAGCTCATAATTATATATACAGTAGGGAAAGATAATCTTTCAGGCATAACTGTCCAATGTTAAAGTATCCTTGTGATTCTCTTTTTTTCAGCTTTAGATACCTGTGAGGACAACTTTGAAGTGATTGCCCGCCCAGCCGAGAAGTTAGGAAGCAGGTGCAAATATCTTGCTGTTGATTACAGTGGTGACATCAAAGCCTGTATTGAGTACGCGTGTCTCAAAGGTGGAACCCTTGTCCAACTGGCTGGTGGTGCCTGTGAGATAAAGAGGTGTGCAGATCCAGATAACCACCTCTTGGAAAAATCAGACTCCGGCTATGATATTCGGGCCATTAATCATCCAAGTAAGTAAGATTTTTGCCATGCTTGGGTATACAAAATGTTCTTGGCCCAAGAAAATTCTAGCCCATGCTAATCTTATTCTCCAAAACCGCAAGGGGTCTCACATAATCCTTTTCTTTAAATTCCAAGCCCCAATGGTGCCCACAGGCTGGACTATCATGGGCTAATATGGGAAGAAACTTAACCAATACATACTTACATAATTCAACGTAATGCAAAGGCCATACCAATGATTTTGAATAGACATAAATTTGCAAAAGGCATTTTAATGCTGTTTACTTTTAATAGGTACCCAGGTAAAAAAATACTATAGTTAATACTGCAGTAAATTTACTATAGTGTTTTCGCGCAACTATAGTTTTAGAACTATAGTAAACTGTAATATATATTAGAGTGAACTACAGTTTTTAACACAGTATATTGTAGTGTATATTGCAGTATGTTGGGTTTATTATAGTATGAGGTGTGCCATGATCGCATTAACTATAGTATATTATCATAGTAAAAAGTATAGTATACTTCAAATCGTAGTATATTATAGTTTATTGTCTTATACTGTAGATTAAAACTATAGTTTTATCAAAGTATTAGATTATATTGATATTATAGTTTATGATAGAAATACTAAAGTTTACTGCAGTTTCAAAAGAGTGATATATTATAATTATGATTGTAGTTTATTGTGGTAAAATATATTGTAGTACTCTTTTCATATACTGCAGTAATATTCTGGTTATTGCAGTAAATACTATAGATTATATCACAGTTCAAAAACTAAAATAATGCAGCTGGGATGTAGTAAGCTATAGTTTATTTTACCTTCTATAGTATGGTGCCAGATAACATGAATGTAAATAAATAGAATTATAAGAACTTGATTATTGTGTGACTGATATCAAATTGTGTTTTATTTGAATAACAAGCTCCACAATATTACACTGGTTTGGGTTGTTCTGAGTATCTGTCTATGCTTACATCATCAGTTAAAAAAACTGAAACATACACACTAAAAGCTCCACAAATCCCTATAGACTATGTAAAACGCTATATAGACCATAATTAAGATAGGATAATAAATAATGTCTTAACTATGTGAATAGTTAAAATCCTTATGTACAACATATATACACTTTTAAATAGTAATGTCCAGGTCCATGCCAAATAAACAGTGGAAAACATTAGAAAATACTCAAATTAGATTTGTTACAGAGTGTTATCAGGCCTCATTCATTCACACCTTTTGTATGGAATGTGGCAGAACTTAAGTGCAATTTAAGATCTGTATTAGCCTATACATAAGTAGTAGCTCATTTGGAAAGTAGGTCTGGATCTAAGTCTATCACAGTATATCACAGCAGGTTTTCCCTCTTGTTGACAATTACGCAATTAAAATCAATTATGCCTCCATTAAGGTTCAGAATGATAAAATGAATGAGATTAACCCTCAGTTTATTAGATAAAGTAAAAGCAAACATAGGTTTGATTGTCTAGTCATCATCCTCATTGATGTTGTCGTCATCACTGCTATTCTCACTGCCACACTCACTTGGCTCCAGCCGAAGTAGAGCCTGGCTCTGGTTTGCCCGTAGTTCTGTCTTTACTGCGTTATTGAGCTTACTTCGTATATTTGCTTTGATTGACGCATGTGTAGCATGAGCAAAGCAGTGTTGCACAATAGCTGTAAAAATAGATTAAACAGATTCTTAGACAGTGTTAAAACATCAACATTTAGCAGATGTAATTCATTATCTCTCCTTCCTATGATATATACCTGGTCTTAATTTACAGAAACTAGTGTAAGGGATAATATACTTTGATTACCTTGCTGGTTCAAACAAATTAATAATAATTATGAATAAATTAAAACCATTTTTGCCCCCACCAGAACATCAAGAGAAACCTGATAATGCAGAAGCAAAATAATTATATTGATATAACAGATAATGAGTATACTAACCAGTAATTGCGATGACATCACCCACTGGTAGAGGGCTCTTATCCCCAGATTGACGGCCAGCAGTGTGTTCTGCCATATACTCGACAGAATAAATGCCAATCATAATGTCGTTTACCATCTTTTGTGCAGACATTTTGTTGGCCATCTTCACCAGCGTTTTTGTGATCTTTTCCTGAAACATTAGTTAAGAGTACAGTTTAATCACAAGTTGGTCTTTATATTTGCTGTGTGTACTATATATATTCATAAGGATCTTATTTAATTAGGTCCCAGGGACAAAACATACCGCAGCTAATAAGTTCAGCCATAAGACCATTAGTCCTTATCTGTCTCAATTTTAGATCAATTAATAATAGAACTGTGGAAGCTCTAGCATGACATGCTCAAGTTGTGTACATTCTCTGTGCATCAATTTAGGCAAAATCAGCAGTACTTTTAAACTCATAAACTGATGTACCAGTTAAAAAACAGCTAAATATAACCATACCAAAGGGAAATGTTACCATACAAAAGTGCAATTTGTAATGGAATATTACAGGTCAAGCATGGTGTACTCAAATTCCGAATGGATCTGTGCAAGCTCTAGCATGGCATACTAGAGGCTGTGCTCATTCTACATTCAGAATTACAAGCATCCATTCCAGAGACATACTACAATATAACTTACAGTGTACAAATGGTCGGGTGGCAGGGTGGTTCGGTCCACAGCACAAGCTGGAACATTTCCAGCCTGAGCCAGCAGTGCCTCCACTCGAGAGGTTGAACTATCCATCCGGTCCAATTTACCTAAAGAAAAATAGTATTATCAGCATTAAAGGTACTACAGCGAATGATATATGTCTGTATAGTGAACCAACGATGGGAGACTGTGATGCAGGAAAATGTTTCTGTAGGCACAATGTTGTCATACTTATAATAGGATCAACAAGTTTGGCTATGACACATTGTATCTATAATTAAAAGTCATTAATTAAAGGTATACACCAGGGTCTCCAGATACGGAACCTGGTGGCAAAAAAATGAAACTACCTAAAATCATGCTAAACACATATTTCCCTTTTGCATATCATCTAACTCACCTTTACTAACCCTTTAAATGCCTCCCTATGGCATTCTACACATCTTGGCACTGTTTTTTTTTGCTTCAAAAAGCGGTGCCCTAAGCTATTATAGGTGTCTAGGCTGACTAGAAAATATTTGAATAACTCCCAAACTATTTTCAGTTATCAATGAATCACTTGGTTTTTTGTTGTAAAAGGTACCTTCTGATCCTATGTGCAGATGGCTAAGGTTTTGATTACTAAATGTTGGCAAATTTTTAGTCTATGTTGCGAAATGTAGAGACAATTGAATTATTTAATTTTCTGTTTTTCCTCTATATCAGTCATGACTCTCTGGTTTCACCTATGACTACTTATTTCCAAGGATTGAATATGTTGCATATAATCTCCTCTAAAGATCTGAGAGGTTTGGCTGAGATATTATGGGTCAATCTTTCAAAAATTTGAAAAACATTGAAAAAATTGGGGTTTACCCATACGCGGCAATAGTAAAGGGTGTCCTATCTCCAAATGTCTATATATAATCTGTCACTTTGAGGTATTGATTTCTTTGCTTCTATTACATCACCATATATCAAACTAATATAATCCCAAGAGATATTATGGGTAGATCAGAATTGACCGAACCCTGGTGTATACCTTTAAAATGAACATAGATGCATTTGTTTACATGCCTATGAATTTATCTAACATTTGGATGGTGACAACAATGCTTAAAATGACTTAATGTTAACAGATTGGGAGGAAATCTATGATAACTGAAAGTGTTAAGAAATTATGATTTTTAGAAAGAAAGTGTACGGATATTATACTAGCTACATGTGTATTCTAGGTGAATCTTCGGGAGCAACTAAGAAATACGGCGTTTAGTGAACCTTGAGAGGTCTGAAAGTGGTATGGCCTGGGACTGGGCCATGGTCATGTCCTGCTGGGGTTGAGTCGGTGCACGACCCCCCCCCCTTCCTTTCCTCCCAGTCGGTGCTTAGACCTGTATATCTTCACAAAAGTGCTTGATGAGCCTAGCCTAAGGCCTGATTACGTTAGGCTAGACTCTGCCTAGGCTTTCTTTTTCCAAAACACATAAAAACTAACCATGGATGTTCATTATCTCTTGGTGTAGCTCTTGTACTTTTTCGCGTAGCTGCTTCAGCTCATGTTCTGATGTGGAATCCTCCTAAAATGCAGAAGTGTCTGATAATTACCAGGCTGTTAAACAAGTGCACGTTTTGTATACTCTTTCTATAGCAGGGCTGCCCTCTGTAAATCAACCCAATACAATTCAATTCAGTTTGATATGAGTTTATTCTGGAATTTCAAAAGAAATAAAAGTACAAACAATTATATTTGTTTCCATTGAATCACAGAAGAAGTTGCTACTTATAATGATACACAATAATACATTTGCAGTTGTTTGCATCACCTCCATTTCAATTTTACATATATGTGCCAACCTTTGAGATAGTTAGGCATTGTGATTGGCATTTGTGAATACGACCAGCATGATGGATGAATGAGTCATTCTTAGGGCTAGATTATATTTTTCTGAACCATTAAGGTGAGGAAGTGAGAATATGGTATGAATGAAGTTTAAACCGTATATAGAGAAACTTAACTTCTTTCAGTAATATTTACTCACTCTGATCAATTCCTGGGGTAGCCAGAGGAGGAAATTTTTTTTCAAGTTTCTTTGGGCTGTATTACAGAACCTGCCTTTTTATACAATATCAAAAAGACGTCACACTTACCTGAGCTTGTCTCACAGGAGGTCTGTGTTCAGTGCTCCGTTCTGTCTGTGCTGGTCTTCGTGGAGTGGCAGAGAGCTGATCCATAGCCCTAACCTTTGGAGTGGTTCTGGCTCTTTTAGAACTCTACAAATCGAAACCATATATACATTAAACATCATGTTTAAAGACAATATCTGGAGGTTTAGAGAAAAATTGTAAAAAGTATGTACATGCACAAATACATCATTGATTAAAGACTGATGATAACTGAATGTTGATATGTGCAGATTAGATGATTATATATCTGCTAAAGTATAGACCCTCACTACAAACTTTACAGTTTTGAATTCACTGATGAATACATGTTACATGTGTGAGAGCCGTGCACAGTATGTGGGAAGGGAGCGGGGGGGAGTAGAGGAAGTGGGGTGGGGGGAGGGTTGGATCCACATATAACAAAGCTGGTCCGTATTAAGGGTGAGTCCTGTAAATGGGATACCCTGTCCCAAGCCAGAATGTCACAGAAGTAAATTGGCACTCACACCTACTGACCCCAGGGTAAAAGTCCGAAAGTGAGGTCATTTATGTGGCCACATGTGATAAGAGTAAATGCTTTGTTTAGTAAAGGGTTTCCAACAAGTGCCTATTTCTGGACACTGTGCAATCGAGTCTTTCATGAACCAAGTCTGTATGAAGTGTAATTGATATCAGGATTACATATATATTTAATACAGTATAATCCCAACATTTCCCAATAATTGATGTATTTGACAGATTGTATACAGTTAGTGTTAATGCCCTCCCCTCCCCCCCCTCAACTGCTGACCACTCCTTACGTGCACCAGTACTCCATATCGTTATCCCAACAGCACAGGGATGTATTGTACCAAAGTACTATTTCTTTGAGGAAATGCACTCAAGAATCATCGTTGGTTAAAGATATGTATCCAAACATAAAACATGGGCTTGGTGGGGGGGAGGGGTGGTAATTACTTAAATATCAACAGGTAAACATGAGAATGCCCCCCCCCTCCTCCACTTGTGTCCACTCATGTGTCCCGCTGCCTCTCGGATCTATGTGCTCACAGCTAGCAGGCTATACATCACCAGTATTGGTATTGATTTGGACATACTATCGAGATATGCAGAATATGGCATTGAGACTTAAAAAAGGAAGCTCATGTAAAGAGTGGCGTCACAAAAGGACAAAAGTACCCCTATAACTTTAATATAACATTATTTTAAGTCAACATTTTAACATCAGATAACATCATATTTCCGTCATTCCCAAAACGTTTTTCAAACCTTCAGAAAACGTAATTGTAATGTCAAATAATGTTTTCTTGTTAGTTGGGAATACACAATTAAGGCATTATGCATTGTCTTCATCAAGTAGTTATGAACCATTTTCTCTTTCAATATTATCAGGAAAGTTGTTAAGAAAGCCAATGTAAATGAAACAAATAGAAAAAGAAAATCGCCTCCACCTGTAGTGTCATATAATAGGCAATCCAGTGGCCATTGGATTAAAGCACACTTAAAATGGTGTGTATTACCAAGCAACTAATCATGCTATCTGAATATTACAAATCAATACCAATACTAGTAATACAATGCCCCATATGATTACGTGTTGCTGATGGTCACTTGGATGTGTGTAGAATAAAATGTAGTCTTTCAACTAGCATCTTACCTCTTGTGACGAACCTCTTTCCATATTTAGTGCACGTTTGGTGAACCCCCTCTGGTGTCCCCGTCCTACAGGTGGTGTGTTCAGTTCATTTCTTTCAATGAAGAGTTCACGTTTTTCCAAAAGTCGCTTCTTCTCATCTAGAAAGAAATGTGTACATAAACAAAATTATGGAAATTGTTTGTAAATTGTTCAGTATGATATCTTCATTATCAACTATGGCTTCTAATTACTTGTACACCTACAGCCATTACCCCTCAGTGAAGCACAAGTACACTTTCAACTATTTCCTCACATAAGAGATAATAGGTCAGACAGAATGGATCAATATTCATAAGAAAAGATAAGATCATCGTGGCAAAACTTAAAGAAACAAGCAAATAATCTGCAGTGTCTGATTTACTGCCATTCAAAGTATTCACAGAAGGTCCTATAGTAAGAGCTAATCCAGTGAAGAGCCGCCATTTTGTGCACCGGTATACAAAATGGTGGCTCTTTCCTATTGAGAAGTGATTTCCAAAATGGCTAAGTAGTGTGAGTGAAAAATCAATAATTATAAATGTAACATACTATTCTTAGTATCAGGTACCCTTCTCAATTGCTAGATATAAAACAAAATGGATATAGCATGATCCTTTTGGACTAGACATACAAGTGTTTGAAATTTCGGTGTTTAAGAGTGTGACAGATGCGGCCAGTGCAACCATAATTTGTGAATGGGGGTATAGAGTTAGTCTAAAATGGCTGAGCATGTGAGATTTCACAATCTCAGTCTTTAAAACACCTGGCTAATTCCCACAATACTATGTCAATAAAATGGCTCTTACCCTTTGCAGGTAATAGATACCTCTACATGTTAGGTTTTCCGTTGGGTCACCCTCAGATTCAAATGAGTCTGCTGGTTCCCACACTGCTTAAAATTGTACACCACTTCCGGTTACCAGTGGAGAGCAGCAGGGAGCTACGTTACAAACACTGAAAGGATTTCTATCTTCCATCTAAACCATAAATCACAGACCTACATAAAAAAATGAACAACCTTTTAAAATATGAAATATAATTATGAAATAACTGACTTACCGGCTATAGCAATCACAACTCCTGTCCATTGTTCTACTCCTGCCCAATTCACCACCCATTCAATAGTCTTGTCGGCAAGCCATTCCTCCTGGTCAAAGTGTTCTATGTCCTTGGTCTGAACGACACTGATCGAATTATCCTTTGCAAATGTGGTCAATGCAAACTTCTTCATTGTGATAGATGCAACAACGAGTCTGAACTAAAGAATGATGTGTAGAACGTCCTGCTGGTGATTATATCATAACTCAGGCATGCTTAGGACTGTGCACGCTGACCAATGAGATGTGACCTGTGGTCAGTGACCATGCCACGTTGATGAATTAACCAATGGGAGACGTCTTGGAGGTCACCTGGTGGTGGTGTGTGGTGGCCGGGTCTTGGTAGTGCTAAGTCCGCCTGACTGAGTGGTGTCACTTAACACCCCTGGGCAGCAATCACGCCCCCACCCCCCACCAATATACACATATCTCCAACCATTCCCATATACTGATTTCGGCGACCTAGCTGTTTTACCTAAGTGTGAAAGCACTAGAATTGTTGGCTAGCATGGCAGTCATACCGAGCCTAAGGGCTACGGAATGTTTCAAACTCCAGGCCCACCAGCTTCAACTTAAATTTCACACCGGAACCCTTTGTATTTTGCTCGAGCCAATAAGCATAATATAGTCCCCTCTTTACTTCTTTACTCTTTTATGTGATTTGTACAATCAAGTATACATATTAGTTTAATCAATTCTTAAATGTGTCTTCAAAACGTTGTGTCAGTCAGTGCTGGTTAAGGTGTAGAAAGATAAATTGTGTGTTTTCAGGTCACCCACACCGACCAAAATAAACAGGGCTGCTCATGAACAAGAAAATATGCATCTCCATTTAGGTGCCCATACCCGAAATACTTATAGGTGGTATTTACAAAATTAATATCAAAGTATTTTGTGACATGAAGACTATGGTCTATACGTTACCTTTTTATTAGAAGCATGTTATCTGAGACACACAGTATATTCTGCTGGGCCTTAGCATTCACAACCGATCCCTACCCAGGTATGGGTCTATTGACATTCCCAACTGAAGGGGGGCAGCAATCATGATTTGGATACGCCTGTAGACTCCTGAATCATAAGGTCGGAGTGCAGAGGTGGGGGGGGGGGGTGGGGGCTCTGGTCTCTTATTTCCCACCTGCATCCACCTGAATCCCTCCCAGGTCGTTAACCCCCTTAGGTAACCCATATGACATTTATACCTCTCATCAGACCGCCACCCCACTCCCTTTCCTGCACCACAGAGGCGTGGCAAGCAGGGGGAGGACATTTAGGAGGAGTTCATTACCATGTCAAGCCTCATTGCCCGCTGTCCAATACTCCTATCCTCTCTTATCAAGTTGACTATTATAATTGATGGCACTACTTTCAGAATTCCACCCATCATGAAAAGAGTGAATTATCATTGAGAACATGCGGCTGTAATGTCTCGCATGTCAGTATGCACCAAAACCTGAACATGTAATGGGAACTAAAATACAGAATTTAAATTATACATAGGTAGGGCTCCACAGTAGCACACCACACATGGTAGGCCGTGTGGGATATCCTGGACCGCTCTCTCTCTCCCTTCTAGACACCTCTAGAGTTGTTACCAAACCATACTCTGTGTATCACTCCTCCAGCTGTCCCCATTTGCACGCCCGAGTACCCCTCACTCAGCTGTCCCTTTGTAGTGTGGTAGGCCTGCCGTGGGCGAGGGGGGGGGGGTCAGTAGTGCTGAGGGTATTCTTGGGCATCAAAGGGGTATGAGTCGCTCACCTGGCTAGGTGTGAGAAGTATCCTGCCTCTACCAATGAAAAGCCCCCCCCCCCCTCTCCCCGGCCAATACCATCTTACTGAGGTTTTCTCATTCAAAAAGACCTAGCCAGCTCCCACCATTTACCTACACACAACCAGGGCACACCTCTACGCTCACCTACAGTGCTTAATGGCTAAGGTCCTTTGTATAGAGGTGTGTGGAGGTACGTGAGGCATTCACTGGAACACTGGAACCATAGACATGCAGCATATAGCCAAGGAGGGCCCAGTCAACGGCTGACTACTATAAGGAAAGGACCTCACCACACAAAAACCGTCAAAGAGGACACCCAACATGTTAATCCCTATTGGAATTCCATAGTCGGTTTGGAATTCAATAATGATGTGTGCCTAGATTCACAAGCCTCATCATATCAACTCCTACTGAGAGAACACGAAAAGTAAGTTCACTACAAATATAATGTAAATGTAATGTTAATGTAATGTAAATGTTTTGTGAACATATGTAAAGATTTAAAGCTTTATGCTTTGTTGTTCAGAAGCCATGTAAAATTACATAATTCTGACCCCGAATCGACTAAGTGGCAACTTAATTTACATCTATGAGATTGTGTTCACATGGATAGTTACATGTAAGGGCCATTAGATGAAATAGAAATAATCTTAAATTGTTACCAGGATGCCGTCCAATTGCTTGTACCTTCTTTAAGTTAACATTAAAGTGTAGTTTATACGATTATGTCTGGTCAACTCTCAATTGTAGCCATATCTGAAGAAGTTGCAATTGTCTTTGTTTAATGTTAACTCATAATTGCCAAGCAATGCATTTGGAACAACTAAATACAAAGATAATTTCATCAAATGTGTATTCATGAATAAAACCTATTTCTGTTATGTACAGTGCCTGCAACAAAGACACACAAAAAAAGAGGCAGTTACAAGGTGTACCTGCGGGATGAGTCCACAGCTATACCAGGTTCTACCCAAAGGTGGCGATCCAAAAGGAACCGACCACATGTTCTTCAATTTAATAGGTGAGATTATGTTATTTTTACAGTGGTATCTACTAGTGTCCCAGGTCGAATTTAAGAAGCAGCCATGTCACCTGTCACTTAAATCCTCTTGTCCCATGTCGTCTATAGGAACCTCTGATGTCCCATGTAACAATGGTGGCCTACATGTTGACATGGCAGCCTACATGTCGACCTGTAGGCCTACATGTCAACATAGCGACTTACATGTCAACATATGGCTATAATGTCGACAGCATGGACTAGGTGTCTACATGAGGGCATGTATGTCAACATGGGGGCATGTATGTCAACATAGGGGCATGTATGTTGACATGGGGGCATGTATGTTGACATGGGGGCATGTATGTTGACATGGGGGCATGTATGTTGACATGGGGGCATGTATGTCGACATGAGGGCATGTATGTTGACATGGCCGCATGCATGTCGACAGGGGGCATGTATGTCGACATGGGGGCTTGAATGTTGACATGGGGGCTTGTTTGTTGACATGGGGCATGTATGTCAATGTGGGGGCATGTATGCTGACATGGGGGCATGTATGTCGACATGAGGGCATGTATGTCGACATGGGGGCATGTATGTCAATATGGGGGCACGTATGTCGACATGGGGGCTTGAATGTTGACATGGGGGCTTGAATGTCAACATGGGGGCTTGTATGTCAACATGGGGGCTCCATGTCAACATGGGGGCTTGTATGTCGACATGGGGGCATGTATGTCAACATGGGGGCATGTGTGTCGATATGGGGGCATGTGTGTCGATATGGGGGCTTGTATGTCAACATGGGGGCTTGTATACCAGGTGTCAGGGGGCCAAGTGTCCCAAGGGCCAGCAGCCCATTGAGGTTGGCGTAATCCAACAGTCTCCATAGCATGTTGGTTCCCTTCATGCCTAGCTATCATAAGGTGGGTGGTTCGAGCCCAGCTCTAGACCATGTTTTTTCCTACCTACTTTTAACTAGCTTCATATTCATAGAATAGACTACATGTGATGTTAAATATGTATCAATAACACACATATATTATATCATTTTCTTTACTTCTCTATGCATGCGTTTTCAATGCTATGGAGACTGTTAGATTACGCCAACCTCAATGCTACATTGAATGATATAATCATAGATATGGAATATATCAAATTTTCTATATATGAGCAAAAACCATAATGGTGAGAGGGACCTTTAGCAACCACGTCAAAGCTCACCAATGCACGTATGAGTGCCTACATTGGTGCTTGTTGGTTTTTTTAAAGGTCCCTGGCATTGGGGGAGGACGGAAAACACAGGGTTATAAATGAAGGCTTTACATATCAATTATCAACTTCAGGTGCCATGAATGATTCAGCATCATTTACTTTAGAAATAGATTTGTCCAGGCCCATTCAAGCCTGGAGTGCTTGAGGCTGTCAGGCCAGGTTCGCTTTTGTATCCTAACTTGTGATATAGGGAGTCCTCCCCCCCCCCCCCAGCACCCACCCCCTCTCTCTAGTATATACGTAAGTATATGATCTCAAATACAATGGCTCATGCACATCATTTTAACACAACCCTCCGACAACATGTCTGCCAGTGTATGCTGAGTAGCAATACAGTTCAGTTTCCCATTCCAACAAGGTAGTCCTGGTTAGCTGTCGCCTTGTAATTCATTGTTTCACCACTGATCGACCCCCCCTTTAAACAAATACACATAGACTACATACATATAATATCAAAACTAATTTTCACTCTTGAGCGTTCTATATTCCAAAACAGATGATAAGACACATACTAGTATATAGAAGCGAGATACCAGTCCCAGGTCATCAGTCCCAGGTGGGGCCAACTGTCCATACGGCCATCAATCTGGTAATCTCAATTCTTGCCTTTATGTTTCAGCTCCGCGAGAAACCTTGCAGAGGATATTGCTTGCTTTAGTGGAAACCACTTGGACGACCCTGAAAGAGACACGCCTAATGACACAAGAAGTGGAAAGGTATTCTCTAATGTTAATAGTATCCTGTATTGCTTAGTTACACAAGCATGCATTAGATGTATCGATATATATATATATATATATATATATATATATATATATATATTTATATATATACACACATATATATATATATATGTATATATATTATAATCTAAGTAATGTGTCTTATATTTTAGCACTACTGTGTCTGTAACTATTGTTGTTTTAAAGGTCCCTACTGTTACTAGAGACCTTTTGCTAGAGTTTGTTTCCACGGCATCTGTGTTATTGTAACCATTCCACAGTAACTGTGGTCAGTTAATACCCTATAACTTGTACAGCATTTTTATTTATCATCTTTTGTAGGAGCTGGAGGAGATGCCAGAGCCCACTACACTGAGTAAGGTTAATCAGGCTCCCGATCTGGACAGCAGCTCTGAAAATGGCAGTGATGCAGCGCATGACCCGTTCAACTATGAGGTATACTGCGATGAGGCTCAATATGTTCAGGTATTGTGGTAATGAAAATCTATCAATCAAATTTTATTCTGTTATCAAAGACCCCAGACTTGTTATTGAAGGGATCATATTGCTGTTATTTTATGTGGGAAAAATAGAGGTCCGGAGCTTAAAAATACTAATGTTGTGCGTCTACTTGAGTACCCACCGATTTGACCATGTTGCTGTGTTGATTTTTAGCAAAAGGGCCATGTCGCTGTGTTGATTTTCATACATATCTAGAATATACTATGTTCGTGTCTAAAGGTCTAATATCGGTACAATTAGGCCTATGTCCAGGACTACATTAGCTAGATTTATTTTCTAACCATTTCAGTTTTAGAAAGGTTCAAAACCCGAGAAAAACGTAAAATACTGTAACAATAACATTTTACATATAGACATTACTATTCCCCGTTAATATACATTATTTTGAGTCAACCATTTTACTTTATTTTACATTTTATTTCCGTTATTTACAAACATTTTCTAAACCTTCAGAAAACGTTTTCCTAACGTAAAATAACATATTTTTGTTAGCTGGGTTATCTCAGAAACAAGTGTATAAGCCTCACTAGCATATTAGGCGCACCTAGATTTTGTGCCAATCCTATAAGCTGATAAGCCACACCAGCGATCTGATTATGGTGACTTTAGTACTGTACCATAGTAGCAAAAACCCTTGTATAAGCCGCATCTTGGCTCTAGGCCGATCCTATAAGCTGCACCAGTGATCTGATTCGCATACCAGCTGTGGCCTATATGCAAGGTCTTACGGTACTGGTATGATAACTATGATAGTTATGTTCTTCATCTTTTGTAGGAGCTGGAGGAGATGCCAGAGCCCGCTACGCTGGGTGAGGGTATTCAGGCTCCCGATCTGGACAGCAACTGTGGAGAGCCAGATAGATTACAACATCACCATGTACCCAACACGGTATGTGTCTGATTATTAGGAGCCAATACCCATAAGTATGACTGAGATGAATATAGTACAGTACACATCAGAGTGATTGGTTCAGCTATAAGGAAAAATGTTTTATATCCCTTGGAGCCTATAGCAGAGTAAGCAATATAGAATCTAGTATTTCTGAGATTGTGAGAGATCAAGCTATCAGAGAAATGGTAAATTCATAATGTGAGCACAACTGGGGGTCATCCCTACAATTATAGGGATATATTTATGTATTAACATCACTCCAAGTTATATATGATATGGAAACTGATTTGAAAACAGATTTTTTAAATATTTGGTTTACAGGCGAATATCATCCGTGAGGCATGCAATGGCGATCCAGAGACCCCAGTATACAGTGAATCAGAAGTGACAAAAGGACAATTTCTGGCACTAACAATGGGATTCATCCTTCGACACCACCTGACTGGGGTCGCAACAAAGGACCTGCTTGATCTCCTTAACATCCTAGTTCCAGGTTGTGTGCCTAAAACAAAATACTTTTTAGATAAAGCTTTCTCTCATATGCACGATACACCAGAAATCCACTACTACTGTCAGGGTTGTGATGAATATCTAGGGACAGGGGAAAAGCCTTGTGCAAGTTGTGAACTAGAAGTCGAGAAGAACATGATTCACAAAGGAAATTACTTTGTTGTTATGCCTTTAGCTGGTCAGTTAACAAGCCTAATGGAAGATGAAGGCAACGTCTGTCTATCAACTAGATCTGACACAAGTGATCTTTATGGCGACATCCATACAGGGTCAAGCTACCCACAGGAGGGTTCTCTCCTCACTCTGAGTTTCAATTGTGATGGTGTACCGGTATTTAAATCATCTGACTTTAATATCTGGCCCATCTTTGTTACTGTGAATGAACTGCCCCTATCTACACGACACAAGAACATCATGCTTGCGGCACTGTGGTTTGGGAAAGGAAAACCAGATGTTGACACCTTCTTTAAGCCATTTGTAATAGAGTTAAAGAAGCTCAACTCTGAAGGATTCCAATGGCAGGATAAAAATGGTATAGTACACACAACCAAAGTACAGGCAAAAGTTTGTGTCTGTGACGCAGTAGCACGTGCAATGGTGCAAAATATCAAACAATATAATGGTAATTATGGATGTGGGTATTGCCTTCACCCTGGGAAACGGGTGGAAAAGGGACAGGGCCATTCTATGGTATATCCTACTCCAGCTCAACCTCCATTGCCACGCAGAGATGAAGACACACGGCTGTTGGCACAACAAGCAGAGGAAGAGAGAAAGCCTATTCTTGGAGTCAAAGGAAGATCTCCATTGATGGAGATTCCAGAGTTTGACATTGTTGCTGGGGTTGTACCCGATTACATGCATGGTGTATGTCTCGGGGTGATAAAGCATTTTGGCAACTTTTGGCCTGACCCCAGCTCCAGGGGACTGGATTTCCATATTTCACCAGGAGAAGTGAAAATACTTGACCACAGGATGTCACAGATAACGCCACCAAATGAAGTCATGAGAATGCCTAGACCTTTCAGCATGAGGCGCCAGTGGAAAGCGACAGAATGGAGGTCTTTCTTGGTATTGTACTCTGAAGTAATCCTTCAAGACATACTACCACGAAGATATCTGAAGCATTGGTGTCTGTTGTCTTCATCAATATACGCATTGCTTCAACCGACCTTGAGTGAGGAAGGCCTTGAGCAGGTTGCATGCTGCCTCAACAAGTTTGTTCGTGATATACCATCGTTGTATGGAGTTGAGCATGTGACATACAATTGTCACATTCTACTTCACATGCATGAGTCTGTAAAGAGCTGGGGACTCCCATGGGCATCATCTGCCTTTGTCTATGAGGACGCAAATGGGAAGCTACTGGAAATGTACCATGGAACAAAAGGTGTTCCGCAACAAATGGTGAAAACCTTTTATGCCAGGAAGTCACTATTGAAGTCGGCAGATGCTCTCCTTCATGAGGCAGACGATTCTGTATTGGATCTGTTCACCAGGTTCACGGATATGAACACTCACCCCTGTTCAGAGGTGGTTGATGACTTCTCAAAAGTGTTGGGAAAACATAAGATGGTTGACCTCACACTTCAAGACAAGGTGGCTCTACGCAACAGCAATCTCCCTGCTGCAAGATCCAGTCATGTGAAGTCCTACAGGAGGAGTATAATCAAGGGGAAGTTGTATACTACCTGTGACCATGGACTGACGAACAAGCAGAACAATGCAGGCATTGTTCTTGTTGATAACAGTTATGGGATTATTGATGCTCTAATCCTCTACAAACCTCAGTGTGGCTGTGTGCAACAATGCACGTGTAAGACACTTGCAATCTTCTATCGCAAGCTCAAAATAGTAAGGCAGCAGCCAATGAAGCAAAATCGCTCATCTGCATCCCGGGAATTTCATGTACCTACCCTTGTAGAAGCATTGGGAAGGACACATGCCTGTGGAATACAGGAAATCAGTGGCAAGTGTCTTCTACTTCAATCTCAGGAAGGTTTTCAGCATGCATATGTGGTAAAAGTTCCGACGTTTGAAATTGGATAACTCTCATCTGACTTATTGTTCTTTTAGATAATATTATTTGTGTTCAAGAGTAAAGGTAATGCATTTTCCAGTTACTAACTGTACTTTTTAAACTATGGTATTTTATAAATGGTCTTGGAAACAATGGTTGATAATTAATGAAAGGCATGAAATGTTTATGTTTTTACAATTGAATGATAAGTGTATATGCTTAAACTGTAAAAGGTGCTAATAATTATATCAAATCAGATTTTATGTTTTACTATTGTCATATTCATTTAATTTAATCAAACCCGGACTTTAGGGAATATAATGTTTTAATTATGAAGAGGAAAAGCTGATAATTGGATGTGCAGATTTAATATATATATATGAAATAAAGAACTCTGTTTTATAGCAAGATAATGAGTTTATATTATTTGTAGAACATTTATTGTGAGAAATACTGTATAGGTACATCTAGTGTAATAATGTGTAACGTAATTTCATATACTGTAGTATACTATGATATCACAGTATTATAGCAGTATAACGGTAGATCACTATAGTAACACATATGCAATAACATGATGCATTATTAGTTGGGGTGGGCCTGCCAATATAGATACTACTATAGCATACTCTAGGAAACTAGAGTAACACATATCAATTTTCTCCATATTTTCTAGGTGTGCACTTGGATTACTGTATACTAATAATGACTCTAGTAACTATAGAAACACATACTATAGTATACAATATTGTCTATATTCGAGGTGGGACTGCAGTATACTATAGCATAACCTTAGTATACTATAGTAATACATACTGTAGTATACCATAGTATCTATATTTGAGGTGGGACTGCGGTTACTATAGCATAACTCTAGTAAACTCTAGTAATACATACTACAGTATACAATATCATTTATATTCGAGGTGGGACTGCAGTATACTATAGCATAACTTTAGTAGACTATAGTATAACATACTATAGTATACCATATTATCCATGTCTGAGGTGGGACTACAGTATACTATAGTATAACTCTAGTAAATTATACTAAGACATACTACAGTATACAATGTTACTAAGGTGTAGGGTCAATACTGCAGTTTACTACTGTACAACTGTCCTAAACTGTAGTAAAACATATTATAGTATACTATGGTATGAAGGTGGGCAGGGCATACTGCAGTATACTACATGATACTGTAGTAAAATCTAGTAACAGTACTACAATAAAACACAACTTAAATACATTTGGGGAAATACTGTAGTTTATCAGTGTATATTGCACAAAACTATAGTACAGCATGTGATACAATACTATGGTATATAACGGTATACTACACTATACTATAGTATACTGTAGTTTACAATAGTAACATATAGTTTTTACTGTAGTATTTTTTTACTTGGGTACTGGTTGGCATTTTTATTTCTGTTTATTCTACTCCTTTTTGGGGGAGGAGGGGGTCATCTTCATTTGATATACATATGGCTGTGTTTCATGAGATCTGGCCAATGTGAACGTCTTTGACCGGGTGCCATCTTTGACCGGGTGCCATCTTTGACTGGGTGCCATTTTTGACCGGCTTGATAGAAAACAGTTTATTTAGGGGAGATGGAGATATAAATGGGCTACTAATTACTTATTTAAAGTGTTATAACATCCATCAACCTTTTCAGTCCACTTTAATCTTCATCTCCCCTAAATACACCATTTTCTATTCTCTTCACCATGGTATGTGTGTTTTGTCAATCAGGGGACACGTTTATAGCACATACGAGCAAGCAGCTTGGACTCAACTATGACCAGCATTGGATAACAGTTATGGGCTACCAGTCTCTCAGCTTCAAAGTTAAGGCATGTGCAGAGGTGCATCTGGCACTTGCCGCTATCCCAGCCAATAGTGAGACAATGTCTTATGAGGTAAGACATGGACTTAATAATACATTAGCCTACCGTCCACTGTGCTCTCTCCCGTAGAAATGTAGAACATTCGTCCTAAAAGGGATAAATATGATAATATCCAGTCAAAGCTTTATTTCTACTCTTTTGAGAAACGCTGAATGCATCCACATGGAACTTTACATATTGCTTATCAATGATCTACTTTTAACATATTTCTAGGTGGTCATTGGAGGCTGGGCCAATACAGACTCTGCAATACGGATCAATGCAGGGAGCGGAGAGACGCCGGTGGTCAGGGTGCCCACACCTGGAGTCCTCCAGTGTAGCGGCTTCCAGCACATGTGGGTATCCTGGAGTAATGGCTATATAGAGGCAGGCAAGGGGAATCTAGTGGGCGATGAGCCCTTTGTATCATGGAACGCTGGTGGACCACAGATGATCAACCCTGTCAATGCTGTAGGGCTCTCCACGGCATCCCAGGCTGAGGGAACTTTCATGTTTGGCAACATCGAAGGTAAGCCCTGGTAACAAGTAAGGAAAGATTCCCTGGAAGTTGACTCCTGCAATTCTTCAATGTTCTACAACATTGAAGAATTGCAGGAGTCAAGGGCCTCCCATTATTTTCTCATATGATTTGCAATGCACAACGGTAAAAAATAGTGTTATCAATGGCAGGTTTTGTGTTGCATTATTTTGACGTTAAATTTAATATATCCGATGGTTAATTTTTAGGATGTTTATAATGGTCTTAATTCACGTGATTGCACTTACTTTCTAGTTTGGCTATAATTCTCAAATTCTTTGCCAAGTTGCACATTTTGGAGGGAACGAATTAATGTGCCATAACCCATGGATAACATTTAATCATCTACCACTAATTATGAAAGATAATGGTCAAAATGTATAGAACAACTTTAAGCAGGATTCCGATAAATCCGTTATTCTTTTCCTTTTCTTGCAGATATAGAAGTGCCTGGATTTGCTGTGGAAGGTAAGAATCACGACATCGAGTAAATCTGCAGATTAGGGAGTTTGGGTGTGATATAACACCATGCAACATGCATCTGAAGCGTGGATTCTACTAATAACGCTATCATACATTACTATCTTAGCACTTAGTCCAGGTATTTGCAATTGCTAAATCTAATCCAAACAAAAAAAAAATTCAGAAAATTCATATATATCGTTATCATATACCTATTTCAGATGAGTACTACGTCATGAGGACCAATGGGGGTGGGGATTCTAAGACCCGCCGCTGGAGCATCTACAGAACCTCCCTATTCTTCAAGGTGGCTGCCTGTTCTGATGCCCAACTCACCCTAGCTGCCACGCCTGATAGTGAAAGCACCAAGGGTGTTTATACCATAGACCTGGGTACGGCCAGCAACCAGAAGTCCGTCATCACTAAACTGGAAGACCCCAAAATCACCCGTCCTGAAGATACCCCTGATGTTCTCAACTGTACAGAGGCGAAGGAATTCTGGCTGCAGTGGACCCGCACTACTATTGTTCTAGGGTTCGGAAAGGCGCTGGGTTCAAACAAATTGGTTGTTCTCACTGATACCTCCATGCCGGAAAAGTTTAATGAGTTGTCTATCACTACCAGGAATGGCGTGGAAGGCTACTGGGAGGTCAGGAAATCAGAGGGTAAGACATGCAGGCAAATTTTGTTTTGAAATTGTAATCCTACAAAAAATAATCTATTTGTCTAAGCATTTACATCTAATTACCAAATTATCTTATGCTCAGTTAATTTATTTTCTTATAATCACCTTTCCATAGTGATGGAACAGACTCATACCACTTTATATCTCAGGGCAGAAATGTTTACGTGAAGTAAAAATTGAAGCACAGATTGACTTTTATTTCATGGTGAATATGGCACTCCCATTGGCTTAACCAAGGAAGGCCGTATTTAACACCCCCCATGGAATACCCCCTCGCCCGTAGTTCACTGCCTGTCATATCATAAAAATTGTTGATTTAACCACTATAAAGTACCTTCTTCAGAGCAATTAAGTGGAATTTTGACGAATATCATTAATAATGACATGAAATAAACACAAAGGAGCACTTGTAGAGTTCCCCACCGAGGGTTATTTCACTCGGCTTTGTCTCGTAAAATAACCCTCAGTGAGGAACTCTACTCGTGCACCTTTGTCTATATATGCTGTCTTATCAACTTCATTATACATGGTTTACAAACAGGTACTATCTTCACGCTCAAGACCGACGATACTCAGAAGTACAACGAAATAGCAAGGTCGGCAATGAATGCAAACTCCATCGTGTTTAAGGTGATGCAATACAACGTATTAGTCCCACATTATGTTCTGTCGTGTAGAAGCACTACCTTGACCCATGTACCTGCGAAACGAGGCGAGCTTTTTTATGCTTTGATTTGCACATTTCGCTTCATTTCGCGGCAGTGTCGCCCTTGTTCTTAACAGGAACAGGGCGACAATCAGCTGCCGCGAAATGAAGCGAAATTAGGCGAAATGAAGCAACATGTGCAAATCAAAACATAAAAAAAGATCGCCTCGTTTCGCAGGTACATGTGTCGCCCTAGTGGAGGCCGGGCTATAGATATAAATATGATTGAGGTGAGGGCCCTTGAAATGATAACGGGTGCTACCACTCTTTAAAAAACCAAAATGTTACTGTGGCCTTAACAGTGGAAAGTCCATGTAATTTTAATACTTTTCATTTCTATTGTGTACACCTTGGTAATGAGTAAGATATATCATATAGGTCTTAATTATTATCTTAAAATGATGTCCCAAATGTCTACCTCTATATGGGCAATACAACAAACAAATCGGTTAACTATATTGAGTGTGTACAACTCCATTTTGAAGATGCGACGGTATAGAAAAACTAAGCAGTTGGTTTCCAATATGGCGCTCACGGGTTCTAGTGTATCTGGGTCATAGAATACATGTACATGTATATATACACCAGCTGGTGAATGAACTTCAAAATGTTACATTTTTTGTGTCCTCCTCATATATGAACAGGTGAAGGCGTGTAATGATGCACACATTCTCCTCAGTCGCCATCTTAAAGACATGAAGGATGTATATGAGGTGGCTCTTGGTATTTATAGCAATTCATACAGTGTTATCCGGTAAGTACTGATGCTATAATGATATCCTTCAATCATGCATTGTCTTTTTATATTGGCTGGGAAATACTGAACCCATGATAATTATAACCAACTCACTATACTACTTATGCTTTGACACGAGTTGCCTGTGTGCCTACCACAGTCCTACTAGACTTCTGACAATGATCAACTATTAGAACTTTATATCATTGTATATAATGCCGACCCTGTCTTTATTCCGTGTAGAAAATCCAAACAGGGTCACAACATTGCCAGGGCAGACAATAATGGTGTGTTAAATTGTAACGAACTGCGTGCCTTCTGGATCCGATGGTATCAAGGGGTAGAGGTGAGTTACCATACAGACTATTGGAATGGCGGCTGAGGAACTGATCTCTGCTGGTTATGAATTATGCTACTTCTTTACCAATATTGTAGTTGTAATAAGCAATCGAGTTAGTCATCTTATAGCAAACAATACCGTGACAGCTTTCGATACTCAAAGCTGCAAATATCTAAGCATATTACTGGCACAAAAAGTGTAGAACTAAATAGCCTTTAATACTGAATCCTCATCAGCCACTATAGTCCAGCATGTTCAATAGTCCATAGTTAACCACATATATACATGCTAAGGCCGTTATGTTGGTTGTAGGTTGGCTACGGTACCATAGTGGGTAAAGACCCCATGATGAGAGTGCACGAGCTGGGTAGTGGTTCTATAGAAGCCTTGAGTGTGATGACGGGCTGGGGAGCTAAAGGCTGCTGGCACTTCTCAGACATGGATGGTATGTACAGTGCCACCATCCTACTCCTACCCCACAATATCCTACTCCTACCCCACAATATCCTACTCCTACCCCACAATACCCAACTCCTATCCCACAATACTCTACTTCTACCCTACAATACCCTACTCTCACCTCACTTTATCATGTTCTTACATCTAGACACCATACCCCACAAACTAGCAGGCCCCTGACTACTTGTGTATATATTATGTTGTCATAAACCTGACCCCTACACACATTTGATGTCAACACTAACACAGCCTTATATCATAAGGCTGTGTTTGCCAATTTTATTTTTCAACATTGATCGGTGGTTC
The DNA here is from genome assembly GCA_947462335.1 of Harmothoe impar. Classification (NCBI taxonomy): domain Eukaryota; kingdom Metazoa; phylum Annelida; class Polychaeta; order Phyllodocida; family Polynoidae; genus Harmothoe; species Harmothoe impar. Next base: position 50,821,570 of record OX381715.1, on the reverse strand, counting down.
TTAAAAACTGAAGGCTTTGATGGGAGACTCACATTATGTGTAATAAAGTATGATTATACAATTTACAGGAGAGGGGTTCTTCCTCAGTCCACCACCAAGCTTCATCTATGGTCACATCTGGTTGTTTGAGCAGACGCACTTCCTTGAGTTCACAGTGAGGTCGTGTAAAAGTGCCTGGCTCTACTTGGCTAATACACCTATGAATGCTCTACAGGACAGGTTCGGTTATGAGATTCGTATTGAAGGTAACACTGGAGATCTCTCTCAGATATTGAGGTAGGTGTAGCCCTCATAATTCTACATGTTTACCATACAGTCGTTATTGCGCCTGGGCTTTGTAATTATCATAAAGGTGGTATGAATGATTATTATTATGTTCATTAGCCCATTAACAGTAGACATTAATTCTAATAGTATTTTTGGTCTGGAGGGGGGAGTCTCTCTTACTGTATGTGGGTATCATTTTGATTTTCTCATGATAATGTTAATCTGCCATGACTCGTGATGTGACGCTTTTTGATACTTTTGTGCTAAGTGCATTCCCCCGAATTTCAAATTCGTGGGCCTAGTCATCTCGTGTTAAAGTATGACATAAATTAACCAAACTAGCCACTTCTTTTACTACTAGGTACCCCGCTGAGCTGGGAAAACCCATAGTGAAGGCTAATGCTACTACACCTGCCGTAGTCAACTGTGACAGCTTCAGTAAGATGTGGGTATCATGGAAAGATGGCCTGATCAGGGTGGGTTATGGCACCCTACTGGAGAACACATTCCTCTACTACCGTGATACAACTCCATTTGAAGTGAGGACCATGAGTTTGACAACCCCCTCCCAGCACCAAACCAGTTCAGAGTGGCAGTTTAGGAGAGATGCAGGTGGGTATAAAAGTTCATCTCACAGCCTCCCTGCCACTGATATAACTCATGTTCAAGATGCAGTTAACTTCATCGTTGAATTGAATTACGTTCTTAGTTTCGACATTCAGACTGCTTACCAGAACCAGGTTGTTTTGTAATGTATCATGGTGAATAATTGGCATGGGCATGTAAACATCCACCAAATCATACAGTAAAATCTCGTTATAAAGAGCACTTTTTGGCAAAGCAAATTTTCTGATTGTAACCAAGTTTTGTTGTAATCGATTTTGGTCATATATAGCTCTTAAACTACCATAACAATCAGGAAAATAACCAGCAGACACAGAAGTAACTTAATTACTGTAACAGGCAGATGAAACAACATATGTCTATTGACAACTGTTAAACTCACTCTAGCACCCAGGGTAGTCCTCAAAGTCATGTGCATTTTCAACCAGAAATGTTTGTTCTACTAGTGTTTTATTACTATAAAGAAGTGTAGAAAAAAAAATCTGTAACCATTTTGTGGTAGTTCCTCCAGAGCAGAATTATTTTCCCTTAGATACTTTATTGGCTTTCAGAAATGATACAATTAAATACATAGTCAAAGGTTCACGTGACTATTAAACTCAATGGGAGTGTTCATCTGCACATAATAGTATGTCATATTGACAACAATTGTTAGAATACTACTTAATTCTTCTTTCTTGCAGTAAAAAGTGTGATTTTCAACACACTCAATGGCAAGCCATTCGTGGACTGGTATACAGTGGATGAGACTGTACCATTTACCTACCTGAGGATCACGGCCTGTCAAGATGCTGAGTTGCTCCTGAGCAGCTCCCCTGGTGTTACATATGGACACACCATCATCCTGGGTAAAGAGAACAAGACCACTGTCATGTATGCAGCAGATGGTACGCTGGTATCCAACAAGACAATAAACCCACTGGACTGCACAATAGGCAAGTACATTGCATTGCATTTGAAGGCTAATTGTACTGTATACTTATGGTGACATTGTTTTGCTTTCCATTAATCTAATGGCTGGATTCATTTATAATCAAAGTATGGAAATAGTATAGAACATTGTCTCATTGTTATGGAAGATTCAAAATCATTCTGGAAAACAATCAGCAAAATGAATGAATTGATATAGTCTAACGGCATACATGTAAACTCTAGGTCAATGGTTCTGGATAAGCTGGGCAGATAATAAGATTGCCATGGGTCTTGGATTTGAGAGTGGCCATAACCTGGTGGCCTACTATGATATGGATAATGAGAGGGAGGACCCCTTCGAGATAAGAGCTATCGGCTTCAGAGGTACCCACGCTGTTAGTACGTTCGAATTCGCCCCACTGGAAGGTAATATTATTATTATTTCATACATTGTGTCATATTTGCCGTATTAGGTCATTCTTTGAAGGTGTTTCAGTAAAGTTTGGTCATAGCAAACCCTTTTTGGACCAATGTAATTTAGTTAGTCTACCACGTCTCGATCTCACGTTAGATAAAATTTAACTGATGGCGGGGACTAGGCCCAAAAAAAATATGTTTCAGGTAATATGGCAAGAAAATGTAGGGTCGGTAGGTCAGATATTTTTTTAACCTTTTTTTTTAAACATGAAAGTACTAGCCAGCTTCCCCGAAGAACCTAAAATGGACCAAAAAAGGGTAGAAATACGAAAGTTTCTTTAAAATTGCATAAAAAATGTATCACTATTACTATCTTGAATTGATATCCTTATTACTAGACAGCCTGTGGTAAGGCTAATAGTTCTAACTGTACATAGATTGTAGAAAATTTGCTGTGTTAAGACATATCATCTATCGGTGACATACATTTAGGGAAGAACTTTGAAGTCAACACAAAAGGCGGAGACAAATACAAGCACGTCTGGCTACTCACAAACAGCATTGGGCTACAATTCAGTGTTCAAGTAGGTGTTTCCACATATATATGCCTTCTGTATTACGCATAGTGATGTTAAGGCCACCTTATTTGGATTACTTGGATTACGGGCGCTTGGCTCCAACTTTTTGGAAGGGCAGAGGGACAAAAAAAAAGGCATGGAAAACCTTATTTTTGGGTAATCTAAGGAAGATATGTTAAGAAATATCCCCAATCTGAAAGGCCTCATTCTATCTTTTGCTGGTCAGCATGTGCTTTTTTTTTTTTAGGAAAATTTTCAAAAAAGAATCTCATTTCCTAGATACTGTATGTTCCACTTTCATGAGAATGGCTCCAGATTTAGGAAATTGCGTGACAAAATGTTTCAAGGTTCACGATAATCTTCATCAATAGAGCAATCAATTCAATACAAGGCCAGCGAATGCTTCAGTGGCACTGTTGGTGCACAATATCGACACTTAGGGAATGTATCAACCACGTATGGTTAGCATGATACAAGAATGCAACACCAGTAAGTTCCCCGTCAGTGCAACATTCATGCATCATACCGACAAAATGATGATGCTTGTCGGTATGATGGTGTTTGAATTTCTTTTTGATATTGTAATGAATAAACAAAGCCAGGAATCAACACAAGAGACTTTGAGGCTCATGCCAGCCAATCATTGTTATCATACATAGATAATAAGCTTTGAGTGAACTAATCTCTCTAGAGACTTCATGTGATTTGATTTTTATAATAATATGTACATACCCAGCTAGCACCTTACATAAAAATAACTAGTAATTTCATGATATCATTTTTCGTTCCCAAGATGTCACATATGCAAGAAGTTTTTACGTGTCCCCTTGCATGGGTTCTTGATGTAACAATATTTATGTGTATTTTATATAAACATATTCATATAAAAGAGACATATTTATCAGTGATACCTTTGGACTAAACAATAATGGCATATATATGACTAGCTGTAAAAGATGTCTAAAACATGTAAATATAGACACGTCAAAAAGATGTGATATGGAGATATCTACAAGCATGTTCTAGGGATGACATTTATACCAGTTTTGAGTATACCCCCTCCCCAGTAGTGATTATAAATCAGATAGGATAATTAGGATACCTCTGAGGGAGATTGTAGACATCATATAGTTATGTCCATTTTATGTCAATGTATGACATGTCCATGGGCACTCTGCATAGGAAACAAACACTTGCTCTGTGAAAAACACTTTGCAGGCATTTTCCATTCCTTACAGACACATTTATCCTAGCCAGGAGGCCCAGATGTGATATCAGCCCAAAACCAGAATTTCTTCTTATACAATCTCAAAGAACACAGAAAAGGTGTCCACCCATGTGCCTTGGTTATCCAACTATATTTCAACTAGTCACTGTAACACAAGTGACACTTTATATATCACAGAGGAAATTTAGTCCAACCTTGTCCCTCATTGTAGTTTATACAATTAATTTGATCCAACTTTTCAATGAAGAATGACTGAATGCTGATCAAAATGTGACAGCCTTGCAAAATGAGACCCCTAGTGTTGGAGTTCAGAACTGTAATAGGTCATATTCTGACAAGATTGTGACGTCAAAATAATTGGAGTATGGATTTATTCCAATATAACATATTTATGACATCAAATCTTATCAGAATTTGACATCTATAAGTCGACATTACTATATCCTATCATAGTTCTGAGCTCCAACACTAGGCGTCTCATTTTGCAATGTGATCACATTTTGATCAGCATTCCCCCATTCTTGATTAAAAGTTGGATGAAATCAATTCTACAAACTGCAATAAGAGACAAAATTGGACTAAATTTCTTCAGTAACATTTAATGTGTTACTTGTGTTACAGTGACTTGGTGAATTATAGTTGGACAGCCAAGGCACATAATGGGACACCTTTTCTGTGTCTTTTCAAATTGTATAAGAAGAAATTCTGGCTTTGGGCTGATATCACATCTGGGCCTCCTGGCTAGGATAAATGTGTCTGTATGGAATGGAAAATGCCTGCAAAGTGTCTTTCACAGAACAGGTGTTTGCTTCCTATGCAGAGTGCCTGTGTACATGTCATACATTGACTTAAATGGACATAACTATATGATGTCTACAATCTCTCAGAGTTATCCTAAATATCCTATTTGATTTATAATCACTACTCGGAGGGGGGTATACGCAGAACTGGTATAAATGTCATCCCTGCAACATGTCATGTACATATCTCCATATCACATTTTGACACGTTTATAGGTTTCAGACATGTTTTAGGCCTACAGCTGGTCAATTATATACATCATTATTATTAAGTTCAAACATATCGTTGATATGTATTTTTTTTAATGTAAATATACTTATGTAAAATACCCATGCAAAGGGACACGTAAAAACTTCTTGCGTATGTGACATCTTGGGAACGACAATTGACATCATCCAATGATGTCACGACCAATCAGAAAATGATGTAAAAATGATGTAATTTACATGAGTTTTGCTAGCTGGGTACCGACTCAACCAAGTCAATGGTAGCTTGATCAATGTCTGATGTGTAATTATGGTGTACATCCTTTCATGACTAATTCGATACAACGTGCAACTAATGATTTCCATTATCTCAACAGGCGTGTGAACGTGCTAAAATCGCCCTCTCACAAGACAGTAGTGCAGAAGATATAGTGGCCACAAATGCCTATGAGGTAAATAAGTAGTGCTATACCAGGCATGTGTTCATCTGAATCACCCTTGGCTGCTACCTTCATCGAGTCAATTCTTATGTTCTCTCGAAATATGCCCCTTTTTCCATTTTATGCAATCAGCGAAATCTAAAATCTAAAACTTGGTGGACATCAATTGGAGAGGCTATTCGATGGCTGCCGGTGATAACTGATTCCCTCCCAGGTGGCATAAAGAGATTTGAGGTACTTCTGGTTTATATAAAAAAAAGTATCCTACTTTATACCACAGCGGGCACGGAGAACAACGCATTTCACACCTCTTGTATACTGTATACAGCTAGTGGCATAAGCCTAATCTGTGGGCCTATAAGGCTCCTTCACTGTATTTCGAGTACAGATTGGTACACGCCCTATAACTACTACGTAATTACCTTGATTGTACTATACATAATTATAAACAGTCACATCTTACTGCAGAGTACCCTCTCAACTCTTAACTATCATCAGTCAATAGAGTGAACTAAATGAAATTGGACATGATACATGGTAATAATCTATTTTACTCTACCAAACAGCTTATCATTGGGGCCAATCAGGGCAAGAAGATTGAACTCTGGAAGCACTCCAACGGCACCCAAAACAGTACCCTAATCAATAGCAAGGACATTGACCCTTTTCTGGACTGTCATCGCTTCACCCAACTTTGGCTTACGTGGGGCATATATGATAAGGTGCAGACGATAAACCTTGGTGCTGGGCCTGAACTCCTTGACCTCCAGTTCTACACTCATAGCGATGTGACTGATGCCTACCCCATCACCAGCATTGGGTTGGCCTCTGAGAGTGAGACTGGTGCCACCTGGAGATTCAAGCATGATGCAGGTAAATAGACAGAGGTCCATGGTCATCTGTCTGAATGACAGGTTTCTCCACGACTGGAGCACTAGATTGTATCATACGAGGCAGAGCTGAGTGTGATGCGATCCAATGCACCGCGAATGGAGCGAACCAGGAGTTCAGAGTGATTCGAGTGGATCTCTGTATTTATTTCATGTAATTCTTGATTAATTTCATCAAAATATACAGTTAAAGATTTGTTTCATGGAGAATGAGCACCCCCGGCCATTTTTGTACTTAAGCATAATAACAGCATGGTAATCTAACCCCTCCTCCTGTAGTGCGATCCGCACTTTCTCATAAAACAGAAAACCCTGCAACCATTTCCGTCCAATATGTCATACCAGGAACTAGAGCAATATCATAAGGAGAGCGCAGTGCAAAATTCTCCACTTTTCATGTGACACATACAACTAGAAACCATGTTGCGGATAAAGAAGGAAAGGGCCATTATAATAACTCGACCTATTTGTTTTATATCGATCAAACAATGATAGCTTTCAGGCAGTCTCATCACCAAGTGCTGAAAAATATGACGAGGCCGATTTAAATTCTATTTCTTTTTTTCCTGAAGTTTATTTTCCCCAAATCATGATTTTCATGACGTGCATAGTGATGAGAACCCATTATCTAAGTGGGCTTACAGCATGAACCCACACATTTCCCTGACCCCAAACCCATGTACCCTGTACATTTTCCTATTTCAGCTGCCTTGACCAAGTTTCACACCGACCCTGTGTACGACTACGAGAAGTTCGTCCTGCACGTGGCCACTGTGAGGAGCTTTGTGTTCAAGGTGCGCTCAGCTCGGGACACCCACGTGGTCCTCAGTGAGCAGTACCACACAGACAAGGCATACGAGTTTGTCATCGGTATGACCAACAACACCTACACAGCCATCAGAAAGTAAGCGGTTTATGTTGATAGCATGATATGACTTAGAACAGTATGGGATGATATTAATTTACTTTAGGTTTTTGTCAGCATGTAGACGGGGGATATCTTGCCCTCCTGGTATGACAGTGTAATATCAGTGGGTTTTTTTCTTTTGGAAATGTTAAGGTAGGAAGCAGTAGTTAGTAAAAACCAGTCCTCTGTCTCAACATATCTATTCTGAGATTTCATTATTATGACGCATAATTATTATACCTGTTGTGTACACATCCTCATTGTGCAGGATTGCATACATATTTCTAGGACAATAATAAGTGTAATTCTTAAGTTTCTCACATTTCACTCTTCAGACAATAAATGAATTCCAACGGCGGACTTTGTGTTAAATCAATTTATGACAATTTTCAATATCTATTTTCTTCAAGGGGGAAGTTAACGGCACCAATAGCCTGGGCAAAAACGGAAGGTGTCCTCTCAAACACAGAGTACCGGCTCTTCTGGGTGAGCTGGACCCACAACCGGCTGGCTATTGGTTGGGGTAACATTGCAGGACGGAGTGAGATTGTGGGTTACGACGCCCAGGCCGATGGCGTGCCCTTCCTCCAGTACATGTCTCTCAGCACCTGGCCAGGGGTCCCCGGGGACTGGGAGTATGTGCCTCAACTATGTAAGTTGGTATTATTGTGCCTCTACATGGGTACCCGATATTTAGGCCGTGTCGCCGGGTCGATTTTTAGCAGGAGGGCAGTGGCATCGTGTCGATTTTTAGCTATATAAGAACATAGAGAAGACCCCCTGTGAGTCGATTTTTATCCCCGATTCTCCTGTGTCCGTCGATTTTTAAAAGTGCCTAAAAGGGCCGTGTCGCCGTGTCGCCCGTGTCGATTTTTACCCATGTAGAGGCACATTATTGTCAGATGTACTCTACAGCTTGGTGAGTGAGTAGGCTATGGGGTACCATGGGAAGGTGTGTAAAAACGTCCAAAACCATCTTTTCACCTGACATAAACTCTACAAAGAGGTAGTGTGCTCAACATACTCTAGATGGCACTACTTCTTTGTAAACTATATTGACAGGTGAAAAGATTACATTAAACTTTCAGCTGCACCTTTCCATGGTACCCTATAGCCTACTCACTCACCATGCTGACGTCTTGTTAAAACCTGTGGATGTTGTCATCCACATACAGTTTACCCCGATTCTTACCATCGTATTATTAGGTCTTGATAATTTATAGTCTTGTCCGTGTTTTCAGCTACAAAATATAAAACAAGTCATGTATAGGACATAATGAATACCCAGTACATCGATATAATGACAATATTAGTACGATTCTCACTATCGTAATATTGTCAATATATAATGATAACATAAAGTCACTTTTATAATACGGAATGTTTATTCCTGAGAATATGAGAAACATGTCAAGAACGATATACATTTTATAGTTTTTGATACGGTATGAGGTAGTACATGATAAACCTGTAGGTTTTAAATCAGTCCTTTTGTATTTAAGGGTATACGAGTAACCTTGTTGGTACCTTTTAAAATAAAATAAATTAAAAGTCTTTTTAAGATAGTATTAAAAATAAATATGTGCATTTATATGCATATGTCTTGGAGGGTTGGTGGGCGGGAACAAATTCTTAGCGGCGACGCTCACTCTGTGAGATCTTTGTAGAAATGGAAGAGTTCTTGGTTGAGCCGCTTGGCGCGCCTTCGTAGTTTAGTACCAGACGCTGGGTGTGGTGGCGCTAGTGTTTCCCGCTCCTTTCCTCTGATCATTAATCGGTATGCCTTCAGCATTCCGGCCAATGATAACATAAAGTCACTTTTATAATACGGAATGTTTATTCCTGAGAATATGAGAAACATGTCAAGAACGATATACATTTTATAGTTTTTGATACGGTATGAGGTAGTACATGATAAACCTGTAGGTTTTAAATCAGTCCTTTTGTATTTAAGGTGCAAATATAGTGGCTAGTGAAGCAGCCACCGTGGAGGAGGACTGGTTTGGGAGGTAGGGGCGTAGTCCATTTGTGGACGCCCAGGTACCATGCACCGCCAGGTCCTCTTTATTACAGCCTGCAGCTAAGCCTGCCCATAGGCCTCCTCGTCTCAGGGAGTGAGACCTTATAAGGTGGGCATATGGGCGTCCAGCATGTGTAAGGGCCTGCTGGATAACTGCCACAAGCTGAGCAGGAGTGAGCGGGGCACCACTGTGTAGGATAAAGGCTGGGGCTCCAGGGAGAGCAGGAACCTGTCTGATGTAGGCGTCCCACGCTGATGCTGGGCATGCCGGGGATGCTGGCATGCGGGGGAGTGTGAGCACAACAGGGTGCGCACCCACACTGATAGTCTTTGACGATCTTAGGACTACATGTAGTCCAGCTGCTGTACTATTGATGTCTGATCTGTGTAGAGTATGAGGGCCGCCCCACATTTCCGCTGCTGGAGACAAGAGGTTTGAGGCACGCAAGAATGCAAAGAAACCGATTGTCAATGCAGCTTTAATTGGGGCTCCTTTGTCAGCTTTGTCTAGGTACATACAAACAGCGACGAGGTCAGCTGGTGTCAGAGCTGGTGCCTGGTTTGGGGTGTGAGGGTTCAGTTTCTCTGCCCCTTTTGCAACGTAGTCTGCTTCCAGGGACCTCATTGCTGTGCCATCACCGCCTCTCTCCTCAATCCATATTCTGGCTCCCGAAGTATAGTTCCTTCTTGAAGCCGGGGAGGTTAAGGAGTTTGCCATATACTGTTGGTACAGGCAGCAGTCGGCGATAGTAGGTGCTAGTACTGGGACTCCATATATAACTGCAAATGTCACATACATTTTGGCCATGGCATGTCTATTCTTAATGGACCTGGTTGACAGAGCGGCATTGTATGATACAATGGCTTGTAGTCCAAGAGGCGTGCCTGCGAAGTAGAAACCATGTCAAGCTTTAAGTTCATTCGACAGTCATATGTTAGCAAAGAAAGGGCATGGGAGGGCAGGGTCCACCTTTTTGAGATTTCGAGTGGTCACCTGATCAAGAGCATACCGTGCTTTCTGTGTCTCTGCCATTCTGCTGAGCGCGTCAGCCAGAGGTATGTCTCTACCAGGTTTATGTCTTATCTCGATCTGATGGTCACCAACAGCCGCCTCCAGCCAGATCTGTCGTGCACATGCTGCTAACACTGGGTCCTTAGTACGTCCTGTCTGTAGCGCATACTTTGATGACAAGTTGTCAGTGTGCATGACTACCTTTGTGCCATTGGTGTGTTCAGGCTTGAGGGACCTGTAAGCGACCAGGAGGTTTACAGCTTCCCTCTGATGGGTGTGTGGGTACTTCTTCAGGTGTGCCGTGGTGTAGGGGAGGGTGTAGTACTGTGTTGCTGAGTGGCCACCACCCCCCGTATCCGACGAGTCACAGAAGATATGCACCTCCTGGAGGCCAGGGTCGAGAAGATGGACTCCGTTTGATCTCTGTGCATATAGTATAAACCATTTTACATCAGCCTTGAATGATGTCTTGATGGTTATCTTTGCCTCGTCTTTGACAACCCTGAGAGTCTCCAGAATTCTTGAGATAAATCTCCTAGCATGAGGGACACATTTTGCTACGTGTACCAGCTTGCCTGCTAGGGACTGGACTTGTCTTTTTCTGGCTACATTAAGCTCCATCCACTTTGAGCATTCTGCGAGGACCTCGGCCAGCTTGGAGTTGGGGACTGATACAGTCATGTGTATAGTGTCTATGCAGAACCCCAACCACTCCAGAGCATGAGTGGGTGGGTGGCATTTCTCTGGTGCTAGCTGGAGGCCCAGCTTTTCTGCCAGTGTGATGAAGTAGTCATAGGATGCCTTAGCCTCTTGATATGTAGCTGCACTGCCGCAAAAATCATCCAAGTATGATAAGCACCAGTGACCGGCCTTCCTCATAAGATAGACCACTGCGTTTGTAGTTCTCTGGCAAGCACTCCCTGATAGCCTACATCCGAAAGATGGGCACAACTCCAGGAAATACAAGCCATCGAAAGTCAGTCCAAGCAGTGGAATATCGGCCATGTCCACCCGCAGCTGCATATAGGCCCTTGCTAGGTCCGCCTTCCATATGTAGGCCGAGGGGCCTAGGCGGGTGACCTGGTCAGTCAAGTCCTGGACCGATGGTAGAGTGTAGGTGTGAGGCTTACCCTCGAGACAGTTTTTCGTGATCCCTGCATTCACGCCCGACCCATCAGGGTAGGACAGATCCAGGATAACACGGCGTGCTAGGGTGTCCTTCTTCGGCCTAGTCATTATAGGGGCGATGTGTGTCCATGGTTTAAATGGTGGGGCCATGAATGGGCCTATGAGGCCACCCATCGTGAGCTCTTTGGTTATGAACTTTCTGACGTCGTCTGGGTAGTCAATAGCTGATGTGTGATTAGTGTCTACCCTCTGAGGTGGACCGTCCGCAGTGTAGCCTACCGGGAATCCATATCTCAGATAATCACACAGCTTGTTGTCATGGTATTCAGCGAGTAAGTCATCCCATTGGTCCAGGCATAGACCTGATGGAAGCTGCTCACGGGCTCCCAAATGGTTTGGAAGGCCTGATTGTGATATGACATTATAGAGGCGAGCGTACTCCGAGTAGCTCTTCCACTGAGAGGGGTCCAATATAGGCCAATATGACCTCTTGATTGGGGCATACTCCTCTGGTGTCGGGCCTAGGTGTATGGGCTTAACAGTGTCTACTATTGCAGGGACATCCATGTCGAGCCTGGCATACACCTGTGCATTGTCATGTGCCTCACTTTGCATGACAGCTCGTGTCACAGATGAGGGGGGAGTACCGGTACTTTCTTCACTCAAACCTAACTGTCCTGAGATTGCTCGAAGGCGGTCTTGTATAGGCTGTTGTGTAGCTTGGGCTGACTCAACCGGCATATGTGTGTCGTGATGATGGTGCTCTACACATAACCTCTTGCTGCTATGCTGAGGGATGATTGAGTGAGCTGCTCCTTTAAAGCCTGAGCTGGGCACTTTGACATGATGGGCTTGTTTTAAGCCTAAGCTAGGCTCACACGCTCGTTTCACGCCTGAGCTAGGCACACATACTCGTTTTAAGCCTGAGCTAGGCTCACTAGCTTGTTTTAAGCCTAAGCTAGGCTCACACCTGACTACTGCTCGTTTCACACCTGAGCTAGGCCACACCTGAGATGACTTAGGACACTGGTCGACTAGGGCTTGTTTATAGCCTAAGCTAGGCTCTATGGCACTGGAGTGGGCAGGAGTAGGGTTTGCAGGATAGAACACAGGTGCTTTAGGGTTAAGTCCTTGGACGTGCATGTCGACATCATTTAACGGGGCCACCTTTGAAACTGCAGACCTAGTAGTTAGGCCGGTCTTGCCCGGCCTGCCCTCGAAAAGACGAGTTGTAGAAGGCTGCCTGGGGCTGGTACCCTTTGTTGCGGCAGTCAAGCTTAGGGTGGAAATAGATTGAGTTCATGTACTTCCTACAGTGACTGCAGTGATGGGACTGGGACACACCAGCTTCAACATGGCCCTCCTGTTTGGCACAGCTCCCTGTCTTGTTGTACAGCTTACATGGAGCGTCTGCACGAGCCACGGGTTGCTGTTTGACTCGCTGGCGCTTCCTCTTATTTCCATCTTGGGGGTTGGCTGCGGCATTCTGAGCTGCAGCTACCACAGCCGAGGCAGCTGCTGCAGATGGGACTGTTGGTTGGCGTCTCTGCGCTGGAGCAGACGCATACCTGCGGCCCAGAGCAGACCTGGCGGTCTCAGACCTACGAGCCTGGATCTCAGCTGCATCCATAAGCCACTGATACTCTCCAGTCGCAATCTTAGCTAACACAACTTCACTCCACTCTCTCACCTGTGACCACTCAAAATCTTTGGCGTCACAGATCAATTGATACAGGTGGGCAGTAAGGTGGGGCTTCTGGGCAGCAGGGGTACGTGTATCTTTTATCATCCTAAATAACCCATACAGGTACTCAGGTACATCCAATTGATCCAAATCAGTCTTAATCTGGGCAGGGCCACGCATAACATACTCGTATGGTTGTGTTGGCCTACCTTTAATTGACTGAATCTGCCGGGCGGTGTTGGTGAGGAGGTAGTTGACTTGCTCTGTAACTGCCGGATCAGTCTCATCGTTGTATGCGAGAGGAAGTCCAACCTGCAGGACGTCCACAGGTGCAGCATTCTCGACGAGAGCATGAAGATCAGCACCTTGGATGTTGGCATGCTGTGGGGGCCTGTCATACGGGCCGGGGCGGACCGTCGGGTTGACAGCTTTGCCCCCCGCGGCAGCAGGGTACTGCGCAGTTGACAGCTGACTTGTTGGCGGGGCCTGCGTCTGCACAGGCCGGTAGCCGGGGCGCCCGGGGACCTCGCCGGGGAGGACGAGCTGCGGGCCGGCATCCTGACTCGGGACCACAGTGACAGATGGTTGTGTACTCACAGGTGCAGGTGTCTTCTGTGTCACAGTGTCAAGCAGGGACGGAGGCACAATCAGCTTAACATACTTTAAAATCTCTGACGAAGTACCTTCCACGGTGACCATGCGTCCGTCAAGGGCGTCCACTCTGTCAGTAAGGAGAGGTCAGGCGTGTCATCGTCGGTGGGCGCCGCCGCCTTGGTTTTTGTCGATTTCTTCGGGGCAGGATTGTTAGATTTAGCCTTCTTCGACCTTGTAACGACCGCTGGCGTCTTCTTCGGAGCCCGAGACATGTTTGAGTTAGCAAACACGCCTTTATTAAGATTATTATCCCAGAATAGGGTGAACAAATTCTTAGCGGCGACGCTCACTCTGTGAGATCTTTGTAGAAATGGAAGAGTTCTTGGTTGAGCCGCTTGGCGCGCCTTCGTAGTTTAGTACCAGACGCTGGGTGTGGTGGCGCTAGTGTTTCCCGCTCCTTTCCTCTGATCATTAATCGGTATGCCTTCAGCATTCCGGCCAATTATTTCGATATATTGGGTATCGATGGCATTCCTCAGGTATATTTGTTATAAACAATGTGTATCCACAAACGACATTTTATAACCACGTGATATTAAAAGTACTCGATAAAACTTTTTCTTTATTTACCACATCTGGTAACACACACAGTCATGTGATATACTTATAATATAATATTTATCCTCACCTTACCTTAGTAAATACCTTGCTGGTGACGACTCCCAGTGACCCTTCACAGACTACGATGACGATTTCATTCCGTGGTACCCAAACTGACTTTGCATTTGAGGTCCGGACCTGTTCGGACGCCCAGATTCGTTTTAAGGCTGACGCTGACTCCAGCACCCAATACGAGCTCATCATTGGAGCTGATGGCAATACTAAAACCAAACTCTACAAGGACGGAAAGCTTGAACATCAACAGGTAATGAGCTGCACCATTCCCTACACATTAGTAATTCTGAGTAAACACATCGGCGAATGATTAATCATTAATCATTAGTCAAGGTTTAATCACATTTCTGCAACTGCAAAGCTGCAAGCCCGAGTTTGATCAACTCTGATCAACTTTAATAACAGCCATTGCAGGGAACTGCAGGTTCTCCTACTTCAATCTTTGCCGACAAGTTCGCTTAAAGCTGCTTTATGTCATACATTACGCGACTGTAAGCAAAGTGTAAAGCCGTCAAATTTTGAAGAATTATGCATTGAATACCCAGTAAACAAAAAACGTTATACATTTTATAACGTTATATAACGTTTCTCTATGGCTCCATACTATGGCTTAACGTTATATAAAGCTTTAAAACGTTATTTGATGTAGAATAATGTTTTTACTTGTTAGCTGGGTATAGTAATCCTATAGGAATTACGGCCCATGGTGCTTGCCCTCTTGAGGACATAAGTGTACGGCCGCTATAAAATTTAACGTGTGATA
Organism: Harmothoe impar; assembly: GCA_947462335.1. Lineage (NCBI taxonomy): Eukaryota > Metazoa > Annelida > Polychaeta > Phyllodocida > Polynoidae > Harmothoe > Harmothoe impar. The sequence continues at coordinate 50,806,424 of OX381715.1, read as the reverse complement.
TCACACTATGTTAATTTTTCTCTTGATTAAAAGATGTTACCACTGCAGGTATTAAACATTTCGAATAGAACAATAAAGTATCACTTACTCTCCTCCCTAGACCACACCTGACGTACTACACTGTACAGAGAATCGCAAGATGTGGATTTCCTGGAAGGACGGCTTCTTTGACTTGGCTAAAGGCTCCCGGACAGGACAGAGGATATTAGAGTGGGATGACCCTTCATCTACCCCTGTCCACAGCCTCAGTATAGCCACAGGCCATGCTCACCCTGGGGACTGGAGTATCGCCAGATACCAAGGTAATATGCCCCAATGGCCACCATCCACAGAGCATAACTCGGCCATATACGGCCTTCTTTCCTATACACAATTTACATAGTACATGTACGGCGATTTTAGTCATATATACGGCCGATTTATGCTCAGTGGATGGTGGCCATAAGTATTTACTGCTTTATAAAGCTGTTGATGGATCTCTTCCTCATGTATGTATAGGTTGATAAGGCTAAAGCTTGTCGTCCACAATTTCTTATTGTAAATTGTTTTATTCGGATAAATGATTTAATTATTAGTAGGAATGCATTAGACCTAGCATATATGCACATTACAGTTACATTCCTATCAAGAATTGTATTAACCAACAAAGAACAATTGAAATAATGTATTGGCCAAGAAACCCCAATTTATCGGCCAGTGGACGACCGGTTTAGAAGATATCCCTTCAATAAGTCCAGTCCATGTAAATGATTATACATTTATACCTTTGCAGACCTTGTGTTTAGGTGGTTTGGTTTGCATTGGTTTGGTATTCATTTATTTATCTTGCATATACAATTGGACCAAGCCCTGTTCCCGCAATGCAGTAGTAAGCTGAAGTAGAAGACTAGTGACTTGTAGCGATGTTTATCATGCTGTATTTGATGCTTTGTCATTAAAGCTCTAATATAAAGTCTCATCTCTACTACACAGCTCCGCTGGTGAGGTTTGTAGCTTACGCCCACCGTGACTACGAAGGGTTTTGGATGACCGTCTCTGAGCTCAAGTCATATGTGTTCCGGATCAAGGGTGTCGGCAGCGCCACCATCCTCCTGACGGACGTCCCTGGAGTCAGCACACGGTTTGCCTACGAGCTGCAGATAGGGGCGGGGATCCTGTCAGATCAAACCAAGTTCAGGAGATACCACACTAACGCTATCATCGTCTCTACACCCACACCTGGGATCCTAAGCAAAACGGAATTCCGGTGGTTCTGGGTTTCCTGGGGGCACTTTGATGAGAATGCCAATGGGGTGATTAAGGTTGGTACTGGCTATCTCTGATGTGTAGATGCATATCACTGTATTGTTTGAAAAGAAATCTCAGCCATTTATGCATAATTATACGCATTATATTCTTATAACGGTATTTCATTAAATTAAACAGTGATTTATTATCCCGATGAATGAGTGTTCATCGCGTTTCAAAACCACAATTTCAAAGATGTTACACAATCATATTTACCTATAGCATTGACAATCGATGACCTTTTGGCAACAGTTTTTTTCCGTCATTTCCATATAGCCCTCATTAGCCTGAATTATTGGACATAACGGAAAGCTTGAGGCTTGAAGGCCTCAGTTTCTCCCGTAAATGTTTTATAATACACATCTATCTGTGCAACTATATATATAGTTCAGATTAGGCCTAAAAAGCTAAATATTTATATGGTTCTGTATTTAAAGTAAAAATACATGTAAAAGAAGAAACCTACTTTGAATACGGGCAGTCTAAGGTGTGAGTAGTATATGGAAACTGGACTTGGTACCAGCCACATCTATTCCCCTGATTAAATGACCGGTCAGCTCTGCATGAGTAAGGCATACAGGTACGGAGTGGGACAGCAGACCCCTGTAACAAACTGTGTAAAGGGAGATCTCACTTCATTATTTGGGGGCAAATGTGAAGTATCACCATTAACCTATAAAATTATGAAGTGTATAAAATGCAGCATGACAACCTATGGCGTGTGGAGTATGGTAACAGGCTAAATTTCGTGGGCAGAACATGGCTGCGCATAAGTAACCAGCAGAATTATCGCTACATACTACTCACACAAAGTACTAGCCGTACGGAAATTCCGTTTCATTTGAAAATTACCATTTCTCCAGCCTCCAAGAGCTGATAATTGATAGAAATAGAGCCTATTTTCGCCACTTTACTGAATGTTATATGATTTTCATAGTGTAAATGGGGGGCATTCAAGATGGACGGTACAGTTTACATGTATCGATCAGCCAATGATGTAGCACCCATAGGGTATACAAGGAGGTCCGGGAGACAGGCAATGAGAGAATATGGCCTTGTTTCTATGGATAAACTACAGTTAAGTTGATCCTTCACTACACCTGTCAATGAAAATCAAGTTATGCTGTTTTGTTTTACCTACACAGTTCGGTAAAGGGTTGATCCCTGGGGTGGACGAGGTGATCAGAGGAAATGTAGCCACCCCTATAGAGGTAAACGGACTTGCCTTTGCTGCCAGCGAAAACAGGAATGTCACCTGGGAACTGACCCAAAGTACAGGTAAGGCATGACCTTACTGCAATGATAGCAACATTTGAAAAGTATAGACTATTTTTAGCCTTTGGACCAGAAAAGCAAGATCATGATATTTTGTTGGATCTTGAATTAAGTAGTGAATCTTTAAGTGAAGTCATGTAATATAGTTCTTGTACATAAAGTATTGCCATTTTACTGATACAGCGGTGATAGCTGTGTTCAGGGTGACTGTATCATCATCTATTCGGTCACCATCCAGAGGGTACAAAAATCAGTTCAATGTTGAATCAATGTTAAAAAAGTGCTTCATCAACGTTGATCAACCAATGTTGAATCGACGTTCTGTGCTAATCGCATGGGTATCTCTCTTTTATACATTGTATGTTTAACTGTAAAATAACCTGTACATTGTGTATGCCTAAAGAAGTAAAGGAGCTCTGCTTTACATCCACAGAGGGGAATTATTACCAGCTGAGAACAGATGGCCTCATCTACGACAATAGTGCCTGGATCCACCCCATTGACCGAATGTTCCACTTTGAGGTTAAGGCCTGCCAGGATGCTAGTGTAGCCCTGCTCACTGACAGGGCTGGTACTACAGGATATGAGCTGCTCCTGGGCTTTGCCGATAACACAGGAGCTGCTCTCTTCACAGGTCTCGATGTACGTGAGAGTAGCGGCTATGTTAGACATCAATTAATCTGTTTTTTACACGTTTTATAGCATTGCGTAACAGCATAACATTCAACCCCAGGTTATTTCAGCCCCAGGTTTATTCCTTGCCATAACTATCACGAGGAGTCTGGTTCATAGTTACAAGTGGTTTAAATTCATTCACCTGCATGGAACAGCTACTTCAGGATATATAAGTCAGAGCCAGACCATACACAACATTGTAACCTGGTAAATATCTCCAGCATGAAATGCATACACACTACCCTATATAACCATAATTTTGTTTTCTATTTTCATGGTCAGAAAACGAACATGGTGAAGATGGAGCGGGGGCAGGGTACGTTGGACTGTCAACATCGGAAGAAGTTCTGGGTGAGCTGGGACTCGACCACCATCCGTGTCGGGGAGGGTTACGATGACGATACCCCCTTCCTGACCTACACTGCTACATCCCTGTACACTGTCAATGTCCTCGGCTTCAGGTCTGACAACAAGTCTAAGGCTGAGTGGAGGATTCCACAGGAGCAAGGTGAGAACATATAACATATAACAGCTAACAAAAATGCGTTATTTTACGTCAAAATAACGTTTTTAACGTTCACAACTTTTGGTCATAATACTAAGGAGCCATATAGAAACGTCATGAAACATTGCATAACGTTTTCTTGTTTACTGGGATAGGGTTAATTCCTTTTAGCCCTTTAAGGGACGCATGTTGCTTTAATGCGCGGTGCTACTGGTCTCCATAATGCATTATGATGCATGAATGTAGCCCCATAGGGTCAGCATGATGCATTATGCAGCACAAATGAGTTACTATAGCCAGGGATGAATTAATGCATCATGTTTATGGAGGGAATTCTACATTAAAGCATTATGCTGCCCTTAAAAGGGTAAGTCGATAACGTATAGGAACGAATAAATGTTCCGGATGCACAACCTAATAAATGTTGCACTCTAAAATAAAAAGGAGAACATCTGTATAGACTAAATATATGTTTGAGGTGTAGACTGTGTGTAATGCATGTTGTGCTTAATTTATCACTACAATTTTGATATACTTACCCATTACTAAATTGTCCTCAGAGAATGCATTACTTCTGTCTACGGCACCGGACGCGGAGTACAGTCAAAACTGGATGACGGTCGCCGGGAAGGACAGGGTAGTGTTCCGTGTGAAGGAGTGTAACATTGCCAGGGTCATGCTAGTGGCTCACCCAGATGACACTTTACAGGCCACAGAGGTTGTCTTGGGAATAAATGGAAAGTTAGTATTACAATCAAATGAATTCGATAAGGTTTGATATGTTAATTAATGAAGAGACCATTAAGGCCTAGGACCACCATGGATATAAAGCAGATACTGATAGGCATGTCCAAACAATGAGCTCACATTTTGTAGTTTAATTTGGAGCATATATAGAAAAAACATAAATGATAAAGGGGTTGATAATGATAATATAGTATCCTATCATACTTAATCTAAGTTGTCTCTATTTTCAGCACTGAAATTCATGATAAGGATGGCACAGTGAAGAAGACAGTTTCGAGCCCAGATATACTAAGTTGCAAGTACTTTAGATCATTCTGGATCTACTGGGAAACTGGGAAACTTCATGTTGGACAGGGCTCAACAGTCTTTGAGTACACTATCCTCACGTAAGAGAGAACTTCCAGGAAAATTATTGATATGAATTTATAAACATCATTCTCATAAACAGATTATAACTACAGAAAATCCAATTTTTATACATTATATGACGTTTCTGGTCGTAGGGGTAGTTTATCACCAATATCATGATAATAATTATAAGATTGAAAAACAATAGTACGATCATGTATACATATATGTCATGTTCATATCATTATTGTAAAATATTGATATATTATATACATATTTAACACCATGGTACATGTGTTTTCCCAAGAAGCATTTATTACAACAGTTTTAACCAATGTGAAATCATCTTTGCCCTCAGATATGAAAATGCCCTGCTCCATGACATTGAGGCCATGAGTCTGGCAACAGGTTCATCGCTCCCGTACCAAAGTCTGGCGGCTACCAGGGGTAATTGGCAGATCTTTAGCCTAAAAGGTGAGATAATTGTATGATGCTAGGTTTTGATCTGGAAGTATTTAGTATGCTGTCTTCATATTATACTGTACTATGGGCTAATTTCTAGAATGGATGGCGATCATTGCTGAATCATCGGATGCAAAATATCTTTTCTCTATTCTCTTAGTGTATGGATATTCTACATTTATATTATTGGGACATTCATTTTAGCATAAACTTCTAGCATCTAGTAATACCACAAATCCGGTCTACACGCCTTATCCATCTAGTTCTTAGTACAGCAACGTAGTATGTATCCTGATGTATCACCCTGCTTCTCTCTCAAAGTGATACCACTATCCAGCATTAAGATAAAGCAACAGTTGGAATACTTGGAAATCAAGTCATATCATTATTATACTGTGCCTACTTTTTCCTCATCGTGGAAGAAAATCTAAGCATGACCATCGTTATGTTATTAATTGTCCATGCTGTTGTTCAACTCCAGGAAGATCATAATGCATTATTGCGACTTTTGTTGAAATAAAAATCAATCAATCCAATAAAAATCAATCATTCAAGATCACTTAAGAGAAAGGTCAGTATACAGATACCTAAATGCAAGCACACCACAAAATGTGCTTTACGTAGTAGTTATAGGTCGAGTACCAAGCTGTATGCGAAACACAGTGAAGGGAGTCTTATAGGCTGAATATCCCGACAGCTTGGTACAAGGTGGTATAAAAGATTATACAAGGGACTCTCCCTTATATTCCAGGTAATAGCCTCAAACTTGCCACAGAGGCGAAGAAGTCCTATGACACATTGGACCTTTTCCCAAAGGCTGCTAACAGATTCGAGCTCACCTTCCGTGTCAAGACCTGCGACAGTGCCCACATCATGTTTGCTCCAAAAACCAGCATTGATAATACCAAAAGCTACGAGGTGGTCATTGGGTCTAATAACAACGAGAGGTGGGAGATAAGGAGAGGTGGCCAGATGATAAGGAGTACACCCTACTACAATACACTCTCTGAAAATCAGTTCAGGAGCTTCTGGGTGTACTGGGATGCTGGTAACCTGACGGCAGGGTTTGGTGAGTTCGGTGACAGGCAGACTATAGCAAACTTTGACTCCAATGCTGTTACCATGTATGCTGCCGCCTTCTCAACCTGGGACAACTGCCCTGGTGCCTGGGACATTGACCAGCAGATAGGTAAGTAGCACACTGTGTAATATGTCCTGATGTCAACCAGGCATGAATAAAACACTGTATAGCTATCATGCTGCTATTGTGTATATAGCTTTCATCACTAACAACAATATTTTAGTTTATATAATTATGCTTGACTGCTTGGTGTATGTTCCTTATACAAAATACTTCACCGAGCAGTGACGAATACTACTTGGTTGAAATGTGTGATTCTGCTATGTAATCACAGCGCCTAGAAAACCTAGATACGGTTGGGAATGTAAGGGTTGCCAGACATAGATGATTTGGCAGTTCAACAACAACTAAGAGTATTATCAATTAACCATACTATATTTATGCATTGATAAACCAGATGCCTTTTTTGACTACATATCCTAGAGGAGCCTGCAATACCAATGAAGAGAATCTTGTATACACGTATTCAAAATATCACATGCACTAGCTCATAATCCAACAAACAGTTGCACACTATCCCTGTACCATAATGTACTCTGCCAATCACAGTGGACCTTCTCTTGCAGGTGATTCTATCCAGGTACATACCCCTGGGACCCATGTCTATGACAGGGTGCACATCATGATCATGGATGTCTACAGCGTTGTATTCAAAGTGAAAGCTGACCATAGCGTCCACATTGCCCTCTCTGTGGCCCCCACCATGACAGGCACCGAGACATGGGAGATAGGGCTAAATGCTGTCAACAAGCAAACCAACTTCATCCGGGAGAAGGTCAAGGGAAACATCTACTTGGTCAAAAATACCATCGGAGGTCTCCTAGATAAGAACACGTTCAAAACGTTCTGGGTGTCCTGGGTCACTGGGGTGAGTTCATGATGTGAACAGTGTATAATAAGTGTTTTTGTTACATGGATCCTCCATGGTAAAAATCACATCCCTCATCAGATTTTATTTGAAGATTGAACAGGGTGTTGGTGTTCCAAGGAAATACGTATGCTTCTCTGTAGTATTGGCCGTGAGGTGATGTACCAGATATTCACTTACAAAATAGGCCGATGTGGGTAATTTGTATCTATTCTCAGTCCACGCATGGATAACAGGCATGATTAACGCCGATATCATACAACATTTTAAATTCAATTCTCTATTTTCAGAGGATAGCCCTGGGTCAGGGTGCGGCGGTGGGTACAAATGAAGTAGTGGCGATCAACCGAGACAATATACCTGGGTTTGCCTCTATATCTTTTGCAACCGCCTTTGGTGTTCCTGCAGACTGGCAACTGACGTTTGCAGAAGGCAGTCTTAGAGGTGTGTTAAACCAGTTTATTTTCTGAACTATAATAGATTTAAGCATTCATTGTGCAAGCCAGACAATTGTCCAGCGTGCTGTTGCTGCTAATACTTGTATCACTCCGTGACAAAACTTATCTTTGTTACATCGTAGGGGTACGAGTTTTGAGAGAATACAGAATTTCATATTTTAGGGCAACGCTGTTTTTGGAAGCGGTCGATATAACATGGGAGAAAACACGGACACTATTTATATTAGCTGAACTATCCATCAGTTTGTCTGATTGACCTTTCCCTCTTTTACAATATTATGATTATATTTCTATCACAGAGCCAACAACGACAACGTCAACTACAACATCCACAACCACAACAACACCAACTACAACAACTACCCGAACTACAACGACAACAACATCCCCAACAACAACAACAACAATGTCAACAACAGCCAAAGCCGGTATGTATGCTGAGAACTTTTTGGGTATATAACGTTCTTACTAGTGATGACCCTGGGGTGGTCAATGTGGAATCATTGCTTATAAATAGAATGGTTCTTCCATTTTTTTAATGAGTTAACAGCGCGGTGTTTTACAAATTGAGAACGTCATCTTGTGACTTTTCTAAACACTTGAAATATTAGTTGACATGTTGTAGGTTACACAGATTAAACCCACACATTTTAGAACGGTTTGAGCACATAATCTCATGCGTGAACGCCTTTGATTATGATGTATCTCCTGCCTGAGCCCTCAGTAACGTCAACATTACTAAATGTGAGCAGTCGAGGAGGAAGTATACTTCCCGCGCGATAAATACAGCACTATCTTAAATAGAAAACAAAGGTTTTATTTTAGTATAATAGTCGTACGTTTTGGAATGTAAAAGGAACGTTTTGAAATCTGAATTTGGTCTAAATAAGTATCCTTCTAAATGGAAAAGTATTTGATGCTAATTGATATAGGTAAACTTTTCAAAATACTAGAGGGAATATCTCTGACTGTAATACCTTATTGGAAAGCTCATGGTTCTACTTTGGTTGACCCTTTCTCCTTGTCTTCCCACAAATACCCACGTATACACTAGCTAAAGAATACATCATTCACGATACGGAGTACAACTAATAATTGATTAATAGTAACTGTTTTTACAATACATCACCAACCCCTAAACACTTCTCTATATTTCCGACAAAGGGTCCTCTACAACTGATGAAGGAGGAATCGACCCCAACGTATCGTCAGGTAAATACGTCTCCCCATACAGAACTAGTATTTCTGACCAGAACAATCAAATGCTGTTTAAAACATTTTTCCAAGCAAGACTTTGTGAGTACACCTTTAAAAGTCTCCGTATTATATGTAAACCCATGATGTATTATTTTGTGTGTATTCTCTCACTTAAGCACTGTTGAACCCACCCCGCCCCCTGTGGCCTCCCTCCCTCCCTCTGTCTATCTTTTCCCAGTCTCTGCTTGTCTTTTATGTGTCTCTCTTTCCCTCGTTAACCCTCACTATGATACACCATCTATACCCCCCTCCAGGTGGCCTTGACGGCGGCCAGGTGGCAGGCATCGTGATTGGAGTCATCGTGCTGCTGGTGCTGGTTGCCTTAGTGGTGTTCCTGGGGGTGTTACGTTACAGGCCGGACTCCATCCCCCGGGAGGTGCTCGGCACTGTCCCTACCGGCCTGCAGCGGAAGGTGCGCCGCGACCCCAACTCTACACCCGTACACTTCACCAACCCCGTCTTTGGAGGAGGGGACGAAGGATTCAGTCAGAATGTCATCAGTTATGGCACCTCCACTGATGGAGAGCCCCTAAATGACTTTAGACAGGGTGATACATAGCTTACTTGAATCATTCAAAAATGTATTGGGTGGGGGGGGGGGGGGGTGTAGAACAAAATGCAATGCAATAATGTGTAAAATAAATTATCTTAACCCCCTATTATTACTTGTATATTGGGGCATGCTTCTTCTTTTTGTATACCTGTATATAATATTTGTATGCAATCTTTTCGTCAGGATTATCTTCGATGGTAATATGTTGGTAGTTGTATGAGCAATCAATATTCGGTATAGTAAGGTCAATAAAAAGTTGGTATCAATGGTATAGTAATCCTGGTTGTATTGCTAAAGATTATAGATTGAGATTCATAATGACGAGTAAACGTAGGGATAGCGTACTCAAAAGGTAAACAAAACTGTTACTCAATTATTGTGCAATAAAATATCATATTGTTGAACTTTTATTGAGTCTTTCATTGAGTTCAACTATGTCCCTCCTAATTTCCCTTCCCCTATGGTTATGGGCCACATTATAGTTCTCATCTAGACACGTTGGTGCAAACATACTATCATCACGGTTATAGGGGAGAGTTACTCTCGTTCCCAAATCCTTCCAAATGATTTTTTTGCTGACAAGGACTATGACCGTGAACTTGGATTTTGCTGGGTCTGGGCAGCCCCTGCTGGTAGTTTGGAACCAGGAAACAGCGATAGCTACCAGCAGGGACTGCCCAGACCCAGCAAAATCCAAGTTCAAGGTCAACGTGGTTGTCACCAGAGCCTTCCTTCTGAAATATTTGAGACCAAGAGTAGGTTGGAGAAGGCCTACTTACTATATTATAGTGGTGCCTCGAAGCGGAGAGAAATTAAACCAGCTTCCAGGGACTGTAGTTCCGTTGCTGATCATCAGGTGGCGACTAGGTAGCGCTCTACCTACACGAAGGCATTGGAAGGGGGCTGTGACGTAGCATCACCAACTGAATAGAAGGTTCAATAGAAATTAGTACAGCCACACACACGACTTGTATTGAAGTTAACCTTTCCAAAGTGTCCCATCAGTGAACGTAATTGATGTATCTGTGATTCCCTTTTTTTCATCTTCAGTGAGCTATACATAGAACTCTCTTTTATGAACAGCTCAAATCACACATTTAGTAACAATGGTTTCTTGTGTCAAGTTGAAAACAGTAAAGGTGTGTAATAACGAATTATAAAATACGGGTTTCGGCTATATTTTGAATGGTAGATGCCCAGTTGTATATTGAAAACTACATCAGTATTGTAGGTCTACCATTGAACAGATGATAAAAGAGTCAGAATCGGATTGACGTCTACCGAGCACTGGTAACAGACAACGATACCGCCTTCATAAACCTAGCCATCTCCATTCGTTTCCAGTGGCATTTCCTCGTCAAATTAAGGACGTTTGACGAAGGGGTGGACAGCTAATTCCTTCCCAATATTGACACATTCCGATGTTGCTGTGCTGTGAGTGTCACAGCTGCTACCAGGGTTCATACCTACTGCTTCGTAATATAGACTTAGCTATCTACACGTGAACCATGCGATAATCACAGTCTTTCACACCTCCCCACACCCACGTCACACCCAACAGGGACCAATATTCCACGCTGCAGCAGTCTGACAAGTCCCCAGGCAAACATTACAAGGACTGATATCCCGTGAAACACCGCTCCTCTGAGGAATCTAGCCTTCCTAACGTCATAGGGTGTAGCTCCGCCCAGTCATTCATACAAAATCCATTCACTGCAGGGAAGTGGTACCCTTGTTTGTTCCCCTGTTTCTCCCTTATTATCTACAGTGGCATCCATGAACAGCAATTAACCGCTGCCTTGCTTGGTGTAGGGTGGTATAAAGGCTATCCATTTAGGAAGCGGTCATTTTATAGCAACCAGGGACCAAAGCGTTCCATGCCCCACCCCCTCACTTCTATCTATTTTGATGTGCATGCTTTGCTACTTAATAGGGGTGAACAGGTTGGCCCATTTCCTAAAATCGATCTACTCCCTTATTATCTTTAACAATGACCCCTCCCCCCGACTCCTGAGGGTTCCCCTTGGCATCTGGCAGTACTCATAACGGCTACATATGCATCGACTGTTCGGACCTAGTCATTAAAACGGTGGCTATAGAGTCAGGTTGAGGCAACGTAAAGCTTGCAGCGCCTGCAGTTTGCTTACTACAAATAGCATTGCCCTGTATTGCTCTCTTATATGTGTGTTTATCAGTGTGCAGCATAGACTAGACCCCCCCCATTATCTGACTGCCCCATGGGGCTTGCCAGAAGGCATTACTAAGTCATGTAATCCTAGAGAGTATAGAGAGCAAAACAGCTTTGAAAAGTGATAGAAAACCTTTCCCAAAACCAAAGAAGCTTTGATCATAATTCCCCTGGGCTGTTTTCATGCTCTGTTTTTCTGTTAAGGGAACTCATAATTATGACAGTGCACTCGAGAACTCAAGCTACCACCTAGTCTACATAACCTTGCTGTATACATATATCTCATAGATCCTCCTAAGTGTCGTGGATCAACACATCAGAAGATTTTGTTCTGGTTTTAGCCAACAGGGGCCTTCAGAATGGCAATATAGTGAAAGATATACCCAAAAAGGCTTTAGAGCACTTTGTTATGAAGAATGCGATGGTCTTCTGAGAATCGATTCCTGTAAAATTATCTCGTTGACACAAACTTTAATTATCAATGCCCCCCTGAGTATGCATTTTCATGTGCCTTGTCACCTTTATTCATTAGTTAAACCACTCTATTGGCCTGTTCTTCGCAGTATATCAGTAGAGCGCAGTAGAGCACAGTGATATGGGTCAGCAGGAAGGAAAGATGGGTGTGGCCGCCCATAACCCTGAAACCTACCATACATTCATATTATTCATGGTCCCCAGAGGCCGGAGTATATATAGCTGTTGTGTGAGTAGTACATGGTGGTACCAAGTGGGCTTCTGCTTCAGGCGCTCAGGGTTAGGGATCACTCCCCAGATAAGGAGAATGGTGTGTACAATGTCTATTAGTCTTTATTACATGTGTGATATGACAGTCTCTATAGTTAAGCATAGAGAAAGCTGCCATGGCTTTGGATGAAAATACTGTAAATGTTTAAAGCTAACACTGCTGGCTAACTGTCACCCTCACTGAAATGAAAACCCAGAGGCAGGAGTCTAGTCATTATGACGACCTAGGTTGTCGTAATGAATAATGGCAGCTGCTCTAGAGAATGGTATATGAATATAGTCTCTAATTAGTTAACCTCTGAAAGAGAGACATCCCTTTCACATATTTGGTGTACTCTTGATTGAACTAAGTAGTATTACTTATTATAAATAGATTGCCAATGGGTGAGAATGATGGTCACAAAGGTATAGAGACCACTCTGCTCCCTGTCACCAGGTTATGGCTTGGGATAGAAAACAGTTATGCAGATATTAACACTGGGTGGCAGTTCTGTGCCATGCATGTTTAATGTGCTATAGCATTGGGTAGCATTGGGTAGTCATTGGAACAACCTAGGACTTGAGAGTTGTCATTACTGATGGCTTTAGGTCTTCAAATTGACAATACCTTAATCGACAACCTTAAGGTAGTCAATTTAACTACCCAATTAATGTGACTACCTAAGGTAGTCATTATGACAAATTTGGATTGAAAAGTAGTCACAAGGACTAGCTAAGGTCGTCACCTTGACTACCTTAAGTTTTCAATATTGGTATTGTCAAAATGACGACCCTGAGGTTTTCAGTGAAGTTTAAGAAGTGTAGTCGAATTCCAAGGAAACATTTAAACTCAATTTAATGGAATGACACTATAATGTAGTGTCCAATTTACTACATGATACAGTTTGTGAGCCTAGTCCTAGTCAATTCCATAAAATGACTTAGTTAAACATTGCTCCATGACGATTTAGACAGACCAAGCAAAGGACAGAAAGGATATAAAGTAGAGATATGGACTGTGAGAATGACATTGATCTCGAGACAACGTAAACATGTTAGATTTATTCATTTCGGATAAAGATGCCATAAACTGCAGAGCATACACAATGTGTGGACTGTGAATATGGCACCAGCCGGGCAGGGGCCGATCTAAGAAATGGGTACCCCGGGAATGTAGCATGACTGATAGGGCCCAGATGGCCTTATCTGTGGTCATTGATAAGGCAGAGCAATCCTCCATATCCCCGTATTGACCCAAATCAGGACCGTCTCTCCAGAGCCCTGGAATAATGGTATCACAATCCAATGCTCGGACATTATATGGAGAGCACTCTTCCTCTTTGTACAGCCTTGAGGAGGATGCTTTGAGTTGTCTTCGGCATGATGCACCAACACAGTACCACCAATTACCTATATTGGTGCATCATGGGACCCATTCAGTGTGTCATGAGTGCATCTCTGTCAAGCATCCATGCATCATGCCAACATAAGGTCATATTGCATCAAAGCAGCAACTCGACCTCTTCAGACCTCTACCAACTCTAGCATGAATCTAATATTTATGGGACCATCATTTGTTTTTCTTTAAGGCAGAGCAAAATAGCATAGCATATAAGGCCTCTCTAAAGCATAATGGATGGGTAAAAATACAGATATTAATTCCTCTATGATGGGAAGGAAAGCCATCTCTGCAGGGGCCAATGCCAATATGACCTCTTGTGGTTGAAGATGGAACTAAAATGGCTTAGTCATGTGTGGCTAGTACACTTAGAGCAATCAGCAGACACTTATGGTGGAGGTCTACATACAACAAATAAATAGGGAAGTATATATAATGTATAATCTGCATGAATACACATGAAAACCCTTATGGTTGTGGATGGGAATAATGCTTTCATTATGCATATAAATAGGAGCATAGTGAGAGGTAGTTCACCTCAAGCCCAATAGGAGGCAGTGTGGAGTAGGTTACCTGCAGATCGTTATGTTATCCGGTTTGCCGTTGGTTGACCAGTCTCCGTGAAAACCTTTTTGCCATGCAGGACATTCAGTCCTGCAGATCTATTATTTTGCAGGACCGGCTTAAATTTTGCAGGCCCGGGTACCTGAGGGCACTTTTCATATCTCAAATGAAATGTATAGAGCAAGAATTCATATTAAATCAATACAGCTTTCCTGTATATTCCTATTGAAACATGTAAAATGTACAATCTATAGTAATGATTTTCAAAATTTTTGTGCAAAATGCTTTTCTCTCTAGATACCATGATAATGGTCTGATTTACAAGCCGTAAAAACTGACATGTAGCCAAAAATCCAGCCAGTCATATGGACTGGCAGCAGGGCCAGTCCAGCCGGTCCAGAAGCCTTTTAGCCGGCTATAGCCGGTGTCCGGCACGTTTTCACGGACACTGGTTGACTGCTATTCTCACAGGAGGTATTTCACCTATTTTCATACAGAAAGAAGCACCCATATTATTTGTAAATCAACCTGTCCACACATGAGTCTGTGAAGATTGCTGACATGTCATTATCTAAAATTCGATGCTTGGAGCTCGAGTAGCTGCTTTAAATCAATGTACTACCCTTCACGTCAATTTTGGTTCTATTAAGTTGGTTCTATAGGCATTGACAGAGGCTTTACGAGTGTGTTGGTGTTCATGCGGCTTTTGTAGCTCCTTCCCTGTCCCTATCCGCTCTCCCGGTAGTGCATCTTTCCTTCCTACCCCTCCCCCTGTGAGTAGGAGAGTCGGTACCGATGTGCTGTTCGCATGTCATGCTCCCATGCCATCGGCGGTATTAGCTTATCTCGTAAGGCACTGGTTAGCAGCGGTTAGCAAGGGCAGTTCTGTGCACAGAAGGTGGCCATGGGCCATATATCCTGGATATATCGTTACTACGTGATATGAAATAGGATATTATAAAGTGCTGATAGTAATGTATGAAATTAACAGTACAAGGTGTGCTTTAGGCTAAGGAAACAAATGTAGGGTAAGGTATAATAATAATTATAACTATAACTCCCTTCTTATCACACATTCTTTCCTAATTAAAAGAAGAACAATTAAAAGCACGATAACATTTTGGTTGGGTTGATTTACACCCTCCTTTTCACTACCTTCAACTTGATAGATATATATCATTGGATGCTGCTGTGTCCCTACCCTGTCTAGACTTTATGTATAAGGTCTAGACACTCAGCAACACAGCGACCTCAGAGACTGTCATCACTTTAAACAAGGCTGACAGATGGGCTACTGACATGACCGGCACATGTCTGACGACTGTCATTTCACTCTCACGGCTACTAAATATAACTGGTTGTAGGTCTACCATGTCATGTTTATAGTACACCAGTATAAGTGCCTTTGGTTTTACAATCTTAAATAGTACACATGAGAGTGTAAAGCATTATGAGACCCTCAATTTAAGAGGAGCGACGTGCCTTCCGTTGGTTAATCCCTTACAAATTGGCTCTGCGGCTATCAGGACTGTAGTGTGTTTCTGTGGTGCTGAACTATTGCCGTGTATCTAGGCACATACATTTCCATGTGACAGTGACCGCTTGTAGCCCCTTGAGGCCTCCACCGGAAATCTCAGCTGGATGGTGACGTGGAAACGGCTGTGTGGTTCCCTGGTTACAAACTCAGCTATGCGAACATGCACAGGGTATTATGACCATAGCCTATCATAGCATATACACTCACAGACTGTGCCAAACACCTCTGAGCTTAAAATGTAAATATATAGCTGACCATTATAGGGGGAACAAAGATCAATCATATATATGATACTTGAAATTGACCTATGGATATTAGTTAAGCAGGAAAGTGGCTAGGATTTATTTGTCCTCACCAGCTCACAGTGATTACATGCAGTATCTAATAAGGCCCAAACATATTTATCTTAAGTGGTTGCCCATGATATCACATTGGTGCAGTTGGGTTATGAGAGATGATTTGCCTCTAAACTTAGACTGCAGCCTCTTCAGGAAGTAAAGGTCCAGTATTGGCAGACATGTAATTAAACATTGATTCCAAAGTAGAGGTATTTCAGGACTATTGATTTCTAGAAGGAACAGTTCATGCCAGCGGTCTACCTGATACTCAACACCCTACATTACAAACCCATTTATGTAAGGTGTAAAACTGGAGTAAATCAATGAAGACTCTCTTTTTCACACATGGAATAGAATATAGGACAGCTCATGTATGTATGTATGTGTCACACGCAGATATCAACTGCAAGCCTACCATCTGACTGAATGTATATTGGGCAATGTAAAGTGATATTAAGCTGGATGAACCGTACAGACTTGAGAAATGGGCCCCTGAGTATATATAGCCAAAGGAAGTCTTATTCTACAACCATATACAAAGTATGTTTTAGGCAAAGTAACAAAGGTAGGACAGGGTAAACACCCTTTGATTAAGTTACTTGCAAGTGATTTTCAGAGTTTCCTGCCATTGACAATGGCGCTCAATTATCTTCAGATGAAATGCAATCTCTGACTACAGGGTGTAATATCATGCATTATTGCGTTTCGTTGCACCATATTCGGGCCAATGACCGTTTGTATTGTGAGCAATGGTTACTGCATATCATGACAGGTGATGGCCACAATCCAGAGGGGCCTACACAACAGATTGAGCAATAACAATAGATTCGGATGATTAGGACCCGCGTTGACACCGATAGAGCTGTTGGACATGTTACACAGGCTAATTCGGATAGCACAAGATAAGGTATGAAGATATGCACTATGTACTAGGTTAATCAAATTATATGTTGATATGCACTATGTACTAGGTTAATCTAAATATACTTTGATATTTGTAGGCAAGCAATGCTAGAATAAAGATGGTGATTACTGGCATTATGCTAATGTCAAGTATACAAGGAGGGTAAATCACTGAATAGAAATACTACAGAATCAGCAAGTTGTGCCGATAGCTAGCTGTCCCTGACACAAAGAGGAGCACATTATAGAGCAGCCAGGTGGGATCCACAGAGAGCCTACTCCATTACATTATCATCTATAGAAAACTATAACCATTTAATAACTTAATTTAGTTTCAGGTTACTTCTATATTCACTGTGCATATTGATGGTCAATGGGCATGTTGCCTGGAGGTATATTGCAGACCTGTAGACCACGCAAAGCTTTTACAGTTTTAGATGTTAGACACATGTGCAGAACTTGCTGACATGGGCGTCAATAAGCAGGGGTTCTGTGTGTTGAACAGTGCCCAGAATAGTGTCCTCTGCATACCCATACACCTCCCTCTGCCACTGTGTACCCTTCTGTCTTCTCTCAGTAAATACCAGAACCCCATACCTATGCCATGGCTTCCTTCTTATACCCTAGAGGCAAGCCTGTTCTTATGCAATGCAGAAACAGACAATGCTGATTCTCTCTGTTTATTCCTTTTAAGTGACCTTTTCCTATGCATATTCTAGTATGCTTCCTGTTTCGCCAAATTCATGAAGATATATGCTATAATTCCTTCATTTGTGTTAAAGTTAATCCTAATTTGTATAAATCAGTGTAAATCCGCATAGATTCCTGCCTTACATGGTTTTGTATGTATTGCTCTTCCATTGCAGACACAGTCGGCTATTGTTTCTCTTTTTCTATGCAGTACCCCATATTAATATTGTATATTCAATCGGTGCATTATATACAGTGGGTAGGCACCCAATATGATACCTAACCTACCTCTTATGGCCAGCATATAGCTATGAGCCGATATAGGATAACACAACTGTGAGTTCTAACGCTTTAACCTTGGGTATGGAGACTACTCAATACAAAGACTAGATCAAAGACCTCTGGATATTTTTAAACTGGTAACGGCATTCTCTAGATTGGACGTAGAACCAATATTTGACCCATCCCATCACCTCGCCCTAGGGTAAAACGCTGCATACACTTTATCTAGAACAATTCTTCCCATATACAAACTGCAATGGTGCATACATCATTAGTATCATATAATAATATATTATACTCAGACTAAGCATAGGTATTTCAAGGGTATAACTGTCAGTGTAACAATATTACATGTAGGTTAAAACAAACCCATTGCACGTTTAATACACACATATGACATTGTGTTTGAATGCACTTAATTCTTGTCACTGCTTTTGTCCACTTGGTGATTCACTTATTCCCTATATGTCTTCAAATATAAGCGACTCATTCACCACCCCCCCCCCCCCCCCCTGTTCATACAGTTCCCTTTACAATGCGGGATCAATTCTATTTGACCACGTTCTTCCTCAGTTCCGTTTCAATAGCATTGCTGCCTAAGAGTAGGATACATACACCCAGCTCACAAAGATATGAATGCACCGATGCAAATTGCGTTGTTTGGCTATCTTTATTTCATAACATATAGTGTAAGGTTGTTGACATAATATCAGAGGTGGTTGACACTAAGAATTTATGGTATATAAACAAAATGACACGGAATAAACACTCACATCCAATACTCTATAATTATCAATTTATATTGAATCAGGTTCAACCCTATAGATATTGATAAACCAATTCATATAAAAAGATAAGATACCCATCACCATAGCGATAGAAGAGATACCTCCATGATATCACTGTCTATGCAGATTTGTCACTGCGGTACGGTACTCACTTCTCCACGGTGCTCACCTCTCCAGTTACCGTGAGGTATAGGGTAGCAACCTGCAGATATAGATGTGCCCTGGAGTGGACAAGAGACGTATCGCCTGACCTGCGGCCTAAAGTGCCTCATTTAAGCCCTGCTTTAGGAAGTCCCCACTCTGTCAGCCTAACGAGACACTGATCGTGCCTGGCAGCGTCCTCTCAGATACCCTACATGCCCTGAGTATGGGCCGTGGTGAGTTTGTAGAGGGGGGGGGGGGGGTATTGTTCATGCAGAAGTATCTACGCACAGTAAAAGTGAGACATTTAGTTTGGACTGCTCTTTGATGGTTTTAGTCTACGGTAAGGGGTGGTTTGCCTGATAATACATTTTAAAACCCAACCTGGAGTTAGGCAGGCATACAACGCCGTCTATCGGCTATGCCAAAAACTTAAAAACCATGTCTAAGTAACTCGGGAGTACGGTGGCCGTCAAGGCTCACCAAAAAAAAAAATAAATTTATATGTGAATTTTTTCTCTCACTTTTCTGGGCCACTCAAGCAGTTTCTCAAAATACTTTTTTTGCTGTCAACATCGGAAATTCTTGCAACTGTCAACATTGGCCGAGGAGGCTCACCAAAAAAAACATTTTTTCTTCTTCACATTTCTCCATCGTTTATCAAATTTCTCAAAAACACTCTTTTTTTTTTTTTGCTGTCAACATCAAAAATCGGGGGTGAGCCTCCTCGGCCAATGTTGACAGTTGACAGCAAGATTTTTCGATGTTGACAGCAAAACAAAGAGGTGTATTTTTGAGAAATTCAATAAACGATGGAGAAATGTGAACAAAAAAAAATACAGCCTTTTTTTTGGTTGGGCCTCCTCGGCCATTGTTGAAAGTTGACACCAAGATTTTTTTTGTGGTTGACAGCAAAAAAAACAAAAAACTTTTAGAGAAACTGCTTGAATGGCCCAGAAAAGTGAAAAAATATTAAAGTAAAAAAGTGATATTTTGCGGGGGTGAGCCGTGAGGGCCACCGTACGGGAGGACTCCAGTTGGAATCTCCAGATGGAGAAGTAGGGTTGTTTATATTGTAGAATTTTGGTGGTTTGCCTATGACAGGGGCAGGAGAAAAATAATAAGAATTATAGAGCTGCTCAAAATGTGGTACCTCTAGTAACCGATACCCATATTTTCTTACCTCTATCAGCCCATCTGCAGGGAGGATTCAGAGTTGCTCACCTGAACATTCCAATAGTTCACGTCCGGAACGCACCAACACCTTTGCCCCTCCTGAGTTTCCCACCCTTATTTCTTTAGACAGAAAGTCCTCTTCTCCTGGCATTCACCACCACTTGAGCCCACATCATCAGCCCGAGAGGCCCCTTTCTCCCCATACTGTGTGCACCGCCTGGTGGTCAATACTTGCACCACCCAGAGAGCTCTCCAGTCCCCTAATATCGCTCACCGACCACCCCACAGCATTCTGTGACGGGTTCACATCCGTTTTATCCCGCTGGCAGACTGTCGGACGCATGCGCAGTCAGTGAAAATGACGTATCACTTCCGTCTCCTTCCACTCTCCCACCATGTCGACACTGCATAGCTGTCTAATGGACTGGGGGTACATAATATCTGCTTGGAGAGTGGTAAGGGGGTATCAAGGCCCTCCGGGGTCATGATGCATCTTCCCCCAGCGGCACGGCTAAAAATGGGACTTCTCGTTTTTCACGTTTGACTATGAATGCATTGCAGAACTTTGATACTGCATCTTTGGGCAATGCTGAAGGTTGCTGTACTCGCTGTGCTACCACAGTATGGTACAGAACTCCTTATAGAGACTGCTGTTAACGGTGAAAGCCAGTATTACAGAGGGGCCCCATTAGGCAGAATGAATAGCTAAATGTTGGATGATGTGCTACAATGAAAAAAAAGTTATAGTCTTCATCATCAAAACAAACACGTTCTGAGTCTCTTGACTCAGACTCTGAGATCCTTTTCCATGTATATATAGGCGTGTAGCTGGATGCATTATCAACCAATGAGATAATTCTCTGGCCTTCGCTGCGGAATTCTTAGGGTGCATTATGTAACAGTTGTACCCATTGTGATTGCTGTATCAGTGCTTGTCTCGCCGGTACAAGCTTAAGTAATGGAGCTGCCCATAGGACGACCAGCCTGACCCTTATACCACTAGAAACATGTTCGCCTTTTACACAGGCCTGCTTGGTACACTACTTAACTCACAGAGCTTTCCACAGCCCACGTTTATTATACTGCTCACCTAATACAATCTGCCACAAAGTCACCAGTTATTATTCCACTTGCCACATACAGCCGGCCACAAAACCTTCTAACTCACCGCGCTACTTGTTCTACTACTTTACTGATCAATATGTAACCTTGCTACAAAGTTCCTGCTCATTATACTGCTCACTTGCAACAAAGACCCTGCTTACTATACTACTCATCTCATACAACCTGTCACAAAGAGCGTGCTTACTATACTACTTATCTCATACAGCCTGTCACAAAGACCCCGCTTACTATACTTCTCATCTAATACAACCTGTCACAAAGACCCTGCTTACTATACAACTTATCTCATACAGCCTGTCACAAAGACCCCGCTTACTATACTACTCATCTCATACAACCTGTCACAAAGAGCGTGCTTACTATACTACTTATCTCATACAACCTGTCACAAAGACCCCGCTTACTATACTTCTCATCTAATATAACCGGCAACAAAGACCCTGTTCATTACACTACTTTCCTCGTATAGCCTGACTCAAAGACCCTGCTCATCGTACTACTCACTTGATAAACCCCAAAGACCAGACATACATACGCTGGGGTAGGCGGTAGACCTGCTGGTTAGGAACCACTTAGGAGCTGATAAGCCTGGTTCACGGCAGCCTATGTATATGTCAATTGAGGTTGGCTTTGACTGTGATCCTAAGTTTAAATTTAACAGAAGAAAAGTGGTGAGGCAATACTATCAGACACTTTTAGACAAGCAGCTATAGACCAATGCAGCGAGAAATGGTGTGTCTTTTTTCACAATAAAGTTGTGATGTAAAGTTTACGATGGTTTTTAGCAGAATCCTCATGACATTGTCATCAGCTTTTCTGAAAAATCACCCTTTCTTGCTGCATTGGTCTATAGTTCCTGGTACAGATCCTCAAACAGTATTAACTCAGTATGACTTTTATCACCGGCATCGGCATAGTATAGCTAATCTTGGGGGCCATAGTCTCTGCGTATATACCAGTTAATACTACATGGATATTATATAATTATCGTGATATATTCACGAACGTAACCCACAACAACATACTAGAGTTTGCGTGAGGAGTGGCGTATACTATTTGCTGGGCCTTGTCTGTCCCATGAATTTAGTTTGCACACTTACCACATTTCTTAATCCACTTGATACCCACACTATCATGAGTGGGATCTGTGTGTTTTCAAATGCTACAAACATAATGCTAGGACAAAACACGTTCCCATTCCTGACCCAGCCCCAAATAGATTATAATGATATGATGCACTTACAGTTAATTCAGAGAAGATTAATCAA
Organism: Harmothoe impar; assembly: GCA_947462335.1. Taxonomy (NCBI): domain Eukaryota; kingdom Metazoa; phylum Annelida; class Polychaeta; order Phyllodocida; family Polynoidae; genus Harmothoe; species Harmothoe impar. The sequence goes on along the minus strand of OX381715.1, from coordinate 50,783,726 downwards.
CAGACTAAATGTAATTGAGTCTATTACAGAACATGCGTTGAGATTGACCTACCAGTGGGCGACTGGTTGGCAACATATCAGAGAATAGATTCTATATCTCTGTGAGATATAAGACTAAGCACTAGGTTGCATGCCACCCCCTCCCCTTGCCTCCAGTGGTAGGCCCCTATGTCCCGGACCCCCACCCCCTGCCCCTCCCCCAGTACCCCTAGCATCACCGGTCGGTCACACACCCATCAGCCCACCACACACCCGTGCGGACAGACAGGAGGTCCGCCCAGCACCAGCGACGACCAGTTTGGTTGCCATAGCTACGGCGAGAACGAGGCTGCGAGAAGCGGGGACGGGTCCGAGAGGCGCGTACACGGCGGCAGTTGACGTAGGAGGCAGTGGCTGCAGGTAGGTGCTCATTCCACCTTCTTCTCCTCCTCCTCCTTCTCCTCCTCCTCCTTTCTCCCAGCAGCCCCACTATAGCTCGCAGCGTCCCTCGCCTACCACCGTCCCATGAGCCTCCACTCTCCCTCAAACCGGACGCAGGGTGACCCCGGGGCAGGCTGGGAGACGTGCGCGCGTGCTAACAGTGGCCGGGGACATTTTCAAACTAAAGTTCAGACTGCTTTAAAAACTGGCTGCTCTTCTCATCTCATAGGTGTATCACCACACACACGCACACACATCTTGGTGTGAGCTTCTAAACAGGCTGCACCTCATATCTACTTTCATGTGCCTCCTGTGAATAGTATTTCATTCCCCACATTAAATATAGACATTAGGCCATCCCTTCCTTTCTGAAACTACTAAGATATTACCTAAAGATAAGGCAAACTACATTTTTCTTACATAGATATATATGCTAGTTTTATTGATCATTCAGATACTAGAAGAATAAAATTGCAATCATCGTTCGACTAGTAGAGCTACAGAAAAGATGGGGTAGTTGTTGTACAATTCTGATTAGCGTACAGTTCCCATTGATGGCATTATAGCTTTAGAATCTTGGAAAGAAAAAGCCCCGAATATAATAGATAAACGGATGGGAATAGCTGAACAAAACTTTCAAACTATAACCCACAGCAAGTTTATGGATGTCTCTTTGCAAAAATGGAATTCTTAAAGGCCGCGGTCTTACTCAGGATTCTATGCAGTGCTTGTGGAATGCTAGTGTGCATGTATGCCCCAGGGGTGGATTGCAGGGACATGAAGGTTGTGAGAACTGGAGATTGTGATCCCCATGGAAGCAAGAACAGGCCAATATCTAACGTATGCTTCATTAGTGTTTAGTAGCATGCATCATATGCAGCAATTGAGGGAGTGTAGAGATGCTTGTCTCACACTATACAGATGTCACTGAGTGGCGATTGAGGTTCGTATAATGTACGCTGATAATATAGGTATTGGAGGAATAAGCACATTATTCATTGCCAATCTCTACCTCATGTATGCGGGATATATAGCCTACAACTCTGCCCCTATATTGCATACCACCCAGGGTGTTCTGCACATTTATCTTAGTAGCGGGGAATGAATACTACATTGTATCCAAATCCTTACCATCACCTGCCAGTCTGGCCTAGTACGACCTACTCCCCTACTCTGTTCTACCCCTCTCCCTGGCTGGCGTCGGGCGCGGATCACTACCGCAGCCCAGTCTCTGCCCGGCATGTCCTGAGTTGGAAGGTGGTTTTGACTGCGATCCTAAGCCTAACTTTGACAACTTTAGCAGAAGAAAAGTGGTGAGTTAATACCATCTTTCAGACAGCTTTAGACAGGCATGTCAGCTAGTTTTAGAAAGATAGGAAATCATATTTCCCCTCCTAGGCAGTACATGAGATAGACACCAAATACTTCGGCCACTTCTCATACAGACATGAGCCCCATAGGTAGCCATCATGAGAACTAAGAACAGGAACAATATCGTGCAAATTAACCACCCCTTTGTACCTGTGTGGACATTTTATTGGACATATCATACAGCATTAAAAGTAGGTACAGATAGTGTATGGTATATCATGTTTAAATTGTTAATACTTCAGCAAATACGTGATATGTCATGTTGTTGATGACAGATGATGACAGATATATGACTATAAACGGTTCTCCTGCTATTGTGAAATACCACTATCATGAAATATATTTGGAAGAACAACTTTTCAAAATGGGATTAGTCGTCGATTACATGGGGGTTGGAATATAGAATGCCTCATTTGATCATCTATACCGTAACATAAGTTGATTCCAATTGATGGATATATTATAACATTTAAAATGCCATATCTATCGGATCAGGCGACTCGGCATGCACAATGAGCAATGTACACAAGTGTGCATTTCAAGGCGAGCGAGTTTGTAGGCAGTTGCTCATTTCAATTTTGATACGTTCTGATTTAAAATGTTACCATCGCTCGTGGAATCGCACCAGTGGAAAATGCGCATAATACAGTTTGCTTCTTACTGCCCAGAGAATGTGAGTTATGTGGAATGATAAGGAAACTTTATAACAGTCCCATTAGGAAACACCCCCAAACCTGTCTCAGGCACAAGAGAGCTATAGACATGCGGCCAGTCACGCCCCTTGCCTACCTCCGCACAGGAGAGCTATAAACCGGTCTGTGTGTCATGATCACTAACTATCTCCACCACAGGAGAGCTATAAACAGCTTGTTACAGGAGCAACCAAAGGCTACCTCCACTAGTGAGGATGTATACAATGTGTGCGGCATTGTGAAGTACAAAAGTTGTGAACTACAAAAATGCCTTTACAGGGAGTTGATATGAGGCTCCTGTTTCAGGGAAATAATAGTAGACCACATATGTTGTATGCCAAATTAAACAGCTGGAAATACTAATTTGCTGTTCAGTTGAGTCCATATTTCTATCCCCGACTCTCACACAGCGGTATTCTGCTGTAGACAACTTGTAAATGACCTGCTACTTAAACTGACTGTTATACAATATGGTACTGTGAGGCAGTGTGATGAAGTGTGATGAAATGTTCAGTTCTGAAATATAAGAACGGCAGAAACATTCAAGAACATTAGGTACCAAAGGATATCCCATAACACCAGCATTACATCCGCGACGTCTCCTGCATGAAACTCTACCCCTGCTATTCCATCACTCTAACGATGGGAGAGAGGGCCCAGCAATTTGAATAAATTTGAATTAGTCACATGACTACAGCAGGCTTGCTGATAGGAGGGTAGGGTGAGGAGTGGTGGGTTAAAAGGGGTCAGCTGAAGAGTAAAAGCAGATAAGGGGCGGTTGATGGCTTGAAGGAGGTGATGGTCCCATATCTACCGCCCACCCTACTCATCCACCTACACCCCCCCCCCTCCCCCCACACACACACCATGGGTGGTGTTGCACCATGGAATTTGCAATTAACCAGGGTCATCAGCGATTATTTACGTTGTGCATGGTAGAAATTGTTGAACATTACCTTACACTTGACTTAATTGACATGCCACTAAGACATCATATGATCCTCTGTTGCACAGATAGGGATAAATACAAGTAGAAATACCTGCATTGCCCATCACTGACCAAGATAGTGAGACAATAATGTCCGGCACCCTGGTTACTGGATCTTTACGGCACCTGCTGTGGTTTTAGATTAAATAGACAAAACATGCTAACACTATGCCAAATAGTAATCAAATGGAGACCCGTAGGATGAGGTATCACCTTCTTTGGGAAAAACTAAATTCACCTCTTCCAAGTTTCCCTTCTGTTCACGCCCATAACCAGTCCTATCTCACCCGTGCAGCCAGGACCCACATCAAATGCACTCTTTTTTCAATTGATTTAATGTAATTTTAACCATTTACTTAATAAAACACGATTCCACCAAAACAACTGGAGCTGCTGGAACGGATCAATTAACTGTCTGCCCACCGACATTTCAACGTCACAATGACGTCATTATGACGTGACCAATAATTACGTCATTAACTCTTGACCTTCCACATGACGCTCCCGATAGCGAACCCATACCAACGTCCCATTTCATGTTTTTATAAACAGTGGTGAAGGTACTTTCACTTTTAAGCAATGCCAACACCCACTCTCTGACCGTCCTCTTTTTCGTCCTTTTATTCACTTTTCCGTTCAAACCGCCTGCCATGGAATATTTATGATGCCCAATCACCCCCATTTCTATTTTCAAACCTACATTAATTTTTACCTAAAGGGAACGATCGACTTAGATTAACCCTTTCAGTCCAGCTTAGAAAGTAAATGCAAACATTTGATAAAACATGCATTCAAATAAATGGATTAATGGCTGAATATTCCAAGAGAGGCGAAGCGAAAAGGAGGAGACCATAGCTGGGGTGATAGGAGATGGCGTTCTAATGGGGCCCTGTTTTATATATCACTCCATCACAAGGTGGATGTAAATTGGGTTTTAGACCCACCAAGTCGGAAGTCAGCCCCCGATCTCCCCCGATGTAAGTAGAAAATGCTTTTAAGCTGCAGTCTGCGTTCGGGGTTGCATATGTGCATGGTGCCTTTATGGCAACTCAAATGGTGCTCCATGGGACGTTATTACTGGATGCTCGGATATGGGTAACACATTGAGGAGTAGTGTGGATCAAATACTAGTTTACCTATCTGATATAACGACCAAGGCCAAGTGAACTGCGACCAGTATGTAACAAAGACAGAATAATCAGCAAAGTACTCCATCACTGAACCTCAGCATTTTTTCATGTTATGGAATATTTGGTGATAAATGACTATTTTACAGCCTCAGTATGTCATTGCGTCATAACACGCCTCAAATGTTACACTTTCACCTCATAAGTATGGTCAACTAGGAGAATATGCTTGGGTATGTTCACAAATGCTAGAGGATGAACTAGTCTTTGCATTGATGAAACCTTACCTGGCTTGGTCATGTGTACATGTATAACTATAAGGTATTCTGTGGGATCTTGAACAAGGTCCCAAAATAGATGATGTCATTTGTGAACGTTACACCACTCTATCACACATATGACATAACCAGATGGGAACTGGGATGAGACGTCTAAATGGAGATAACATCAAACTGTATAGAATTAGCACTTATGGGGATCACACAAAGCCAGACACGGTCACGTTTCAATTCAAAGAGCAGTACTTGTTGCAGTTAGAATCAGGCAAGAGTCTGTTCTCGTGAATGGAACTAAGTGTGGACAATGCTACACTGAGAGGAAAGGACCCTGGGCGGGACAGAAGTGAAAACATTGTATAAAAGGGTGAGAGCATGAGTTTCACATTAAACGTAGGTGCATGTATCATAGAAGCAGTCAGGGTTGTGATGGGCAGTCAGGGAGGTATGCTATGAAGCATACGGTCATAAGGGAGATGCTAAGAGGGACGGCGGGGTTACACTCACCCCCCTATCAACATCCACATGACGGATGGTGGCTGGCAGACTCGGCCACCTCTCCAGGGTCCCACTGGGAACATTGCCGGTCAGCAGCAGCAGGGGCAGGGCAGGCCCTGGAGGAGGTTGGAGCAGGAGGGGGCAGATTGAGACTGGGCTTTATATGGAGAGGAATGGAGCGAGTAAGTAGGATGGTGAAGGTTTGTAACCGGCCAGATTTAGGAGGGAGGAAGTAGTATATGGGAACAGTGGTGTGTAGCTGGCAATTGGAGGACAGTGTACGAGTTAGTAGTGACTTAGGGAGTGATCATTTTTCAACAATGGGGGGTTTCGCATGGAGTGCGCAAAATTTTCTACACCCTTCCTTACGGGTTGAAAACTGGCGCGCACGCGGACCCTTTGATGCATAGTACCGCACTGGCTTTTTGGCCCAAAACAGGTTACATTTTTTTTCACCCCCCTCCAAGACGGGTCCAACCTTTTTACACCCCTCCTCCAAGTCAAGGGGTCCAAATTTCTTTGCCCCCTGTACAACCGCTATCTGTATCATAACCGCTATCTGTATCAACTACACATAGAGGCTGACCATCCAACCACTATGTGTATAAAAAAACCGCTATGTGTATCAAATTAAGTGTATCAACAAGGTGTTATCTGTATCAAGCCTGCTTAATATTCCTCCTGACGCTAAGTGTATCAAAATTGGTTTGACAGTGACTTTGTTTCCAAAAATGTTTTAGACTGAAAATAAGGCTGTTTTTTATTTGAAAATCGTGAAAAAGTCAATTTTCTGGGGGGGGGGGGGAAGCAATTTGGCAGGAAAACTGAAAAAAAGCTTGAAAATTAAAATTTCCCCAGAAAGGGCCAATTTGGCGAGGAAAGTGGCAAACATTGTGAAAAAGTCAATTTTCTATAAAAATGTCCAATTTGGTGAGAAAAGGTGAAAATTGGAATTATCCTAAAAGAAAAAGGGCCAATTTGCCGGGATGCACGTTAAGTAAAATTTTCTGAAAATTTGCAGAGAAAGGGGTTAAAATTATTCAAAGATGACCAATTTGCCAAGAAAATGGTCTTGACAGTGGCCATATTCCCTTTTTTTTTAGAGGAAATTAGACTTTAAAAAAAACATTTCTTACATTTTTCCTGCCATATTGCCAATTTCTAACCCCTTTCTTTGGAACCTGCAAACTCGGTATATACCTGGGTGGGACAGGGTTGTGAACGTAGCACTCCCTTTTGACAATTTTAGAGCCTTGATACACATAGTAGTTACCCATACAACCGCTATCTGTAGTAAAACCGGTATCTGTATCAACCATACCCTTGGCATGGTAGGATAGCCAGGCAAGGCAGGGAAGGTCAACTAAGGTCAATATATTTGTAGGGTTAGGTGTGAAGGTCAATTGTATGTCAAGGATATATATCTGGGTATAACAGTGTTGTAGAGATAGTACTCTCTTTTTATAGATTTGCGCATCTTGATACAGTTAGTGGTTGCCTTAACAACGACTATCTGTAGTAACACCAATATCTGTATCAACCATATCGATGGAGCATGAATGCAGCACTGGCGAGTAACTCACTAGTACTGCATTCAAATGATCAAGCCGTCCTTAAATTGTTATGAAGGTACTCCCCAGGCACTGGCTCTTTGATGGTGGATACCAAAACATTACACAATAAAATGTATGACAGCCCCCATATATCCCCCCTTGATCAATTAACCCCCCCTCCCCGTGGAGGGTCAACATTGTTTGCCCCCACCTCCCGGCAGGTCAACAATATGAGCACACCTTAAATAAGCTATATTCAGCTTAAGAATTTAAAGATAAAACAATATGTACTAAATAAGTGCTGGGGACATGGTGACTCAAAATACACGATGATATCAATATATTGCAACAATAATGAATGTGCAAAGATGATCTTTTTCCACTTGTGATGCCATTGCTGGTATGATACAGATAGCGTTTATTGATACAGATAGCGGTTGGATGTGCCTATTCACGGTGACCAAGAAGTTGTAACAGATAGCGTTGGTTACTACAGATAGCGGTTGCATGGTTACTACAGATAGCGTTTTTTTGATACACATAGCGGTTGGATGATCAACCTCTATGTGTAGTTGATACAGATAGCGGTTATGATACAGATAGCGGTTGTACACCCCCCTCTGTTCAAAGATGATCACCCCCTTCATGTTATATGGGAACGGTGTTGTGTAGATAGAGGAAGAGGGCGATAAGTAGTATGTGGTTCCAATCAGTGTGGTTTACATAGACTGGTCGGAACAGGGATGGGTTAAGTAACGTGTGGAAACAGTGATATTGCCTCTCAACCCCCAGGAGTATATCCAGTACATAACTATAGCTATCTAGACGAATCAATGGGGGTCATCACCTGGCTGAATAATTATCTGCCTATGCATACTACCTCAACCCTAGTCACCAAATATTTAGAAATGAGACACAATTTGGGAATTTTTGAAAAGATACGAAGGTGAGGGATTGTTAAAAGAATGCTCCCTGTACAACCAGCACAGAGAACATATTAAGCCCATGAGAGGAAAACCGACCCTTATATCCTAAACCCACAACGTTAGTGCCCTTGGGTACTGTGGGCTATTCCGCATTAGCTAGGTGATCACTGCACAGCGCCATCTTGTCTGGTACCAGTGCTGTTTCCTCAGCTAACTATAGAAGCCTGCTGATTAGCTGAAGCTGGTTTCTGTCATGACCGAAATTTGGTGTTTTAGGGGTCGTAAACTTTTCAAGTATAGGCCTCTATTGTGGCTCCTTAGGTCATATTCTGTTCAGATTGGGGGAGTGGTTAGAACTCTGACCTACCAATCCATGCATCATGGGTTCAAATCCATGTCAATGCTATTTTGTTCACACACACTTTTAAAATGTATTTTGGTAGGTCAAAATTGTGATAGTATACAACTTGGTTGTAAAGATCCTAGATAGATATTTATAATCTAAAATGATTTTGTATTGTTACATTGGGTTTTCGTTGTAAATAATATTACTATTTCTTACCAACTTAAAAAAAAAGATATGTTGCCTTGGCATGGATTTGAACTTATTACCCCTGATATTGATTGGCCAGGGTCCTAACCACTCCCCCAATCCAAACAGGTGACATGAGAAATATTCAAATACAACTGATTCAAAACCATTTTAGATTACACTATAAATATTTATATTATGTACAGGATCTTTAAAACCGAATTGTATACTCTCACAATTTTTGACCTACCAAAAATACATGCTAAAATTATGTGTGAACAAAAAGGCCTAGACATGGATTTGAACTCATGACCCATTGATTGGTGGACCAAAGTCCTAACCACTCCCCCAATCTGAACAGATGACCTAAGGACCCCCAACAGAGGGCTATAACTAAAAGGTTTATGGCCCCTAAAACTCCGATTTTGGTCATGTTCGGAACCAGCTTCAGCTAAAGGTCTCACAAGGTAGAATTACTGCATCCTGCTAGTGCCCTATACTATTGCTGTCACTGTCAGCGTTAACGCTGTTCACTCGTTGATGCTGAGGGAAAGGGATACTAAAGGAGGGAACCAGAGGAGAGGAACCCATGATAATGATGTGACTTGAGGCAGTGGACTTGAGGCATTGATTACATAGGAAGCCCTACCCTAGAACAGGCACAGGGGTTAGTTGGAGGACCTTGGGTTTGACAGGGGCTATATATCCACTGTTGGATGATAGGGTAACCAGGGTAGCAGTTTTGGTGAGAGAGTAGCCTGTGGGCTGTCCGGAATATTGGGGTTTTGACAGGAGTGAGTAGACCCTGTCCAAACCTGTAGGCCAACTGCTGTTTAACATGGGCGACCACATGACAGGTATTGAACCCAGAATACTGCGACCTTAGGGCCATGCTACCCAGCAATGCCCTCACATATTGCCCCGCACCCTGCCTATATATATAACTCCCCACCAACCCATAACCCCGCCCATGAGCAGGAGGTGTTCGCGTGAGCAGGGGTAGCTGGAGGTCGATAAAACCTATTTGTAACCCATGGGTGAGAGCGTGACATCGGCTTAGGTATATCGACTCACGAATAGTGGGCATTTAGATGACAGTATGTTCTCCAAGCGGATGCTTTGAGACAGCGTCAATGGATGTGTGCAGCACATACAAGGTCACACCTGACACATGCCAGTAGCCCATTGTGATCCATCCATACCTCTGCCTTACTTTACCCACAGATACCACAGCCCTATTCATGTGTACAGAGGGGGCATGTTGTGTCGACTAATTAAATTTAATCATGCATGAGAGCTTTACATGATAGGTACTCGTATATTGGGGGGGGGGGATACAAACAACAATACAAAGATCAATTGACAATATCTGGAACTAAAGACACCATACTATGATACTGATAGACTATACTATAGTGCTGACCATATGCATCTAGAATAATCCTGGGCGAAAGGTCACTTGTGGCAGCTAGGTTTACATAATCTTGCTGTTTAATGTGAGAAATATAAAGTATCGGTGGCTAAAAAGACGAGAGATTATTCATGGATATAAAAGTAGTGAGAACAGGATACCTTACTTTGTGTGCGCTACACAACCTGTCAGGTCCCACTGGTATGAAGCCACAGGACTAGTCTACACGCCTGTAACTGTGGGGGGGGGGGGGGTCCCGTACCTCCCACAGGGATCACTAACTATCAGAGGCGTAAAATGTAGGGTCGGTAGGTCGGATTTCTTTTAGAAATTTTTTTTTTTAACATGAATGTACTACCCAACTTTTTTGAATCCTCTAAAAATGACCAAAAAGGGGTAAAAAAAGGAAAATTACCTCAAAATTGCATAAAAAAAACGTAGGGTCGGCCCTCTTTTGATAGGGTCGGTCGGGTGACCTGAAACGAACCTTTTTTTTGGGGCCTAATTCAAAGTTTCAACCCCCTTTAATTCTGAGGCAAGATTTGGGAATTATATGTTTTATAGTGCAGTGTCTTGCCAAATTTTGGGGGCCCAAACATAATTATTCAGCTCCCCCACTTCTCCCTATACTCACAGATTGACACCAGAACATGTTCTTCATTTTTATTAATCGCCATTTCTGGCTGTTAGATTAAGTTACTTTGTGTTAAAACTCGCAATATAGAAATTTGCCTCCACCAGAGAAGCTCATTCATCAGTTCATCTACACCTTTAAACAGTCACCCACCATTGTGCAGGGTATGTGTAAAAATCACATTGTGGGCTCGTCCTGATTCGGCCAGCGGGGGTAGGAGGGCGGCCCAGCTAAAGGCCCATTCGTTCTAACTGATTCACCCCTACCTTGGCCACTGCGCAATCAGTTCGGCGCAACCCATCGGAAGCCGTCACTAGGGGGCAGTTGTGGAGTCAGGTCACGTGGGCAGGGGACCTACATACGGGACCCTTTGCGGTGTGTGAGGGGAGGGGTTGTGGGGGTGGACTAATGAAGGGCTGCAGGATTTGGAGAACTAGAAGGTGTGACGGAGGAAGGTAGGGAACACAGGGGGAAATGGTGCTGGTTGTTTGGGTGAGAGAAAAAGAGGGCGGTGTTATTAATAAATAAGTAGGTTGAGAATAGATAAGAGAGAATGAGGTGGCTGAAGATAGAGTTGGAGGTTTGATGATGGAAGAAAGAAGGAGGAGACCGAGACCGTTGTGGTTTATGGTTCGAAGAAGAGTCAGTGAGAGCAGTGTGAGAGGGGGGTGGAAGCTCAAATAGGACAGAATGTTCAGACAGAGAGAGGCACATCAATAGGTGGATCGAGTAGAGATACACTGGGAGACATGAGTGTAAAGCCAATTGCAGTGGGTGGTGAACACAGCATTCCTTGAGGTTGTAACGCGCGAGCTCTTCCGGCCTGGGGCAGACCCTTACATTGGTAGGCCGTGCGAGGACCGACCTGTGCCTTGGAGGTGTTCCTGGTGGAATTCCGTAATTGCCCGTCCGTGGGTGGAATCATGGCGCCGCACACCAAGCTTTGCCGATAAGAACAACTATTTCCAGAACGTCGCAGATTCAGCATAACACCCCAACCAGTTTTACAGCCATGGGCGGGGTAGTATAAAAGACTTGAGAATATCTATCCTATTGCTCCATTCTGACGGGTAGTGTCGGTGCATAAACCTGTTGGCAACAAGCTCTGTGACGTGTTTTTGTCTCAAAAGTATTTGCATGGTGTCAGTCTCTACATCTTTGTCCATTTTCTTTTGGCAAATAAAGTCCTTTGCTCTATGCATTCCCCATCTAGGATATCTAGATCAAGGTGCGCATTTGGAACTTATAAGCTAGCTTCACGTATAGATAAGAGTCCAAACACGCACATCTTGTCATGTATCAACACGTGACTCCCATGTTCTAGGACATATGGCAGATGTAAGATGAGGAGGATTGAGAAGATGGTGGCTAGGGAGCTAGAGCCGAGGGGCAGTGTATGTGGGAAGTGCCGAGACAGAGAGTCACAGGTATAATTGGCAACAAGAAGTTAAAATCACAGGATTCATGAGAGAAGAGAAACATCACTAAGGATTGAGGCAGGGAGTGAAGACAGCGGAAGGAATGGGCGTTCAAGGTTTGTTGAATCCTAATTTCAACAATTGTCTCGCAAACAGTCAAGAGAATCGGCGAAGGCTCATTAAACAGCTGGATTCAACGTGATCACGTGACTGTATAAAATGACGTCATTAGGCAGAGGATGTGGATGAGTGTGTGTGGGGCTGAAACGGAAACGGGAATAAAGGGTCAATCTCCACCTAGAAAGGTGATAGAGTTACCCTGTCTTTGTCCATACCCAGAGATCCTTGAAGTAAAGGTCAATGCCCAGACTGGTGTCTGGATGTGAGAGGGACTTTACAGTAGGAGCAGTTAAAGGTACATTTTTTATGACTGGTATAATTATATCCTACTTTGTTCTGGCATAGAGAAGAGAATGAGGTATTCCTACTGTTATCACTTGATCCTCGACCTTCACACTATTCTTTTGCCAACATTATTGATCCTATAGCCTTCACACCATTCCATTGCCAACATTATTAACTCATCTCCTACCGTTCTACCTTAGCGTCAGACACCCCGACCCCAACCTAGCTCATAGAATACTTAACAGCCAGGGGGTAAGGTGTTCAGGTGGAGAGTGAAACAAGGCCAGGGCTATGTGGTTAAGATGGCATCATTATTGTAGGCAAAAGGCAGCCGGGCCAAGGCCACAAGGCCGCTCTCGGAGGTCATCGTACCCTCGAGAAGTCGTTTGAAGGGAATGGGCTCAATCAGGGTTGGATGTCAGAGTCATGGGTTGCTGTGTCAGCTGCAATTGTATATATAGGTTACATTATTGGGGAAGCTGTGCTTCCTCGGTCGATGATCATCTGGCACTACCACCATGGTGTCGTCACCTCTGACGGACGGGTCACTGGACTGAGGCAGGAGATAAAGCTGGTGTTCATTATAAGACGCTGTAAAGGCAATTGCGTACAACAGTCCTTGTCGTAGGGGTGGTTAAGTGAATCAATATGGATATAGTAATAAATCACCGAACAACAGGATCTCGAAAGGCGTGAGAAGCCGGTGGAGAGAGATGGAGAGGTGAAGAAAGTGAAGGAGAACAAGGAGAGCTGTGTGATCGAGGGAGAGGGCGCACATGTGAATAAGGGACAGACATACAGGCAGGCAGGCAGGCAGAAGGTGACAAGAAGAGTTCTAACTGGATGAGATATGGGCTGGAGTGGATATGGAATAGCCATGTGCCTGTGGGCTGTTTCCGAACCTATAGAACACATTATACTTGTGTCTTTATGTTGGAGGGGAGGTGCTCTTCTGGGACAATCACAGACAGTGTATATATACATTGCACGTGCACCATATAGCCCTCCTGGGTATATTGCAGATGAAAAGGCAGTGTGAGGCTTATCACCATACTTTAGATCAGAACGTTTATGGACATAGACTAGACATACATACACTACACTAACACCCACAGGGAATTAATTATGTGAGATTTTGACACACTTTGGAAGTGACATTGCTGAAATTGTCATAAGGGGTGGGGTTTATGTATTGCAAATTATCTTTATATAGGGTTTATAGGAATGATATAGAAATACGTGTATATATTCTATAGGTAGCATGGTCAAGGAATCCAAGTTATAAACTTACTATTCAAAGCATGGTATATACTCATGGCAATTTCCCCTATGCTCCTGCTTAGGATCCATCCTTATTATCAGAAATACCTGAAAGGACGCGACAGTGGGCAGCTGATAACGTGTCACCCGAGTTCAAACATACTCATTCAAATTAGAATCATAGGCTTTTCAATGAGGTCTTACATTCAGTGATATTCCTTCTTTCTCAACCCATTCTATTCTTCCCAGCTAAACAACCCTATGTTAATATTCCACAGCAAATCTCCAAAAAGAAGCACCCATAATTGCCAAGCTCAAGGAGGGATTATTAAAGTCATGCGTCTCAACATTGTTATTCACCCTTTATTATGTTATAATGTCTTTGACGTTGAAACCTTTGCTTTCCCCTCCTCATAAATGGCTTCCCAAGCACCCATACTGTGTTTGGCCTGTCTGAGCCGAACATGGTCTAATCAAATAATAATTTGTGCCCCGCACGTGTACACTCCTAATGGAAGCCTCCTAAGCTTTTTTTTGCTCTCATTAATTCGCTGATTAAACCAGTGGGTGGTGGGCTGGATGAAAGGACGAGATAGTGTGTAAAGTGTGTGTGTATAGAAGAAGATTAGTATAAGGATGTGTAATTAAAACTGTAACTGACTAAGGAAGCAATTCTCTAGGCTTGGATAGTAACATCGGCCTTAATGAGAGACCAATATAAATATATAGGAGGGATGGGATGGAATGGAAAGGGAGTAAGAGATGCTAACATAGCAGCATATGACAAGAGAATATGGTCGCGCATTAAGAGAGGAGACAGAAGTTAGGTTAGTTTGGTAATAACGGATGTCAATTTGTTTTTGGAACATTAGTATATTGATGAGACACTAGGCAAAGGTAAAGAATATGAGGTCAGAGGGATGTTTTCACCAATACGACATTTAGGAGTAGGAGACAAAAAGGTTCTGTCGGAGGACAGCTAGAGTTGGATAAGACACGATGTAGAAAAACGTCAGAGTGGTTGATATTATGGCTATGTATTTTTTACTTGGTGGCAATGATTACTAGGTAAAAGTGATGGATTAAAGTGACAGAGCAAGTTACAGGAATTCGAAGTGGCGCATTATAATCTAATTTGATTGAGGTGATGCCATACAGAGAACCTTCTTTCAAGCAGGCATATTAATTATAGTAATCAATAATAAATGTATTTAATTTAAAAACGGTAAACAGGGGAGATTATGAAGTATCATCTATTGGGTTCTTGGTGAATAAATCATTGTTATAAAGAATGATTGCTGCATTTAACTTGTTTAGACAGGAATCAGTTTTTTATTTATGTGTATCTTGATTTGATCATAATCAAGAAGTTGATGTAAGCTCATATTGAAATTTCTCTTCTAGAAAACCATCAATTGTATCGAGTATCATCTAAACCTGCTCCCTATATACTACTAGACTACGAGCTGCTTGAATTATATTAGGCCGAAATAGGCCCACTCATGCAGTACATGGAGTTGGTTATACCCATTATTTTCAAAGTTGTTTCACTTAATTAGCATCAGAGATTTCCCATTCCAAACCAAATGGATTCTAAAGGTTAGCATACACATAGGTAACCTTGGACGGATATTGAATATGGAGTAGCCTTTGTAACGTTAATTGATTATAATATTGATTTTAGCCTTACATTATCAAATCGTATTGTATTCTTGAATAACATTGTGTGTAGTGAATACTGGTAGTCTAACCTTAAGTGGATTTGGAAGAAGCCTTTCTGCTCAGGAGCAGAGTGCAAGGACAGGCTCAAATATCAGCCCGCCTTATCTTACCCTCATAAGTTGCTCTCCTCCAGTTGTATATATCATACCCTACGCGTCTTTAAGGTGATGTATAGTCATAACCAGATAGAGCCCAAGGCAGATAGGCGGCTTAGGGGATTATGGGTGAAGCCAGATAGAGACATTTTGTCTGGATCCATTTAACATATGGAAGCAGGCAATCTGTAAGGCAAGCCAGGAGGATGAGATATGATAAATGCTGTTTCGGCTGCAATATGACTATATCAAATACAACGTCAGCTTAGGAATTTGATTGATAATATTATTATTTTGAGAGCTACATTTCTAGATTTCACGACTGCATTGTGAACAAATATGATTACATTATTACCCTGCAAACGAGATCTCAGGCAAAACTTGTGCGGTTCTTGAGTCACAACTCGGGATCCCTGCGAGAATTGTGCACGTATCTGGTACGAGAATATGTGAACAGCTTTTGACTGTGTCATATTCTGTGGAATTCTATGTTATTTATATCAACCAGAACTTGGGAATTGAACGTTCACAACTGGGTAGAATCCGGGTAGGTCACAATGACATGAGATATTCCCGAGAATTGTGAACATGTCATTATTTCAATCAAAACTTGGAAATTTAATGTTCGCAGCTGGGTAGAATATCTCGTACCTTTCTTGTGTCATTGTGACCTATCAGGATTCTACCCAGTTGCGAATGTTCTGTTCTCTTTGGAGGGTATACATAATTGTAGTGAATTGTCAAATATGGGAATATTAGCTCTAGTCTGGTAACGAAACAGTGAGCCTTGGAAAAGATGACTGCACACTGGATGACTCTACAATGGTAATGTTCTGTAAAGGAAGTCGTCCACACACTTCCTCCTTCCCGTGATGCTGATGGGGAGGAATGAGCGCGTGGAGCCATAATGGGGGATTAGTTGGCGCCTCATGACCCAGAGATGTCGTAAGGCTTATGTTAATGACCATACAGACTTAGACTACTCAGGGAATCCAAATCACATCTAGGGAGTAGGTTTAAGGGCTAGGCGAGGGAGTGGAATATATAGTTCAGGTCCCCGAGTATGAATATACAGACTAATTGAGATTGGGCTTAGTATGCATGGATCTTGCACAGGCAAACTATGTGCTGAGGCGGTGCTGGAATCAGGAATTGATGAATATTTGAGCTGTGTCCTTATATCCTACATATATGTTCCTGCAAGCCGGATAATGAAGAAGGCACTGTTTTCTTTTGTCGGAATAATATTATATGATGGCATAATTATCTTGTAAAACCTTATAGGCATGTTTGCTACCATTTCATTAAGGAAGTGTCAGACGTCTTATCCATACTAAAATTTGATAAGACAAGAGCTGGCAATCCGATCGCCACCATCACAATTATTGTGAAGTTATTAAACACATACCTTTATTAATGGAGGCTAGGGCAATTATAAATAGGGGATAAGAGAAGGTGGGCTGGAGGTATCAAAACGTTGAGAGGAAGGGAGCAGGAATGAATAACAGACGGAAATAGATACAGACATAGAATGTGTCGGCTGTTAAGATGGAAGTAGATCTGGATAAGATGACAATAACGGAATGGGAAAGGTACTTGTAACTGGGCTGAATACAGTACTTTAGGCCACTCAAAAACAAATCGTTTCTCATCACTGTGCCCATCATATAAATCATGATTTTGGGAAACCTTTTTAATGTATCTTGCCACAAGTAAAAAAAGAATTAAATAAAAAGCGCCCTCGTCATATTTTTTCTCTCTGCTTGGTGACCTTATTATATGACAATACTATTAAGACGTAGATCTGAATAGAACAGTAAAACAGGAAGGGGACCTCAAGGCTACTCTTTAACAATACAGCAGACTGAGTCAATCTTTCTGGCTGCATCTTGAAGCAGGATATAAATTGAATGTCAGCTACATGTGATTCAAATGGATCGGACCGCAGACTAGTGGTCCCCACAAAGTCCCTTTGAGCAGCTATTGTCAAGTGGTAATGAAACTCTGTCTGTCTCAGCCGAGTCTAATTGTGGGGAGGGAGTAAAAGACACCAGTACTGGAGCCCCGCCAGACTAAACGGCCTTTAGCATGGGGCCTTTAATCACGTTTAAATCAGAAACAATATCCTTGCTCATTTAATTCAAGCGGCGAATGAAGTATGGGAAGGCAGATGGGGCAAAAACATTAGGCAGGGAATTAAACATGGACGAAATAGTTAGAGATAGATGGCTAGAAAGGCCCGAAAAGCAGAAACTAGAATAGATGAGAAAATATTCAATTGAGAGCAAAGCGCAGATATATATGCAGAGAAAGTTAAAACTGTAGAGAAGGGAAATGCAAGGAGACGCAGAGACAGACATGGCAGCCATGACAGACAGACAGGCACACCATGACTGACAGATATGAAAATAAACAGAATATCAAGTGTATCGGAGAAAATGCATCTCATCTCTAAAAGTAACTAGGAAATGGTCCATGAGAAGAGGACTCTGTTATAGCAGGGTGTAAGCAAATTTGCAATACCGTGGATGTGTCTGACACAGAAATAACAGTGTAGAAAACAACAATAGCCTAAGGGACGTGACCAAAAGGGCACAGGGAGTGGTGAAGAAGAATACAGAAGGCAAAGCTTTGCTGCTCGACATGACCCTTGCCTGATGGATCATGCTTGAGGGAATCTGTAAAACCCTCTTCTCAGAGTGAAATAAATAAAGACTATCTACAGATAGCCACAGAGATGCAGACACAAATACCATTATCATAACTTGTTTCAATCCAGGCACTTATTATTAAATGTGTTTGGTCAAATACGGGACCCCATAGGCTTACAGCAGGAGTAGTGTATCAGTCCACTTCCGGTAAAAGTCGCCTGTATCAGAGTTATTTGAAACTCTTGTATCACATTGCTTCCGGCCTCAGCACTGGCGCATTAATATGTATATTCACTGTTGATGTTTTGATTGTCATTATTGGGGAATCACACGCCGAATCACAGGCTTAAACTGATCACCTTGGTTATACTGGGAGTAGATGAATGTATAGCACAAGGCATGCCACAGCTAGACGCCAACCAAGCTGCTGATCAGTTTAAGCCTGTGTGCTGAATGGCCTGACTGGGACTGCAGCGGTGGTCTCAGTAGTTGGGGCAGCTAATATTGGGGAGGGGGCAAATTGCAGCTAACCACGACTGCTTCATTGGGGCATATAAGCCGACAGACAGGGTGGAGGGGGGGGGCAGTCAGAGCTGAGGGCGGACTAGGCTTACACGTTACAGTCCGTCCCAATAAAGCCATGGACCATACCTGGGAGGGGGGGGGGGGGGTGTAGATGTTGTTGAAGGTTGGCTAAATACTTGCAGGCCCAGCAGGGTCACTAAATTCTCAAAAGGGTAGGGTTATATTTCGGCTATTCTGACAGGATTATGTTTTAATTGTGTTCCTTTTTCGATAATTAACACATTTGAATCGAACAGTAAGCCTAATTTGTAGAAATAAAGGGAATATATACACCTAGAGTAGGGGGGACTCTTTTTTTCTGCGTAGTCAGAACACCAGAGGTGCTATGGCCACCAGTTGCTCCAATCCAGTGAGTAAACACACATAAAATGTCTAATTTCATGGCCAAAAAGCATTCAATAATAAGAACAGTATCATTCCAAGTGAGTTTGGGGGGTCTGTATCTCGTATCGATTTTTTTAAGTATCAGTCATCGGCCTATAAGGCCTCAGACTGATACTTAAAAAATTCTCAACGAGATACGGACGCCCCAAACTCACTTGGAATGATACTGTCTACATATCATGAACCAAGCTGCTTAGGGGATTGTTATGGGTGAAGATAGATTAAGTTTAGATCCCTCAAACATATGGCAGCAGGCAATGTGCTAGGTGTTCCAGGAAGAGAAAACATAATGCATGCTACCTTAGCTGCAATGTAATTATAATACACTATTGAATTGTCCATCATATCTGAGCTGTCTCCCTAGATACCCCATGTAAGCAATATAATGAAGTCAACTGTTATACCCAGAGGCGGTGTTTATCATTATCATCCTCTTGTAGACTGGTAGAGAGGCAGATGTTAAGTTTCACTAGGAAGTGCCAGACGTCTTATCCATATGTAAATTAGATGGGGCAACAGTTGATAATCTGATCAGCAACAGTGTAATTATTGCCTGATTCTTCCACACGAATGGAAGCTATAAAACATATCAGATCAAAAATGGAGGGTAAACAGAGGTGGGGAAGAGGGAGAGGTAGACTTGATGCTAAAAAGGCTGAAAGGAAGGTCGATGAAATCTGGTACAAACATTCAAATGATCGGATTGGGAGATTGAAGCAGATGGAAAACATACATGGGAGAATCTTTTAAAGAAGGAAATGGCACAACTATAAGATTCTAAGGAAGGAACGGGAAAGATGTGCAAAACAAATTTATACCTTTTACAATGCAGTTATAGCTTTAGATTTGAATGAATAGAATGAATAGAACCAGCCAGGGGACTTTCACGCTCCTCTATAACAATAAGGCACGCAGAGTCAATGTTTCTTGCCGCATCTTGCATCAAGGTATAAATTAAATGTCTGCTGGTTGTGATTCAATTGGAATGGACTGCAGACTGATGGCCTCCGCAATGTTCCTTGGAGTTGTTATTGTCAAGTGGTAATGAAACTCTGTCTGTTTCAACTGAGTTTAATTGTGGGGAGGAAGTAAAAGATACCAGTGTAGCGGCGCCACTCCAGTAGGAGTACTTTAGCATATGACCTTTAATCAGGTTTATATCAGAAACAAAATCCTCGCTTGTTCAGACGGGAAATGAGGGGAACGCAGTTGGAGTTATAGGCCTACTATCAGGCAGGGAACAATAAATGAAGAAATAGCAACAGATGGATAATATACAAAGACAGAAAGAGCAGAGACTAGAGTAGAAGATCAAAATAGAATAGCAAGAGCGGAGCGCAAACATGCAGATAGAGGGATAGAAAAGGGAACAGCAGGGTAGATATAGATATAATGAGAGATATAACCCAGGATACTTGCAGTTCAGCATTTGGAGAATAATTATTGGATGGATCATCAAACCACATCGGTACATAGTAAAACATTAATCATCTTCGTCCTGATGATAAAAAGGTATTTGATAAAATATATCAAATGAATATAAATAGATAGGTAAATATCCATTTAGAGTAAGCAGGAAGGGAAGGAAATTCCATGGATAGGCGAACTTCCAAGACCCTCTGCCAAAACCGATTTCAGTTGTGAGAGTGCTTTTACAATTCTCATTCCAGACTTGAAGTAGATCAATATAAACATGCAATCTATGTCTGTGTGAATGAACAGCACATGTGCCCACCAACATACACTGATTTGTTGTAAAACTCATCGCGTAGCATTGGGCAAGCGTACAATAAGCTATTTATAGATAATTTTTATGCAGTATTATTGTAGACGATGCCACAAAAGAGATAATACAGGGCATGCCTATATAATACATCTATGTCTATATGAAAGAACAAACTCCTAAGGGTACACAACTTAATTTGATAGGAGGAAGAATATTATTCAAAATCAGATTCCGTGTGACTTTAATTTAATCAAAACACAAAGTTGAAATACATAAATACATAATTCATTCATGTAACTCGGTGAGCCAGAAATATAGCTTACCCAACGTTCAGTTCAGCTATTGCCTCAAATTGAAGTCATCAGTTCAATTGTCTCACTTTCTGAACATAATGTGATGTATTTCACTAGGTTTGTTGTTTGCTAAGGTCTTTATGGTGAAAGTTGAAAGCTAGTAGCTCCTCACACTCATGCATCTTACCGACCTATCCTCTCACTAACTGATGCAGACACTGACATGGAACTCCATCAACCCTTACACGCGGGCCTTGTCATACGTCACTTCCTGTCCACACTAGGCATGCTGGGATACGACCAGCCTCTCCAGCGACCAAGATGAAGCCACCATCTTCAATCTGAGAATGTTCAACAAGAAATACAAGCGGGTAAAAAAGAAGCATGCGAAGGGGAAATTATCGGGAAATGATCAAATTAAAACCAAGAGACACTCTTCACAAGGCCTTTGGAAAGTAAAAGAAGAAAAGACATTCTTGAAACTACATCTATTAATGTCTCATCCTGCGCCACTTCTTGCCCATCAGCCTCGTCTCGACATCATGCACATGGGAGACAAGATGGCGCTTGGGCTTTCCCGGGGGCGTTGCGGGACTGTCTGGTTCACCAAGTGACCTCAGGAAGATTGAGGTAGAGGCATATATGTGTGTGGCAATTGACACTGAGCGATGGGTCTGAATAGGAAAACTGTTCACATGAAAATGTCATGGACAGGGGTAGGGGGACACATTTGGACATCAGCGCTTTTCAATGCCCTCATACATCTTGTTGCTGCGAGGTGGAATGCATGCATGTATGAATATACAATCAATGTGTTCTCAAATAGAATAACATCTATTGCAATTATACCAGGGCTCACAGCATATACGATACATATTATTTCTTTAACACATTCAAGGCATTATTGAAAGTTTGAAATTACCACCAGTCTGCTACTATGCAGGATATAATTATTATGTTTCGTTATTCTCCAATACTTTCAATGTCGGCAACTTGGTCCCCTGTGTATTTGAGATACTTCTTCTATTTCAGGGAAATCTTTATTGAGCCAATTTACACGTTTACATGAAGATTTGATCTCATCATAGTATTTTATATGTGTGTACACTTACTATCAGCTAATGGTCCTTCACCGCTGTCGCTGTCCCTCCCTTTACCTCTGGGGTAATCGTGTGCGTAGCTATGCTAGGGTGAGAATCTCTCTCTGCCATTTTACTCTCTCTGTCAATACCATCGCGGAAATGGGTGGAATTGGGGAGGCCATTCGCATTTACAGTGCAATCGACCTTGGAGATTACCGCTTTCATGTGCGATTTTCTCTTGTTTGGTTAAGTCTTTATGGATGGAAGGGCGGACAGAAAGTGGAAAGCATTGCCAGTTTAGCGCATACCTTAAAAAGTGTCCTTCCTACCTATCAGTAAACTGTAACAGAGAATATTGTTCTGCTTTATATTCGGGAGTAGTGGGAGCCTTGACTAACCCTTCCTCCAACACAATTATCACTACTTCAACCTCTCTCGTTCTCAAAATATCACAAAAAGATTATGGTAAGAATGCAAATCAAATGCAATCTTCCAATCTTCTGATATTAGCAGCAATTCAATCCTTCTTCAAGACCATTCCCTGCTTTGATCACTGTGCGGGGAAAATACCATTGCTGACAATGGGTGCAATTGCCATTCATCTAACAAACACAGAAATAAACTTCTTAGGGTTCTTGAGAGAAGTGAATTTTTGTTTGATTTTTCCTACCTATCAGCACAGTGAATAGTCAGGAAATGGGTCAGAAAGAATAGGAAGACAGAGACAGGGGAAAGTAGGGAGTACGGAGCTAATGTTGCTGGGTTGATTTGAGAGGCTGAATTATCAGTGTAAGTGGGGAAGTAATGTATATGCTACGTTCAAAGGGAATTTTTCCTCCTTCTGACAAGTACACGAGCAAATACAGTGGTTGGGAACGGTTGAAAAGTATTATGTAATCATCGTGGGGAGTGAATAATATGCCCATAGTGATTTCTTCACTAAAGTGGAACCTGCTTTCACTTTAGCACAAATAAGTGCCCACCCCAACCTCACCCGACCTCATTGCCTTCACTCAGATTAAATATCTATATGCACCATGTATCAGTCATAGTGTATCGGAGGAAAACTGGAGATCACATAATAATGGTCATTTGCTAACTGCATTCATATTTATATTCTACAAATTACACACAACGTACACTATTAATCTTGTGAGACTTATCCAGGGAAGCACTGTTATGAATGTGCATATGTTATTGTGGATAGATTGGATTATATGATATATGGAAGGTTTGGAACATACAGGGGATTAAGTGTACATACCGTAAACTCCCGTGTACTACCCGCATATCGCGTATAACCCGCACCCCCAACTCAGGAGAATCCTATAACCCGTTTTTGGATCTGAAAATTTCTATTTTAGTACTGTGCTATTATGATAAAAACCCTCGTTTAACCCGCACCCTATATAGGCATGTCTGGTATCAAATGAAAGCTGAGTTTGGTTCGCGTACAACCCGTGGGTAGTACGCGGGAATTTACGGTAGTATGAGCCAATGGGAGTGTGTGTGTGGTGTAAGTAGCTTACGGCAATGGGAAACACATATGGTGTAAGTAGCATAGGGCAATGGGAGTACACATATGGTGTAAGTAGCATAGAGCAATAGGAGTACACATATGGGTCAGAATTTTGAAAAATGTCACTTTCTGGGGCCAAAAGTGAAAAACAATGAAAATTCAAAAAACTCAATTCATCTTTACACAAGTTAAGTACATTGAAAGACATATATCTTAGGTGTCTGAAAACAATAATTGCATGCTTTAACTCCCGGGGGTGCAGTTTTGATTGTACGTCGAACACATTGTAGAGTAAAAGTGTCGGCAGTTACGCCCAAAACTATTACAACAAGATTTTTATATCTGAGAAACACCACAGTGACTTCTAAATTCATTTACAAGTAGCCTTAGTATGTGTGAATAGGCATACCAAGTTTGAAAACACTTGACCATAAACCTTCTGATTAATTGTCGCTCAGCAAACTTTGCGAAAATATTGAAAATGATGAAGTTACAGCATTGGTTATCACATGGCATAACCTCTGCTACATATCTTAAACACCTTCCACAGCTATCTATTCTTTATTTCTATGTACAAAACAGGTTGGACGTATATTTTAACCCTAAAACACACCAGTTATAACACATTTTATGCCAAATGGTATTCCTCCAAATATGTCGAAATAAGGGAAAACTTGGGTAAAAATGTAAGGGCAGTCACTTTTAGGGGAAAAAAATGAGTCGTGCAGTATGGGCAAAATGACTATTTGGGATGGTAGAAGTCCCATAGGGGCATTCTCTGTTAAAATATGGAGATGATTCACTGAGTGAAAGTAGTATATTTTACAAAATATAATAAAAGTGTCGGCAGTTACGGATTCTTAGTCAACCCTGACAAATTGAAAAATCAGCAGAATTTATATATTATTTGTTCAAGCTATTACAGCACATAGCCCCTCATCATGCTGTACAGAGAAAATGTTTATACCATTATTATTAAGGTATGTATGGCAATAAATACATTTCTGCGTAACTGCCGACTCTTTTACTATATGAATGACTATTTTCTGCTGTATTTATAACAAGCATGTTCTTAGCATAAGTATAGCACACTAAAATGTTGAAGGGGATGTGTAGGCATATTATAAACCACAGAAAGCACAATTAAGATGATAATTACAGCCTCAACAGGGATTTCTGTTGACATTTTGTTCATTTTCTCTCTGAGACACCCTTTAACAACCCTTTTAGTAAACTAAAACATGCTGAGCTGCTTCAAAATCACACTATATTATGTATTAATGTCCATTTCCCAAAGTTGGTTTGAGATTTCTAGGGGATGCACAATATTACAGCATCAGGAAAGGTTTTGCAATAGACCAGAGTAAAAGTGTCGGCAGTTACGTAAAAGTGTCGGCAGTTACACGAATGTTGCCCCCCTTGTCCCACTACACAAGAGCAAGGGATTAGGCTGGAAATCCTATCAAGATTGAATGAACATATACCTCTCATGGTTGTACATGTTTTAGAAATGATAGGCATGGGGTATTTTTTGGCCACTCTTATTATATTCCAAAATCACTCTTTCGGGCCTGGAGAAGTTAAAAATCGGTGTAGCCTCACAAATTTCCCCCCGTGTTAATATGCATTAGTCCCCCACTTTTGAATGTAAAATCCACATTAGGAGCCCCTTACTGATAGGCCACTGGATGCTCCAAAAGTAAAAGTGTCGGCAGTTACATGAGGGTCATTTCAGGGACAAAAGGCTATAGGGAAAAATCTAGGCCAGATATCTCGAAAAGAAAATTGATTCTGTTGGACAACATATATAAGTAATAGAAAACCATGATGAGGAAGGGTTGTGACTATTTCTGTTGATGTGGGGGAGTTATGAAAAATGTAAAGATGGGCTGAACGCACAATTTGGGGGTATTTAAGCCCTTTCGAGGGTCATAAATCGAGAAATATCCACTGTACATCCAAGATTTTACATTTTTCTGAAAGCTTGGACTGGTCCCTGGACACCAAAAATAACTGGATTGGTGCAGGCATTTTTTTTGCAGAGCTGTTTGAAGGTGAAAAACACCCAAAAGTGACATTTTTCAAAATTCTCACCCATATGGTGTGAGTAGCATAGGGCAATGGGAGTACACATATGGTGTAAGTAGCATAGGGCAATGGGAGTACACGTATGGTGTAAGTGTTAAAGTAGCATAGGGCAATGGGAGTACACGTATGGTGTAAGTAGCATAGGGTAATGGGATTACACATAATGGTGTAAGTGTTAAAGTAGCATAGGGCAATGGGAGTACATGTATGGTGTAAGTAGCATAGGGCAATGGGAGTACACATATGGTGTAAGTAGCATAGGGTAATGGGATTACACATATGGTGTAATTTAGTGTTAAAGTAGCATAGGGCAATGGGAGTACACGTATGGTGTAAGTAGCATAGGGCAATGGGAGTACACATGTGGTGTAAGTAGCATAGGGCAATTGGTTACTCGTGTGGTGTAAGTTATATTTATATAGGCTAATGGGGGTGTACACGTGGTGTGAGTAGTATAGACTAATGGGAATACCCACACTGTGTAAATAGTATCATGAGCCGGAGATAATTGGAGAACACATGTGGTGTAAATAGTATAGGCTTATGTGAGTACACAAGTGGTGTAAGTAGCAATGGGAGTACACATAATGGTGTTAGTTAGTAGTAAAAAGGAATGGGAGTATAATGCTGGTGCTAGTTGTAAAGGGTAAAGGGGGTATGCTAGTAAATTTGGTGTCAGTAGTCTAGATACATGTGAGGGTTTTACACAGACGGTGTAGGTATAGTGTATACAAAATGGTAGTGGGTAGTGTAGAAGAATGGACGAATACAGATGGTGTATGTGTTATATACCGAGTATACATATATTGATATAATATGTGTGTGTGTAGATTTCGACTTTAAGCAAGAATCCAGAAATGCAGCCACCCCTGCAGTAACGCATAAAACACGTACAACTGTATTTTCCCAATATGCACATTTAATGCTCTCTGATATCGTGGGTAAACAGGGCATGTGATACACATGAAAAAAGGACTACACAATAAACTACAATACCATTGTATGATGTCCATATATGTCCAACCCTTCCACTTACACCCCCAGCCCCACCCCGCCCTGCAGCATCCCTAGTTCTGGGCATATCTTAACGGCGGCTCCGCTATCATCAAATAATTACTATCTGCTCCTCCATCAAAATGCTCTCTCTGTACATGCAGGGCAATATGTGACGGTAAAATGAGGACGAGGCTGCATATGACTAGACCACTGTATGCTCATGGGCACTAGACGTCCAGCATTGACTGTAAATTGATGTATATTCACATGGTCCCACTTCTGAAAAAGCCATTATATGACTAGACTGGACAGATATGGTTACTTTATTGGGCCCAGATAATGGTACATGGAGTGAGAATCGAATATCAGGCTTCTTTTTGTTGAGTAGCATATCAGATTTTCACTTCCATACATGTAAACATAGATTATGTCCTAAAACATCCATTAACTTGTTCCGACCATTTCTATCTACATCTGCCCTAAATAAACTTTTTTCTTTCAAGCCGGTCATAGATTGCAATCGGTCATAGATTGCACCCGGTTATAGACTTTCAACTTGGATTGAATTGGTGAACCACAGTCATAATATGTTTTAGAAATCTACCATTAGTGTATTTTAGCCCAGTATTGCAAATGTCAAAGTATTAAATAAATAAGAACCTTCCATTTTAGTATGTGTCACTATACATATTTGAGAAGGCAGGTCGTCCCTGGCCATGTGCATGTATGGCATCTCCTGCTGCAGTGGCCCATGCAGTACCATCAGCAGCATTTAACACTCACCTCAGGAGCAGGGCATAGCAAGACCTATCTTATTTGACATAGAGCATCCCCTCCTGACCCCGAATACGAATGCAAGCAGCCATAACGACAGCAACAACTCTGTGGCAGTCGTATATTTTCTTTTATGGTGCACAGGGCACTGTTAGAGCTGATTTTGGTGACTTCGTGAAACCACAAGTTATGTTCCACATAGATCAGCATGATGGGCCTTACGATATGAAGGATCTCTCAACATGCCTCATAACTCCTATTTCTACCATCTAGTCTACCCCCTGTGTAGCCTGGTCTTTTGTGCTGCACTGGTACACAGAACAAGTGCACCTATTGTGCGCATGCCCTCCATGACCCAGGACTTCCGGTTATGGTTACTGCAGCACCACGTCGTGGAGTACTGCCACAGATCCCCCTGGTGGTGAGGATATAGCTGTTGGGGTTACAGGGGGCAGGTTCATGACTGTGGGGGTAGGTGGAGGGGTATGAGAAAGTAGGCAGGGTTTTATGCGAAACCTGAGGCTATCGACCCGAAAATCAATTGACACATGGATAATCATTAATGCGTACAGAACTGGAGGAGACATATACACGCATAACAAAAACAGCTCCATTTAGAGAAGTGGTTTGTTGTGGCATCACGTGGTGGTCGCCATTTTGTTTCTGAGAGGGCGCTCGTCGGCATATGAGGAGGCCCTGTATGGCTGGGGAGGGTCAGTGCACGGCCATCGCCTGACGGCTAATGCATTGGGGGGAGGGGGAGCTATCTCGTGAGACCCCGGACAAAATGGCGGCCATGTTGCATAGTGAGGGCTCTTGTGTAAAATAGCCACCGCGCTTAAAACTAATGCAATAGAAACCCAGCGGAGGCCACGGCCAACAATTGGGAAAATCCCTGAAGCAAAAACTAACTTTCATGACAAAGGCACATTCCCCCCACAATGTGAGGTTTACCCAGAGGACAGGGGTGAGGGAGGCATTTAAGGCTGCAGCATGTTGGTATTTTGCCGTCTGATTGGTGGATAGACTATAATGAATTGGTCAATGGCATGACTCCTCCAAAAATGATACTGGGACACTTTGGGTAGAGTGAAGCTTAAAAGTGAACTAGAATTAGGACATGCCCAGCTGATTTTCTATGGGCTACAACAATCTAGAACCAGTGAGTATAATATGGTGCGGTGCAGTGCAAATATTGTACTGACCATAAAAGGTCAAACAGTATAATAATACGGGTAAGGATTATTTAATTGGATGTAGCTGAAATATTCCTCACAGGACTCAGTTACTACCCTGAATATGATACTAGTAAACAGTAAAGTGTTTCACTTGAAAACAGGAAATTCTTTAAAGCTGACATGCAAAATATCCCAATGACCCGTGTCACTCACCTGTATCTGGTAATATGTATCCCCTGTCTCCAATTTTCGTTTCCTCATTCCCTTAACTCATTCATACTAATAGCCTTATCCCACTATACATCCTCATTCCGACCTTTGTTCTATATTATATCTATTCCCCTTTCATCCCCCGCCATACCGGCCATAGTTTCCGATCCGCTGAGCGTTTCCTTCCCTTCATCCATCCGATACATTTCTATCCCTATCCCCTTCTCCCCTTGCTCCCGCGGCCCACCCTGTTCGACAGACAGTGGCGGCGAGGGCAGAGTTCTGGGAGGCCTGAAGTACCCATCGAACCATACATATTTGATACCAGCATTAGGACGACATGCCGGGCGCCAGTGGTTCCCGGTTTCCCGCCTTAACCCAAAGTCGTCTGTATCTCCTTTTCCTGCCCCAAAAAGTCAAATGGTCTTTACCTAATCAGTTCATACCATAATAATATGACATTTTACGCTGATGTGAACACGCTAATTCCTTCTTCCTACAAATACTATGAATCACTTTAAGGAAATGTCAAGAAATTGATGAGAAATGCTCATGGAATATGGAATCGGCTTCCTAAATTCTGCTTGAAATGTAAGCACAACACGAGAGGGTCAACGTTCAGTTGGCACCCGATGCAATTGGGAAGGGTTTAAGACATGAATAAGGCATAAGGTAGAGGCATTCCGCTGATGTCCTCATATCGGTGATGTGGCTCTGAGGCCCCCAGCCACCTCAAGCCCATCTGTGGCACCCACACTTTTCCATCCCCGATACATACATCTATTTCTGGCTTCCCCTCTGGTGCTATGTATGCGTACAGTATAAAACCGATAGCTGATTATGATATCATATGCAGGCAGAGCCAACAGAGGCTGCCACTAAATGGGAACCATTAGCAAAGAAAACTGTTTATCTCTGGAATTTTTCGTGTTCTAATGATTTTATAATCCAGCTATGGTACATCTTTTAGCCCCTACATAATACACACTCGCTGAGATGTGACCATCTTGTTGACTGCTAGACGCTTTATGAGGTGCATGGGCATCAGACTTGAGACAGTACACATTAATAGTGCCTCTTGGAATGTGATGCCTTTCATTCCATTATTATTCAGGTTTCTCTGTCCCTCCTCTCTGACATTGTTTATTTCAAAAATCAAGCTATGCCTTAAGATATGAATCCTCTGATATGACATCATGTATTTCCTAACAGAACATGTCAATTTGTATATTCAGCCTCTTATGTGCCCTTATGATGATAACAGAGTCGCCTCAGAGGCAGTTGTTCCTTCAATTCGTCGCGAAAAGCAAGATATTCCTTTACGTACTCTTCCATTGGTAGAATAATGAAAGTATAAAAATATCCCATTCTAATCAGCTGAGGGTGGGCGGGTGGAAAGCAAGAAGGAAGGCAGGGTAATTAAGCTGTCCATGCACCTATTGCATTTAGCTGAAATACACCGTTAGGCAGCATCTAGTATACTATTGCCTTAAATGTCACTGATATTCCAAATGTACTTTGAAGTTATTAAGCTCAAGTGACATTTCCACTATAGACTTTATCAAAGGTGCTGCTTTAATGTAAGTCTTACACTGAAGACATCGAGTTATATGCGGGCCTAGGTGGCACGTAGTATGCTATTAAGTTACCTAGAACCTCCCCAGGGACTCAGAGACCACTGTCAATAATGTAAGGAATGTGGGAGGCTATGAATGTAGTCATGACCTGGGAACTTATACCTGCTCAGCTCATAGTAGAGTCTGTAAAATTACTGAAGACACTTCCATATTGCCTTATATCACTTGTAACTCCCAGCTATCATTTGCATGTAGCATGTAGCATCCACACCAATATGCACCAGTACATATAAGTAGTATAGTATGTATCGGAACGGGACTATAGTTAAGTACTGTTTATTACTCAATCGACATGCAGCCAATCAGAGGCCTCCATTTGGTCACGTGACCCGTTGCCATGGTAACGTGACCTACTTAGGGCTCTCAGCCAATCAGAAGCCAGCATTCTGGGTGACCTACTGACCTACTTAGAAGCTCTCAGCCAATCAGAGGCCGGCATTCTGGTAACCATGGTAACGTGACCTACTTACATCACGTGACCTACTTAGGCTCAGCCAATCAGAAGCCGGCATTCTGGTAACTAGGGTAACGTGACCTACTTAGGGTTTGTTTGTAAACAACACCACATGGCTCTCTTGTTTGTAAACAACACCACGTGACACGTGACTGTTTGTAAACAAACAAACAAAAAAAAGTTATGTAACTTATATATAGAAATAAAAACACAACAAGATAATTTCTTTTCTTTTCATTTTATTCTTTATTTTCATTTCAATCAGAAAAAACACACAAGTTTATGCTTTTTTAGCTTGCTTCTTCGATTTGCAGCAACTCAACAGGCCGCAAAGTCTCACGCCGCCGTCACTCGCACCACCACACCCCGGACGACTTCTCTCCAATAGACATTGCACGACTTTGGATAAATCCAACACCATTTCGGCAAGGCAGAGAATCTTTGCCTCCATGAAACGGCCGCCATCGCAACAACCCGTCACAACAGCATCATCGATAGCTTCTGACTCACGGCCCGGTCGCTCAGCTTTGGGATTTTGCTCATGCGCATGACGCACTTCTTGGGGTTTCTTGTTCGACATGCTTCAATTAGGAAATGAACGCAATGAGGTCCACAGGTGTCAGCAGAAGTGTCTTGTAGTTGAATGCGGTTTCTTTGCCACTTGAACGGAGCAGAGCGTTCCACGAAAGACAAGAACTCCGCACTCAGCGGCGGTAAGCCGAAGGAATCAAAGTAGTACACTTCACCCGTGCTCGACACGTAAAACGCCACCCAATGCTGACCTGGTAAATGTTGCGGATCTGTGTTGCTCACGAAACAAGTGTCTTTGATAGGGTGCTTCGGAATAGTGTCACAAGAGAAAACGCCCAGGAAACGATGTTTTGTGTGAACGTTTTCCTTCAACACTCTGCTTATTTCAAGCGTGTTCATACGATACGCCAAGTACCGCCGTCTTGTCTTCAGTTCATGTGGTAGTCGGTGACGGGGTGTCGATCTCGGGTCAGCTCGACGACGTTGTCGTACACCAAGTAGAGTAGCACCGTTGTTGTCGCTTGTAGCGTCGAGCGGAAACTGACTTCCACCCTCAGCTGACCCGCTCTTATAAGGTTCACGCGACACCCGTCGTGCGATCTGTCTGGGGTTAAGTCGAGGGGGAACACCGTGTAACCGTTCAGGAATTGATCGTATGAAATACCGCAGGAGCGCGCGCCCTCGTACATCCCCGTTTCCGTGTGTAGCGCCAAGTACTCTCTCACGGCCGCTTTGGTCTTAAAGTCGGGCACGTAGGCGTCGTTCGGCACTTTCTGATCGTTCACTATCACTTGAAGCGAGCTGATGTCGTAATGCTTCATCTCGAACGGGTTCTTGGTGTAGCTACCGTTGAAGGCGTCGTGGTCAAGGAAGCAAATCATCATCGACTTGGGAAGCTGGCCTGTGTTGGAGTGCGTGTAGCTGTGATCTCTGTTACCTTGAGGGATGGCGTACGTCGTCACCTCCACTCTGTTCACCGGGTAGTCGAAGGGCCCGTGTTCTATCACCGCTCTCTCGTGCGTTTCCGCTACAGCGTCCGCCACCAGCACGCGTCGCACGTAGAGCTTTGCTTTGTAGATCTTCAAGCTGTAGCCTCCGTCAGCGGCGCACATCAGATAGAAAGAGGGCGCCGCTTGTTTCAGAGTGAGATTGATTTCTGTCTCTCCAACGATGAGCTTCGGTTGATGAGCCAGGTCAAAGTGCAGTCGCGCCATCAGCGAAAAGCGCTTGTTGGAGATAAGCTTCTTGCGCGCTTTGTACCCCGCATTCGCGTCATTCAACGTGTCAAACTGACCGGGCGTATCTTCATGCCACCCCTGGGCGCTCATGACGCCGTCCTTCACGTCTTTGTTGCAGTTGAGTAACCCTTCCAAGTAAGCTCGGTAAGGGTAGGTCTCGGTGTTGCCAGACACTTTGAAACCGCCGATGGAGACTTGGACGTCTTTGAAGAGCGAGTGAGCCAAGTTGTTCACCGGAGCTACCGCGTCAGTGTCCTCGATCGCCGCTCCGTTCGCTTTCAGCACTTGACATTCCAGATGAAGGTAATTCTCGTTCAGGTCTGTGTACTCTTGCGACTTGTTGATGGTGAAATTTATGTTACCTCCATCCTCTAAAGAGTTTTTTGTTTCTATCCCCAGGAAAGACGACTTTAAGATAGTAGTCTGAGTCGGCGCTACGGTGTGCAGGTCGAGCTCAGAGAGCACGCACTCGTTACTGCTCTCGTGTACGTAAGCCATTGTGTTCTCTCTTCACGCGGCCGACAGACTGACGCCGGCCTCCTCCAGTCTTTTTATTTATACCTGAACGCCTAGGCGCTTACCGGTCGAATACATCCCCTCTACGTCTCTTGCAAGAGCCACCGCCCGTCTGAGGAGAATGCCGGCGACGTTTCGACCCTTTCTTAGACGCGACAGGCGTCTTTCCTCCCGAGAACGCCGTACTCGCCAGTCTCTTCAGAGCGCCTGCGCCTCGGTCTTTCACGCTGCTCTTTAAAGTCCGACCCGCCAGCACATCTTTAGCTACGCCCACACCGGCGCGGAGCAGCGTTTTTCCCACCGACTTCAATAGCGGGGTAGCCGAGCGCATCAGACCTAACAGAGCGCCGCCCAAACCGTGCCCGCTCTGGAAAGAGCGCCCGCTGTACACGTTGACGCCGTTGCCCAGCTGCGCGTTGTAGTAATCGCTGTACCCTCTGCCGACGGTGCGCCTGGGTGGAAAGTATGGAACGCGTTGACGCATCATTTTTCTCTCTTTCAGCGCTCAATAGGTCTCAGATGAAGTGTCACGGTCACCTCGCCTCTACCGAATGGGATGGAATGACCGGATCGGTCTCTTAAATAGATGCCGACCTCGGTAAACCTCTTGGATTTCAAGGGGAAATAATCCAAATGGGGAAAACTGATAGCTTGCACGCCACCTCGACGCTTTCCGCCTCTGTCCACCGCCACGCAGCGCAACAGCGGCACTTGCATGTCGCCCACACGTCTCTCCTGGATCATGTCGGTGTATATGTACACAGAGTGCACGTCCCCGTAAACATCCATCGAGTAGGCGCCGGTAGTCGGCGACGCGAAACACGTCTTCTCTCCGAAGCCTAGAACGCATGCGAGATGCTGACTCAGCAGGACAGCACAGTGTCTCGGCGGTTTGATGGTGACGCGTTTCGTCTTGGCGTCGTACGATAAGATCCGCATCGGTTTGAGCAAGAAGCTGTCGCCCTCTAGTCTGTCATCTCGCAACGTCTCACTCAAGCGCTCGATTAGGGTGTGGTTGCTTCCGGTGAAAATAGGAGGTATCTCGAATATGTTTGGCATGAAACTGCGCACTCCCATGTCCTTCTCCATCTTTTCGATCATCTGTCTTGCTTGATGGCTGATCGTCTTCTTCTTCACCGCCGGGGACAAGAACTGCTTGTATACGGCATTCGTCTGTCTCAAGTCGACCTCTCTCTTGAACCTTTTTGTTTCCGGTTTCAATTGCTGCTCTTCCGACGTGTCTGATATCTCTTCCACCGTTACATAGCTCGCTTCCTTCCAGCTCAGCGGGAATTTTGAGCTGAACGTTAGCTTGCTCAGACCGTTTGCGTTTTTCATTCTCTTCCAGTCTACCTGTGGTTTTTTTCCTTCGGAGAATTTAGTTTCTTTTAAAACCTGGATCGCCTCCTCTAGCGAACCTTTGGTGCGCAGAGGAACAACGATGATCAAGTCGTCGTCGTGCACGTTAGTCCATTCTGTAGGGAGGATGATCTCAGTCAGAGCCGCTTCGTACGCTTCGGGCAGAAGGAGCGGCGAGTCGAAGTGAGTTCGGAAAGACGTCAAGCTGTTGTCAGGATAATACTCCATAGAGCTGTTGCTAGGTAGAGTGATGTTCATTTTTTTTTTTTTTTTTTTTTCTTTTTTCTACGTTATTTTTTTGACGGGGATCCACTCGTTGAACTTGTCGTCGTAACCTAACCAACGTACGAAAGCTAACTCTTTACCGTCGACGGTCTTGCGGCGCAACACCTCGTCTATCAGGTAGTTGTTGTCGTAACGACTCTTGTACACCTTCTGAACCTCTTCCGGGTAGAAGACGCCTTTTATCTCCTCGCCCTTGTCGTCTTTCAGCTCGAACCCTCTGCTTCCCAACGTCTTAGCAACGTCGACCACTTCCTCGCGCCAGTTTCCCTCGTACCCTTTGTCGAAGGCGCCTTTAGTTCTCAACATCCTCACTCTGTCACCCGGAGCGATGACGTCGACGGCGGACGTCTTTGTTTTTTTCTTCTTTTTCCATATTTCGTCGATTTGTTTGTTAGTTGGGAGATCTTGTCGGTAGAAAACTGTTTCGCTGTTTTCCGAGCTGACTTGAGCCGGCGCCATTTTCAACGTCTTGTGGTGAGTGCGATTGTAAGAAGACACTACATGGTGCAGTACGTCTACGTAGTGATACGTGCGCTTGTGTGTGAAATAACGCCACAGCTTCTCCTTCAGACTGCGGTTCAAGCGCTCCACTAGACTAGCTTTGATGTCGTCGTTCTCGCCAGTGAAGAACTCTATGCCCTCGCTCTTCAAGTGATCTTGAAAGATCTTGTTCAAAAACTCTTTCCCCTTGTCTGTCTGAACAGTGCGCGGTCGTCTCTCGCCAGTGCCTGTCATCTCTCGGAAGGCCTCGGTGACATCAGCGCCGCTCTTGGATTTAATGGGAACGGCCCACGCGTACCTAGAGAAAACGTCGATCGCCGTCACCACGTACCGGAAGCGGTCGTTGTGAGACGCCAAAGCTTGCATGTCCATCAGATCTATCTGCCACTGCTGATCGATTGCGCCGGTTATAGTCTTGTTCCTTGCGAATTTTCTCCGAATGGGTTTATGTTTAGTGTAGGCGTCCAGCGACACTAAAGCATCTCAGATGACGGCCGGGTTCAGGTGGCGAAAATGATGTTTCTGGAGTTTAGTCACGCTAGTGAAACTGGAGGGCGCTTTGACGTCGGTATATCTAGCTACTACACGCTTCTTTTCTTTTTCCTTCTTGGTCAGTCTCTTCACTGGTTTGCCCATGGTGGGCCTGTTGAGGGCGTGAACGACGAGCTCGCCGCTAGGCGGTTGCGCCCTCTCCTTTTCTTACTCGCCACGCTCCTATAGGAAGTCGGAGTTTGGAAAAGTTCACTGTCGTCCTCCTCGTCGTCAGAGGATTGATCGTCCACCTGGAGAGAAGAGTCTGCTGCTGCTACTGCTGCTGCTGCTGCTGCTGCTTCTCTTTCTTCCGAGTCGAAGCTCGGTCGTTTCCGACCTCTGTCAGCAAGCCGTGTGTCCAAACTTCGGCCAGGTCCGCTCGCTTTATACAGATGGTTTCCGATCAAGGAGTCTGTGGGAACTGCTTCGCGCAGCGCTTTCGTGAACGGCGAGTAGCCCGCCGGTCTGGGCGCCGTCTTCCTGAACCAGGCAGCGTCGTTCAGTAAGTCCACTATGTTGATGCGATGCTCAGGTGGTATTCTCCGACCCGACATCTCGCGCACCGCACCGTCCTCGTTCCACTTGATCACACCGGATTTCTCCAATTGTTTGTACGAGTGCGATTCCTCTTGGGAACTTGGTTCACCAACCGCTCGAGTAGGGACGCGCTGGCCTCTTCAGCAGACTGACGGAGGTGAGCCGGGGGCGAAGAAGAGTAGGACGAAGAGATGTTGCTGTTGTGGGGATTCGCGAGAAAAAATTGCAATCTATTCAACAACCTTCGGTATTTCAACATTTTCTCGCGCGATTCCAAAGTGGGGTCGTTCAACACTAAATCCAAGTCCCTGTAGATAAACTGTAGCACCTGGTGCAAGGCCGCGTCGGGATGAAGGGACTGTTCTGCCTGCTTGTGGTAATAGGCCATGTCGGCAGGTAGGCGGGCGGCGGTGGCAGGAGCGGAACTCTCGTTCTTTTCAGTGCGCTCATCAGGAAGAGGAGGAAGGTTTGGAGCAGTAGAAGTACTAGCAGCAGCGACTGCAGTAGTAGCAGCGCTAGTAGTAGCAGCAGCAGCGGGCACATGATGAAGTAGACCTGCTCGTGATGATTTGTAGAGCGTCTCAGGATCCACGAGCGCTAAACGTTTGTAGTGTTGTTGCTGCTCTGAGTCCGTCATGGGGACGACGGTGGCAATGACGCTGGTGGTGGCGGTAGTGGTGGTGGTGGTGGTGGTGCTGTCGGCGAGTAGGTGTCGAATGAGGTGTCTCATATACGGAGAATGCTCTTTATAAGCGGTAAGGCCATCCCTATGAGAGCCGGAATGAGGAAACCTCCCTCTTGTACCAAGACGCGTCTCTTTTTTTTGATGGGCGTAGATTTTTTGCCGACCTCCCTCAACACGTCAGCCGATTCTCGAAGCTTGTCCAGTTGTTTGTCGCTGAGCGGGATGTTCCCTACCAGTAAATTGTGACAGATCTCACTTAACGCTGCGATCAGATCATCGCTTCCAGAGTCTATTAGATGCGAGCAGTCCTTTGGCGAGCACTTAGCTAAGTGCTTGAGAGTACCAAAGTGTCTTTCGAGTAGATGAGAAGACATTTTTTTGCTACTGCTTTCTCTTGTTCTTTTTTTTGTCTAGCGGTACGAACACTAGCTGAGAGTGTATGGACGTCAAAGAGGAGCGTATTCTCAGATCGTCAGGTGTTGACTGCTTGAAGTCCAGAAGGAGGTATGAGTGAGGTCGCTTGAGTTCATGGGTAAATATACTAGAGAGGGCCGCCGCGTTGGACGGAAACACCTGGCGAGACAGACTAGCTATTTGCACCATGTCGCGCGGGTTCTTGAAAACGATCATGTAGTGAGCGTTCAGACTCATAGTTCGAAAGTCGGGTGATTTCTGGAATAGGTTCTGAGTGATGTATATGACGCTCACGTTCCAGTGATGCGAGTATTTAGTAAAGATGTCGGCTACCACTTGCTGATTGGAACTGCTCATCAGATAGTCCAATATCAGTAGAGTGTGGGGTCGTAAAGCGTCTTCTGCTACTTCCACGTCTCCCGCTATAGACTCTTTGCTAGGAAGACCTTCTCTGAATTCCACACCGTACTGATTTTGCATTTTTTCAAACAGAGGTTGCCACTCGCCGTAATGGTAAAAAGTCTTTTCCACCGGCGGCGTGACCAAATTGTTCACGTCGCTCAGAAATTGATCCACCAAGCGCGATTTTCCACAACCCGACGGACCGCTAATGATACAACTAAAGGGTCCTTGTAGTCGAGCGTCGAAATGAATTTCTGTGAAGAGTTTGCTTTTACTACTGGACATTTTTTTTGTTTTTTTTCAGGACGCGTCAGAGAGCGGTTGTGTGTCTGACTGTCTGCTGTGTTTCTCACTCGAACGGTCGGTAGTGAATGGTTGTGGAGAAAAGTCAGCCGACCTCTTTATTGATACCGGCCGGTGTCACAGTAGCGGCGGCAAAAGTGACTTTTTTTTCTTTTTTTTTTTTGCGATAAAATTCTATTTTCACTCAATAGTCATAAATGTTTGTATCAGACTCCAGAGGAGTCTGATACAAATATTTATTTTTTTTTAAAAAAAGAAGAAGAGGAGGAGGAGGAAGAGGAGGAGGAGGAGGAGGAGGAGGAGGAGGAGGAGATTAATTTTTTTTTTTTTTTTTTTTGATCATTTAGGCAAAGCTCGTCGCTTTGCCGTTTATTTTTCTATTTCTGTGTTGTGACACGATCGTCTCGAAAAAGCAATAAGGCGTGTGAGCGCGGCGGTGACAAATACATATTGGAGCGTATGGTTTAAAATAGTGCGTCCCTATCTTCTTCAATTCGGCTGCGTTGCAATATGCGGGATAACAAGTGACGACGTCGAAACGTTTAGAGACCGTGTTCACGTCGGCCACAACGCGCGCCCACCGAGTGGGAGCTGCAGTCGCTCCCAAGAAACCGATCGGCTTGTCGAATCGTTTCATAGCACTTATTCTCACTTTATAAGAGGAGGCAGGGTGAGGAGAGTAGCGGCGCTCTTTCTTTTCATGAAACGCCCAACGAGTGGGGGCGCTGAGAGCGGCTGTTATGCAATAGTAGAGTAAATGCTGTTCTGAGAAGACGGCTCTCGGCCATGTCGCTACGTTTTCCTTTTCCGCTCTTGTATAACGACGATGGCGCTCAGCTTTGCATTTCTCGAGAATTCGGTACGCTTCAAGAGAAGCGTGAACCTCAACTACGTGACGCTCTCTCCTTTGAGATAAAAAAATAGCCGGGCAGTTGAGGAGAGCACTTTGTTCGCGCGACCGTCTTTTAGAAACTCGCGCCCTCTGCAGCGCCATATTTCTTTCCTCCGAAACAAAAAAGACTGAGTGAAAATAAAAAATTTTAAAAAACAAAAAGCTCAAACAAAAAAAATAAGCAATAAGCAGACTCAGCTCGAAATTCCCTGCTGGTGTGATGGCGGTGACTGCAGGCGGTGGCGGCGGTCGGCTGGCCAGCGGTGGCGGTGTCGGCGGCGATGGTAGAAGGGTGTGTGGAAAGAGAGACGCATCTCAGTCTTTTATAGGAGCGGCGAGTCTGACATTTTCAGCTGTCGCATGCTGACCTGCTGCTATCATAAGAGAAACAAAAGCCCTAATCACGCTTTTCAGCTGGATCCTTCCACCCCGCCAGACATGGATCCAGATGGGAAGGTGGTTTAAAATTAAATCCGTGTACCGACTGTCATACAATAGAGTAATTAGTTGAACGCGTGTTACCTGTATAAAGGATTAGCGGGTCATGGGCTCAGCGTGTGTATAGAAAAACAACTACAGGTAGCGTGAACAAAGCGACCCCCTCCCTTTCTGTCACTCTGTCTGTGACTAGAGGGTGTGCGTGTGGTAAGCGGCTTAAATCTAAAGAAAAACAAATCACCCTCTCCTGTCGTCAGCAGTCAGCCGGCCAGCGGCTGGAAAATGCGATTAGAGGGATGATGAGCCGCGTAGTAAGCGACTTAAGGCTGATCTAAAGACCTGCCGTGAAGGGGCAGCTGGCCGGTGGCTTGAAAAAAAAGGGGGGGGGAGTAAGGGTATATAAGGGGGAGTGAAACCGTATTCGGCATCGTCATCATCGTTCACGCTACTACTACTACTACTACTACTACTACTACTACTACCACCACCAGCACCGCGCCTCAATTTGCAGATCCCCATGATGGAAAGTTGCTACCGTGACATGAAGCGGAATGACGAAGCGGCGCGCGAATGTGAAGCTGATGCTGTAGCCTCTGCTACTGCTGCTGCTAGTGCTGCTCAGCGTGCTACTGCTGCATTTACTGCGTCTGTTAGTGACGCTGGTTGTGATGACGTTGTTGTTGTTGCCGCTGCGGCTGTGACTGCTGCTGTTGCTGCCGCCGATGCAGCTACTCATGCCACCGATGCCGACGCTGCT
The DNA here is from genome assembly GCA_947462335.1 of Harmothoe impar. Lineage (NCBI taxonomy): Eukaryota > Metazoa > Annelida > Polychaeta > Phyllodocida > Polynoidae > Harmothoe > Harmothoe impar. The sequence goes on along the minus strand of OX381715.1, from coordinate 50,743,433 downwards.
GCTGCTGATGCTGTTGCGGCTGCCGATGACGCCGCTGATAACGCTGCTAGTGCCCGCTCTGCCGCCCTTGCTACTGTCGCTGCTGCTGTTGTTGCTAATGCTCACGCTACTGCTGCTACAGCTGCTGCTACTGCTGCTACCGCTGCTGCCGAGGCTGCTGCCGCTGCTGCCGATGCTGCTGCCGATGCTGCCGATGCTGCTGCCGATGCTGATGTTAGCAGTCGCGTCGACAAAGAATCGTCATTTGTCACTCTTAAACCTCCAGTTGAACGCGCGACGAGTAGTAGGGCTACCAACGCGACGGCCGGATGGTGCAACTGGTGTCGTCGCTTCTGCTCGTGCGCTTGCTTTTCTTCCAGTCCTACCTGCTGCTGCTACGGTATGATAGTGTTATAGTGTTTGAATGAGAACGCGCGTAGTTACACATAGACGCTGTAACAGATGTGCTTTTTTTTTGAAAATATAATTTTAACATAACATGGAACTTGTTGTGTTTATTTTCTATATATAAGTTGTTTGTTTACAAACAGTCACGTGTCACGTGGTGTTGTTTACAAACAAGAGAGCCACGTGGTGTTGTTTACAAACAAACCCTAAGTAGGTCACGTTACCCTAGTTACCAGAATGCCGGCTTCTGATTGGCTGAGCCTAAGTAGGTCACGTGACGTAAGCAGGTCACGTTACCATGGTTACCAGAATGCCGGCCTCTGATTGGCTGAGAGCTTCTAAGTAGGTCAGTAGGTCACCCAGAATGCTGGCTTCTGATTGGCTGAGAGCCCTAAGTAGGTCACGTTACCATGGCAACGGGTCACGTGACCAAATGGAGGCCTCTGATTGGCTGCATGTCGATTGAGTAATAAACAGTACTTAACTATAGTCCCGTTCCGATACATACTATACTACTCATATATGATAACCAAGAACATGCAATACTTAATTATGCTTAACATTGAGGTATGATTTGGATAATAAGATGAGAAAATTAATGTAGGCTTATATCCTAGGAGTGAAATCGTATACTGTCCAAATTCCAATTATACAGCCTCTCGTTTTGACGGTGGCAAAATGTTTCTCACCCCCCCCCCCCTTAAAAGAGATCAGCATACCTTTCACCCTGCGCAATCACTTGTGTAATCTGAATCTATCCAATATCTGATACTGATATTTTCTCTCTTCCACAGGTAAGCAATTTTGGGCGTTGGGCGTTTAGAGGCGAGATAAATTGCAAGTTCGGAAGGCATGGTATAGATGTCACTATATCAACTTCTTCAGCTTTATAATATAAGCAGATAAGGTTGGTTCTGTATATACAATGTATAGGTTAATAGCCATCAGATTATACCGGCGGACATGATAATATAGACCAGTAGAGTTAAATCAAAGCTGTAGGCTGTACCATCGGTATACATAGGCAGATAAGGTTGGTCCTTAATAATAGGTTATTATACAGGCGTACGTGATAACACTAATCACAAGGGCTTAACTCTAAAATGTACAAGGAAATGTACAGTATGAAATAACGTCATTTTGGTTTCAAACCCAAAAATATGTCACTGTAAATCTACAGTATAACTCACTGTGCAGCTACACTTACTTCTGACAGTGTAGGCTACACCAACAGTATAATTGTTTGCCGGTACATTACAACCACAATGGAACATTCACACAATGCTGATCTCTATGAAATGATAACAATGTCATATGCTTACATGAAGGTGATCACAAGGTAGACATTGGCGGTACAGATGTATGTCCTCTTACCTTAACAGACTTTGTCCCAAACAGGATTATGAAATCACAGTAGCGTAACACTATTTACATCAACCCAATGTCTATATAGGACCATGCCGTTAGCAAACAGTTTCTTAGCAATGTAGAAAGAGGAAGCAACTACTCAAGAATACCATACAAAAAGAGAAGAAAGAAAAAAACTTGATACGAGACGTAGATAGGGAGGCGCTGAGCGGGGTGGGACGGCATGCTGAAGCCTTACCTCATCATTTGGTTCCTGCTTTCCCCGCTAGCTGCCTAATGTCGAGATTATCTGGCCTTAGCCTCGAAATCAGCCTCGTTTTCAGATCAAAGGTGGCGTCAGTCGGCAGCGCACCCTGTCGGCAGGCGGGCAGTTAGCTCATTACGCCACTAGGGGCAGCGCTGCGGCCGGAAGCAGGTGCAGAGACGGGTAAATTAGTGTGGGTGGTGGGAAGTATAGAAGAGGACGTGAGGAGACAGGCAGCAGCCTGATCCCTGCCCTGCAACATGGGACCTTAATCAAGCTTCACCTTGTGTGTACATATCGATGCCAATGAAGATCGTGGTGGTTATAGGGTAGATTCACCGTGAGTCGGACACATACCCTGAGACGGACAGTGGAATTTGAGGGTATTCATGTAAACTACGACTTCCAGTGTATGTCTTTTGGCAAGAATAACACTTAAACTTTACCCTAGCTCAAAAATGAAGAGCTTAAAATGCTTAAATAACCACAGAATCAAGTGTCCGTCTCAAGGTATGTGTACTACTTGAGGTGAATCTAGCTACTACCTTTTCCCATATTAAAGACCAAAAGTCTGGAACATGCCAGACTTATACGCCTATAACAGTGAGTCTTAGGAGTTGGGCGAGGATCAATACTCGATCAGGTCCTCAAGTTCCAGTCAGCTATTATTACAGGTACATACTATTTTACTAGACCCCTATTAGATGCTGATATAACCATTCTGCTTAACTATTCAAATACACAGTAAAAAGTCAGCAGGCAAGTGACCAAATAGTTTTGGAGTTCCTAGTCTCCATTATTATATCCGTGAGGTCTATCAGTATGACATACAAAGATCAATCCATCTTTGAGAAAGCCCCTTTCCTGATTATCACATCGAGTCCTGCATCCCTTGTAGGATAATTGAATCTCATGTGCTCATTACGTATGGCGTCATGGAGACGCAAAGTATAGGCGCCTACAGCTAGGGACTGATTAAATGGTGATCTCTGATTAGACTCAGGGGAAATGCTTTAATGGAGAACGTCACCAGTACTGACGTTCATGATAACACTCAATATTTCTTTCTATAAAGGGTATGGGGAGAGAAGGTGCGTGTGCGTGACTCGCGATTTGGGAAGGACGGGGGGGGGGGGGGGTTCGAGGATTCTTTGGGAAGGAAAGGAAAGAATAATGACTAGGTATCGAACGAGGTATGACAGTTAGAATAAAGATGAACGGAATAGGTGGGGAGAGAGAAAGGATTCCAGACTATGTGCATGGTTGTGACTGGGGAATAGGTTATCCTGAGCAGTGCTGTGGTGATCAGTATCAAATAGTACGCTACAATGCACGAGGAAAAGTCCAGAGCAGCGCGAAATAGAGTAGTTCTAACCCATTTGAACAGAAACTGTAGGTCACAGCCAGAAGCAAGCAGTTGGTGGGAATTCATGACTGAGTATTATAGCCGACACAATCCAGTGTAGTTATTTAACTTAAAAGAAGCAATAGCCTATAACCTAATAACACCGCCCGGAGGCACAGTACCCGCTTAATGATAATCACTATGTGTGGGAGACACGCTGAGTGAAATCAGGGGTAAAAAGGGGATGAGGAGTTGGTCACATGGGAGCCGCCGATGCTGCATCCCCTCTTCCACCGCGCAGACGCGTTATGGATCACGTGACGTGACGTACTTCCGGGATGCTGCCAGCACCGCAGGGAATTGTGGGTGTTGAGACCGGCGGAATCCTCAATCGCTCCATTCTAACTGCCTTCTCCCCTACAACTTGTGTGTCACCTTTCATGGCCCCTTAATACCGTAAATTTAATTGGTTGTTTGATTTTAATGTTCTTTTGGGGGCGTTTCAGTTCAGTTTGGGTTGGTTAAATGATTTGATTAGCAGAAGACACCAAAGAGACAAATATCATTATAGTGCTTCTCAGCACTTGATAATATCTGGACTTCTATCATTTTGGTCCATAATGGAGGGTGTCGATGCGTAACAATTCTTATTTGTTTATAAATTTACTTTAGAAAGAACAACTTGCAACCGACTCACTTTTTTTGGGCCAAACTTCAAATTTCGCCCCTCCTTATTTATCAATTTGAATAGGATCAGCTTAGCTTAGCTTAGCATATTCCATCATACATTCCCTTATCCCCTTACATGTACATTGTCTGCATGGGGTACGCTGTCCTCAATGTACCTCCTTGTTCCTGGGTTGTTCCGCTCATCCCTTATATATATGCGGCCCTTAACAGGTCTGCACCCATCTGTTCCTGAATATCCATCCTACACACCATCTCCACTCTATCTCAGCTTCATCCGTGCCCCCATCAACCCCTCACTGCCGGCCCATTCCAGACTCCCTTCCCCCTGAGAACACATTCCAATATGTCCTCCTCACACCCCTGTATTACTCAACCCCTCTCCCTCCGCCTCCCCCATACACACTTGTACGCAGCGGATTGCTCCTTTAGCTCGGCTCTAACATCTAGGCTGCTTCTGCCCTATGTTCAGTAACGTGGAAAGTTTTAACATCATTTGTTTTGAGGATAACCAGCTCACTTGATGCACCAGTAGATATTTACAGATTCTTATATCCCTCCTTTTTTTTTTAGTGGAAACCGCACACTTAAGGCCAAGGGGATCTGGGCCTCGATTCATAACAATGTACGACAGCTCAGAAAGGCTACGACCACAAAAAAACATGTCTGTAGGGAAAACAGGGCAAATCATATTTTTTTACAGGTAGTAGTCAAGGAGTTGTAGAACGCAGTCGTACAGAAAAATGGGGTGCATTTCACAATTAGAATCATAGGACATATCTCCTTTACTCAATCGTATCACTTGTATTAGAAAGTAGTTGTAAGAGTAATAAGATAAAAATTTAACTTTGTATTACAAAGTACATTAGAATATTACCCACACTACGATTTAGGAGGAAATAGTTGAATTATGGTTTTCAAAATATGTATGATATTTCGAATTTCTGAGCCACTCATTCTTACAGGTTAGTATACATGTCATTATCATTTATTACATCTTGGTTTGGTACAAAATAAACCATTATTAAAGATTTTTTGGATGGCTGAGATGACTTCAGAGGCTGTCTCAGCCATCTATTGTGCAATGGGCATTTTTGCCCTTAAGACCACCTTATACAGGTATTCTGTACAATTAGATAGATGAGAAATTTGCTACAATTTTCTTGTGAAATGCACCCCTTTTTTTGTACGACAGCATTCTACAATTTTCATGAGATAAGCTAGTCGAATGAGATAAGCTGGTCGTAAGTGTGGTTATTTTTCTCTACCCTTACAACTATTATTCAGCTGTCGTAGGTTTGACACAAAATGGCCCCTAGACGACTAGCAGTGGTCGTAGCAGTATAATAGCCCTCTATATCGTAGAAACTTATGAATCGAGCCCCTGATAGTGTTCATCTCGAGTAACTATTTCACTTTCTGATATCCTACTGCTACAGCCTAGTATTTCTCTCGGTAGGCCTGGTGGTGAACCCCGTGAGTTTAAGTTCTAAATTTCAATCTCGAGGTATCATATCACACCATCCTGCCCCCCCTCACAATACCTGGGGCTCGATTCATAAGTTTCTACGACACAGAGGGTCATTTTACTGCTACGACCATTGCTGATCGTCCAGGGGTCATTTCATGCTATTCTTACGACACCTCTTGAACAGTTGTAATGGTGGAGAAAAATAACCACACATACGACCAGCTTATCTCATACGACCAGCTTATCTCAAGAAAATCGTAGAATGCTGTTGTACAAAAAAAGGGGTTCATTTCAAAAGAAAATCGTAGCAAATTTCCCATCTGCCCTATTGTACAGAATGCATGTATATGGTGGTTGGAAAGGGGAAAAATGACCATTGCACAACAGATCATGATTATGTTATGGGCATGTGTCCTACAATCACATTGTGAAATGATATCAAATTATTTGTATTACAGCATTGGATTATTCCTTGACTACTACCTGTAAGAAAATACGATTTGCCCTCTTTTCCCCACAGACATGTTATTTTATGGTCGTAGCCTTTCTGAGCTGTCGTACATTGTTATGAATCGAGCCCCAGGTCATCTTGGGTCATTCTGGCGTCCCTGTGCTTATAACAATAGCTATTTACTAAATAACAACCAGACAATACACTTGACCTGGTTTACATTTTATCAAATGTATGCCATTTACAATTTTAGATATCATCATGCATTGTATATCATGCAGAAGGCATCATGTCCTATTCATCCCCTTCATCATGATATTCATGATCATGATTAAATTTGGGCCTGGCCCTAAGTTATAGTCAGACAAATTCTAACCAAAATTATAGCAATATAGAAGAGACAGCACAATATGATGCCTTATATAGCTTTCGTTGGACCATATTTTCACAGTATACACCACAATATACAGGGCTTTATTTGAACCTCACAAACTGCCCCCATGGGCCCCGAGTGGTTGCCCTGTAATGACTGCAAGCCGGGTACTGGTGGACAGCTTCCCTGACAGTCAGCCCCTGCCGCAACCTACTGGGCTCCAGGGACACCAAAAACAGCCCCTTTTGCTAGTCGAGCTGCAACAGGCAGTAATACTCTGTACATACAGTCTGTTACAGTGTACCCCTTCTTGTAAAGCAAGAACTACCTTGCCAAAGTTGGCCCAAGCCTATTTCAACAAAGAATGTGTATGCAGATTCTGTAATAACATCAGCAGTGAACATACTGTAAACGTATATATAAGGAGCCCAACCTGATACCTCCAGAATAAATATTACAATTTAAAAAAAAAACAAAAAAAAACTCTGAACATATTTTCGCGTATTTCGTCAACGTTAAAATCCGCGAAAATCTGTACATAGGGAATATGTATCCACTGTTGTCATACTACTACCACCTTCCAAAATTCGCGAATTTAGGTACATGTGAAAACATACTTTTTAAGAAATTCACGGAAATTTATACACATGAAAATATGCACGTTTACAGCAGTAATGCTACGACTAGTCAGGCCAGCATGCCCTCTGGTAGGTGTGAAACAGGACTGTGGAGTGCCAGCCATTGCTGAGGTTTACTGCATATATGGTGGCTGAAGGGAAGAGGAGGTGTGAAAAGGGGGTTGGTGAATCACATTAATTACTTTGGGAATTTGTTTATGAGGTAATCAATTGGTAAATAGGTGTAAATGGGACGCGATGGGTTGGTGAGCGAGTAGGGAGTGTCACCGAGGTAGAGTGTAAGGGGAAAATGACAGATACCTGAGATGTATCTAGGTTCGGTAAGATATGGAAGGTTGGGCTACTCCATAGTCAATTTACCCATGAGTATCGCCATGATCTTTATTGAATTGTTTCTCGTTTTCCACATTTTGTAATTTATGAAAGATAAAAAAAACACTATTGCAAACCTTTTAAAAGGCCAATAGGTTCAGGAGCCCTGCTATAGAAAATTGCCCTCTACTTGTACAGTAGGAGGTTGAATATCTAGGGCTTTTAGAAGTTGTTTAAGGTGATCTGGAATATAAGCATATTGGTGTTTCTTCTTGGAAGTCATGCTATATATTAGTCAACATGATAGTGTTGTTGCTGTTTTTACAAAGTAAAGGGGTGTGGAGCACTGCATTATTCTATAATTATTTATATAAGACCCCTCCAACAAACCATTAAGCCTCAGGATGCTCCAGCATTATACACCTATTCCAGCCACACTTTGCCATTATATCCTTCACATAGGACACCCTATAAGTACAGCTAACTATAATCATACCCGGTTCACCCCATACCACAGGTTCTGTCACGTCCCATTAGTTCTCACCGTAGGATGCACACTTGGACAAGTGAATTCCCGGTAACAGGGGAACGAAGGGGTTTGTGGGAGTATGGGTGGGAGCATTGCGGAAGTGAATGACCCACATGCCGCAGATGCAGCTCTTCCGGTTGCATGCGCAGCCTTCATCCCAGCCGGAAGTCCCTCCCCAACATGCGCATGCAGCATGGAAGGATGGCGGCATCCTGGCGGCGCTTATCGTGTCGGCCGTTATTGAGTTTTGGATCACCATCTGTCATGGCCACAGATCTTCACGCCTCACCAGTTCGCCCCTCCCCTATGGCCCCTCCCCCTCACCCACTCCATTTTCACTTCCTCCACTCATCCCAATCCCATACCACTTTATCCGTATATGTGTACTGTTATTACTTCCTACCCTAATTGCCATGTAACGGCAGGGAGACATGACTAATAATACAACCAAAAACGTCCCATGCACTGTTCATTCTGTTCTCTATACATAAAAAGCTAGCGGAGAGGGACTGACTATCCTTATAGACCAATGCGTCAAAAAAGGGTGACTTTTTCAAAATAAAGTTGTGTTTACTTTGGTTTCAGCAGGTTGCAGGTAACATTGTTTGTAGTGGCTATAATTATTTGCAGACATCTCATATCAGGAGATTCACTGGGCAATTGTCTTTCACTTTATATAAACTAGAATGCAGGATTTTGAACTTAGATTTATGTGTTTGTCGATCAAACTTCAGAAATGTTCAAAAACTTTATCAACACCTTTCTGAAAAATCACGCTTTCTTGCTGCATTGGTCTATAGATGCAGTAACAAGTGAACCGTAAAATCGGCACTCCATAAACCCAGGTCTGTTATGACCTGAAATGATAAATAAATCATGCACCAAACAGCCCCAGCCAGACAGGTCTCTATTGTCTGGCATGTTTAGGGTCCCTTTTTCTTTACTGGTGTCCGTGCAGCTACATTGCTGAATCACACCCGTTGAAGCATACTGAGTGGTGGCAGTCAGTGGCAGATTGAAAACTGTGGAGTCGGAAACTGGAAAAGCTTGGAAGGTGGAGGAGGAGGTGTAGGATAATTGAGGAGGACATGACATTGTCAGACATTAAAGTTCTCTCCTTCACAGGGGAATTGGCGTATATAACCAATGCCATGCACGGAGTGAAACCGGGAGCTGGAAATGAATTGGGACGAGATATCTGTGGTCGGCGTCAATCTGGCCTCACGATGCCTTATTTTCCGTTGTCCTTGTACAAATATGATTCAGACAGCTTGCAGAAAGTGCAGTAAGAGTAACAATATTTCGAGCACAGAAGGGATACATCCTGGAACGTTACATGTTAATATATTGCTTTTCTTCACACTAGGTCTTGCTTATGTACGGGAATATGTGGCTTCTATTTTACAACAGATACATTGCATTTGCAGAAGAGAGCCAAAAACATTTTGCACCTTTTTCAATGAAAAGCCCACCGCCTAACACAAAGGGGATGGAAGAGGTCAATTTAGGCCCAATACGGGAGCGTAGCTGCACATTCTCTGCATCATCACACAAGAGCTCCCTACCCCTGCCAATATTGTTAGAAACTGATCATAAGCTCCCTTAACACCACATCCATGTGTAAGATAACAGAAAGTAGAAATTGTTGATTGTAACCTACATGGTTCTGTAAAGGCAACATATAGTTTTGCAACCCATTATACTCTATTGTTTACTCTGGCCTCCATGAAAAGAACTGCAGTTTGCAGCTCTATGCTTATAGTAACACCATTATGATGCCATGCCTGTATTTAGGTCCCCATGGCTACCAGACGACAGAGACATTTTCCAGACGACGTATTCCGTGATTAGGTCTCAGGAAGGGGGCAAAACATGGTGTCCTGCGTCCATGACGTCAGAACGTTGTTTACGTCTCGCACACAAAAAAGTGGCAATTCCGTCTCCCGACAACTAGCCAGCAAAATTAGGCAAATCACATACCACAAGAGATGATGAGGTCTAAATATGAAACCCCTAAGCAGGAGTAATACAATTGGCCGAATACAGTTGCGTGATACAAAATGGCGCCCAGTAGGGTTTCATCATAAAAGGCGTCACTGAGACATTAGGTAAAATAGGTCTGGCTTCCTGTCTGTTGTATTGGGTGCTGTAGCTTCTGGCATTGATGAATGGGTTCACGTCAAGGAAATATCTGATAAGCGTTGGCATAGCAACCCTAGGTAACTTGGGTTAGGACCAGGGCTTTTTGAGACAGCATGTGAAGAAGCCCCGGATGTGAGAGGGGCATGTGACTCTGTCACGTCGTCAATGATGGTCGTAAAACACGACAGAAGATCCAACGAAACCCAAGAAGTGTAGCTCGGCAACATGATTACATTTTGTTTAAGTACCGATGGGGTTATCACAGGAGGAGTTTTGCTTTCCCCGTATATTTCTTGCTTCGTAGCATGCCTAGACCTAACCTTGTACGGTTGCCTTCCTTGAGGGCACACCCGTTGCTTTTCTCTACTTAACAGCCTATCCCTCCCTGCCTGACCCTGGCTCGACCACACTTGACCCCGCCTGTCGCCAGCGGGCATAGCTTCATTTATCTCATTCCGAATCCCGCTCAAGTCCAGGCTGACTATTTCGTGTGATTGGTCTAGCCCTAGTCCTCTCATCGGAGATAGTCGGGAATAAGACCCAGTGATGGATGTGCATGTCTAGCACAGGGGAGGGAGGAGGGTTGATAATTATCACCAAATAGACTAAAAGCATATTGAAAAATCTCAGTCATCATTAGTACTACAAGATATCGGTTCCAAAACGAAAGGGATTGATTCCATGTATAAATATGCAACCTCAAAACGACAGATGAATAAGTTATACATTATCTCACATAAACAAAAAAAGGTAAAGCTACAATGGACAGAATCATGGATCATTCATATGACTTATATATTCAAGTTTTGTGTGCTCATCCCTCAGTTACCACAAAACATCTATTCACATTCACCATAATATCTATGCAGAGATGAGAGATCATGAAAACCTCGTAGAAGTGAGTATGCTTTAATACCACAATAACCATGGTCAATGCACTAATAGTACCCTGCCCCGTTGTCCTCTGGTCCCGTAGCCGCAGTCCCACTTCTTAATGCCTCCTCCTACTTAACCACTGGAGTAGCAGAGCTTTGCGACATGTTAGCCCACAGCTCGTTAAAGGACCGACCACTTCTCATCAATAAATCGGCACCACCCAGCACCAAGAGGAGCTCTCCGGAGCCTGCTGGAAGAAAGGAGTCACATCAGCCTGGAGGAGATTACTCCGGGGGATAAGGGAGTTGTCAGCCCCAGCAGTGCTGCCTGGACGTATATAGGTGCAGGAGGTAAATGAATAGCAATGGGGAGCCATGTATACCTGCAGAAGGGTCATCTTTGTCTCGTGAATTTCAATGGCATACCCTTGTTTAAAGCGGTATGCTCATTGGTATGCTGTTCAGTGCTAAACATGGTATTACGCAGTGCCACTTAGTTATAGGAACACTGCCATATCAACTCATCTAATGTAATCAGAACAAAAAAGCAAATTGTTAAAATTAAGGATTATGGTCAAATAAAAGTCAAATTTGTTCAAAAAATAAAAAAATAAAAGATTGGTAGGTGCTTTCTCATACTACTCCATAATATTAGAGTATTTTTTTTCAAATTTCAAATTTGGATGTTGCTTTAGCGTCCATGGAATTTATGGATAGCTGATACTGTGACAGCAACTTCCGTGCAGCGTTCATATGTGGAGGCCTGAGAAAAGGGGCTGAAGCTCAGTATAAACCGTGTTTACATAGCCTCAAAGGCAAAAGGTGGAACCTGCTGTATAGGTGAAAAGGGGACTTTCTCTTGGGAATTAGGGTGACGAAGGGACGAAAGAAGGATGGCTTATGATTCACATGGGTTGGTGAGAAAGCATAAGTGGAGGAAACTTGGATCTTGTAGGAGGTGATAAGGCTAAACAGCTAACACCTGCAGACCTGGGAGACAATATTAAAAATAAGGATAGGAAAAGGGAATCAGATGCAACATGGGAGATCCTCTCATGGATGGGGCAATGCAAGGTGTTTTGGAGAGGTATAACAAAAAGGGGTAAGGTGGAGGTAGGTGTGTGTATGGGAGGTGGGGGGGGGGGAGATGTGTGAGATGGATGGCGTCTTGGCTGACAGGAAACACGTGACTGGCATTTAGCCCCTGATAGAGACACCTGTAGGAAAAAATCCGAACCTTTTTGAGGGCAAAATACGGGCCAGACAGGACAGCAGACATCATTCACCTTATAGACGGGTATGCAGAACTGGGGGGATATTGCATGGTCTACTCTTAGAAAATGCATGTGCAACCCAATGCAGTCACAATTTAGGCCTCTTTTGACCACTCACATGGTGACCCAATATAGAAAGATATACCTCACAAACTGTAGATATGGGCAGACATGGGCAGACATGGGCGTCATAAGGAAATCGCGGGTGAGATAGATAATGGTGCCGCTATCCTGTATTGTTGGGGTCTCGTGACATGAATATCATGGGTATGCAGAAATATGGGGGAACGTAAGTAGAAAGTATGCCTCGTGGTATAGAGGATTGAGGGCTGAATGGGTTAATTGAATTTGTCTTTTTTCCTCTGCTATCGTGTTCCGTCTGTAAGAGTAAGCTAACAGGTTGGTGACTCCGTAAGTTCTGTATTCGCAAACTGAAATGTACTCTATTTACAAAAATAAACAACAATTACTGTTGCAGAAGGGCTGAGATCATATTCACTGAACATGACTTGTGATTAATGAATCAATATTCAAATGATGAGTGCAAGGGTTTATAGTCGCTGCTTCAGTACATATATAATATCTTCAGAGTTTAACATCTAACGCTCTCTAGACTCCATGGTCAACAAAACGGGAAAGCTGTTAGTCTCATATTGACAAATACTACAGCACTATAGAATGCACCCAGAAATGCCATATTCGCCGGATACTATCCTCTTTGTCAGTGTACTACTTAGTCGGCCCTCACTCGTCACCATTACCTGTCTACCGACCATTTTGTCCCCATCCATACACAGCCATCACATCAGTTACAGCCTCCTCCCCTGGCTGTGGCCTCACCCCTACTGGAGTGTCAGAGAGGCCTGTCCATTCACACAACCCTGGAGGACCTCTCCAGCACGTCCCAATGTGAGCAGTGGCCAGTAGCTGAGCTTGGTGTATGGGAAGTAAGGTCTAGGCAGTTGGCATCCCACCCTGCTGCCTTTAAGTGGACATGAAGGAGATAGAGAGAGCTACATGACCCAGTGAACAAAAAACGCAATACAACATTTTATAACGTTATATAACGTTTCTCTAAGGCTACTATGGCATAACGTTATATAACGTTTTTAAAACGTTATTTTGACGTAAAATAACGTTTTTCCTGTTCGCTGGGGGTGAGCCATGAGTTAGCACTGCCTTTTAGACTAGATGTACTTTATCTAATATTGTATTACTAGCTTCCTTCAATGCAGAGTATATTATGTAGTCGGTACGTACATTATGTGTCCAGGGTACGTCTCATGGGTACCTAAAGTAGAGTACCACTCCACATGCCACTGTTCTATCATGGGTCACTAGCTTTCGTATTGAAGAGCTGGACGCAGTTCCATTAACTCAGCTGACTGATAATTGGTATTATAGGCAAAAGGATACATTATTGATTCAGTAGTATGCATGCCTACAATGCCATAATTATATGAGACAAGCAATAACAATGTTACGTACTATGAAATTCATACATTGGAACATTTACGAAGATGAATATGCGGTGCTTAATTAAGGATATAATGTTTGATCATTCATCTCCTGTATGGTGTAGGTGACATGACTGTATGCACATTATTGATATTTGAGATGGATTGGCAATCCCATTGGGCGTGTTTTGTGGGGTTCATGGCAATGTGCTGAACAGTAATGAATAGCAGTGATGTAGTCAGTATTATACATTAACACATACATAATACATTTACTGTAATGAGACCCTCCTGTCAATTAAGGAGACAGTGATGAGACTACAGGAAGGGACTGATGGACTACCTGTTACATAGGTTATACATGGGCATTGGGAATATAATGATGAGACACTTGCTTTGGCATCTGGGGAGCAATGCCATGTCACTGTATCAAAAAGTAAGACTTCGAGTTTGATCTCTCTTGATATCCATGGTGAAGGAAATGCTTGATATATATGTAAAGGAGAGCAGTAGAACATTGCAATATCTCCATCATGTAGATCTGTAAACTTAAAATACACCCCGGCTGACTTTGGTTATCATGCTCTCTAAAGTATAACTCATTGACTATAATTGTCAACTTACATCTGGACATGCACTGAAAAAGTAAACTCGTCTCCAGACTCGTCGAAGTGACTGTCATAAAATAAATGAGTCAAAAGTTGTCTAACGTATCAGGTTACCATCCCACAAATAGAATCTGGAGCTGGCAAATGTCAGGTTTTGGGCTGGCACACACCAAGTGGGTCTTCTATCTCAAGCTAGAAGACCCGCTTCCTTGTCACTTAGACAAGTTTTTGACTCGTTTATTTTATGACCGTCACTTTGAAGAGTCTGGAGACAAGTATATTTTTTGAGTGTGGCTGTACTATACATAGTCCAGCACAAAACGATGGGACGCCAGGATAATGCATTAGACTGCATCCGCAAAATTTTGCCAGCACATGATGAAGAATGTAAGAATGATTGTTGATTCTATTTAGTACGTGATAAAAATATCTGGTTTGAAATTTAGGCCAAATAAAAGAAAGGTGTGTTTCGTGGAGCCGACCCTCAAAACAGGGCCAACCCTTGCATCCCCCCCCAACATATTAGATATTTATTTTTTATCTTTGGATACTCTCATTCATCTTAATTTCAGAAGAACGTGCAGCGACTAGTTTCAGCGATCTGGAGAATTGTTTGACTTAAGGAAATGGCTTTTTAACAGGACTATCCAACAAATTCTTTATATTCATAATTACCAGAGGGATCAATGAGTCATTCTAATAAGCTGCGAGTTGATGTGGTGATTCATGACTGATCTTGGTACTTTCAATATAAATAGTCTAAACAATAAATGACCTACTTACCTTAATTTCCAGACCATGTTGCCTGAAACACACATCCTTTTGCCTTACCATCGACATACAGAACTGTATGGAGTGTAATTTCAATAATGCCTATTCACTGCCTGCATACCACATTACCCCCACCCGACTTCCATCCATGGTCCCCTGTGACCCTACACACATTATGGCGACGAGGAGGCGCCATACTACCAATGTGTATATTTACTACCATTTCTATGAGGACTAGCAGTCGTTTATATGGGTGTAGAGGCCTTTGCAATGCCGTATAATAAGTCGCTCTGGTCCTTGTCTCACCCCACCCCCTTACAATAGTTACTGCATAATACTGGCCCCTTATGGACCTACAACAGAGGATATCAATAGAGGCAAACCTCTTTAGCTTACACTATGCCGTCTGGGCTTGAGTTGCAGAAAATTGCCCCTGTAAAACAATATAAGAAGGGAACCGTTGGGCAGAGCATGGATTCACAAAGGGATTAATTAAGTTTCACTCCCAACTGCCATCTCTGAATGAAGACTGATGGTGGGTACTGAAGAAGAAGCCGTCCCTTTTAAGATCATTTGTCAAATGAAATAGAATGATTTCAGCATAGTGCTGAAGGGCAGTCAGGCCGAGAGGGTCTTTTGTAGTGAGAGTCTTTGTGTTGAGCTTGCGTCTTCATTAGCCGCTGTCTAAAGAATGCAAGTAATGCTGATGTTATATTTAAGTTTGCATAATTAACAGATATATTCTTTCCACATATATAACAGTGGGCTGATTTGTTGCGTTTTACTATTGCACTACATTGAGTAAAGACATGCAGAGATGTATACACATTGAAAACGAATAGATAAATGTAGGTATGTACTTTCAATCTAAATCAGATGAGACTTTGAATAAGAAATTCACATATCTATTTCAGAACCACTTATACAGTGTAAATGTACCTACATTTTATCACATGGCTAGTTCATTGGTCCATGTTCACTTATACATG
Source organism: Harmothoe impar (assembly GCA_947462335.1). NCBI lineage: Eukaryota > Metazoa > Annelida > Polychaeta > Phyllodocida > Polynoidae > Harmothoe > Harmothoe impar. Next base: position 50,727,512 of record OX381715.1, on the reverse strand, counting down.
GTTCTTTATGATATTAAAACGACATATTCTCCCTGTCCTATTTCCCTATTAAAGTTATCGAGAGACCATTTTGTAACAGGGTGGACTAATAGCTCAACCACTGCTCTCATCTTGAGTCGACTCCTACCACTAATGATGTACTATGCAATATTGATCCCGTTTTTCTGTGGCAGAGTTGTCAAGCTCTATAATTATTACAGGGGTGTAGGCTGCAAGGATGTGTTGGCGAAAGCACAGCCAAACCAGCTTTATAAATTAGTCTATATAGATGCGGATGCATCTACATGCTGATACAGGATTTGAATTGAATTGAAGTCTTTACACCTTAAATCAAGGAATGTGAAGAAAAGGCAAATCTGTAACTTAATATCCTGATTTACATTTCTGGGTCAAACCCTAACGTCCTGTAATTAAATGGCTTTTCGGGCATTCTTAATGAGCTGTTGATTCATGATGTATTATTATGAATGATCTTCTCTCTACTATCTCCCCATGCATATTTCCCAATGTTTAGAATAAATATAACACTACATTGAATCCAATGTACACCGGCAGTCCCTCACAATAATATATACGAGCTAAAAGATAAATTCGATCCGTACTTCCATCAGCAGAAGTGATATCATCCATCCACTATGGTGCGAATCCTCTGTTTTTATCTCCCACCCTTTGATTCACTATGAAGTATTTCCCCGTCTCCTTATCGTCTAAAGCCAGCCTGAAGGGGATGCATGTGTGAATGTGGATAGTGTTGGGTGGGGAAGGAGGGGGTGGTATATTAGTTATAAGACTGGGGTGTGTGGGGTAATATTGGATAGCTCTGTGCCTTCTCATCATTGATTCATCCTTTAACATATGGATTCAAACAAAGCCGATGTGCCCACTGATCAGTATGCTGACTCGAGTCTCTACAAGAAGGGAAATGTCATGCATTTAAACTCTAGGCAAATTGACATGGGTAGGGCGTGGGGGATTATTATATATGCATGCTCTTGGAAAATTTCACCACCCACCCTCACTGTTGTTAATATTGATTAAGCTAACGTAACACGCCCTATACAATATGAAGTGAATCCAGCTGAAACCGCCGGACCACCCAGGCACTCATGACCAACGATTACACTTGGTAGTAAGCTGGATGCAGAGCTTAAAGCTTATACATGCAGACATGCCATTGCCATTCACAATACAAAAACCCCCCTAATTGTCAGTGAATACCAGGCTGAGATCAGATATGATATGTGATTACTGCACTACTCTATCCCATCAGATTATCTGACCAAATATTGTCACTGCAGAACTCTCCCACTTGGAGGCTGTAATCGAGCGGCGGCATAATGGACACCGGAAGTGGTGAAGCCGGCGTTCATGATAAATTAGATCTCTGTCCGGCGAAAGTGAGGCCAGACAGCAGCAAATTGTCCCGGGATGCAATGCGGCCGCGTTTCTTCTCCTCTCTAGTAGCATTCTGCCCTCTATTCCCAGCCTCCACTCTCCAGGCGGAGTGGCTGTGCTAGGCTCCCCTTATTGAATTATGTGTCAGCAGGTGACCTCTGGGTGGAGAGTGAACAGAGGTAGGTGGCAGCAGTGTCAATGGGAGGCACGACGCGGCTACGGGGGCTTTCTACAAATAGGCACGGGCTACCGGAAGTCCTGTGCATCTTGGCAGCGCGTGGAGACAAACTGATACCACCGGGTGAGCGACAATAGGGGTAGGAGCCTACCTTAGTGTGTGAGATTCACACGATATCTCGTGAGAGCCCACGAGATAAGGGATTCCTCCTCCCACCGCCAGGGGACTGTAATCGGTCAGCAGGGACCTGCGGCAGAGATAGATCCGGATGTGGGGAATGCGGGCGGGGGTGGGGGGCAGCCTACACAGTCTCCATCCGAACACCGTCCTTCCTCTCACACCTACCGTCAGCATCCTCATATGCCTTAAGCCATGGCAATAATGAAAATAACGCCGACTAGTTATCTCCACACCAAGCGCCTCCACACCCAGCCTATCCTCAAATCACCCTCCCTGGCAAGTGCCATCTTGTTTCGTAGCCGTGGAATGTGCACATTTTTCAGACACCGATATCCAAGGCCCACATATCAGCGCCATGTAATTTCCATTAAAGCCCACGTGGTCCCCTTGCACTGTGACTCCCCATCAGATAGTCTACTGACGTTATTCCACCCAGCTTGTGTCACTGCCCCTCTTATAGCCCCCTAACCACCCCACTAACCCAACAACTGGCCACCCTGTCACTCGCCATTCAGGCTATAACAGTGACTCATTCCCGTTTTCACGCTCCACAGGCCGACATTTTTCTCGGACCACCATATTTGAGCACTCGCGAATCTCCATCCGGGGACTTACAGAGATTGGGACGCCATGCGGAAGCTCCAGAACGAGGCCAGTTTACAAAAAAAAGGAGTAAGAGTAGCCTGCTTGGTTAAACCCGATACAACAGTGACCGATGAGCGGTGGTGTTTGACTGCCTGAGTGCCCCTTGCAGTGGTTTCCCCTGTACCCAAGGATGGCTTCACTTCTATTCCTTCTATTCTGTGCAGAGCGCGATATTCTAATATATATTAAACTGAGCTTGCCTCACATTTATTGTACAAACCAGAAAGAAATATTATCATATTGGTTCATTAGATAGTGACAATAGACTTGAATTAATCGTCTAAACGTGGAAATACAGGGTGATTCAATTAATGTTATCTAAATGACGTGTGAGATTTTATCAAATATTTCATGGAATAATTAAGGCTCATTATAGCGCTATCGTTGCTAGAGATCTCCTTGATGCGATGCACGAGCACTTATACATGTCATACATTAGAACAGGGGAGAAGGCCCTTATTGCATCTATAACGTGCTATTGTATGCAACCCACAGCTGGCCCTCACATAGAGTATAGGCCTTCAATCAGGGTAATGGACAGCTACAATGTGATATGCACAGGAAGGTGCGGAAGTCTACTGTAGACATTGACAATAGGGAGGGATCTTGGTACATCGATGCAGTATAGAGCAAGGGTGGAAGGGAATTCTCTCTATGCAAATAACAATCCCGTATTTCAATATATTGGAAATTCATATGGACATCTTGCAGACTTTTACAAGTGAAAGTGCTCATTAGGGAAATTGGGTCAATTTACATATGAAAGGTTGGCATATGGTATTTAGGCTGTTTGTTTCTTACTGTATGAAACTTATTCTATAGCACCTTTACCAATATATAGTAATATACACCAGCGGACAATATAATATGCCCATCATACTTTTAAACATTTGCATTTCACCCACGGTGATGTTTTAGAACAACAGAACGCTGTAGAATCAGTTGAGCTACATCGCTGTTGGATTCTGGATTATACATATCAGCCCCATAGAGGGATGTGGAATAACTACTAGGGTTAACTAAGCGTGATGAAAAGTAGGCTTAATACCATACCCTCATTTAGCAATTCTCGATGCCAACTGCTTATCTTTTATGCTATTTTTATGCTAGGAGTAGACATTGTACCAGGAGGTGACCATAGCGACTGGCCACTCATGGCCACTATACATTAAAGTATATTATGCCAACCTGTCTGGAGTGTGTCGGGTAGGCATGAGATATGACCTACATGCTGGTGTTCAATTTATGCAGAAAAAGGGATAGCTGAGCTGCCTCAAAACCATGCCTTTAACATGGTAGAGGCACTACTGATATAAGGAGCAACTATCGATCAAATGTCTGCTGGATTCAATAAAGGGGCTGCTATATCATGCTGTCTGCCCAAATGGAGGTCTAGATTAATAGACCATTTGTATATTTTAGATGCAGGGGAGTGAAAAACTAATATCGTTCACAGTCAGATAGCCAATATAATACTGACTACATTTTTGCTAGAACTTAGATTAAAACTCTGATGTGAACATGACTTGTGCTGTGCAATTTACTGTACTCTAAAGGAAGCTTAACATTTTCCAGATCTCCCAGCTTTGGTTTATGGGTCCATTTGGGAATTTTGTCTACTTTCCAGGTTGACTGTTTTGCATGTCAAAATCTTTCAAATTTGGGTAACCAATGATTATTGTGCCTCTACATCGGCACCCGTATTTTTGACCATGTCACCGTGTCGATTTTTAGCAAAAGGGCTGTGTCGTCGTGTCGATTTTTATCCTATACCATTAGTATACATTCTACTCGATTTCCCCATGTCCGTCGATTTTTAAAGGGGCCCTGTCGCACGTATCGATTTTTAAAAGGCCCTTAGGGGCTGTGTCGCCGTGTCGCCCATGTCGAAATTTACCCATGTAGAGGCACATTATTAGGCTAGGCAAAATGTGAATATTAGGTTAGAAATTCAATCGTAATTCTCGATGTTCAACTACCAATCGATTATTAAACGAGTTATACTGCATGAGGTCTGATTCAGTGTGCTCTGCAGATTCCGCGATTCAGAGGGCGCAGATTTCGCAGTGGGCTGAGTCCAGATATACTCTTTATCTTTTTTAACCACCTACATGTGCTGTGGTCTTCATATTGACATTCAGCTTTCACTTTCTGACCTGTGATGAGAAGCTGGTCAGGAAGGACGTAACAGATGGAGATGCTGTGACATGACCCTTGGGGGGGGGGCACTCCCTCAAATTTAGATACCATGTGTGAACATGATTCCAAGGGAAAGGGTCCGTTTTGGGGTCCGGACTCGCGAGGGCCCTTGATAAGGGGTGCTTTTAAACCAGATTAGGGGAGAAAGGGGTACTTTTTCTGGCCTCAAAGGTTTTTTAATGGGTAAATTTTACTTTATTTTCCTACAATATTTTTTGATACGGGTATTTCTATAGGTTCACCTGTAATTATGTTATATTCTCTGTTTATCCGTGATTTAAGATCTGCTTTTTGCTAATTTTCCCTTGCAATGGGTGTGTAAGTTTATATACATGATTTTTGAAAATTTCGCCCCTTGTTAATGGTACCAAACTGATTGCACATAGTGACTATAGAAAAGATAGGAAGCCCCCCCCCCCCCGGGACACGACAGCTTCTAGTGGTGTCAAATACTTGGCTGGTAGCAAGGTTATGTTACGTCGTTACGGAGATGCCTCATGACCCGTCATTCTCCATCCCTGGTTTACTCATGAATGTATCCATCCTATCACAATATGAGTGTTCGGCCATCCTCGCTACATCAGCATCAAAATGATTGGGAACCACCAACTGTTTCGTACACATATTATCCTCCCTAGTAGTTTCTATCTCATCTCATACCAATGCTTTCCTATACCGTATATCAACTCACTCACCCCTCTAAACCCCAATTGCCCCTGAAAAGCCTTTCGTCCGGTCTTGGCTATAGAAGTCCATATAGTAACAATAGCAGGATACACCGACCAATGATAGTATAGGACAGAAGGGGCCAGAGCTACCAACAACAAACCAATCAGGAAGCAGGATAGTGCTGCCTCATGGCGCCACAACCGTTTCTTTTCAAATCCCCCCTCACCGACGCCATCTTCTTTCATGGTGCCTAGATGCTTTAATAATGTCTCCCCCGTGGTGTCTATAAGGTGGGGATGCTGTGACTATATGGATGCTGAGGCTATATGAGCCTGATTTAGAGGGGGGCTTAAGTTTGTTTGAGGGTCTAAACTCCCAGCGGCAGATGTCCTGAATTTTATCATAAGAAGGTGTGGGCCCTTTATTATGGCAGTAAAGAAGGGGATTATGACAAAGCAAAGGGGATCGCCCACCACCTTCTGGGGCCCTTCTGTGTCTTTATATTCTGAGATGCATGTATAAAGTGCCTTTTCCCAGTATGATATTGATGATATAATTATATCTCTGAAACATTGTTATAGCCTAGCTGTAGGTGTCAGTATATATGGCTGAATTATTGGATGCTGTAGAGTAGATAAACACAAGTTGTGTACATCATACTATTACTGCTAGTTATGAAAAAGTATGTCCCAATGTGGTGAGTGATGGGAAGGGGTACCATCACAGAGGTGTAGGAAGCAAATCGTCCAATGGGGCACTCAACTAGCTTAAAGCATCGACTTGTATTGCTTTTGAATTGTATAGACTCCTATTAGCCACTGCATCATTAAGATCTATCATACCAATAGGTTGAAGTAAATGATCTTCTCATTAAGATTTGCCCAGAAGTTTCTTAACAATGGCTGGCTATAGATGGATCTACTTTGGTTGTGAGTATAATGTACCTCATTACACAAGTTAGGTCGGTATGGTTACACACTATACAGCCACATCCTACCTATGCATACTGTAGATATTTGAACAGCGCAGATATCCGTATGCAGTACAATTAATATGGAAGAATCTAATTGGTAGGGCGTATTCCCCGTAGCCTCCTTCATTTTAGACCTTCCCCTGACATATCCATCCTATTTCCGCTATCCTCTCCCTGCACGGTAGTGCTCAGTCTTCTCTTGCCCAGCCTCTTGCCCATGCTGGGGGGTGTCCATAGCCTGAGCGCACAGCATCAATCGAAGCTTCCGCTTCCGGCAAGAATAACGCGATTTGATTGGCTGAGGAGTATAATCCTCGAATTCCCAACCTCGTTGATTGAATGTATGAAGAGGGCGTGTATGAAGGTGGGAAGGCTGTGGATGGGTTGTGTCGTTGGGTTGGTGATTGGATTGAGGAGAAGGACTGCAGCAGTGTGAAAATGGGCACCTTTGCGCCCAGTATTGAACCACCAGCTTCTATAAGTAAATAGAGAGCGCTCAACGGCCACCCAGTGGCACCGCATCAGTGTACACAACAATCGATGATGTAGACCAAAGATTTTTCTAATCACCCTTTTCTCTGCCGCTGTGCCCTAGGGTCCCTGAGTGAATGAGGAGGGCTGTGTCCCCCTGAAGTCCTCGCCCATCTCATTGAGTGATATATCAGACATGTACCACCAACGTAGGTTCATGTACAGTGGGTTGGGCAGTTAGCATGTGAAACTAATTCAGATTAGGTTTGAAAAATGGTTGATGGAATGGAGTCTTCTACTACTAATTTATGGATGTAATTTCTAGCAGCTTTTGCCAGTAAGGACTTCATGCTATCTGCCAAATACATCAAACACCCAAGCATCTCGCATCAGGAGAGTGTGGATAATTAGTAAACTGGAAGTGGCTCTCTGAGACCTGGAACCAGACTAGAAGAGGGTCATCCATGTTTTTAGCTTTCACTTCCTGTCTCTCTGCCGAGGCGCACTAGGAATCGTTCAAGGTCTGTGACAGTTCCGGGACGTAATTTGTCCTAGTTCTTCTCAGATACTTTGACAGGTCACGTGATTATACGAAAAGGCGCGATAAGTCCATGGCAAATCACTGTCGGTAAATTGCGCGCTAGAATGACAGAGCCCATATCGAGAGGCACACTTGTCCTATCAGCTCCAGCTTTCTAGGTCAGAGCCTCACGGTTACCAAATGCCCCTAGTGAAGGGTCAATGAAAAGGGTAATGTCACAGGGTAAGGTCAAGGTGATATTGCCCATAGGCTCGTTCTGACAAAGTAAGGCTGTCCCTAGCTGAGATGAATCAATCGGTGTTCATTGATGCGAGCCAAGAATGATGCGGGGTGTGGAAAGATGGAATCAATAGCACTATATCTGAAATGGAACTCTGTAACAAAAAGGCGAATAGGGTCTCAGCCAACCGGAAACCGACACGAAAACGAGACTGGGAGCGCAGGAATATTATTGTGGTGGGAGGCGTTGTTCATCATTGTGTGGTGGTGGGTGTGTAAGTGGGCGTGCTATAGGGGTGGCTGTTCTATCAGCTGATTGGTTGAGGTGAGAGGGGGAGTAGGGGAGGGTGATGTTCATTGTGGGTCCAGTTGGAGGACGCGGCAGGTAGATTATGACGTTGTCAGTCAATGATAACCACCCAGGGGACCCGCTGTCACTTAGGCCCACCTCATATCTCGGAGGCGATATGAAAAGGCGCGAGATCAGAGGAGAAGCCCTAAGAAAAAAAAGGGGGAAAAAATAAATGAAAGCCCCGCAGAGGCTTGCCCTGCAGCACCTCCTGGTGTGAAAGTGGGGAGGCAGTAGGCGGGGGCGGAGACTGAGTCAACATGGCGACCGCCAGCTTTCGCCTCCGGTCCGCTCAGTGGTGATTTTTGTTTTCTGTTACCATGGGAACGGGTCGATGGCGGCCAGGGCTGTCTTTGGTCACAGGGGGAAGTAGGACTAGCGCACGCGCAGTGCTTTCCCTCTGCACACATGGCGGAATAAACAAGACGCGGCTCCTCTGGTGGGAAAAAGGAGAACAAGAGAGAGGAAAGCTTAGTACCACATGTCAGGCTTCTTTTTAAAGCATGTGCACTAGGAATATATATAATCTTGTTTTATTGCCTTTCCTTCTGTTTCGGATAAGTCTTTTTAAACATGAGGTATTGCTCAGTCTCGGGTTCTCTTCTTTCTCCTTGACTCAGGAACGAGATTCTTATTGGTGTCGTCTTTGCACGCTGAGTAAACACGACCACATTCATTTAGACAGACAAATATTAAAACAATAAGACAATGGCAATACAATGTTCAAATCCGCCAGGGTTTCAGGCTTTTCCATGGAGTTGAACAACACTCGGGATGGGAATGACAAGCATGGAGGCTGTGAAGAAAAGATCTGAAGATGAAAAAATGGAGATTAAGATGAGGCCAAGGTCTTTCATTGAAGAGGGCAGTCTGCCTGAAAGTTTGTGAAAAGAATGATCCATGCCGAATTGTTTTCATTATTAATTGAGGTTATCATGTTAAGCAGGTCCATTTCAATCATTTAATAATTTGGTATTTGCTTAATCTTGAGGCTATAAAATCAATGACAATTTTTGAAGCTAGTTTGCGTTAGCTGTGTTTTCTCTGATAAAAGTTTTTACATTCTATAATCTTTAGTCGACATATTTCAAAGCACTTTCTTTCCCTCAATGGCAAATATTACTGGTGGCTTATTAAAAGAGATATTATCACATTTGTTTTTCTGTCCATGTTACCGTGGGGCGGAGGCTATGTATACAAAACTCAAGAACCTTTTATGTATAACACCAGATAGTTGCACCATCCTGCTGCCAACAGATCACAGTACAATGCATGCTACTGCCAACAGACACTGCAGTAGGTGACCTCCCGAGGGGACTCTATGAACCTACCAGACAGTCGTAACGGCCCTTCTAGGAAGACTTTATGAGCTTAGGGTGCACCATGTTACTGCCAACAGACCAACACAGTAGATGGCCTCCTCCCTATGAGACTTTTTGAACCTACTAGGGCTCACCATCCTGCTGTCAGCAGACACTACAGTAGGTGGCTTATGGGCATGCTAGGGCCTACCATCTTGCTGCCAACATACACTACATTAGGTGGCTTCCTAAGGAGGCTCTACAAACATGCCAGGGTCCACCATCCTGCTGCCAACAGACACTACATTAGGTGGCTTCCTAAGGAGGCTCTACAAACATGCCAGGGTCCACCATCCTGCTGCCAACAGACACTACATTAGGTGGCTTCCTAAGGAGGCTCTACACACATGCCAGGGTCCACCATCCTGCTGCCAACAGACACTACATTAGGTGGCTTCCTAAGGAGGCTCTACACACATGCCAGGGTCTACCATCCTGCTGCCAACAGACACTACATTAGGTGGCTTCCTAAGGAGGCTCTACACACATGCCAGGGTCCACCATCCTGCTGCCAACAGACACTACATTAGGTGGCTTCCTAAGGAGGCTCTACAAACATGCCAGGGTCCACCATCCTGCTGCCAACAGACACTAGCGTAGGTTGCTTCCTAAGGAGGCTCTATGAGCATGCCAGGGCCCATCATCCTGCTGCCATTCGCCGCAGTATGTGGCCTCCTGAAGAGTCTATATGTATCTACCAGACACAACAGTGTGTGGCTTCCTGAGGAGGCTCAATAAGGAGGGATGGTGTAGGCTGCCTCTAGTTAGCAAGGAACGTGACTCTGTCAGCCGGGCAGACAGATTTATTTACAGGTTCGTGAGTGAGCAAACCACAGAGGAAAAATCCAAAGACGACACCTAGAGTCTGCACATAGCTCATCTATGAGCTGTTTTCACGTACGCCTTACTTCCTCAGACATCCTAAAAACATCTGGGTGCTATTGTGTGGCCTGTCATTGGTTTTTTACTGTGGGTTATTTGTAGTTTTGTTAGCAGAACACAATATATACAGATATTTCAACACCAAAGGCGGGGGCAGGGGTGATATTTCATATATATAATATGTATATTCCCTCCCCATTTTTCTCAACCCTATCCCCTTTGAGATTAAGTAACGTGCTAGCACCCCCTCCCCCATTTCCTCAACCCTTTCCACAACCGGCGTTGTGAAATAGTCACCACTGTCTTAAGACCACTCTACAAAGGTACTTGTAAAGTGCTATCAATCCCCTTGACTCAAAAGAGGTGGACAGCTTTTCAGTGAGAGAAGCAATTTATTATGCAGCTGTGTTGCCTCGCGAGAAAAAAGTAGATGACTGGGCCAATAACTGGAAGGCTGTAATACAGACTGCAATAGGCCGGTCGTAATAATACACAGTGGCGGTCTGGGTGATGTTTTAACCCTACAAGGATCGCATGATGCTTTAATGTGCTATGCCCTTTGTCGACTTGATGTATGAATGCAGCCCTGCCAACCCTCGCAAGTCTACTCACAAGGGCCGCATTCATACATCATGCCGAACCTCCGGGGAATGCATCAACCCCATACGGTTGGCATCCAGCACTGGCGATCTACTCAGTTCATGCATCATGCCGACAAAGGGCATAGCGCATCAGGGCGCTATGCTGCCTTCAACGAGTTAAGAGAGGTGAGGGATTAGAGGGGAAGGTGAGGGATGAGGTTTGAAAACAGAGAACAAAGGGGAGCACGGCACGTACTACCTGCACACCTCCCACAGAGCAGCACACAGAGAGGGACACACACACACTGCTGACGGCCTCCCCAGTCCTGCCTCCACACACCACCAGGAGACCAGAGACCGACCAGACTAAGCTAACTGGTCACGTGACCAGCCCTTGGTGTCAGCTGGGTGTCACCTAGCTTATGGCCAATGCGTGGGTGAATACTACATTGTACTACAATAGCTGTGTTTCACTTTACCTTATTATTTTCCTCATTGCTCTGAACTTTTCTTAAGCTTCCTAGATGTATTAATATATTATGTGCAGTGGATGGACAGGCATTATTGGATAAGAAAGATCGGTGCATGTCCTCACTGTCGATAGTATATAGTATAGTATAGTAAATAGGCACAGATACTTTGAGAAGTAGATGAGCTGCTCTTTGAACACTGAGCTGCTCCTTGTCCTACTGAAATCCTTTACATGCAGCCAACACCCGCGTAGCCCTGAGAACTCTACCTCAGACCTTTTGCCATGCCCGTTATAGGATTATCTTGAGGCAGATCGCTCACAGGAGATGCAAGTAATCCTTATGTCATCATTTGAGTGATACACTATGAGTAGTAATGACTGTCATTGACTGTAATTGTATGCCTCACTCAAGATAGTGTATTAATATAATTATCTAAGCTCTTATATATTTTCCATAATACAAATGTAGTTGTACTCCGCTGATATACATTTGTGTACACAAATCTATGTTCTTACGTTTGTATGACATGGAGTTGCAGGACTTATAATGTGCTCCGGTGTCTGGGTATATTATAAATCCAATACCCTACTATGGCTATGAGATCCAGATACCAAACTATATGATAGTAATAAGAACCCTGTAGAAGCCCTTATGAAAAATCACTTCAAACCCCTGTATCGTATTACTATACAATGTACCATGCACACACTTTTGGAAGAGCCGCATTTGCAGCTCACTCAAAGAGAAAACACGGCTCAAAATAATCTTCTGTTGCAGGTATTTGTGTCCTTCTCTAGTGGCGACTTACCTTGTCCTTGACAGTAGGTAGAGATGGAGAGATGTGAATATCTGGGATGTACCCGGGGGAATGTGCCAGGTGGCCTCTCTTATTGTGTTGAGAAAGAGAAGTAGTCCTCGTACAGAAATATATATATATATATATATATATATATATATATATATATATATATATATATATATATATATATATATATATATATTCTTTTTAGTAATTACAGTTCTTTTTGATAGAAATATAAAATGTCATTTAACGATGGCAGCTGTTTTCAGACATCTCAAAAGAAGTACCTCAATTCACAGGATTTTGTGGGGGCTACGGTACTTCAAGGTGCCAGATAAAACAGGAAATTTGAGTCATTATAGTCAGGTTTCTATGATGGCTTTATCACTGATCGTTCAGGCTCAGTATCGCATTCCTAACAATTGACAAATTAGGCCTGCTCCTAGAGGTTTCTTTTTCTGCTCGCACCACTCATGTGATACGAGGATCATTATTATATGTTTTAAGTATGTGGAAAAGAAACGACCACAGAGCTACAGATCAAAGAGAGGCAAACACATATATTTCTCTTTGTCATTACGCTTTTTGTGCTTTAATAATGGGAAACCTCCACGGTGCTACATTGTGATACCAATCGATCTAAATATGTTTTATAAAGAATCCCTGATTAATGTTCTGCGTGTAACATGCGCCACGATACCCTAGAAACCATCGTAAAACTTAATGCAATAGTTATATTAAACATGACCATGCATAGCACTGGTATAATACACAATTGATTGCATGTCGCTCTTGTTGGCACGACAGTGCAGCGGTGTACGTGAGGAACATAATCATTTGGCCCTAACTTGCTGGTAGGTTCCCGCATTCAGTGCAGACACTTCACTTTATTGATACCAGGGATTTAGATTGTGATTCTGGGCTTTTGTTTGAGCGGAGCGTTTATGATTGTAAGAAAATCACCACTTGTGAAGACATAATGAATTATGATAAGCATTGCGACATATTCTCTTTTAACTAGTTTTGAATTCATAGGCTGCTCGCGAGAACCAGTGTTTATTAGTATGGCCGCTGGGCGCAGGAAGGTTAAAGTATACATGACATAATTATGTGTATTATCATCTAGTATCTCATTTGGTGGTGACCATTTCGCACATGTATGAGCTAGTTGTCGGAATGTAAACTAGGAAAAGGGAAATAAACAACACCAAAGAGCCAAGAGGCAGTGAATACAAAAGTATTAACATGTAAAGAAAATTGAAAGCCCGTACCACATATCAAATTTTATTTTGATATCAAAGATTCTTTCTTTACTATACCATTCCCCTACGCGCATATATATATAATTATACATCTCACATACAACTGTGTTCTTAAACACCTTATTCTCCCTTCTAAGCATGGGCGTGATTCAAGCTCAGGTGCGTGGCTAGTGGTACCAGTAGGCTTGTATAGAAATGCCAATGTGGTGACCTGGTAAACCATGACAGAAAGTGGCATTCATGTTCCTCAAGTCTTATGAGGATGGCGTTGTGACATTTGGGGGCTCTCCCACAATTGGATATGACCAATGGACCAGAACCCTGTGGTATTACACCTTACTAACAAGCTCCACTCTGCAGTTCACAGGTTGTGGCTACAGGCTATTGTTATAGTAATGAGCATTGTGAAAGGCCCCAATCCCTAACACTAAAGGATTGTTAGGATAAGGCTCGGGCACATCTTTACGTGTTTCAACTGCCATGTCGCTAAGAAAAATCTGTGTACCAACACACAAATTCTAGAAAATGTTGACCTAATAATAATGTTTACACTCTGAAACAATGCAATGCGTTATCATGCACCAAAGGTTTGGTGACACCGAAATTGGGTCTAAACATCCTTGTGTCATTACTTTGACATTTGGGAAGCCTGGTCAGAGGGATTACCAGCCTTGTCCCAGCTTCAAATCGGTGCCTCTTCCTGTTCAGTTGGGACGATGACACTTTCAAACGAAATGTCAAAATGAAAGGTCGCCTACAAGTCCTCAATATTGCATTGAATGCCGTCATATCAGTCATGACTATGTTAACAAACTCCCAGAGAAAGCTTGCAGTCAGCAATTGCAACATTTCCATTTCATCATCTAGGCAGAGAAATGCCCACATATACTCATCTGGGTATATCGCAAAACAGTGACAGTCTCAGTCGTTTTAAATGGTTAGCTAATATCCTAGTCGTCTCTTTAAGTATGGTGCCAAATGACAAGTCTCCAAGGATTTCTTCCAAATGGTGGTCCATCCCATGATAATGCCCTACCCCATGATACCCTCACAGCAAGTGAGCTGCAACATTGGGGACCTGACTCTTATTACTCAGCCTCGTCATCTGGGGTCATTTTGGACATACATTATTCAGAAGCAGAATGAATAGCTCTAGCACAGGTCATATGCAATACTGTCTCCATGGGTTGGACATATTGGAGATGCATGAAGTGACTACTGTTGTGGCAATGGTGACAGAAATGGAACTATATCATACATGCAGTAGTACGCAATTGTTGTCGATTATCATGGTCAGACTCAGCCATGCATGTCCGATTGAGAGCAATAGATAAAGTTCACCAGCTAGCACTGCCTACACCTGCATTATTGTTCATAATAACTATAATTGCACAATACGTTCGTATCTTTCCATTTATGCCTAAATATCTGATGTTAATACATATTTGTCCATGAGAAGTGAAAAAAACATATTCAATATTATTATAAAACTTTGACACTGAAATCTACGTAAATATCTAAAAATATTCAAGTATCTTAGCGTTGTTTATATCCCACAAGTTATAGCTAGGTTAAATAGAGTGGATCGTACATGGTAGCTAGGTGATCGATCAATATTTCCATTTCCCCATAGGTTCCATGAGGTAAACCCCAATTGGTGCAGATTTCCTATTGACAGCCCTTTCTAAACTGGAATACATTTTTAAGCAAACCCATTCTGAATGGGCATCCTCTCCATTAGGATTCGAACTCCACGCCCCTTTGATTCAGTGGTCTCGGGGTCAACTGCCATTTCCTTTCAGCTCACAGAAAAGACATCATCCAATCAGAACAGAGCAAAGAGAGGCTATAGGGGCTTTGCATCACCCCCTTTCCAGTAGGCGTCACTGCAGAGGTGGGTTAGGGCCCATAGAACCTCGTTCTCGGGTCGTGGGGGCTGGTACCCTGCCCACACTAAGTGTATTTAGCACAGGCACAGGCCAACTGCCAGTAACCAGCAGGTCCAGGCTTCAGTGTTTAGCAATCCAATAAACGTGGCCAGCTCCAAAGTAATCATCCTTTACAAAAGGGCTAGTGCAGAGTGTGTGGAGGGGGCTGGAACAGCACTAGCCTGCCAAGGGATACAATGGCAGAGGGGTGTGGGTGAATTCTGGCAAGGCTTTTGTGCCAAATCGAAATAGTGGCAGATATCATCAGAGAGCGCTGCTAATGCCCATGTGTGAAAGGGAACATGTTCCATATAATGTAGATTAACCTAGAGTAGATCTTGAGTCCATCTCGATTTGTAGTAATTCATGCATGACAAGGTCTCGATTTGTCATTTCTTTTGGGTAATAGTGAGACTTAAAGTATACTAAATACACAAATGGAGAGCTTATCATGCATTATTAAATAGAAATTGAGGTGGACATCTAAAGGTAGGCTATAGGTGAATCTACCCTCCTCACTTAAGGGGAATCGCTTCTCGGGTTTCAGCCGCCATGTTGGATATCGCTGGGCGCCATGTTGAATTTTACCATAGGCCATGTTGGATTTGGCGAGACGCCACTCTCCATGTTAGTCCTTCCAGTGTCCTGATGTATCATCACGTGGTTGGTGATTGGAGTTGTCACGTGATGTGATCAGAACGAGGCAGGGCTGGCACCAACAAACATGGCCGCCACGGATAGACTTCACCTCATGCCATGTCCTTGGTTGAATTCTTTGTTTGTAAGGCCTGAATACCAGGAAGCAGGAAATACGGTTTATAGTTTGGATATATATGAATATTGGTAAACAGGCTCTAACCTGGGTGGGGGTTATTAGCTCGAACCCCCTCCCCCCGCCCTCTCTCTTTCTCACACACACTGCCATGATGGAACAAAAACGTTCTACCCTAACCGGCCTGAAAATGGAGATAATTATCCCCGTGCCAGTTATTGCGGCTTGTAAATTGGATAATTATCCTAGTCTCCAGTGGGCGGTTCGAGTTTTTGATAAGGTGGAACTAAATACATTTTAATGGTGGAACTATTCATTCAAAGGAAAATAATAGTGACTCGGTTTGTATACACAAACATGTATTTCTAAGAGGCCATATGACACAATGGATCATCCTTTCGAGGTTTCTTGAAGTGACTAGATGGCGTTAAATCCCCTTAGAGAACACCGATTATATGAGGAAAGAGAACTACAAACATTACGGTTATTTTCCAGCAGGTGCTATTTAAGTGATGTTAACAATATCACACAATTATCATTTATATAGCAGGCCTGTATATATCATCTTCACTCCAGAATCCTAAGGCTAAGAGCCACTGCGACTGGTAGCCTTCCGTTTATCAGCATATATACCAAGTGAGCTCCAATGTTCTATCAAGACTAGGAACCCCATGGGATTTCTAGAGCTTTGAAATCTATTCTTCATATTTTATCTCACCCCTTCCTGTGGCAGATCTGACTACTCAATTAGACAGTGTAAGGCAGAGGCTTCAAAATGGAATTGTCAGGAAAAAACCCCAGCTAGACAGCCAATTTATCTCTAAGCTGATTAAAGCATACCACAGTCCTGCCCCTACTCCCCTTTAGCCATTGTTTCTTTACGAGAGCCAACCACAGTGATGCTATTGTCACACTGGTAATATATTATAACGCCTGCTGTCACAATGTAATACCTTTTTTAAGCCTGTAACAGATAAGAGCCTGTGCAGATTTCGATAAATGTGTTATATGTCAAATGCTAACATACAGGGATATACTTAATTAAGTCTGGGAATTATTCAGATACACATGGACGTAATGTATACCAAAATGGATGTTTAATTGACAATTACGATCAACATGAAACGATTCCACTGTTCTTACGGCGAGGGGTGGGAATGGGTGATATTACATGCATGTCTGTATGTCTGACTTTATCTCAGTGTTTCTTGAATACCTAATCTTAAAGTCACAGTTGTCGTGTACACCCAACCTGTATGCCCCCCCATCCTTGGCCTGACAATGTACAACATCAATTAGTCTGAGTCATGATGGATCTCTCCACTAGGCACCACATAGCTATCTATAGTGTGGTAGTACATATCCAATTAGATTCAGTTACCAGCAGGATATGGTGGAGGCCGGGGTGGAGGTAAGAGTGGGTGGTGAGGTCTTCTACTGAATCAATCCTTTCTTCTGTCAGGGGTCACCATTAGATGACCCTTACGTTTTTACAGGAGGTACCAGC
Source organism: Harmothoe impar (assembly GCA_947462335.1). Classification (NCBI taxonomy): domain Eukaryota; kingdom Metazoa; phylum Annelida; class Polychaeta; order Phyllodocida; family Polynoidae; genus Harmothoe; species Harmothoe impar. The sequence goes on along the minus strand of OX381715.1, from coordinate 50,710,125 downwards.
CCACTGCTCCCCTGCACCCTCCGCCCCCAGTCCATTCCATAGCCATGCAAGTATAGGATACTGAGCTGGCACTTTTCCGCTAGGTCTATAAAGAACCAGCTTGACTAAAACCATTGTGCCTAACCGATTCATCAGACAAACTTACTTTCATATATAGATTGGCTTTACGTGTTCACAATGTCTTGTCATACTTATGTATTCTGTTGCGGTCATACTCAGTGATTATATATGTCTCTGCTGATTGCGTACATATTGAAAAGAAATAGACAACTATAATGCTATGAATGCATATAATACGTGATAAAATGTAAGTATAAAGCAAAGTCTAGGGATAGTTAGAATGTCCAGACACTCACCAGTTGTACTCACGGTCTTCAAAATTATACTCTCAATATCCTGTTTCTGGAATAAAAATACGACCTACGGTAACGAAGGCATTACACAATGATTTTTAAAAGCGTTTCTATACTTCCGTGCATCACATCCAAACTCCCATATAAAATGCCTCAGTTTACGCCAGCATATGTGACGTGATCCCGGGGGGTCCACTCCTTGACTTTTGGTTACTATCTGCGTACACAAGCTGAAGAAAGTACACCAACTGCGCATGCAGGCCCTCTCTAAGGGGTACCTTTTTTGATCATTTTGGGCTAAAGGGTACCTTTTAGAGCACATTTTTGGGAATTTAAAATATAAAATTTACCAGACCATGATATTTTAAGTGCTTATTCTTTCAACGAGGCAATCTTTTGGCAGGGAAACGGGTGCTTTTCTGATAATAATTATAACTTTACAAATGATAAATTTTCCTGGATTTCCCCCGTAAAATCGAATTATATTTGGGTGTTTTAGACAATCACCTGCGAAAGAGTTCTTTTTCCCAGAAAAATCTCTTTCTAAGGGGTACCTTTTTCAGCATTTCCCGCAGTTATAAGGGTACTAAATTCGGGGTGATGTACGCACATAGTTACTATAGAAAAGATAGGGAGTGGACCCCCCGAGGACGTGATCTGTGAAAAGGGACCTGTAATTAGTGCTAGGTGCATTAAGTTCCCCTTTCCTTGTACATGTCACATATAATCCATCTTTTCGTCGGAGACACTGCATATTCTGGAATATATGTGCCATGTATGTCCCGTATAGAATTGCCTGACACCCTCTCATACTGTATGTTTGTCGGTTGCCTTCCAGTATTCCAGGCTCACTTTACTATGTGGCATACATTTCCTCAGGCAACAACAAGAACACAGCCCGATATGCCATTCGCTCAGCTTCTACAGTAAAGGCTAGTTGCTTTCCCTAGGCGACATTATCTATAGCCCCTGATACCACAAATACGGATGAAAGCTCCCCAATACCCACTTCCCTTGCTCTTTCCAACGCTGTAATTATGTTTCTGCTCGGTCACAGCTTTGTAATACATATTAATACTTTCTACTCCAGTTTGGCACCCATTCATATTTAATTAGATACATCGCACTCCATTCAGATATCTAGTTCATTGTACTCTCATATAGAATTACCCCTTCTTCTAGAGGACAGTAAAATCCAACACCATCTCTCCGATCCTTAACCACCAGCCTATCTCCACATACAAGCCTGCAGAGCTTGCGGCTATCCTTCCTCGCCCTCAGTCCCGATGTCAAGGTCATCCGTGCCCTCCAGCCCAGATCGAGAACGAGGCTCTAGACATGCGCAGTGAGGATAGCCCCTGGGCTTCGGGTGGGAATCGGCGCAACTGCTTCCCCAGATCTTCACTCCACACCAAAATGTGATGGGGCGGATTTTAACAAGTTACCAAAGTACCAGCAGACGAGGGAGCCTAGGGGAAGCGGCTCAGGTTGAAGAGCAAGTATATAGAAATCTATACATGGTCAACACTTGTTTGCCAGCCAGAATCCATTTCCAGAATGGATAGTCCAAAATGTAGTTCGGAAAATGTCCTTCACAATTCTCCCGAGTTATTGAGATCATCCTTTTTCTCCCCTTAAAGTTGGTATCCCAATTTGGGTGATTAGAATTGACCCCTCACAATAATTACCTGAAAGTCTTGAATGTATACTTTTCTTCTGAAATGAGTGCTTAATTCTGGTTACCAAGAGTCATAAAGGCTTTAATGTAAAATGTGTAATAACATCTAGATCTACAGCTTCCAAGGAGAAAACTCAAGCATTGGCAAACCATCTAATATATGCTGCCACCTGTGCAGATGTCAATGCACTAATGTGTTCATGAATGGAGTTGAGCTACTGGGTCTGCAATGGGAATACATTGTAAACACTATACACAGCTGCCACCTTGTGGTTGAGAAGAGAGGCATGCTAATTGCTTTATTTTTGACTGCTCAGTGAAAATTCATTTTTGCTACTGTGTTAGGATTTTTGTATGGAAATAGTTCTCATAGAGCTTTAATACTTTCACATATGTCTTACAACATCAGCATGCTTATCCCCATGCTGGAAGTGGAAATTCATTTCCGCAACAGTTGGGATATGCGATTCATTTTGAATATGTAAACTTGAGCTCAATGGCAAAATTTAAATTTATCTTCTGAGAAATTCCAAGATGCCTAATGTCTATCGGTCTCAGTCGGATAAGCATCATTTCGCAAGATCTCCCGAGAGACCAGAAGTGAGCTGTTCCATTTCCGTCTGAGCTCACCTATCAAACCCGAGTGGGGTAGTGCTCATATGACCTGCTCAGGGTGATATGATTGGTCAGATTATTGACAAGACACCCTGACAGTGAGTTATTGCCGGAGCTGCTCTCTATTTGGATTGTTTTATTACGACAAAGCCCATGTTTCCGTTTCTTTGAATGGTTGTGGTATCCCCAGGGTTGTGTGGGTGGTTGCAGAATAGGACATCAATGATATGCAGCATGTAGAGGTACCAAGTATCTAGCTCTCGGTTGGGCAGAATGGTCTCACGTAAAACACTCTGAAATGTTCCAGTGTAACTCGAGGATATTGAACAGTTGAAATGAGAAATAAAACTGAAGTATATCTGAGGCCTTATCACCAATTACGTATTCAGCCAGGGTAGATAACCAATGTGCTGAACATTTGGATTCAATTGATAATAGCATTGGTATAGATGTTTGCCAACATTAAAATGATATTCCAACACAATTCAAAGAAGACTTTGAAAAGCCTTCAACCATAGGCATGCATCAACTAAGTGCATAGCTGCTTATGAAAGGGTTGGGCTCAGACGGATCAATGCAGTTACCACATGCAGGAGAGTTGCTTAATTGTCACGCTCAGGAGAAATGAGGCATTCCTTAGATCAACCCCTCCCCATTCCCTATAGCCACCCACTCACATATACCATGAGCAGTAGCTCATATTGCAAGAGCTCTGTAGTGTTATCACTGTGCACACAGCTTCCGGTCTGTTAGCCAATCAGAGCGCGGCTTTCAGACGCTGTATCTAGGGCATTAGTGGTGTAATCTCATCTTGTAATGGCGGCCGGAAGTCGATGTTAGGGGTAGCGTCTCTCATGCACGGGAAATGCCTTGGCGGGAACCCACCGCGGGTGAGGTAGATAGTGAGAGAAAGAGAGGAAGAGGAGAGATTGCCAGATCCTTAAAATGTATAAGAAACGGAAAGTAGGTAAAATGGGGCGTGAGGGAAATACCAAAGGACCCTTCAACTCCATGGGTCAGAGAGGCCGGCAGACCGTTGGTAAAGTGCATAGGATGGTAAAACAAACTAGAAAAAATAACAATCAGGGAGTGAATTGAAATAGACAATAGATAGTAGCTAAGGGGGCAGTTCACCATAATTCAGAAAAACTAACTCATTGGCATACATCATTTGGCACATAGATCTACGTGCAACTATATATGTATCATACATCAGCCTGGCCATCAGGTAATTCTTCTTTCAATTTGATTTCATTTTATAATGTTTTTAGAGCTGTAGAATGTGAATAAAAGAAAAGCATTCATTTAAATAGCTTCTTTTCCTTTGATCAGCATTATGGAATGGAAACATAACACTGTTCTCGTCAATTGTAAGTTAGAAATTCGAAATTAGGTTTATTAAGGTATACGGAGCTGTTTTAAAAAAACCTGTGATTTCCCCAAATTGTCATTGAAAATCACAGGGTCTTGGTTACTATGCAACTTTGAGCAGCTCTGTGGAGCTTGGGAATTTGAATATCAACAAAAGGGGAAAAAACAGTCTCCAGCAAATGGTACTTATCTTATTTTCCATTTATCAAATCTGAGGATAATAATTTCAATCCCATAATGCAGTTCAAAGGAAAATCTGCTGAAATAAAGAACGGTTTTGTTTCATTCAGCTTCTACAGCTCTCAAATCCTTATGAATTGGAACTTAGTTGAAAGAGCCATCAAATAGGTCAAGCTGCAAGATTATGTAGGCCAATGTGTTCATCGGAATCAGGGTAAATTACCACTTACCTTCGACAGTTTCCCTGCAAATTGAGATGTGCATCCATTTTATTGATACAAAACCTACTATATCCTGCGTAGCACTCATTTCATAGGGAAAATAAGCACGGCATGGTGAGTATTGAGCTATTTGACTGGGTATGAAAGAATTGCTCAGGACATTCTATAAACAACTTGTGGAAGAGCTCCAACCAGATCACAACATCCCATGCACAAGTCATTCTAGAGACGGTAGGGGTGCAATGGTCCATTCACTAGAATGGGCAGTTTCCCTAGATATAGGATAACTGTAAGAGGATGAAGGCAGGGTGGAGGGGGCGGAGGATGTTAAGATTGCAAAACAGGCAGAACGACGATGCTGTGGAACAATAGGGATCCTGGGAGCATCTATCTAAACTGTTGTCCTGTCAGAGACAATGGTCGGCAATGCAACCATCTGGTCCCAAACTGTCCACAGTCATATATGGGTAGTACCTGCATAGGAGTATAGAAGAGACATACAGCATGGGGAGTGGGCTGCTTCCCTTTGTTCTATCAGGGCCTGTCTCCTCACTTTGCTGACAGCCATTGAGGTACAAAGGTGGCACCTATTAATCATGTACAGCATGGCACTGAGCCTATTACTTGACCTAGGAATGCATGATATCGATGTTGGGTAGGACTAAGGATGGTAAGTTTCAAGATGGTCATAGCTTTTGATTCTAATTTGATACGAACAATAACATCAAAAAACGTATTTCATGGACTTCGTGGGTTAAACCTCAGACTAATGTAGCCACATACTAGTCATTTTTATTCTGGGTTTTATTTTGAGGCATTTAACAAAGATCTATTCTCACTAAAGTATGTAACAGGAAGTACGCCATATTTCATTCAACATAATATGAGTTGGATAGGATCTGGTCACGACTTCCTTTGAGGTCTGCAACTAAGCTGTCTGGAGACAAATGAGTCCCTCCATTTTTAGGTGACACAAGCAGCCGTCCTTCTAATGCCTCGTCATTTGCATATTCATGAGTCTGAGTGTGACTTTCTGGTCAGTAGATCTGCAGACAGGATGCTAGTCCTGGGGGTGTATGGAACAAATTGTGTTATTCCATCGTGAGGCTGTTAACTCATTGTGGTTATCTAAGGATTAACCTTTTTAACGTGAATTAACGATGCATTTTTAACCAGGTTTCAGTCCTTAGAATAATTAGTTTTTGGAGATTTTGTGCTAAGCTTTCTACTAAAGAATGAAACTAGGAAATAAGGCAGGAAGCCCAAAATGGAGAGAGTATAATTATATTGATTTATTGCGAAATAATATTGTCAATAATATTCATTAATTTAAATGGAAAATTTCCAATTTCAAACATGCTGTAACATAAATCTACTGCTACTAAAACGAGTTTGTTATCAGAGTCTATTGCCTGACGTGACGAGAAGTTGTGTAATTTCCCCTTTAATACCCCAAGGTGGTTAGTTCTGCAGCTATATAAACAGAGATTATTCAGCCCCAGAGTGCCTTGTAGCACGGGCAGTAGTATATGGAAAGCACATGATTATCTAACAACGACAAGGCCCCATTTAGAGTGTTCCATTCACAAGGCAATTGTATAAATAATTTGACATCCTCAAAATAAGTTATTCTGCAAAACTCGTGTTTGTCTATGAACCCCTTGAAACTCATACAGTGATATGTTTGTATATAATGTTTTATGAAATGGATAGGCTTCATAAGACAGGAGAGCTCGAATGACTGCAATAATGTAGCCTTAGAATTCATGTACATTCACAGTTAAAGAAAAGTGCAATGTGGAAAGGATTCTGGTCAATTAATAAATCTTGACAGTAATGTGGAAGAAATTTAATTATGGTGGTGAAACCAAAGACCCATGGACAAAACATTATGTGTTTGGATGAATTGGCAATTTCATCAGTTGGAAGCATTTGCCTATGAGGATTCTACTCCAGCGAATCACATTTTTTTCTCAAGGATATTGACAAATCTGGAGGCAGTATTAGAAGGACTGAGATGCTTTGAACAACTTAAACTCGCAGAGATCAAGTACTGGAGGCTTGCAGACCACCACCAGGGCAGATAGGGTGTGGATACCAGTGCATATAATTATTGACAATTTTTGAAAACCAAACATAAAGAGTAGGGTTATTACCGCTATAGCTGGTGGCATAGGCGATTTTAGTTATTATAGGCTTACTCAGTGCTACCAGTAATATTCTTTCTTGAGAGTCTCAAGCCACATCTGCTAACGACCAGGAACCAGTAATAATTATTGTTGATATTTGCTATGAGTGGCATGGCATTTATTATGCATGAATCGTGAACTAGGCTCGCACTGTCCTATAGTCACCAGTCACGCCAGCACACGTTAAGTGGCCTCCGTGACACTACAGTCCCATCACGTCCCTTTTCCCCCAAGGAAACTTATTTATCTTGACAGTGGTTGCTAAACTTAACGAAGTTTGTCTGTTGGGCCTAGTACACATGATGGCTATTTCTGACAGGCTGCCAATTTAGTCAGGGAACACTTGTAAAAAGAGCAGACGACATTTTCGTATTGGGCACAATAACCGATGGACATTTGCCGCCAAAATGCACGTACGCTAGCCAATACACACACTCCACAAGTGTGGTCGTCGTCACTTATTTTTTATTACTCAACCACTTGCCTTTAGGTAATCAGCATACCGGCAGTATTGTTCTCGCAGGCCTTTAACAGTACGTGTCTGCATTCATAAGCCACGTCTGTTTTCAAACCTTTCATACAATGTCTTATAATGCTAAATTGGGTGTACATTATTAAACTCTCTTTAACATTCACAGCGGAAAATACTAGATCATTATTATTGTAAAATTGGCAAAAATAAGAGCACATACATGTATTCAGCGAAAGGCCAAAACAGTTTCATGAAATTCTAAAATGGTCAATAAAATCAACGAGTAACAAACAGAAAAAGAGGAAGAAATGAGGCAAATGGCCCCTTGTCAGTGTTGGCTGCTACTATCATCAAGACTTATTTGCTCTGTGGCCGAGGGGTACGTTATCTGGTTAGGCCGGGAGAGTGGAAGTGCAATTATCTAGTTACAAGGGTGCCTTTTGGGTACCATATTTTCCTACAGGCTTATAGACGGCTGACACCCCATTACCACCAGCGAGCAGGATGGGAAGACCAGAATCTATAAAACCCTTCACTTCCAATTTTACTTTGATTAAAATTTGTGATGGTGCAATCAAACTGGTGTTGACACAACGGTCGGATTAGCAGCTACCATATGAGATTCTGTTAGATGTTTAACACTAGCCATCATGTCAATTGGAATAATGAAATACCCTATTCCTGCAGTGTTACAATACTCAGAACATTAATACAACGTATCCACTACTTTAATGTGCTCATTGGTTTTGACAACACGATTTGAATCTGATATTACTTGTTGCCTCGGGCAATATTGATTTAGCCTGCGCTGATAGGTAATTGGCGTTTTACACAGGCAATTCCACATGGAATTAAAATCTATCACGGCGAGATTAGTACGTCCATGCCCTACTTGGATGTAAAAAAGGAAAAAGGTGTGTCTCAGGTTTCCTGACCCTTTTCTGGTAAAACATTCAAGGGCTGACATGTTATTAGCCAATTCTGACGAGAATAATATTTCTAGGTAATGCTGAGCTTTTTATTTTATATAGTCGACGGAATAGTATTCACGTCGATGCAGCAAACGGCAAGCACATGCTTTGATCTGCGAGTCAATGTAGCCAGCCATCTGGCAATGGTTATTGGGCAAAAGTAGGTAGAAAAGGGCTTAGAGAATAACTGACGTATCTACCTTGGATTTTCGTACCACGTTTAACATGAAATTCTTTTTGGTTTGGCACCAAATGATCAAGACAGGAGTGCTTTCAGTGTCACGTAGAGTACCACGTATTTAGAATCACAATAGAGAGAGTCATAATCATCATACTTTTGTAATTCATTTTGTAAGTTTTGCTTCACTATTGTTTATAGACGCGTTTTACCTAGTTATCATACTGACCTGTTATGACATCCGAGACCAATTAAAACACTAAGAACCATATTCATCAAAATTAGTATCATGTATTCAATGTAAGAATAGTTCCTTTTTTATAATGTTAGTTCTAATGGATTCAAGCTAAATTCCTTATCTTGGCTCCAGAGAGCCATTGTGTATTTCAATGCAGGCAATTGCCGTGTACTAAGCAGCAACACAATAGTTATTACTTCGTGGCATTTATTTGAAAATCGTCCTCTGTACACTACGAAATCAATGCCAATAAAAATCAACCAACAACAACAACAATAGTAACGGATATATCATTTTTACATATCCAGTCAGTAGGTTGGGGGTTTCTATAGGCAAATGTTGCTCACTCACACCTCACATCAACCATGGTATGCACCATTTTCCCCATAGCCAGTGGCTTTTGCTAATTGATGAGTATTTTTTCACCACTAATGGACAGTGGACATTGGCACTTTTGCTGGCAGGAAAAACGTGTATGCCATTATATGGCTGGGCAACGTGCTGCTGCCTCTCCTCAATCATGGTAGATGCAGCGTGTGGTACAGGCATAATGGTGGGCGGGAACCGTCACTGTGTACTGTGTGCGTGGGGCCTAATGTGGAGGGACAGGGGGCACAGACAGATAGAGAGAGGGGGTTTATAGCACGCATGCATGACAGAGACAGAGAGACAAACAGACAAACAGACAGAGACAGAGGCGGACAGAGTCAGAGGCAGCCCAGTCAGTGTCCCATGCCGCCATACTCACAGCACAGCTGCTGGGGAGGTCAATAGGCAGGACGGTAAATTCCCCTTAAAGTGGGTATGTCGGATAGAGAGCCGCCAACTCTGGAACTTTATGGAAATGTGACTAAAATGTCTGTGAATGTGCTTCTTCTTTGACGCGATTACACAATTTCATCACTAACCGCCTGAAATGACGCAGTAGGTTTCTAATCACAACACCGTGCAGTATCCCTAGTCAACTAAGTGCCATCCTCTGCTAAGTGTGCCAACTATATCAGGTAGGCTGGTGCATTGGGGTTTTCACACGTAGGGTTCATTATAGCAACATCAGTGGCTATTCATAAACAACAAAGCAATTCACTTCTACGGACAATATGTTACACCTGGTTAAATATGGTTTTGGCTGGCTTTGCTCAGAAATACCCAGCTATTGCTAATCTTTGATGTTTTACCGTGAGTTCATCAGGGATCAATACTAGTCACTACCATAATTTTATGGACGCTAGAAAATAGTATCTACATCAGTGGATATACAATCTTTGCACTTCTAACTTGATGCATGTACTCACTAACTGTATTGATAAGTATGTGTGTTAAATAGGTATCTCTGTCCCTCGGGCTCATTTACGTGGTGGTATGGCTTTAATTAACCCCATCCAGTGTATGTCCCCCTGAATGCAGAGATCTCAAACAAAATGAAAAAAACACATGGATGGGGAGGTTATTCAGGTAATTAGGGCTAAGTGCCTTGAGGGAGAATTGTGTGTGTTCAATCATGCATGCCTCAATGTTGTTCTTCATGTACACACCAACTCAGTGACATTTGCAGCCAGTACTCGTGTGGTTAAGGGTGTGGTAATGTGGCAGCAACGTGCTGGTGTAGGCATGCCATGTTGGAGCCCCCAAGTGGGAGGTGGGACGGGAGTGGGAGCTCTGGAGGGCATTCTGCCAGGCCCTGGGCAGCACTGGAAGTGGTGCAGGGACTAGTGGGCCCACCCCATGGCTGCCCGATCACTGGTCTCATCAGTGGAAGCCAAATAGGCAATGCCTAAAGCTGGAGTTCCCGCCTCTCCATTCATGGTGCAGTTAGATGGTAGAGCAGGTATTGGGCCCATATTGGGAGGCATACGTAGTCAAGTAGTAACTGTGTACGGGAGGTATACAGGAGGAACCCTAACAGTGTAGCATTACATACATTACCAGATGGCAGTGCGTAGTACTTGTAAATGTATTACAAGCAATGACTTGGTACATACATGTATTAGCAAAATGATAACATGGCATATATCGCAATATTATCTCCATGGTTTTGATTTTACATCATAACCATTGGCTTCTTATATGTGTAGTATGGAATGTATATCTGCATATTTGGCATTTATACTTTAGGAATACACAGTATACACATATTCCAGTGTAACACCCAATGTTGAAGTTCATATCGTATCATTGAGCAGTGAGGGGAGGCGCCTTTATCTACGGAGGGTATTAGCTTCCTGACAATAGGCGCCATATACCCATAGAGGTTGATTTTGAGTGTTTTATAACGAGGAGGCTTAGCTGTGACTAGTAATAGTAGAAGTGTGTGTGCACAAGTGTGCATGTGTGGGTGAGGAGGCAGGGGTTAATGTAAGGGCATATAGGATGAAGCCCCACAAATACCCCTACGTAAGATAAATCTGTCCTCTGCATGTCCCAGCCTGGTGCCAGGCAGGTGGGGCAGCCTTAGCTGTGTTACCATAGTAACGGGCCGCCTGACGGGGACGCCTGTATCATATATGACATGGCCGACACACAGACAGACGTCAAAGGTCAAGGTCTCTTATCTCCCACCCTGCCACCTGGTGAGCTTGTCACAAACTAACTTTGAGAGTCTGCTTACCCCATCGCCTGTAGGGTCGGTCCGGAGAACATGAATTAATAAAGGGACGTTACTATATCCAGCTCTTCTTTTAATTTGACATGGAATAGATATAGCTTGACTGCATGAAAAAGTAATTGCATCGTTTCCTTAATGGTATCAGAACACTGCATAAATGCTTACACAGAGTCTATTTTATCATGCAGATCTCATTAAGACGTTTTATATGTACAAATACTTTGCTTCGATTCTAGCCTAAAGGGGAAGATTATTTTGAAAGAGGTAGATCAGTTAATACAAACAACTATGCATGTAGCCCCTACCCATTGGCCCCCACCTCCATAGGAATGACAATTTTATACATTAACTGGGCCCACTCATACACCTCTAAACAACGAACAACAGACATCTCGGCCCCATGCTGACGTATTACGATAGTTTTATATTCCAGTACTTTATCAATATTCATGATAGTATCATGATATTGCTGTTACCAATAAGTCATTCAGCCGCTCCTGGCTTTGATTCCAGAAAAGTTCATTCATTCAAATTCTGCATTAATACGGTGTTTTTGTATGCAGGTCTAGACCTACTGATGTGCTATTCCCGTGTTCTATTTGTCTGATAATGATTACCTTTTTCTATGTTTTGCAGAAGAGACTACGTGATCTGAAGGCAAGGTTTGGACGAATCAATATGGCGTAAGTCTCAATGTTGTTATACAAACGTATATCTATCACTTTCTATAGATTATATTAGATGTGCTGGTTTGTGCTGTGTCTGTGTTTAGCATAACAGCATCGAAATAGAGAGACAAACTGTCCGTCCGCGTATAGGGCCGATGCAAGGCCTGGTATTAATCGCCAATTCCATATACTACTTATCACCAGCTATGGCTAAAATGACATAAACTTATGTATACATGTACACAATTAGTTTACTCATGTAATGCATATCTGCAAAATTAAAAAAAGGGATGAACTTCATATGTTTTATCGATTAGCAGTAGAAGGGATGAGGCTTGAATGTAGGACCACAGGTAAATATGCATTGTTGGACATAATAGGTATATCCCATTTCAACGACATGTTCCTAATGCAGTGTACACCACTGGCCCAGCCTACCATAGGACTTACCTTGATCTGTTTAGAATATAATGCTGTAGTGTTATGCCTTTGGTAGAGTTATAAGAAAAGACGTTTAACATTCTCTCAGACTCGCTGTATGTATGGAGGAGTAACGCAGTTAATGGTATCTATAATCTGTCTCAAGTAAACGGGTTTTATATATGAATATGAATAAATATCCATATAGTACTGACAATTAGTACACGTATTTTAGTATATTGGACTGGTCTAATAAGCTAATTCTTTATGAAATCAGTGAGGGATCTAAGTCAAACACTGCGCACATTACCATTGCTGCGTAGAGGACCGTTATGTGGAATCTAATCAAGCAGATCTACATGCTACGTAGTGGCCTTCTCCCACGTTTTCACGTTCCATTTTTGTGAAGTTTATCTTAAAGATAACTTTAACACAGTCAATAACCTAGTGGTTGCTGTTAAGTGACGTTCTATTCCTCCAATATATGCAGTCCAAGATGATGCTATGAATGTAACAAAAATAATGTGGAATGGGAGGGGGTGGGGGTTATTCTGGCCTTATGCAGTTGACACCAATCCTAGAGAATCATGACAGGGGATGGCTGTTTCTGGCAAAATGAACAAAGACCTAGATCTCCATAATCAATATGACAGCGGATATTGCCAACACCGGTCGGCGCTGTACCCTGTACAAAGGTGCGACTTGAGGACAGTAACACATTATGGTTGCTCTAGTCTCAGTCTTTAGGTAAGGTTAGGAGAGTTTGATGCACAACTGATATAAGAACCACATTTTTTACACCACCAACTTTTAGTGCTTCGAAAGGTTGTCAAAATCCTTCAGCTTCTGTCAATTTAATCTAGTACGGTATCGTATCTGGATATAATACACTGTCCCCTACTGTCAAAAGAGAAGAGATGAATAAATACGACTGTATAGGCGTATCACTCCAGGTGATTGTATGTAAGAAACAAGCGGGGACTTGGACAGGAACAGCTCATTCACGTGTATTCTTTTCTGCACAGCAAGAAAACCCCTTCAGGATATAATATGATGAACTCGCACTCATTTCATTACCTGTTTCATGTTGTGTTTTTGCCTTTCCTGTTTGGTGGCTTAAGGAAACCTTTAGGCAATAAGTTTTATGTGTATAGATGTAGCTGTACATAGAATAGGTAGCTTCCTCTCGTTTTTCAAATCTTCATATATAACCAAGTCACATCGTAGTCTTCTTAGATTTTCCCATTATGTCAAAATTAAATTAATTGGAGAAAAAATAACTGAAAGAGTGTTATCACCAAGTTATCTAATAGATCAATTCCGAGAGTGCTGAATATAGTGTAGCAGTGATTAGACTCTATATTTCAAAGAAGGTCCGATCGCCGGAAGTTGGCTCCGGAAACGTCAAAATGGACGTTGATTTGAGCTACTAGTTTCACACTTTTTAAAATGTATTTTCCCCATAAGTCATATTCCCTTCGATTGGTCCTTTATTGCTTACCTGTATATCGTATTGTAGCACAAATTATGTAATACAAACTGATAGGTACATGTCTTCCTCTTTGATTCTGAAACACTAAATGTGGCTCAACACGTGAGAAGGTACCTTCGCGGGGGATTTTTAGTACTGGTTTTGGCCACCAGGGGGCATAAGAATGGCAAAATAGTGAAAGATATGCGCAAAAATGTTTTAAGGTTATTTTTTATGGAGAATGCAGTAGTCCTCTGAGAATTATTCCATTTTTGCTGTAAATGTTCTAAATTTGGAATGTAAATGGAACGTTTTTCATGAAAAATAGGCACATAGGCCTATTGCAATTTCAGGCTTTTTTGTCCTAGTTTCTTGGAAATCCCATCAGCAACTCAAAACTGAAAACAGACCTTGAAAATTCCTACTGAAACCAAATTTACATAGAATATTCACACTTTTTATGGATTTTTTTCAGCAAATCTGATTTTTTCATCAATTTCAGTAGTTATCATTGGATACGGTGCATTAAAAGCTTATCTGTCGTTTTTTGTTACAAGTAACAACACATGTTCAACATAATGATTCTGACAAAACTACCAGGAATATCTTAGCTCATGATATCTCATTTTAAAGATCTTGACACAAACTTAAATTGTCAATTCCCCCCTCAGTATCCCTTTTCATGTGCCTGGCCACAAATCTTTCTAAAAAATATCCTAATTTACAATGATCTCGTCCATACGCTGGACCTGCTGGATACCAGCAGTCACAGCAAGCACTTGCACACCCCCCTTGATTAATCTCAGAACTAAAAGTTGGTGGTGTTTTCGTATTGATTATGGCATCATACACACAATTAGCATCTTTCATGATATATCAATAATTATTTAAGATTGGGACAACTGAAGATGGCATTGATTAGGCACGTTACATTCTACATCGACTAACTCTCATGTCGCAACTTCTCAAGGTCATATCTAGACCACTGAGACGCTGAGACGTCTCCAGCAGTTTCCCGCTGACGGCGCTGTGGATCTTCCCGCGCTACTCAGCGTGACTGCAACGTTGGCGCGGTGTGTGGGGGAGGGAGGGGGGGGAGCGAGGGGGCCCGCGAGGGGGTAAACTTTAAGTGGTAGGCTACTGCTGCTGGAATAGGCAGGCCTACAATGACCGGTAGGCCTAGGCCTATATCTAAACTTTGCTGACTGTTTAGGCCTTTATAGCCTACTAAACTAAAATTTGTTAGTCTGTGGCGAGCCCAAAGTGGTAGGCTACTACTGCTAGAATAGGTAGGCCTAAAATAACTGGTAGGCATAGGCCTATATCTAAACTTTGCTGACCGTTTATATAGCCTACTATGGGCCTTTGTACCTTTATTGAGTCTGAAATAAAATTGGCATGGGAGGGGCAGCCTCGCATGCACCAGACCCAGGGTAACAGACCAGCAACTAAAATTGGTTAGTCTGTGGTGAGCCCAGACTGAAATAGACCTAACGCACTGTGATACAATGTAGTACAAGAGTGCCAAGAGGGAGACAGGGGGAATATATGCAAAGATCAGACATTGTATTTTGGGTACCTTTAGATAGGCCTAATGGAGTTATCATTATTTACAAGGCAGGAGGGGGGCAGGGCAAAACCCCATTCAGACCCTCTGATGTCAGGGCTGGAGGGGAGACATGTAAAACCTTTAAAAGGGGGTGGTGGCAGAGCCAAGGGAAGAAAAAGTTGACTGCTGGAAGAGGGGGTGGGGTCCATTTTCATTATGCATTTAATGTCCACCATTTACTTTTTTGTAGGCCTAATAATATTTTGTTTTTTAAATAAGAAACTGCTGTCATCACTATCCAGTGCCGAAGGCGCTGGTACTGAGTAACATCAGGTACCTTAATCGATACAGCCATATTGAAATACCAGTTGTAAACACATTATATGTGTGTTAAAAATTAGATATTAACCATATGTAACCCGCATGCACAACTCTAATTCTGTTACAGACAAATAAGTGCACTGCAGTCTAGACGGACACAAATAAATGAGGCCATATAGAATGCATGAATCTGTTGTATAGTAGCTTGCAGAGCTGGCAGGTGAATCTAGCCATATAGTACTTAATAAGCCACCATTTGCGCACTAGACCACATATTAACATAACTCATTTAGCTTAGCCTCCCATCACCGGCAATGTGTTCTCTACTGACATGTATCTTAACTGGATCTGGCAGCGCTGGCTGTGGCGGTGACGGGAACTACCAATTGGACCCATAAGCTGTGGGTCGTTAATATTCTATCCAATTTCAAAATCAATTTTGCCGCCAGCACGGGTGTCCTATTAGCAGGCCCATGTAAACCAGCAAATGGCTGATGGAGGAATGATCACTTAAGCTGCCTGTAAGTCTAGAGCTCCTCCAGTATCCTCGAGGTCCAGCAAATATCAAGCTATAGTAATAGCAAAATATCATCACACACATCTTAGCATAACCATTGTTACGTACATGTACAATCAATTTTTGACAAGTAGTAATTTCAGATGATGTACAAACAAATAAAACAAGTATGATGTAACGTCTAAGTAATTTCGGCATATATACTAGTTTGTCAGTTCCTCATTTGGGAATAATAACTCAAGGAAACGATTCATAGGGAAACGCTATCCATTTTGCGTACTATTTACATGATCCGGTCATGCATAGCTTTGTGTCTACTATGTTTTGTTTTATGGCTATGTGCATTAAACATAGTGTGCCATATAGTTGTGCGCTTGTCCCTAGAGTAATGTTGCTTTATGGACACATAAACGTACCCTTTTCATAACATCAATTCATCCAACTCCCCTGATATCTGGCATCGTGGGGAGTTTCGCTGCATGCCCACAAGTGTACCATGCCCCTGTTCATAGCTTTGCATCATGGTAATACTTCTCGTTAGCCAGCAGGGCAATATACTGTAGTTGGTCTCTTACTACGTATGTAACACTTGAGTACAAAAACCAGACAAGGTAAATTAGACTTTAATATACGGCGACTTTATTGTAAAGGTAACTCTGGTGTATTATAGTACAGGTATAACCAGCGGATATACGAGATCAGAACAGATATATATAATACAGTGGGCAACCCTATAGCATAGAGTTAAGCCCGTGAGCACAGGGTGGTCATGTCACGACAGTCCCAAACCTGACTGACTTCCAATGGGGAAGCAGCCGTCTTATATACAGCGCTGCGTAGCCACGTGACCGTACTAGCAGCGCCACCTGTTAGGTTTAGTTATGTAAAAATGATTATGTAACAACTACCGACGGTAACCGAAGGTGGTACCGGTACACTACCGTATAGATAACCGAACTAGAGGAGTCGGTGTATGTAACGAACCGACGACACTAGTTAGATGAATAAAACAGTTATTAAACACAATAGAACCGTGTTGTCTTACATCATACAACATACAATAGATATACAACAATAACAGTTAGACTTATAGTCAACCCGTTACACTACCCCCCTTTAGAATGTAGGAAGGGTTGGTTTTATAATAATAATACCTCTTGGATACATTATATACCACGTATATCTATTTATCAACAAGTAACATTTCTACTCATAGTAACAACAGGTATACATACATGAACATACAAGTTAACATGTACATAACAGTTTATATCAACAATATAGTCTTTGTAAAAACCATAGTCTCGTAGGCACATGATATAAAAACTGTCCAACTGATAGTCCTAGACTAGTATCAGTTAATAGTAAAGGCACCAAATAACCACCTTGGAAACTCAGCACATCACCTACTTCATTCAGCAATGGTGCGAATCCGTGTGGAGTTAGTGTCCTTATATATAAATAATAGAACTATAATAGCTCTCACTTCCTTTGGCGAAGAAAAGTTTTATAATTGGAACTATAGTAGTTCCCACTTCCTTTGGCGTAGAAAAGTTTATATATAAAAATCCATAATAGCGTATCCTAAATAAGGTGGGATAGATCGTCATCCTTATTAGGGGCGGTACTCCAGTACCTAGCAGTTTATGGTGGTAGAGATGGATAGAGTCCAGTACCGGTATAGTACTTCCATCTCTTGTGAAATATAAATATAAAAAGGTAGGTCCGTGCCTCCTTATAAATAATTATCACAGGAGGATGATCCATATAATAGTTCATAGGTCACCATAGTAGAATGTGACCACAGGATCAGGAGCCCTGGACAGTAGTAGAGCACCGACGGTTGTGGCTTAGTAGTAAACCACGGTTGAAGACATCAGGCTGCTTCCAGTGTGGTGGCAGTAGAGACTCAGTTAAGTCACGACAGCACCGTCGGTCTGCTTTCGGTTGTCCAGGGGCGTGTAGCTGCGTCGATGGTTTAGTTTTACCTCCGAGGGGCGGAACAGTGCACCCCAGAGGGCCTGACGGGGGACCAACCTTAGGTGTCCATAGGGACACCGCCGGATGGCTTTCCTTCCCCATCAGGACTTCCTCCAGGAGGGGCCTCCGTGGTGCAAACCACAGCAGCCTCCACCTGGAGAGGAAGGGCTCCACCTGGGGCCACCGAGAGGGTACTCGGTGCCGCAGTAGGCTCCCCGCCACTGACCACCCGGGTAGATTGTGCCATGAAAGAAAATGGCATCTCATACCTAGGTGGGTGTACTGACAGTACCGGGGTCACAGGAGGAGCAGGCCTTGCGGCAAGCCCCAACCTGGACTGGAGATCTGGAAAACCAGATCTCTCCCACTCTGTCAGCTTAAACCCGAACTGCCGGAAGAACTTGGCGTCACAAGTTGTCAACCTTGATTCGAGCTGGTCGATCGTAGCCCTCCAGAAGGCATGATCTTGCTCCAGACTCGCCTCGCGCTCGGCAAGGACTCTGGTGCGTTCAGCAACCCAAGCTTTCCCTTCCCGGATAGCCTGTTCTCTGAGCAACTTATACTGCTCAAAGTACGACTTCTCCAAGAAGGAAACCTGAAACTGGAGTAGCTTACTTGCGTTTTCAGCCATCTTAGCTCTGTAGCACTCAAATCCGGGGACTAGAGTGTCAGAGAATCCAGTGTCAAAGGCAGGACCGTCTCCAGGCAACACAGGTAACCCTGCTAGCCCTTCGTCAACAGCCCTGTGCTCAGGGTCTGGAGTCACCTCGTCATCCCTTGCGGGGTCAGAGGTTGCTCCGTGCTGGGGTGGAGCAGTCGGCTGGGCTGACGCCCCATCCGGCTGTTGTACCTCTACCTGTTCAGCATCACTGACAGGTGAGACACTCTCCTGTGGGGCTGAAGCTTTCTTTTGCTTCTGACTCCACTTGTACTGCTTGACATAGTCAGCAGCGACTTGTTCCGCCTGCTCGTCACCCAAAGAGTTCTGAACAATAGCCAGTGCATTCCCCAGTTTCTGTCTCTCCTGCCTGGGCAGTTGATCAGCAACCGGGGGCAATGCAACCGAAGATACCGTGACGGTACCGACGGTTTGGCTATGGTCGACCTCAGATGTTACCGTGGCGGTGGCGACACGTTTCTTCGCAGGTTCACTGCGGGAACGGTCACGTCCACCTTTGGTATCATCTTTGGATGCCTGGCGGCCCCTTTTTAGATTTTTCTTCTTAGGAGGGGTATCCTTCTTTACAGTGGGCATCGGAGCTTCTGTAGCTGGTCCCAGGTCGGTTTGTTCGCACTTGGCGCCCTTACACAACCTCTCCCAGTCAGCCTCCGTGAGGTAGTTCCACTGTTTAAGTTTGTTGGTTCTCCACTTAAACTGTAGATTTCCTACACGTTTGTGGATCCCCCAAACCTTCAGTGCAGCCTCAACTCCACGAGTAATAGTGCGCTTGTGCACGCCCTTATTATCGCAGAGATGCCTTACCAAACCGGATCTCCGTTGGCTACGGAATAGTTCCCCGTCACTGTACTCAGGGCAGGAAGTACTCGTACTTCCCCTCACACAGTACAAGTAGGGACGCACATTCATGTGCTTCTCTACCAAATGACGGGCAAACTTGAAAAGGTTTGGCCACCGTTTTGCTGCTGTCGCAGTCCCTTTCAGGCGCTGACAGCGAACGTACGGGCAGGGATCCCCTGGCACGTAGTTCTTCCAAGCATATTTCAGCTTGGGACGGCATGACCTATGGATGTTAGGTTTATTCCCCGCCAACACTGCCTTGAGGTACACGAGGTACCAGTCAATGGGATGGGAATCACCTGTCAACCAGTCTTCGTCGTCTGAACCGTCGACCGTGTGAGGTGCAGGAAGAGCCATTTTGCCATTCTCCTGAATTAAATCAGTGAGGCTCAGGTTCTCCCGGTCATCATCACGGAGACACAGGTTTAGACGGACATGCGCTGCCTTGGCGCGGAGGCGTCGATTGGCTCTGCTCTCTGCAACAGACCAGCCCTCGGCTTCCGCCTTGGCCACTCTGTCAGCAACAGCTTTGAGTCTATCAGCCTCAGTCGGTGCGACCTCTTCGGTTGCAGGAGTCTCAGGGGAAGATGCAATCCTCCTCTTACGCTTCCGCTTCCGTTTGGTCTTAGCACGAACCGTGGACCCGTCTGATGAATCACCATCAGGGACCGTCGGTTCTTGTGCCAATACACCGGCGGGTTTCGGAGAAGATCCCCCTGCAGGGTTCTCCTCCTGGATGATATTACTACCACCCAGACCAGGTTCTGTCTTCGGAACAACATCACCCGACCCCTCAGGGTTAGGTTCAGTTGGTACCGAAGCCGAGCCTTGACCGACGGTTGGAGCACCGGTAGTGTCCATTTCCGTGTCAGACTCGAGAACTCGGTCTTCCCCATCGGAGGCCTCAGCCTTCTCCGGGGCCGTGCATTTGCCATCTACACGGGCTGCCATACTGTTAGCTCAGGCGTAGGTGAACCTCACGGTTCACTCACCCGAGCATTTAGTAGCACAGCTACAGTAAACAATAGTGTAGGTACTGCCGGGCAGACCTAGGCACCACTGATCAACACGCTACCCTACGGGCAAACGTGTTGATCTGAAGAAGCCTGGCTGCCTGTGGGGCTTATATACCCCACCCGTCCCCCTTGACCCCGCCCCTTGACCGGCTTCTCAGCCAATCAGGGGTCGCGCCCCGAAGACGCGACGAGGTGACCCAATTTCTCACGGCTCATTTGGCGGGAGAAATCGATCAGGTGACGCGGGCAGCGCCCTTCCCACGCCTGGCATATCCGACGGTGGGAACCTCACTGTTGTTTACAATATTCGTGGCGTAGCCACCGGATAACCCGGGAATGATATACCGGCATTAGAGGATATACACAGCAGCGTGTTGCTAAGCAATATGTGGTCAAAACTAGTCCCATACTTAGAACTAATCGGCAAAGCCAGCCACCCGCCCTGAACACGTGCTTTTCTACCTCCAACGGATAACCACACCGGATAACCCGTCTCTTCTCGTTGTGTTTTGGTGATCGAGTACCGGGCCAATGACCACCGGCCCAGTACGGAACTGTCCATGGAAATTTAATCAAGCCAGCAGCTAAATGTCGTCAACAAGGTAAGAAAAAAATGTTTACACAATTTTATCTCGCTCTCTGACACGTGTGCTCCTCCGTAGACCTTGTACCGGTATGTCCAGCAATGATGACACCGGAGGTATCACCTTGCTTTGTTTACCGGTGTCTACGGTTAGTCCTTTACGCACAGCTGACCCTTTTTTACGAGGCCTACCGCGCTTGGGCTTGGTAACACACGACTGTGGTTCAATCGGTAATTTCCTAGGACGACCCCTTCGGCGCGCTACCGTCGGTACCGACGGTATGACCGTTGGTCCTGCCTTCGGTATCTTCGGTAGCGCAGGGTCGGTTGGTGCTGGTACTCGACCAGCACCGAGGGAATCCTCACCGTCATCTATATATGGGACTCCATACCAAGGTCGGAGTCTAGCCACATGTGATTTAGTGAGAGTCCCTTTTTGCAACCGTATTACTACAGTAGTTTCACTAACCACCATAGTAACCGTATGCGGACCATCCCAGGAGTACAGGGTCTTGACTTTGGAATTTGGTGTGCTAAATCTCGCGACCTTATCCCCCACCTTAAATTGGCGGAGTTTAAGGCCCGTGTCATAGCCCACCTTCTGCAAACTAGCAGATTTTTCCAAGTTGTCCCTTACTACTCCATAGGACTCGCGTAATGATTGTCGAAGTGATTCAACAAACATCACTGTGCAGGGTTGCTCGAGCTGGTGTCCCTGCACGCCATAGACCATGTCACTTGGCATGACTATGTCTTCACCCATTACGAGCATATTAGGCGTACAGCCCGTCGACGCATGTTCGGTAGCATTGTAAGCATGGGAGATATAGCGAGCATGCTCATCCCAATCATCCCGGTGCTCATTAACCATTGTCGTGAGACATTGGATCAACGTCCGATTGAAGCGTTCCACCATACCGTCCGACTGGGGTCGATAGGGGTTCGTATGCGTCTTGCAGATGTGTATTTTACTACACAGTTCTGCCCACAGTCGAGATTCAAACTCACGACCCTGGTCGGAGTGAAGCATTAAAGGACCTCCCCACGTGAGGATCCAATTCTCGAAAAGTGCTTCTGCGCAGGTAACAGCTGTATGATTTACCAACGGATATACTTGGACATACTTGGTATAGTAGTCCTGTACCACCATCATACAGGTATTCCCACGGGGGGTCGTGTTGAAACCACTAATGATATCAACAGCGATCCGGGCAAATCGAACACCGAATAGCTCTTGACTTAGAGGTAGTTTACCGATACCAGGTCCAGGCTTTGATAAACAGCATTGGGGGCATTGCTTCACCCAACGCCGTATGTCCAAAGTCATACCAGGCCAGTAATATCTACTCTTAATCTTCGCCTCAGTCCGTTGTCTGCCAAAGTGTGCTGAAGTTCGGTGGCCATGACAGTAATTGAGCAACTGTAGTCTGAGTGACAGAGGCACTACAGACTGAGCTGTTCTCTTCCTGCCAGGTTGCACCCTCCAGCGGCACAATACACTGTTCCGTATAAAAAGATTATCCCACTGAGCTAACAGTTGTCTAACTTCTTTACATTCCAGCGAAAGTGCGGGGCGAACAGGCTTGGACAGGCCCAACAACTTCAAGGAGTACACCCTCGAAATAGCCGGATCTGCAAGCTGCTCATCCTTCAAGTGATTTAACGTCCAGTTAGGAACTTTCGCACCCACAGACGCAATCACTGCATTGTGAGACCCACAGTCTCGGCAGTCTACACGGTGACAGTTCCGGATAGGATAGCGGGACAAGCTGTCCGCATTCACATGATCTACTCCACTCCTGTGTATGATATGCTCATTCGTCATGCCAAACTCAGAGAGGTGGTTCAACCATCTACCCATCATCCCCTCAGCGTCCTTGAAGTTAAGGAGCCACTGCAGAGATGAATGATCCGTCCGTACGAGATAATTCCCACCATATAGGAAATGTCTGTACTTTTTTGTGTAAACCACCACTGCCAAGAGTTCACGCTTGGTTGTGCAGTAGTTACGTTGTGTTTTGCTTAGACTGTTGGACGAAAATGCCAGCGGCACTTCTCGCCCATCCTGGATCTGCGACAAGGCAGCACCAATACTTGTATTAGAAGCATCAGTGTCCAAGATGAACTTACCAACAGGTGCAGGGTAGTGCAAAACAGGTGTTTCTAAGAAGAGTCTCTTTAACTCACTGAAAGACTGTTCTGCGGCTGGAGACCAGACTATTTTAGCCTTAGCCTTCTTCTCTCCAATCATCAGCTCTTGTAAGGGAGCTGCGACTCTCGAGAATCCAGGTATAAAATCTCTGTAGTATGAACAAAACCCGATGAAAGAGCGTATCTCCTTCGTGTCCATCGGACGAGGCCAGTTCTGTACCACTTCGATCTTATGAGGATCAGCCATGATGCCATGTTCAGAAACAATTCTACCTAGGTATTCAACTGACTTCCTAAAAAGCTTGCACTTTGAAGGTTTCAATTTCAGACCATATGATAAGATGCGTTTCAGCACAGCTTGGAGGTTCTGTAGAGTTTCCTCCACAGAACCACCGAAGACGATGATGTCGTCCAAGTATACTAGGCACTTTTTCCAAAGTAAACCCCGTAACATGGTTTCCATCATTGCCTCGAAGGTTGCCGGGGCATTGCATAGCCCGAATGGCATGACGTTGAACTCAAATAGTCCCATATGGGTAGAAAATGCGGTTTTTTCTCGGTCCCGGGGGTCCATGCCGATCTGCCAATAACCAGATTGTAAATCTAGTGTACAGAACCATTTCGCCCCACCCAGAGATTCCACACATTCATCTATCCGAGGTAGAGGATATGCATTCTTCCTAGTGAGTCCGTTCAACTTCCTATAGTCGATGCAAAATCGACAGGAACCATCCTTCTTGGTGACCATCACCACAGGACTTGACCATGGGCTCTCACTAGGTTGAATCACATCTTCATCCAACATCTTTTCTACCTCAGCCTCCATAGCATTTTTTTTAGCCATGGGTAACCGACGGTAGGGGATTCTACTGGGAAGCGCGTCCCCAGTGTCAACCCGGTGTTGTACCGTATTGGTACGCCCTAGAGGATCTCCTGGTTGCGCAAAGGCGTCAGATAACTCTGACAGCTCATTTGCCACCATTTCGCTCTCTAGGGTTGTGAGGTGTGACTCACACAACAGGGACCTTAAATGTTTCGGTAGGTTGGATTTAGCTAGAGCCTCTTCGTGGGAAGAGTCTCCCGCCACCACACCTACTTCCACAAAGTCCGTAGTTAGTGAGTCTACCCCATACGCTCGCGTGGTGTTACCAATAGGCGTCCCCTTTCGTAGAGTGATTTCTCTACTACTCGAGTTACAAATCGGTATCACCCCCCAACGAGCGTTGGCCAGGTAAGTATGATAGCCAGCAAGACCTAACTCAGAGAGCTTTTGATCTTCTGGTTCAAACATTCCCGGTCGTTTGGCCTGCACTCCCACGCAGCTGACTAGGACATCAGATACATGTCCTGCTGCCAACTTTGTGTCTTGTGCCACTGACGCCACAGAAGAACCATTCCTTAAAACGCACTGTACAGATTGTTTATAAGGATGTTTAATCTGAAGTCGGCCCGTTGCGGTGTTCATTGTTACCCCGTAAAGAGCAGCAAAGTCCATCCCCAGTATGCCATCATCAGTGATGTCGGTGATGGTTGGACATATCCAGTATGTCTTGCCATCAACCAACATAGGTTTTACAGTTCTGCCATAAGTCTGCATACTATCTCCCGTAGCAGTCCGAGCCTTTACTCCTAGTAGCGGAGCTTCGGGCTGGTTGCAAAGACGGGCCATGAATTTACGATCGACCAAGGTGTGAGATGCACCCGTGTCGACCAAGAATTCACCACGCGTCCCGGAAATAACCAGACTCAGGTACCAACGCTGTCCCCGTAAAGGGACACACTCAGAGGTCAGCATCGGGCTTCCCCCTCCATCCATAGCAACCCCTTTTGTCAGGAGATAATCCCAACATGGGTCGCTCGGGGAGTCTTGAATCACACTGCTCTGGGCAATTGATTCTAACCAAGACTCCTCTAAGCCAGCGACTACAGAATCCTCCGGATTCCGTTCGTCCTTGCCAGCCCCGCCTTGCCAGACGCTTACAGGTTGTACAGACCCTTCTGCCTCTGCGCGGCCTTGGTTCATGGAAGAGTTAACACCGTCTACTAATCCCTTACAGGCATGGCTAACTGTGGGGGCGCCATCCTTGCCAAGAGGATGGGCCCCATTCAGTTTTCCGTCTCCTTTTCGGTTTTAGCAGCGATGGGTGCAGGGGCTTTGCATTCGCTAGCCCAATGACCCATCTTCTGACAGCGTCTACATGGCTGAGGTTTCGTGTCCTTTTTCTTCTTTTTCCTTCTCTTTCCAGATCCAGAATCAGAAGTGGACGCAGAGCTCTTTTCCAAGTGCTTCCGCAACAAACCCTCAATCATCTTCTCCATGTCCCTGTCAGGCGTTACTGCCGCCACCTCCTCAGAGGCGGGCTGTTTTTTCTTAGGTGGTTTTGTGGCGGCCTCTACCACCTGAGCTCCTTTCGGGGCTACAGATGGAGCTGCCGACACTCCTCCACTAGGAAAAACAGCCTGTTTGGTGTCATACACATCTGCATGGTCAAAAAGATCAGCTAGAGATAAGTCCGGCTGCCATTTCTCCCGCAGATATGCCTGGAGATTGGTGTCTCTGACTCCATTGACAAACCTGGAGGTTAACTCCTGGATGACAGTGGGGGTGTCAGGTCTACATCCCTGATAACACTCGGATATCAGTTCTTGTAGAGCAAATCCGTAGGATCTCAGATGCTCGTCCTTGCGTTGGACACGTTTGAGCAGCTGAGTCCTTGGGTCATGCTCACCAATCTTCCCAATCGCCCATTCAGCTGTTTCTTCAAGTGAGCTCAATGTCTTGATCTTCACTCTCTCGAATGCCAAAAGGGCTGGTTCACCTGGCCCGTTGCAGAGTGCTTGCTTCAGAGCAACCAGCGCTTGCTGATTGTTCCAGCGATTGCTCTCCACAATAGCCTTGAACCGAACTTTGTACTTTCTCCAGGGTGGCGACCCTGTGAAAGGCGGAATATCGATGGCCTTTTGACGGGCTGCATCCGGATGTTTGATCTCCCCAAAGTTGAAAGGAGCATACCGTTCATCCAGTTCATCGATGTCCCGCGGGACGATGTCTGTCCCCAGCTTCTCAATAGCCGGGTTCCGGTCGTACTTAGCCCGCTGGACAGGAGTTAAGCCCTGTCTAGCTCTGGGTTTCGGTACCGGAACTGAGACCATGGTCTGCTGTTGGTTCAACATCGTTGAACCAGTAGATGGGTGGGTGTACCCTGGAGGTGTTGCCGTGCCTCCAAAGGCGCCACCACAGACCGGAGTCTGTAGATAGCTAGCCCCCATCTGAGTTGTCATACCTGTTACCGCGGTGTGTACTAGCGGCGGGACACTTGAAGGTGTCACTGTCGTGTATACACTGGGTACGGGTATGACTGGAGGTACCACCGTGGAAGGTGGTGGTACTTTCTCCGACTTCGTCTTCAGGTCCTGATTGACTTGCCTTAAGCTTGCGAGGTCCTGTCTGGCTAAGTGGAGCTGCGTGCTCAAATCCTTTCCCAAGGAAGTTAAGCTTGCAACCTCACATTCGCCGGACACCCTCTGGTGCAAAAGTTTGTCAACCTCCACCTTGTGGGAAGCCATCTCGTTCTGGAGTTCCAGTAGGAACTTTTTCTTCTCATCAACCTCCCTTAGGAATAGCTTCCTAGTTTGATTGATGGAAGCAAGTTCCCTCCGGGCTTCAGCGAGCTCATGCAACTCAGTTTTCTTGGTGGGGATCCCCATGGCAGCTAGTAGGTCCCCATCCAGTGGTAAACTGGATGGCTCATCTACTGCTGCCGGGTACCCCTTACCAGGAGCTTCAGTTGCCACGTTAGTTTTCTTTGATAGCCCGCCACCCCCCATACCGTTCGGTGTAGGAGTGGCACCATCAGTGAAAACCGACGTGTCTGGATCCAATGAAGGATCTGCTACCGTCGGTGTAGAACCGAAGGCAGCTGGGCCGAGAGTTTTAGGCTCTCTACCCGGTATTTTCTGACCCTCAGGACAGAAAAGATTCGTGGAAAGGGAGTCCAACGATCTCCTGGAGCTTATATCAAAGGGTCCCGGGATTGGAGATTGCTCCCCATCCTCTCCTTTGGTAAAGGCTTCCACAATAGGATCACCTATTGCTTCTTGGGAGAGGTCGTCACCGGGCACCTCCAAGGCTGCCCGGCTCTCCCGCCTATTAGATTTGCCTGTGAAGAAGCGTACATTCTGTACGGCTTCTTCACGTTCCTCAGCAGGGGTTTTAGTCCTGCCGCTGAACGAGCTGACAAAATCGTATAGGTAATCCATATACTGTAAGTCTATTTAATACCCTATCAATGGTCGGTTCGTCAAGTGGTCACGGCACCAATGTAGTTGGTCTCTTACTACGTATGTAACACTTGAGTACAAAAACCAGACAAGGTAAATTAGACTTTAATATACGGCGACTTTATTGTAAAGGTAACTCTGGTGTATTATAGTACAGGTATAACCAGCGGATATACGAGATCAGAACAGATATATATAATACAGTGGGCAACCCTATAGCATAGAGTTAAGCCCGTGAGCACAGGGTGGTCATGTCACGACAGTCCCAAACCTGACTGACTTCCAATGGGGAAGCAGCCGTCTTATATACAGCGCTGCGTAGCCACGTGACCGTACTAGCAGCGCCACCTGTTAGGTTTAGTTATGTAAAAATGATTATGTAACAACTACCGACGGTAACCGAAGGTGGTACCGGTACACTACCGTATAGATAACCGAACTAGAGGAGTCGGTGTATGTAACGAACCGACGACACTAGTTAGATGAATAAAACAGTTATTAAACACAATAGAACCGTGTTGTCTTACATCATACAACATACAATAGATATACAACAATAACAGTTAGACTTATAGTCAACCCGTTACAATACTAATGAATTGTCAAGCCTAAACTGTTGATCAATAATTTCGTTTACACAACCTTTATCAATTGAACAATATTTGATAATTTTATATATTCCGGCACTGAGAGTCTTTTCATAAGTTTTGGAGTTTTTACGATAGCTATCAAAAACAACGATAGCAGAGTAACGATATCGTAAAAAGGTAAAAGGGAGTCCATTTCATAGGCTGAATGCTTTCTGCTCTCTTAAAATTAAAATAACGATAGCAGATGTCATTTTAACGATAGCAGATTATCAAACACTATATCAGCCTCCTGGAAATGAAAGAATTTTGTAGATATTCCAAACAAAAGTGCACTTTAATACCATTTTTATATGGCACTATAATCTTGATTTTCTTGTACAAAAGCATTAGGGAATTACTAGGGCAGACATATGATAATGATATATAAGGTTACAACCCAATTATGAATTAATATGATGCATATTTTCATTCATCATATTAGGCATATTTTGGGATTTACGATAGCGAAAAAAAAAGAGTCCAAAATCGGTGGTAAAACTTGAATAAAATGTTTTCTTTTCAATTTCTGTCCACAATATCTGAGATAGAATATCATTGATATATGTATCACGTGGTCCAATCATCTATGTTAAGGAAATGAAATATTTTTTCCTTTATCAGCAGGGGTCAAGGTCTAGATAAATATGGTTTATGAAAGACTAAATCGCTCTCTTTAAACCAAAATCGCTCTCGTTAAATATCAGTTCGGTCTCGTAAAATCGATCTCGCAATTTCTTATGAAATACACTCATTTTGTCTCTTTAACTAGTGTGAACACTGCTAACGATAGCCCAAGGAACAATATAGTTAAATAGGCAAAAAATAACGATAGCACCTTATGAAATACACACATTTAACGATATCGAAATTGTCTCTTATGAAAAGGCTCTCAGGGATGAGTTAAGGTCTGGCGACTGTATAACATTATGTTTACCTTGCATAACTAAAGTTAAGGACAGAACACTTAGAATAAGCGCATAATCCCTATGAAGAAATGAATTGAGAGTTGATACCTCTTGAAGGATGTACTGATCCTGGTGATATTCACAGTAGTTAGGATTCATATTCTAGTCATAGCTTCGAGCCTCGGTATCAGAATGAGAACACCAACAGTTGATGTGCACGCATAGAACATGTTACGATTCATTTTATCTCCCCATTACAGAGGATTCCAATTTTACATCTTCATCGATCACAGTAATCTGCAATCTCTCAGCCGAAATGGTACCGCCTGCCCCAGTGCCATCCATTCGTTTAGACCTCTCCCTCCTCAGAGCAATCTTTCGTTGGACAGGAATGCACTGCTTCATGTCTCATGCTTATAATGATTTCAATAGTCCGTGGTAGCAGGCAATGGGCAGATGTGTACCTTGTCGATCCATAGAAATCATACAATGTTTCATTGTCTCAAGTTATATAGTTTCCTATCAAATAAGCATATAATGATTACCGATCCTTATGTTATTAGGAAAATACATTCATTCCTTTTATAGACACGGGGCAAGTTGAAACATTTCCTTGATTTGAAATATTCTCGCGAATCGACCAGAGGTAATTGCTTGTTATGGACTCAGTTGAAAACACAACTATTCAGATAGGCGTTTGGAAGGTGAAGAGCTTAAATCCCTGAGAGATCTCCCCTCGATATCCTAGTACAACTGAATCCACTAATTATTACCGTTGAAAGTCTGAGGCCTCCTGAAAATTGAATTGTATAATTGCGCTAATGCCTCATGACAAAGTGAAATCGGTATTCTCATTCATAGCATAAGGTCTTGGTTGTCATAGAGGTAAAAGAAAAATCCCCTGCTCCCTCAGATAGTCAAAATGCCTATTTAAAGCGTAACAATTGGTTCAGGCAAAATCTATTAGTCTCCCTGCAAATATATGTCTGCCTGTCTATCTGTCGTTATGTCTCTGTCCTTAAGGTCGAATCCCACAACACGATAAATGGGTCTGAAAATCTTGCTTATTGATACTGTGGGATATGAAATCGCAACAGCTCTGCCACATTACTGCATACTCCAAACCCCACACTCTACAATTTGGACAGGGAGAGTGTTGTGATGTGGGACATGGTGTTGGGTTTAAAATCGCAACAGAAGGGACTTTGAAATTCAAATATTGTGGAATGTTGATGCATATATATATGGAGCATGTGGGATTTGGGTAATGATTAATCAGTGACACAACCATTGTGATATAGCAAGAAACCTTGACATATTCCATTAAGCAACATTCTCAAGGCCTTCTGGGGGAAAATATCTAACTTTTTTATCCTTGGGATTTGCCAAATCACAAGACAGAGGCAACACTTTCTTGCCAATTTAGGCCTGTCTTAGCCAATATAGTGCCCAAAATCGGCAGTAAGACCAACTAAAGACTTTGGTTTTTTGAATAGTACCGAAAGTCCATGGATCTTGTTTTTCCTATCAACCAAAATGACCTATATTTCAAGGCGCTTCGAGGGTCAATGCACGCTCTCTGGTTTATAGCATAGGTCAAAGTTGGGGGTGCTGCTTATAGGGTAAACCGCCCCTAAGTGGCCCCCCTATAGGATAAGTACCTATAGTGGCCCATCTATACCTCTATACACCAGTCTTTATGGTCATTTTTTCCTGATTTGTTAATACAGGTATGAAAGAAGAGACAATAATGTACCAATATCACAGACTATATTCTCCATAGAGTAGCCACAGTATTTTCTACAGAGTGCCAAACATGACATGTTTGTGTGACATGTAGCCCTCTTTTCATTGAGAGGTTTCAAGAAAAAGACATTTTATACCTCAACAGTGTGCCTATAGTTTTCCAGTAAGATCCAAACTTTCATCTTGTTTTCCACACATATTATCTTTACATTAACATGCAATCTTCATTTGGTGAAAATCCTATATTAATTAGGTAGTTTTTACTGATTGATTGTCACCACTACAGGAGTACCTGAAGTGGCCCAGGGGCTCAACCATGAGTGGCCCACCAACAGTATAGGTTATAATATGCTAGGTGTAGGGTGAGATCTATTCTAAGATCCAAAATAAATGGATGCCCCCCCCCCCCTATGACCCAATAAACAAAAAGATGTCATATAATGTGGGGAAAATGTCTTTTTCATTATTTTTGACTATAGAATTACATGGAAATCAACCTGATTTATGGTCAGAGAAAAACTGGTTCATTTAGTTTCGAACCCAGGATCTTCAGTGTGCTAGGCTAATACTGTACCTCTACCCTATTCTGGATACATGGTGCTAGAACTGCTGAAAGCTATACTTGTATGACATTGAGACTGTGTGAGTATGTACCTTGGAAAATCAGATCCACGCCTTCTGTAATAAGGGACCTTATGTCTATGTTTTATGAGCTATGTCAGGATTGCTAAAGGTCCCTATACATGTAGGTTATACCTTATAGCCACAGCTTAGTGCTGAGTGAACAAAACATGGGGGTACTTCTACACTCCCCACACTTGTCCAGCCCCTGTGGCTACATAGGCAGGGCTTAGAACTTTAGTGTGAGAGGTCCCTGGTTCCGGTCTCCCCACAGTTGAGACCTTTGTTTTTTGGTGAACCATATCATAAGAACATAAAATAATGTTATACATGGAAAAGTTCCTAAATGTAAATTTTTCTTTGTTCAGTGGTACACCATGCCCCCAGAAGCAGAAATGAGTATAATTATGCCCAGAGCTTAACAGAGCAGAAGGCAGCCCCCAAGAAGGCAAGATAGAAGAGTTGGCTTAAAGCATATTCATAGGCTCGCTATTGGAACTAACAATTTGCATGAGGCTATATTTCATTATGTTCTAATGAAACATAACATTGTAACCACATTTACCAAGATACAGATGCATAAACAGTGTTTTATTGGAGTGGGCCACTCAAGGTACAAGGTGGGCCAGTCATGGTACCAATTCAATGTCCAAAGGGTACCTTACTTTAATCAGCATTTTTACAATATATTACATAGAAATCAATATTTTTGACTTGTCTATAGCATGCCAAACAGTGTCCCAATGAAAAGTGCTGCATACTACATTAGGATTGGATCACTCTTTCTACATGTAATCTTGTATCAAAGTCAGTCTTGTGGGTTTAAGCTCCTCAACAGGGCCACATATGGGCGGTTTACCCTATCATATGAGTTAGGCTTATTCCCAGGAAGTTTGTAAGGCGTGATCTACAAAGATAAATCTTATACAGGAGGGTGCTACAGTGGTGGATCCAGGATTTTCTAGGGGGGGGGGCAAATCTGGCCTACCTAGAGTCATTGTATGCCCCACCCCCCCTGAGCACCGCAAGCAAAGCACAGTGGGCATCGGAGGCATGCCCTCCCCCCTCCCCAAGAAAATATTGACAATCTACACTTGAAATGGTGCATCCTCATGCATTTTGGAACAAAAATATCACAACTCTGGCCTCTATGATTTGGATTAAAAAAAGAAATTTAAAGGGAAAAATGCAGGCATGGTAGGGTTTGGGGGTATCCCCCCCCCCTCCGCCAAGAAAACTTGAATCATCTACACTGTAAAAAATAGATGTACTTTTTACAGATTCACTCTGTAAAATTTAACGCTGATTCACCGTTATTTGGAATACAATGAAGCACCGTAAATATCAGCCATTTCACAGTGGATCCTTGTTAAATGCTAACCTGGTTTGGATTACAATGATTCAACGTAAATTCATCTTCTATTGTCAAATCCCAGAGGGAGCCACATATAGTGAATCTTGCCATAGATAGGTGGCCTGGTATGTAAGAAGATTTTTCTGGAGAGTGTGAGCCCTTGAAGTGGAGTATACATGTTGAAATAATGGTAATTTTCAATTAATCTATATGTTTGACAATTTAACAATTCAATCTTGTGATAGGTTTGACAAAATACCATGATCACTTGATAATATCCAGAAGAAAGTAGCTGTCTGGATCTATACACCTATTTTGTGGTAATATACTATGCATATATCCTCACCTCTGGAAACTATGCCTTGGATCAATCCTATAGAGTAAAACCTCTTGTATAGGCCAGGGCTAGTATGCAAGTCAGATCGTCAGTGGTGTGTATAGGATAAGGACAAAGTCAAAGTATGGCTTATCCGTAAGTTTTCCGTATGCTACAGTAACTAAAGTCACCATAATCAGACTCCCTGTGAGGCTTATCGAATATTCTCTGTATATTTGAATACTGTGAATCTATTAATGCTGATAAATTAACGGTGATTCTGTGTAAAATGAACAGTGATTCTGTGTAAAATGAACAGTGCTTCTGCGTAAAATCAATGGTGACCATCACCGTTAAAAAAACAGTGAAAGTTATGTCCCAAAAGTTGCCGGTGATTCAACGTCATTTTGACGACATCTTTTTTTACAGTGTAGACTTGAAATGGTGCGTTCTCATCTGAAGAAAAATATTGAAGGGAAGGGGATCTGAGAGAGATTGAGAAGACATGGGGGAAGCAAACATTACCTTTACATTGTCTTATGCATTGGCACTCACTTTTTTACAATGCTCAAATGTGAATGTGATTGATCCTCACCCCACCCTACCCCGTTCAGTGGCCGTCAGGCCTCCGGTGAAAATTGGTTTAAACTGCACCAAAATAGGTTACCATGTATGTTATTCCATTCTCTCTTTCTTTTCCTCTTTTCTTCTCTCTTCTTCCTTTTTATTAATTCTTTTTTTTTCGGGAGGGGGGTATGCATTAGTGTTATGGTTACAGAATATAATGGTTACTCTATGCATAGACGTTATTTTGCATCGAAACAACCTGGCGTTAAAACTATTTGCAATATCTTTTTCATGAAATGTGGATAAGTATCTATTATTGTCCTCACACACACTATCCCAAACATAATCGTGTGAGAATTGTGTAACAACAAAAACATTAATATTCCTTCTGCCAACGGATGCCTTTTCATGGTACCCTAATTGTATTGTGATCTCATCCCATTACCCCATGACGTGACGTACCAGGTGCATGATTAGCTTATGTCACGTCATTATGATACATGTTGGTCACGTGACCTCTAGTGTGTTAAGGAGATCCAGTCTCATTACCCCAGCGCCTCCAACCTCAATATTAATCAAAGAACCATCTTGCTCACACATACTGTGTGTGGTTATGTGGGTGAAAAGAGAAGAGAGGGTGTAGAATAGCAGAATTCCAGGTTATTTGAGGTATGTTGTTGTTGAATATTTTATTTGGCAAGAGAATTGTTGCATATGAACTTTTTCATCGTAATACCAAGACAGGCACTATACTAGTGCTGAGGTATTGTAACAATACCGTACTGTCCAATTGAATCATATAGTCCTGATACACATTTATATACATGTTATGCTAGTTTTACGCTAGTTTTAATACTAGTGCTATGGTAGCAGTCAGGGATTCAGCTTTTTTACGAAGTCCTTGTATGGTAGTCGCTGCACTTCCGGCAGCAGTGCATCCCATAAGGGTACACCCCTATAAATGGGACTTCGGTCGTAGGTAAATCATTTATAAATAAATCATTCCTGGGCTTTTTCTCCGTGGGTAGAACTTTTCAACAACCGTAGTCCATCCCCTTGGGCCTCCCCTCACAATGTACTGTTTAAACAACCAAACGTATGTGGACTCTAGATGTTAAATAGATTCAATGGGATCTTAAATGGCTAATAAATGACATTATTATGCCTGAGAATGCTGGGCTCATCGAGGGAGCCTGCTATAGAGAAACCAGACTTCTGTAATGAAGAATTAGGAACCCCTTCCTGCTCCTATGCAGTTGGCACCAAGCCTAAGGCTGCATGGGATAAAGACATGGTAGAGGAAGTGGTCTGGTTGTTTTTGGCAAAATGACCAAAGGCCTAGATCTCCATAATCGATATGGGGGCGTATATTGAGGACGCTGGTCCGCTCTGCATCCTGCCAGAAGGTGCAACTGCAGCATAGTAAAGTGTAAGTGGTTCCCTGGGTAAAGGGGGAAGAGGAGGTGTGGACAGATTGGTGGACGGGGGGAGGGGTGAGGGTGGCCATATCAGTATATTATATGTTTAATACCTACACCTCAGGTTGGGCACTACTGGTGATTGGTTCATGTCCCAATTGCTCAGGCTTCTGTATTCTTGCGATGTAACTTTTTATTTTTGTGATTTCAGTAATTTAGAATGATATTACTCTAAGGTCGATAAGCAGATAAGATATCCCTCTATCTTTCCTGTTTGGTCTTCCACACAATGTTCATATAGGACACTAATAAGTGGCATGTATATACTCGTGAGCGTAGCTCCAATAGCTACCTATCTCTCTTTTTTGAAAATACTACTCTACAGAAACTTCTGTCAATTGCCCAGCTACATGACTGTAGGAAATGTTAATGATACTCAGTGCCATCATCGGATCATGTAAATATATCATCACCAAGAACAACTTAGAATACTGTTAATGTATTATCATTATCTTTGTTAAGCATAAGCGGCTACGGAAAATATAACTGACCATAATCAAAATTGTTCATTGAATAAATCACTATCTACACAGTACACTAGTCATTAACATAGCTTATTGTGATTCACTTTCCATTACTGAACTATGCCACTACTCTCGCTACTGGCTTGGCAATTATGATACCTACCAACGGGATCTATGGGTCATTATATTAATATTCTAATTTCAAATCAATTTGTGGGTCATTAGAATTAATATTCTAATTTCAAAAACAATTATGCTACCAGCATGGGGGCCTTTTAGCCAGTCCATGAAAAACAACAAATGGATAATGAAGGAGAGGCTACTTAAACTGCCTGTATATGTCTATAGCTTCTACGGTGCTCCCGCAGTATCAACCATATCAGTCTATAAAACACCACCATGTCCGTCTTAGCATATATATTGGCACATGTATCCAGGGCTGATAACTCATATAACTTTACTAGGCATAGGAGACATTTTAATCAGAGGACAAACATATCAAACAGGCATATAATCTGAAGCACTAGTGAATTCTCTGCAGACCCATATCAGTTCATCATCTTAGTAGCTAGCCTATATTAGATATAACTATGAAGAGTTGCTCAAGAGAAATCTACCAAATTTGCCTACTACTTACTTGTATGGGTGTGTGTATGCACCGTGCCTTCTTAGTGTATTACAAATAACAATGAGTACTACTTAGGGTAAGAACCCTAGACCAATCCTAGTGGGACACATAAATATACCTTGTAATTGCATTCCTAGGAATCCAACCAGCAACTTTAAACTATAAACAAAGTTGATAAATTATCTTAGTAATCACTGAACTCGATGGAGTTTATTTACTGGATAATACAGTCATAATCATTCAATGCGATCAGATAAATGGATTGATTGATGCATTAACCCTTGTGCCATATCCAGCAAGCTTCATGATTCAGACTCAGATTCAGATTACCTGAAATGGAGCGACACGCATGTCTCAAATCATAATTTGTTTCGTATAGTTCACTTCCATATTCAAGAAGATTCCAATTGTACATGTTCACAGTTATCTGCACGCTTTCACTGAAATGTCCTATAGCGAGCCCCAGTGCTGCTCCCTCTTTTTTAATATATTTCTTTTCCTTTTTGGGTAACTTTGGTGATATTTCAATACTACTATCAACTGATCAATACTTTACAGTAGTTCACATGGAATAGGTGGGTGTGCCTTGACTTAAAGGAATGAAAAAAATTAATGGATATTTCATAAATTAGAAGGATAAGAAGTACTGCCTTTACAAGCACATAATGTAGACTCAGATAATGATGTTAATTTGACAACATGACTTTGTATGGTTATATACTAAATCAATTATATAGAACCATATCTGTTCACCCAAACAGGCGTTTAGGAGCCTTGGAGGATTATCTGCGGGAGACTGTTACATTAACCAGGTAGAACAATCACTGCAAATAACTTCATGAAAGCCTGAGGTCTATTGCAAATTGAATTGTCTAATTGCTCTAATAAACGTTTTTCGTGGAAGAGAAATGCTATTCCCATCCTCAGCTTCATACTAAATGGCTGTTGTTGCATTGCCATTCGGCCAAAAGAAGAAGGTTGGTTTCCAGCCACCGGACTTAGTTCATCAGAATTTACATTCATGGGGGCCGGATCCCCCCCCCCCCTCTTTGGACATTTTTCTAATGATCATTTTAATCCACCGCGAGCCGCAGCACAACTCCTTTTCGTAATTTGATGTTTGGTCGACACCCCCCCACCCCACTTCACAAACGATATTACCAATAAAAATTCCGCCCCTTAACAGATATGGAAAAAGATAACAGTAAGTCCCAAGGTTGATATTAGTTACCCCATTGAAATAAGTAAGTTAATGTTACAATATATCTGAAATTGAATTAGCAGGTAATCAGGGTAAGTTACGAGCCTGTCAGGGGGTAAATCAAAAACTTAAAAGCAAATGCAGCCTGCCGGGTCTAGCTTCTAGGTCATGTTGCTGAAACCTAGCTTTTACTTTGCCCCTTGGCAAAATATCCTTTAGCTTGAAGGAGTCCCGTTTCTCGTGTGGATTAGCTCATTGATTTGAGAAAAGGCGAGTTCTCTGTCTGCCTCTCGCTCTTGGTCTTTAGATCCGTTTACTCCAGGCCATTTTTCATTGGCCATATTCGCATAACAAGTAACAGCATTACTGAGGACTGTAAAAGGCTCGATGCTCAAATGCAGCAAAGTCTTGTATTAAAGCAGGTATGGGTGGCTGAACACAGCTGGAAGTTGCCGTGCTTTAGGTATACTAGATGTTCTGACTTATTAATTTTTGAAATTCAGATATTTTTCTAGAATCAACTTAACCACAAAGAAACCAATCATTTCCTCTGCATGTTAACGTATAAAATTCTGTCTAATGCATTTCCAGTGTTTTCCTACATTCCTACCTATGATGCAGCTCTTACAATGCCTCCTTTTGTTTTGCCCACAGCCAGTGTTCATTATTCAATAGATCAGGGTTATATATGGCCGTGTCCACTATGGGGGCCCGTGATGCATTACATGGCCGCCCGATGATTCTGCTGAGGGCCCATGGACCCACTTACATTGCATTGTTCACATATACACTCATACGGCAAAATGTAAATCCTTTAAGAGATTTTCGTCGTCATGATGAATATCTTATCAAGCTTACTCATATATATACACAACTGGTGCCCAACTACACACGATCACCATGGTTCTGTCATTAATGATTCATTATAATATAGGCACACCAATAATACCACTGTGCTATCTCTCTTGCAGGTCAGAAGGGTATATCTCATTTGACGAGGCGATCCAGTTCCTCCAGAAGGAGCTTAAGTACCCCCATGAGCGGGCTATGCACTTCGTCAAGAAGTTTGACAAGAACAGAGATGGACGTCTCTCTATGGCCGAGTTCCGCCAGTTCAAAAAGAAGATTGAGGAGACGTAAGTGACATTTTATCAATAGCCATAAGAACACGCCGTATAATATCTTGAAGAAAATGTAAATTTTCCCACAGTGACCAGATAGCCGGGGCCAAAGACACATACTCTGTCACTCTAAAGTGTCCCCGTCCGGGAGCCAAGCCATACAGCTAGGACGCAGCTGAAATTGGATTTTTATTTTGTATTATCATGGACGTCGTAGAATCACACAAAGTGCTAATGATTCAACGTCACAACAGCGTATTTATATATAGCACATTCTTTTAAATTAACATTTTGATTGTCTTTTAATAGGCATTTGTTCGATGTTTTCTAATACATACTTTTCAACGATAGTGTCATAAGTATGGAAGTATTAAATGAAAGACCATATAGCTATTGTAGAGAACTCTCTTCCTTTCGACCACTTCCTTTATTTTATTTGATGCAAGAAGGCGGGTGAAATGCTTGAAATATGGCCTTGCTCTCCAAATTTCTTCTGCGGCTCATTTTTAGGACAAAAAAATTATCTGGTTGAGGAAATAGGTTCTGCCCATGACAGATGGCAGATGGTACAGTACTCCCACACTGTGACAAATGCCACCAATCTCTCCGGAAAGACATTTTGCAAAAATGCAATCATATTTTCATTCTCTGTCCCTTCCCAGTGCTGTCAGTACTGGCCATGACAGCAGCGGAAGTGATGTCATGGTTTCACAGGAAAAGATTTTAGTTGGGATGGGCAGAGTTGCAGCAGATGGAACTGCCAGTCAACTGACCTCATCCATGTAATAATTCGGCTCAAGGGTTTTGTATGTATCATACCTGGCATTCCTACTGTGCCCTGCATATATAAAACATACTAACTAATCGTTGTGATTTAAATTGATTCTATGTGGCTCTTGTAGTAATCTTTTTTTAATGCACAAAAACACCACTTCTCGAGTGGGTGCCAGACAATGGCAGTAGAATTATGTGTAGTAGTTAAACCACTGTACGTAGGATAATGACGACTGTCAAGGCTGATCTCGAGTCACAGACGAGCGTGGTCAGTCGTGACCAAGTCATTATCCTTAGTACAGGGGTCTGGCACTTCTAACTTATGCCTCACTTTTTGTATGTCACGTACAGTTGGGTCATTTCTGCTGGCCAAGTGTGGTGTAAATACTATTATAGAATCAGTGGAACGCTTACTATCCTCTAGGGAAATGTGCTGTACACATCCAAACAGTGTGTACCCTATTGGTACTCATTGTACACTGATCATTACATGCGGTAATTCCTGGCAGCTAATACCTCTCCTGATGCACCCAGAGCAAAGCTTTGAAAGCCAGTGGAAGCACTGGTACATTATATGTACACTGTGGTCAGAAAGAAACCGATGTTGGCGCTGCTGCACCATTCAATTCACCATAAAGCCCTTACTGTCATTGTTCCAGTGGTGTGGCTGCCCAGAGCCCACTGCTTACAGCTCCCGTTCTCCCCATAGGGCCATTAGTTATCCGTATTTATCGCTCACATCAAAACAGCCACCTAGCGGCCAGTAGCGGCCACTAGCGGAAACAAACCGTTGCTGTCAATGCTACTCCCGAGGGGGAGGTTATAACACTACTTTGACTGTCACCCATGGGCTGCTATTTCTCACACCTCTTTTACACCATTTTCATCGGCCGTCTCAGAGGTTTGCTAAACCTCTGTTTGAGTTGGTGACTCAATACTTAATGGCCACCGTCCACTGGGGAACTTCGGTTGACTAAGCCCATACATTTTCAATGTAGCTTAGGCCGATCAGAGCCAAGTGGACGGTGGCTATTAGCACACTGTTCGGGGAAAGATACAGGTTGTGTACCATTGCCCTCTAATTGTCCCTCTTGGTATACTCTTTTCCCCTTAATTTTGTCGTGGTCAATTATGATCCCTACACCTTTAATATACGTTTTTTTTACACTAGGCAATAGCACTTGATCCAACGACTTGTATCCACCTAGACAGCAATAAAAATGGGCAGTATATGAGAAAGGTACGAGACTATTTACCACAGTTCTCCTGACATTATTGACAGGATACTTGACACCAGATTCATGAATGCATACACCAGACCGACGGTAATGTAATAATGTCCTGTTTATTAGCTTTCGAAATTATCCAATATCAAACCGGGTCCGTTTCATTCCCTTGGTGATTTTCAATGAACAGCCGAAACTGATGTTGTAATTATTCACATATTTCATTTTTCTCCTGGTTCCAGCCACACTCTAATTTATGTTCGAAACTGCCACTGATATTCAGTGAGCATGAGCTAGTACAGTGATTGACAATAGGCATAACTGTTCGAAGTATACCCGTGAAAGTCCACATAACCACACTGTGATGGGATTGTAATGGACTGTACGGGAATGCCTCATTCAAATTAAGTACAGCCACTTGTTAAATCCCATCCCCATGCCGTGACATCAGTGACCCTGGCAACAATGTACCATACTAATAATTATTACCCTCGATCTCTACTCTACAATGATAGAAAAAATACAAATGTTAAAGGAATCAATAAATCCATGTATATTTTGCTCTTTCTCTTTTTCAGCAAAGAAGTACTAGTACCTAAGTTCAAGGAATACGACAAAGACGGCAATGGCTTCATCACCCTGTCCGAGGCCTCTGAGATCCTACAGAGTCCACCTTTCAACTTCCCCGCTGGCAAGGTCATCATGCTACTCAAGAAGTTTGACACCGATGGTAATGGCAAGCTTGATATCGAGGAGTTCGCAGACTTCTATGCAGAGGCCAAAGCCACGTGAGTGTCATCAAAAGTGGTACTTCTTGTAACTCAGTCGAGCTGTTATAGCCCCCGTTGTAGTATTTAAGTTGACATAGCCGTTTCATCTTACAAATGGGTGTCTCTTCCCCCTCTAAGGACTACAGATATGTTATATTGACGGCATGTCATTTTGTGGATGATTGATAGGAAAAGGAACAGTATAAAGGTCTTTTTGTTCAGGTATTATTATCAGTTAAGAGTACTGTTTAATCTTATGTATTATAATTATTATTCTAGTCTACTGTTGTAATTCCATGTGTATTTTCTCATTGATTTAGTATACCGACTTTGTAAAGTGAACCCCTTCCTTTCTATACTCAAGTTATCACGTTATCTAGGTTGCTTAAAGAACCAGTCATGGCTGGTTTAGATTCATTTTACTGTTTCCTATGTTTTAACCAAATGAATAAATGCAGGTTACTGGAAAGGTAAAATGACTGAGTTGTGAGCAAAAACAATCTATGTTGTACACATTGAGAGTATCGTGATCACAGCAGCACTATGATTGCCGTCAATTAAAAGTCAATGTCACTTTGTCAATGGTGAAACTATATAATATTCATGCTCACATTAGCGTTGCTAATGTTACAGACTTGTAGGTCAAAAGCCAAACCTATAGTTATATAAAATGGCCAGTCTGGGCATTGGTAAGTCATTATCAGGAACTTTTATCGTATGTATTTATATATTGAGGTGGGTATTATGAAATAGTACAAGCTTATGTCTCGTTAGCTCACTCTTTCACGATACAAACAGCTAGGTGAACACTTTGTTAATGTCGAATCATGAGTCAAACATTCATGATCAGCAATAAGTGAAATTATATTCAAGACACTAGATACAATGCACCCACATTCAATATTACGTATCCACATCATCTGTCCCCCAGGTATATAACCAATAGGCATTTACCGCACACTTTGCTACAGGTTTGCCATTTTGAATAGAGTCATTATCAACTAGATATTACACACATTAGATACATTAGAGTCTATTAACAGTGGTGAAAATGAAACATCACAGTCAAACGCAAACCATTCTAGACTATAGCTATGGGGGACTTCATTAAGTCTGTGTTTGAGAATAACAGAATCGCGTAACTTGAAATTCGGTTATATTTGGTTTATTTTGAGCAAAGTTAAAAAACATTGTCCCGTAAAACATCAAATAACTTTTTTGCTGTGTTTAAACATGTTTCTCGCCCATCCCTACAGACACGAGGAGATTGCCGAGCGCTTTGACATGTTAGACAAGGATGGTAACGGTGTCCTGAGCCCAGAGGAGGTAGCCGGTGTCATAAGGGACATGATGGGCTTTGACGAGACCATGGCTCGCTGGATGGTTCAGATGTTTGACCAGAACCAAGATGGCAGTCTCGACAAATCCGAGTTCATCGAGATGTGGACGAGCATGTTCGGCTAACTCACTATATGCCTGTTCCCACCTCGCTCTCCCCTGCCCCCACCTTCTTCCTGTCCTCCTCTTCTCCGAACCCTTTCCTCCTGATTGTCGATCACTGACCATTGCTCTGTAATTATTGCCAAGGCGGTCTTTTCCTCCTTTTGCTTGGATATTTGCTTTCCATTTTGCCCATCCATTTTCCGCCTTTATATCACTCACTATTCCTGGTCTATTATATATCACCTTATTATTGCTACTGTATGGCACTGCTTATAAGAACCCCACCACCCTGAATGTGTCAATGCCTCCTCCATGGGTGTCTGAATTGTAAGCCTCTCTTTTACAATAAGAGTATGGCTCAGAAAAATTGCTTGTTCTAGCTAGCAGACTTCTTCCAGTGCCTGTCCCTGTAAATGGACTCATGTGGAGGATTGTATTCAGCCTCGACAATAGGAATGGAATACCTTCTAGGATACTATGTATCTATCAATGGAAGTACAGGGTTCAAATCTGGTACGAACTGGGGAAAACAAGACAATTGAGTCATCCTTTGATGGAGAGGAAGTATGCGAAACGGCCCACACGGGTCACAATACAGAGCCACCCGTTGGAAGATGTTGTGTATAGGGCTTATTCGTAGGTTTGATCACCATGTTAATGACGTCACTTCCAGGAGGAGCTCCAGTAATAGTAGCTGTTTTTGTGGCTTTTGATATTACTACGGTGTCCATCGGAGATTGGGGTCAATCATTGTTATTGTGAACAACTCAAAAGGAATGGGCCCCAGGAAGGACTGATTACAGAAAACGTGGTGGTCTTTGCTACTTATGATCCTGACTTTGTGCACTTTAATCAGCATATGACAGTATCACCACCCAATATGATCTGTACTGGTGAGGAAGGCACATTATTTCCGTGTATGCCATATTTATTTCTGTATCTGTATAGTTTCCATTCGATTTGTTTGTGACTAACAATAGCTGGAGCAAGGTTCATACGCACAAGCCCAAACACCACCCGGAGCAACCAGAACGTTATTGTCACTTTTACTGATCAATAGGATTATACCAGTTCCCTTGGTGCCAATTGTACTGCATGGGACTGCCCAAAGCAGTTGCAGCCTTTTTGGTAAGATGTAAGGATATAATATATTGATGGCCAGACAGCGAGCGGTCTATTTCGAGAGGCGTGCTAGAAGTGAGAAATGACGTTGGACAGCGGAGCATCATAGGAAGCTGATGATAATGAAGTGCTACAGTATCATGAATTATACATCTGAATATTCCAGATCTCTAGGCAGTGTCTGTGTTTGAAGCCAATGCATCATATTACTTGTGTATGGATTAGGACACTATCAAATTTGATGATATCTGGACGAGGCACGGAATTCAACAATCATCCAAATGTCCAACACTGTTGTGTGTTCTGGATACACATACAACTGGAATGGTAGTCCCTGGGTACAACTGTTACCTGCTCCATGGGGACCCAGCGGTGCAACAGACTCCGCAATGACTGCGAAAAAAACAAGACGATCCGCTGCTGATGCCAGTTGTCGAATGTCACCACTGCCTGCCATGTACCATACATGTCTGTTGATTATCTCTTATTCATACTTGCCAAGACTATGATGTTATTTGTGACAAACAT
Organism: Harmothoe impar; assembly: GCA_947462335.1. Taxonomy (NCBI): domain Eukaryota; kingdom Metazoa; phylum Annelida; class Polychaeta; order Phyllodocida; family Polynoidae; genus Harmothoe; species Harmothoe impar. The sequence continues at coordinate 50,665,685 of OX381715.1, read as the reverse complement.
GCATGCCAGTGCTGAATTCTACTCTAATATATATGTTAATTCCTGGGATTATTTGAAAGTTATGTATCACAATATCATTGTAAGGTTGTATGTTAAATAATCAGAGTCAAAGTCGAATCATCTATCATTTGAGACAATTGCGAAGGAGAAACTGGTTATGTTTACCTCACAACTATTGTAATCCAAGACAAAGCTGGCAACCTAAATCAGTCGAAACGATAAATTGTCATGTCAAAAGAGCTTTCAAAATGGTGTTATGTCATTTGGGTTATTGTCCCACCTTCTTTTTATACAGAGGAGAGGTAGCAATCCTGATCAGTATGATAGCCTTGCTAGCCCCTATTCACACCCTATTCTTCATTGAATGGGTAGGGTAGTGTGGTCTCTTCTACCATCTATATCACCAATACAAATTTTCAGCTTTGTTCTGCCGGCTTTCAGTGGTCCAACTCCCTTTTCCTTGAATAAAGCATACACTAAACCCATCCCTGGGAAGCCCAACATTTACCTATGAAGTAGTTGAGAGACGCAGGGTAGCGTCGTATGTAATCTGCTGTAGGGCATTTAGCTGATTTGTATTATAGTCTGTAGCATCTAGTCAAAGCACTCTCTGTTGTAGGGAGGTGCGAAAAGACATTAGCTTCCGGCCTGTATGTCGACTTCCGGTATAAATATATACATTGAATACGATAGCACCCTTGTGGGAGTTTTGTCCTAGAAAGCCCACTGGGTATGTTGATATACTCCTTATGATGTAGTCCTCTTCTTCTCAGCATTTTCCTTAGAAATTACATTGGTGTTAATGTTGTTATGGATGATTCATGAGTTGGAAATGCTCATTTGAATATGGGATATGGACATGAAGAATACTATTTAAAAGAAACCCTTCTTTTGTTGTTGTTGTGTTGGATGCATGTTAACGTCGATGAGAATATTCTTTGCTTGGGTGTAGAAATAACATCTCTGCCATTATCTTCATCAGTAAGCAGTTTGAATTACATTGGCTTGATGTATTTAAGATAACAGTATATACCTGTGGACTTGAATGTAAGATGAATGCAGTATCATGTTATTTGACTCTCAATGGATCATTTTAAAACCATTTGGACTGTATACCTGTGTGGCAATTGTAATGGTTAAGAACACTTTATCATATTTTAACAGGATATAACATATTTAGTATATAATGAGTAGTTTGACAACATTGGTAGGTAACCTTCACGCATTTTGATGAGTATGATAATTATATTTTCAAACTTCTATTAGTACCATGCCTTATACCCAGTCTGCTTCTGAAAATGTCCAGAACATATTAACAAATCCTTAGGAAATCAACTGCTAACGATTCTACTCCACAGCATACATTCCTAATTTAATAATCTTCAAGATCTAAAAATTCACTCTTTAGACAGAGAATATTTACTAAAATTTAGGCACTGTTTCAGCTAGAGTAAATGCTATTATTAGGAAGCACTAAAAGATGTCTGTAAATCAAAAGGTAAAAATGAAAACCTCCAATTATGTCAGTATTTACACAAGGGATAACAACAATGAAAGTCCTATCAAAATGTATGATTGGTCCTGTGCAAGTGAATATTTTCAACATGTAACCAGATCATCTTTGAATAAAATCTAATTCAAAGTCACGTTTATGGATGTTTTGCTTGCAATTTCCTTTTTACTTCAACCAAGTGTTGATCATACAAGTAACCAGTGTACATGTACAGTAGTACAATTATTCACTATGCTACAGAGGTCAGTGGAAGCCTGTTCCTCACAACCAACATGTGCTAAAATCTAGGGGGAAACGTCAATTCAAAATGAATTAAATTCTTTATCCTATCCAAGTCTGGATTGCCAAGAAGCGCCACATCAGACGTTTACACATTCAAGTGAACAAAAACGTAATTGACCTCTTTGTCATACATGGCAGTAGAAAACTATTAATCAAATTAAATATAAACGCATATTGTCTGTATAGATTCAATGTATGCTTGCGAAAATGCTGTATTCGGGCAATTCGAAAACCTGCAGGATACTGGCTAATATAATGCTCGTCCGGCAGAAAATAATACTAAAAACTAGATGACTGTAATTTCTGGATGCTGGTCTTTATGCCAGTGTTTATGGCTTGTACATTAGAACATTATCAAGGTTTCTAAGGAGTAAAACCGAATGCCTAAGGACTTTGGATGTTTCACAAAGATAAACACATTAAGCATATCTGATTGTATGACTCAAACATTGACACTAAAAAGTCTATCTTTGAAATAATTTAGTTACAATTTTTAAATTATTCTCGGCAGTAAAATCCAAACATGGGACTTAAATATTGTTGTTTGACTTGAATAACAATATAATCCAATGAGACTGAGCCAAACCATGTTAAGGCTGAGGTCAGATGCATTGTGGATCTTCGAGAGCGGCAAACGGGCCTACCTGATTCAGTTCTGATTGAGTAGTGGGAGACTGTCAACCCCTCGTCCATTTTCCTTGACATTAAACATATTCAAATAATCTATTATAGTTTACGATGCATTTGTAAATGTCTAAATTATACTAATATCTTGATACATAAAATGTCCACGATTGGCCTTCATAAATAATCTGGGAATAAATAATAAATCTGCAAGACATATATACTGTCCTAATTGGTGGGATCTCTTTTCTCGTAAAGACTGTTTATCTAGTAGATCCCTTTCCTTACTGTATTTCCCTTCTTATTTTTAAGGACTGACATATCATGTTAGGCAATAGTTCTGTGCTGCAGTAAATTCATACAGAAACTAGAATGGGTGTAGAAGTGCAACTTGGTCTTGGTCTTGGAACCTTGTACTTCAGGTTACATTGCTGGATACCTCCGGTTAACACGGCAAGGGAAACGTGGTTGCCGTTAGTGTATTACCCTAAATGTATATAGCTGGAGAAACCCTGTTATCCTGCTTCCATGGCCCGCAATCTAGTCATGTTTAGGCGTGAGTAGAGGTGCTGTTATCTATGGTCTCCACCACACATCACTACATGCTTGGGCTGCCTCTGACCTCCCTCACTAGAGGCCAGCACAAACACTGCCATAGGATGTCATGGTCGCATGTAGCAGTCTCATTCATTTGTCTACTGTTGTTGGTCTTTTGATCCCAACAGAGCTTGCAACCTTAGTTGATGGTCCTATACCATGTTTCAAACATTTGGAACTCCCACTATAAGTAGGGGTACTCAAATATGTGTTTTATGTATACACAGTACCAAAATAGTGTCTGAAATACACGTATTTTAATCAGATTGATTTTTATTTATGAATGGTGTATTATATTTATACCAACTTTTGGAAGTATAGTATCTCATGTTAAGAAATTGCCTTCGGTAACTGCACCTTAAGATGAATCTTCTGGTACCTCCAGGATTAGCATTGTATAGGGGACTCCAATACATAGGATGGCAGAACATCCCAACTTGTCAGTTGATGACTTTACCAGTCACCCTTAAAAAAGGGTTAAGATGATAGTGGATGGGATTCATGGACATTGAGAGCTATATCATTGACTTAATGATGACAATACGCATGTCATCAAATTACATGGTGATATTCTTGCTTAACATAGATTTTCTTTTCAATCAATAAAGAGAACAATTTCAGGAAATGAATAAAAAGGGACACTACTCACTACTGAAGGTTGTCTGACTGAGTTTCACCTATAGTGAGATAACCCTTACCCTGGTAGTCATGAAAAATAGTGATGAATCTTTGTCTATACAATATTATTCTGGGACGGACAGGGACACGATTCCAGAGGAATAATCATCAGTAGGTCTAGGTTTAGTTTATTACAATATTTGTTGTCATGGCTCAAGTTTGTGCGAAAATATGTTATACAAGTATTAATAAGTATTTTCACCTGAGTTTAAAGATATAACATTTGCATACCTTCTGATACATAGAAGGAGTAACTTTGGTGACAGTTTACTAGACACACCAACCTCCCTTTAAACAACATCACACATGCTTCTCTCGCTTCTAATACTCTGTCAGAATAATTTACTACACGACAGTCCGTAGTATGTATATCTAATAATGCTTCAAAGAATGTAGTGCATATTGTATATAACACATAATAGCTTGCAAGTTTACAATGAGCAAAACATTATTTAGTGCAGTTATCCCAATCCAATATGGAAGGATTTATGACTACAGTTAAACTACATACTTACTTTTACGATTCCTGGATGGAATGTTATCAACTCATTATCAAGCATGTCATTGGACACACGAAGGAATTGATATCTACACATGCTAATAACCTATGTACACAACACATGGGACAGCTTCAGCACCCTATCTCAGCACAATTCCATATCCACTATGTTACGTATGAAAACTAAAAATTCTGATTAAACTAACTAGTGAACACTGAAATGTTCAATCCAATACTGTTTTGTAATACTGGTTTGAAATTGCCTTTTTTTCATCTAGGATGCCTTCTTACCACCAGGCACGAGGTGGAATATCTGTTGGAAAATTATGCATAACGTATCTGCAAAGAAACAAAAAACGGTTGAAGTTGTGCGTGCTTATAATTTCATAGCGCAACTATACCACTGAACACACTTTTAATGTGAAAGAAAGGCAGTCCTGTGAACTGATAAAGTCATATCCTACTCAGACAGGGAGATATAGTGACATAGTGGAACAATTGCCTTTTAAATTATCTATGGGCTTTATATCATTGCATGGGACAAGTTCATATGAAAAAGCCTTTTTTCACGCTTAAATGATATTTCCAAGAATACTTTACAGTTTCCTCACCTAAGGCATTGTCAAAGCAGCCTGACTGCGCACACCAGTTACCTGCTAGGTATATAGGGATGCCCAGGAGGAAGAGCAGGAGTCCAATGCCATTAACTAGAGGCTGCTGGAGGACTGCTAGACACAGGATGCACAGCAGGGCAGCCAGAGCCAGCACCACCAGCGGTAAGGGCACCTGCATAAGGGCAAAAGTCACAGGTCACAGTTTGAAACAGGGCAATATATTGGTTTCCCAAACGTTTTATCAGGATTATTTTAGCACATCAACTAAATTATGATATGCTGACCCTATTCATATGTATGTGAGAATATTGTGTGACAGTGCTGACAGTGGCGTGGCAACAGGGGGAACGATGCGGCCATGCTCCCAACCCCCCCCCCCCCGTCCCACTTTTGAACTACCCCAAAAATGGTCAGACCACAAAGGTCAAGCAAGAAGGAATCAAAAACGGTCAAAATACCCCTCCGTCCCCCCTACTTTGAAACTGCTTGCCACGCCCCTCGACTGGTCTAAGGAATTTCCGTACGCATATAACTAGTATGCCTACAGTAAATTAGTTTATAATAATCTGACATATTATGTGGCTTGGTCAATTGCTACATTCCCTTTATAGTCATATAATATTACTTTTTCTATATATTGTCCAGCCGTTTGAGATTCTGACTCTTTTGAAATGTAGTTTCATGTAATGAAATGCCTAGATACTGAGGTACTACAATAGTATAATAGACATAATAATCATTACAAACAAACATGTGCAAATACAATATTTATGATATGTGTACAAATCTGTCCAAAAGTATTCTGACAATGTGCTATATTTACAGTGAGTCATAACGTATTCCCAGGGCATATGGTAATCAATTATCTGATATCATATAGATGTGAACGTAGACCCGTCTATTCATAGGTAATTAACATTATGAGTCGCATATAACTTTATCATAAACACCCTGCCCAGACTTCACATCGATGGTAATTCCTTCATTATGACCACTGTGATTACTTGTAAATATGTTTGTATAAGACCTTCATCTACCTTGCAATGAGTGAATGTGATAATAGTTGACGTATGTTAATGTGCTAAATTATGGTTACAACTAGAGGAAGAAAGTTGTATATTAATTCTAAGGCAGAAAGGAATAAGATCAATATTAGGAGCTCAGGGAGGGGCGGGAGATAACCTGAAACCAGAAAGTTAAGGGTCGGGATATGTAGAGTAGGTACTACAAGGATATGTGCTATTTGCATCAAAGTATTCCCTTAGCATGTACAGGGTTCCACCTATGTCTCTGCTTCTTCATTTTGTCAAAGTTCCAATGTATACCATATGCTGTTATGTGATGATATCTAATTTGATGCATGGCTTGGAAACCTTCGTTACAATTTACACATGTGGACTAATAATCTTTGCAGTGCATAGAGTGTGGAGATTCCTCCTAGGCTGATTACTATGGTTCTTTCGCTATACTGCCTTGTAACCAACACAGAATGCATTTGTTCACTGCATGATAATTTTGGCATTTAAGGCCACTCAAAAAAAGCGCTTTCTCATCACTAATGCTTGAAAAATCTGAAGAGGGAGGCTTTATTTTTAATCCACAGGCTAAAATGTATAGGATGAAATACATTTTTGGTGACTGAAATTCACATTTTAGTAGTTGAGAATTTATTGATCTTTCAGAGGGAGGAAAGTGTAAGTTATTTCTCGTCCACTGCATTGCTGTCAGCTTTGTTTGATATCAAATATGCCAATGTATGTCCCTTTTTATCATCTTTAAAATTAGCAAATAAAAAAGATGTTTTCCTCATAACCTGATTTCTATGATGCGTGCAGTGATGAGAAACCATTTTATTTTTTTTGATGGCCTAATAGACAATTTTGGAAGTATGCATTAATGAAGAAGCTAGAGGCTGATGCCAAATGAACACATATCCCAGCTACAATGTGAGTATGTACCTTCACAGTTCGTTTCAGGTCATCCATTGTCCATTTAAGACGGATCAGTGCCATCAGGGCTAGAACCATCTTAAACTGTGTGATTACACTGGTCAGTGATAGTAGTCCCTGAAGGTCAAAGAATACTGCCGACGAAAAGAACATGGCCGCAACATTCTAGAAGAGAAACAACCACAGATTTAAAATATGGTATACAATTTACATCAGGGGTGCATTCAGTTGGCCTGATGCTTAGTGAACAATTGTTTGTTGTGTTCTTAATGGTGGTGCCATATAGAGTGTTTCGAGAAAACCCTTGCATTTTTCAATTGTTCTCGCTTGATGTTTTTGCAGTTAAGGGACTTAATGAAATGAAAAATCATCTCATGTATGCTCCTTGCATAAAGATTGGAATTTGATTATTTCGAAAGTGGCACACGAAATGAAGTGCTCCAACCCCAGGTTATTTTATCGTCACATAGACTTTGATTGGCATTTGACTAGATAGTTTTCGAAACTAAGTCCATAGATGCCCGAGGTCCATGCAGTAGGTATTGCGGAAGACCAAACTGACTCTTCTCCTCCAAAGACTGAAATTATAATATAATTGCCCATTTCTGCAATGAATTGCCTCGCACACTCTATATGGCAGGGGTCGTTTTGTAACCTACAATTGTTAGCTAAGGTTGGCCACTGAATGCACCCGTATCAGTGGTGCATTCATACCTTGACAGACCTTTCCAAGTGGCTGTGGTGGCTCTTCAGGCGTAGGAGGGCCACAAGGACTAGGGCACATTTTATTTGGTTTACACAGCTGCCGATGGCCAACAGGTCTTGGATGTCGAGGAAAGTGGAGGAACAGATAAAGGCACCAAATATAAGCTGTAAGGGAAGGCATATTCAAATGGTGCTTCTAGTTTGTTGGATTTTTTTTGTGAATAAATCATTATATATCATACTGAAGTTCATTTATGTTGTAAAAAGTGTTCGAAGCTACAACTGGAATTTTGAGAGGGTCCAGAGAGGAGTGTCAAGGGGAGTATGGATTGATATAGTGAAAAAATAATGCATTTCTATTCGATTTTACCTTAGAATGTAATTGAAAATCATATATGAGTCAAAATATATCAAAACTACTTTACACTAACACGTTTTAGACTAGATACATTGTGGGCCTACTCTGGAACCCACCCAGTAAATGATGGATTGACATTTTAAAAAATCCATTTTAAAAGCTATAGAAGTAAAGTCCGGAGGAAAAAAGAATGGCACAATATCATGTTCTATGCTTCAGACTTCGACTATTACAGTAGCAATCCGCAGTTGTGAAGAAAACCAGACGTACAAATGCAGTTGATAGTTGGAGTTTTACTCTTTTTCGGAATAGATATTGAACCGCTAAAATGTCCTAAAACATTTGTATCTCCCATTAATCATAAATATGCTCGGGCATGTAGTTGGAGTGAAATGGCTTACTATAAGTATTATTCCAGGTATGGGCGTGAAGTGGTATAAGCTGACCATAGACATCACTTGTGGAAGCTGACCTTCTCTTCCACCAGCGAAAGCATACCTTGAAATAACAGCAATCAGTGTGTGATGATATATGTGAATATGATTTTGTATAATGTCACCATTTTACATAAAGCTAATAAATGTAATTGAATTGAATTGAAATTGGTTGTAATATATAAATGCATAAAGCTTTTGAATTTCATGAATCTTAAGCTTTAACATCTTGTTGTGTTACCTTGGGTATGCAAGATAAGCTCCTATAGCTGATCCAGTTGCTGACATGGCTACAACTATTGGCACCATCCATGCTATGCTGCCTAGTGCCCTTTCCGCAAATGACTGTGGAGAAATTACAGAGTAATGTTTAATCATCATCTGGGGGCTGTTACAAAACAACATTTATGTTACAGAATGTAATTATGTATGATTATACCACACTTGCCAACACAAGAAATGACCGGACTGTATATGACGTACACAAGGTTAGAAAAACACTCACCACTAGTGTGGCATAAGTTAGTTAAACAACATCTAGAGGCTTGTACGTATTATATTGGCTTAGTCACGGCTGAGTACACTCGTCTGCGACTCGTGATCAGCCTTGACTGTCGCCAATATGATATGTGCAAGCCTCTCGATGTGGTTTAACTACTACTTAATGATTTTTTTATGATTTAAGTGAGTGATAATATTAGCGAATATTTCAAATTTACGCTGTGGTCTTCAAATTTAGGCTAATTTAGGCTAATGTACACAGTTTTTGCACACTAGCTGGAAAGGTGCTGTGAAAAATAATGTCCAATATGTTGAAAAACGTCCATAACATTAAAAAAAATCTGTAACGTAAATTTTGTTTTGTAACACCCCCTTGAAAAACACTGTGCAAAAACACACGTGAAAAATCGTTTTGTAGCACCCCCTTTTTTGCGCTATGTTTTTACATTGTGTTTCGTAACAGCCCCCAGACAACCACCAAATAACAAGTTACTTTGTGCGTTGCTTCTGGTCTTTTGAGTCCACTATGCTAGCAAGAATATGACGTTACAATATGTGATAATTCACTTGGTACACTATTGAACTTCTTCTTACCGTGGCAACTGCATCAGATTGAATAAATTCTGCAGGGGTGAGTACACTGAAGTAGGCTATGTTAGTTAATATGTATATGATAATAACTAGGATCATCGATATAGACACCGACAGCGGGAGATCCCTGAAGATGAAAGAAAATAGTGGAGAATGGTTTAAGAGATTTGAATAAGATTTGTACAGTAATATCACTATGTAAGGGAGTGTTCATTTTTTAACAACAGCGAGTGGTTGGTGGATTCCGGTGGGGGGACCAAAATTTGGACCCCTTGAAGTGTGGGGACCAAAAAAATTTAGACCCCTCTTAAGGGGGGGACCAAAAAAATTGCACCCCTTTTTACTATAGCTCAAAGGGGTCGGCCGTGCTCAATTGCAACTTTCCTGAGGGGGGACCAAAAAAATTCCGACCCCTCCCATGGGGGGGGACCAAAATAATTTCGACCCGCTTGTGGGAAAGTCCACCGACCCCCCCTGTTGTTAAAAAATGACCACTCCCTAAAGTTGTGTATTAAGAGAAATGAGTTGTTGCATTGAATATGTTATTTACCATCGTTATTCACCAATATCCCACAAACGCGCGGACATTACTAATATTCTAGGTTAACTAATATCGATATGATATTGATAACAACTCGTTACTTTCCGCCACTATAATATGAGTTAGGGCCTAAAGGTTATTGGCTTTTAGAATCAATGTACATAACAATCAGAAAACTTCAGTTGACATTATGCTTACCTTCCAGGATTTTTCATTTCCTCTGCTAAACTATTTACAGCATCCCTACAAAGTCAAGTGTGGATCGAATCGTGATAATAAAAATCAATATTAATTTTGAATTATTTCTCATTGTATAAAAGTGTGATTAAAACAACATAATTATCAATTAGAGCTGCAAATACACATACTTGGATCTGACATATACTATATGCACCGCATTGCCCTTTATAAGTTACAGCTATAACTATACCAAAATACCCAAACAATATTAAAGTTTGGGTATTTTGGTATAGTTATTATAGCTGCCTTTCGGACTATGACAGGAAATGCTATTATATGGCCATATATAGGATTGTGCTTTCTCTACAACCAATACACCAATACCTACCAGCCTACATATGCCACAAAGCCAGGTAAGAATCCTCCTACTAAAGACCACATATCGGTTTTACTTCCTTCAAATGGATGTTCGAAATTCTTCCCTGAACCTTGAATGTAAGACACATCCATCTTAAGTAATGAGTTTCTACAGGAACTCTGATAAATATATCATTGGACTTTCACTTGAATACAATACGATATTTTAGTACAACACAGTAGTTATAACATTAGGAGCTGGTTACCACTTCATTGCTAGAGGCTTTGGTTGTTAACATTATTTTAATCAGTTCTGAGTCGCAAGACGACAATAGTTGTCTTTTAAACTATAAGCCTCAGCATTGATATGAACTTCAGGTATCTCACAACACTTCATACTTACTAACGGGGGCTCTCAATTATGAGTACATGGGTACTATTACGTTTACATTCAGTGCCCACCTGTTAATACGTTCTTATTAGGCTACCCGAAAAAACTAAATGGTTTCTCATCACCTCGCGCATCATATAAATCAGGTTTTGAGGAAAACTTCTTCTCTTTTTTTTGATTAAAGAAAATAAAGAAAAACATGATGAAAATAGAAAAATATTGACATATTTGGTATTAAATTAAAGCTTGTACTGACAGTAGTACAGTGGGATAGAAATAACTCACAATTTTCCCACCGTTGAAGATCAATTAATTCTTAACTAATCAATGTGAATTTTGGTGAATAAAAACATTATGCAATCCTATACTTTTTAGCCTGCAAATTAAAAAAATAAAAGCCTCCCTCATGACATTTTTCAGACCTTGGTGATAAGAAACCACTTTTTTGAGTGGCCTTAGTAAATGTAGGCTAGTAAAAATAGAAAATATTGAACTTACCATTAGCGAGCTGGTAGAATCCTGTGCCAATAATAATACTCAATGCAAACAGCTTTGCCAGTGACATGATAGAGAGACATCTAGCGGCCCACTTAACGCTGAGAGCATTTAGCACGGCCGCCGATACTGAAATATAATTAACAGCATGTTAATACTGTCATCATTAGACATGCATCACAACATGACATATGGAACGGTTCAGAAATGTTGACCCTATTTTACTCCTGACTGTATTTTTCCCTAAAAAAAGGGCCGTTGTGGCAAAATGCCGCACAGTGCCTGATTTTCTGGAAGTTTCAGTTACAGTATATCCTCGTCATGCTCAATCCTTAGCGCAGATGGAATCTGTTTGACCTTTATGTATTTGGAGGTCCCTACTCAAAGCATGTTGGACGTGTTCTTGTTAAAGAACACATACTATAAGATAACCTGATGTCACACCAAAGGTTCTGCACACATTGATCATCCACTGATATGGTTCATACTGCTATCAGGTTATCGCCGTCTTTAGTTTTGTTTCTAATTGTAAGTGAGCACATACACAACTTTTCTATCTCATGAGTCATGATTAGCACAGAAGGTTAATTTAACTCGACAGGCCCGACAAAAGACTGGTCGCAAATTCTATGTTCTTGGAATTATGTAATTTAGGTGCTTCTGATTCTCGAAACAATTAATTTCAAACAGGAGTTAGTCACGATTATAATATAAACTATAAGCAAGCATTTGAAGTAGCTAATGACTTTAAACGGTGTTGATTATTGCCACCGTCCACTGGGTTCTAATCGGCCGGAGTAATATAGGAAATGTATGTGCTTAGTCGGCCGATGTTACCCAGTGGACGGTTGTCATCATTGTGCATTGAATTCTAAGGGAGTGGTCATTTTTTAACAACAGGGGGGGGGGGGTTGGTGGATTTGGGGGGGGGACCAAAAAAATTTGGACCCCTTGAAGGGGGGGGACCAAAAAAATTTGGACCCCTCTTGAGGGGGGGACCAAAAAAATTGCACCCCTTTTTAGCGAAAAAGCCCGTGCGTTACTATAGCTCAAAGGGGTCAGCCGCGCTCAATTTCAACTTGCCTGAGGGGGGGACCAAAAAAATTTCGACCCCTCCCACGGGGGGGGACCAAAAATTTTTCGACCCGCTCACGCGAAAATCCACCGACCCCCCCCTGTTGTTTAAAAATGACCACTCCCTAAAGTAGTAACAGATAATGCCCAAACCAATTTAGAAGGCAATTGGCTAGGGGGATCTATAGGACATCGTATCAGCAACAATAATCATGGTTTCCCAATGGTGAAACCCTAGCAGAACCCAGATTATAGTCGCTGATCTTGACCCAAAACTTTCTAATCAATCCTGCATCGAGAAACGGTTCTGATATTGTCTTTCCCAATGGAGTGACCAGCGACCAGCAAGACATGGTTCTGCAGTTAGATACTGCTTATTCATATCAGATGCATTGCGCTGCATGTTACCAGTGACCAACCTTTCTAATCAGCTCTTCCTATCCTAACAAAGTGGATGGCAAAGGTCTAGAACAGAGAGGTAGCAACTGGTGGGAGAGCATATATATATATGTATACATGATCATGTACATGATTCTTGAGCAGGTTTCATTTGATATAAACTCCCTTTTGCTTATTTTCCTTTTTCAACGGTAACTTTGACTGGAGTGCCTCTGGGAATTGCGGAGGGTATTTAAGATTTTAGCAGCACACACTCGATCGGGGATACCAGGAAGGACCGTTCACTCGCATTTGAGCTACTAATGAGTACTGTTTTTCAACGAAAATAAGACAGTAGTATTGTCATCAATATTGCCCTGGTATCAATGCACTGTAGGATACCTTGCGTTTGTAAATATCACATATTTGTAAAACAATGAATGTCTTTCTACCGCTCTATAATACACAAAACAAACCATTCAGACGAGGTAAACTATATCTGTTATGATTGCACTAAGTAGGGAGACACTTACGATAAAGTCATATTCGATAGGAAGGCTTTCTCTCCTATTTTATCTGAGAGATCACAATATCATGCGTAGGAGCGTTATCTACAGTATCAGGGTTTTGTTATCAGCATACCAATGACCTTCTAGTAAGGGACTACACCACGGTACCTTTGTCACTGTTATGCAATAATGGGCTGGTCATCACAATGGCCACAAACTAGGTCCCCAGTTTTTACCGTATGCCATGCAGGTCTTGCTAAATGATGATATTAATAGCAGTCCAGCCTAAGTTGGCAAAAATCCAAAGTACCATCAGAAGGGTTTGTATCGGGCCTTCCTCAAACATAATATTATTCAAGAGGGATTTTATTTGGAAATGTCAATTGCTTAATTAAACCCTTATTGACAGTGCAAACTAGAGATTTTCCAAGTGACAGTGACAGTTCCAACTGCCAATAGCAGATGGTTTCAAAAGTTGACATTAGAACGTTATTTCAATGGTGTCAGCCTATGCATCCTCACCGGACATTCCCCTCCTAGGATATCCCTAGGTAGGGTCGGGCAACCTGGAACACACCTTTAACCTTTTTAGCCTTAGTACACGTTGGCCAGGATACTTTGCTGCTATGGCACAGTCGATTCTTTTTGGTGACGTCCCAGCATCAAGCCATTGTTTAGGCCAACACTGGACCCTATCCTTTTAAGTACATGTATATTAATCCAACGCTGCCCCAAGGCGTCCTTGCCATGTGCTTTTTACTGAACTAAGTAGTACTTGTCATAATGACTTTCTGCTGATTTTAGAAATATTAACCTAATCCGTGATTGGAAAACTCACGTTAAGCCTCCATGGTGTCAGTTGTCTAGCCATAGCTATCATTAGACAATCACAATGGCCATAGATAACATTGTAATTATGTTTCTGATTACAGCCGCCCTACTTCGCAATACAAGTACTATGAAGATAAACGCATCAAGGGATTATACATGCTTATTGTTTTGACTGACAACCGCCCCTCGCTGGAACTTGGACTAATGAATAAACCCTGGTGTTCGATTGCTTAGTATCCTAGGTGGGGGGGGGGGGCAAAATATTAGCGTTCTCCTTTTCAACGACCCACCTTATGCTACACCTACAGCAAGAAACAGCACACACAGAAATGTGAGAGTCATTGTCGCTAAAACTACCCTCACCACTGCCTGACCCTCAGGTGAGGGTAGTTTTAGCGACAATGACTCTCAATTTTCTGAGGGTGAGGGTGGTTCTAGCATGGGCGGCCTGCAGTATTCCATGTTGTGTGGTTATATTTATATTTAATTACGGTTTATGGTGCCGTTGACTCACACAATATTCCACAGTATCAAACATAATGCTATCTCAGCTAACAAAAAACACGTTATTTTACGTCAAAATAACGTTTTAAAACTTAATATAACGTTATGCCATAGTAATGAGTATTAGAGAAACGTTATAAAACGTTATATAACGTTATAAAATGTTGTATAACGTTATAAAATGTTGTATAACGTTTTATGTTTACTCAGATAGCCGATGTTGGAATGGTTTCATATATCACATAGAACAGGTTTAACATATCACTGGACAGCAGAGAGAAAAGGGTGAGGGCCAGCCTGACCCTCAAGACCTTCAAGGGCCAGGCATGTTAATGCTGGGTCAGACAATGCTTTTCTTCCAATGCAAAACTCTGGGAGCTGAGTGCAGCGTTACCTGACCCTATGTTAACAATTGCCATGTCTGACACTGGAAAGGGTCTTATTCTACAGCTCGAGACTGAGACTGAGCCTCACCTAAAAAACAAGGGAATATTGCTGTTTTAAGATATAAGGACAAAGTTGAACACTGAATACTTACTATTCACCCATATTGCGATTAAAACGAGTAGCAACATATTGCACTCCACACCAAACATGGTCAAGAGGTAGGTCCCCACAGTACGTCCCATCAAGGCCCCACAGCAAGGCCCTATCAGCAGGACTGTGGTCCACAAGCAGAGAAAGGCAGGAAGAGGTCCTAGGATGAAGTGCAAGTATGCATAGTCCCCTCCTGCAAAGGGCAGAGCTGTACCTAGCTCAGCATAGCAGAGGGCTAGGAGGAGGTTCAAGAGACCACCTACAGTCCACATAATGAGGGATAAGCCCACAGATCCTACGTTCTGCGTCACCCCAGTGGGTGAGATGAAGATACCAGATCCTGCCACCCCTCCTACTATCATACCAACAGCATGTAGAAGGGTCACATGCTTTTTCATCACCACTACCTCAGCGGTCACCCTGGTGCCAGTATATGAGGCCCTCCTTTTGTCCAGGAGCAGAGGCCTCTTTTCTGACCACTCAGTCTCATGCTTTGTGACACCCATCTTAGAGGGTTTTGTTCCTTTGTAAAAATGATATAATCCTGTTTTCTTTTTAGTTCACATCTGGCATTAATACATAGTTGATATTGACTTGCGAATGAGGCTTCTGGATGTCAATTCCAAGTAGAGTGCTTCCTCGAGTACCAGGGTTGCTCCTTTATACCGGCCCTGAAATGACAGAATGGCAATTGTATTGTATTGTGTGGATCTCAAAGAACTCGTGTCAATACGTATCCTTGCGCATGGGTTCGTAGTGGTCAAATAAGGACAGTGTCCTCAACGACCCAGTCTAAATGAAAGTGGTAGACCAGGTTTATGATACAAGTACTTTTATTCACAGATAACCTCTATCAAAATGTACTGTCATCCCATGACAAAAAAGAAGAAATAAGAATTCTCAAGGTATCTGCTCATTTGAAATATTGGAATGGTATCCATCGCAAACAGAACGTGTCATAGGTGTGCCAATTCCCCATAGGAACCTTCCATAAGTAAATATTAAAAAGTTTCCCCTGGAGGCTGATTTCCCAGGAAGGTGTTTCACAAGGGCTGTAATAGATCAAGTGTTTCTAAACAGCTAAATCCCTACCACTCGTAGATTAGACTTGAGGCCATTCCCACTGATTCCTTGGCCACAGTAGTCGTAAGTCTAGTGCTCACTGGTAAGTGGCGTATATAAGGGAAGGAAGTGTCCTTAAAGGAGTAATATCTATGAGTGTTGAATGCAGTTGCAATAGAGTTACGACCAGTAAATAGGTGTTCAAATGCCCCCAAAAAGTTGAAGGTAATAGCGTGCACGCTTGCATTTTGTTTTATCCCAACATAGCAATGTTCTTCCTTTTCCTACCACAAACCAATGTGCTAAATAAGTTGGGTTTTTTTTCGGGCTTTCTCCTATCTTTAAAAAGCGTTGCATTGTGATTACGGAACTTGCTTGATTCATGTTAATTTTAGACCAATTAATACTCAGTAAGGTACTATATCACTATTATCAGTATTTTCTGTCAACATATTCATTTTTCCAATGTTATTTTTCCATATATTGCAAGTACATGTATGCAATATTTTCAAAAGAGTGAGATATTTGCATCACAGCAAACACATTGTACTAGGTCTATGTCCTGTCAATTTGATTTATTAAGGATTGGTATTTGGCCAGTATGAGTGATGCTTTTGGGTGGTTTAAGAATGAAAAAAAAGGATCATTTAATTATCTGATGTATAAACCTCTCGTAACTTAATTCTGCACCACCGAATGTTATATAAATACTTTTGAAATACTTAAGAGTCATTCTATTCTGCTTTCTATCTAGACAACTCAATAATGACACAATGCATACACAGAGATCACTCCATGTATTACGTTCCTTGTGAAGGACCTTCTAGAGGCCTTTATTATTCATATTATTGCTTTTTCACATTTATTTCCTCTGAGACTCATTGGGCCATCTAAGTACTAGTTTTTAGACAACATTGCTATCGGCCCTATTCAACTAGGCCTAAAAACTCATGTGACGTATCTCCTCTTCGGACAATGCAGATCATTGCCTTGTATCTGCCGGACCCATGGCGATTGGTAGGCACATATAACTCAATTGAAAGCTGGCACACAAATGCGTCATGACTGATGTTTATGGAGATATTGATAAAGGTCTTTAGTATGGAGACCAATTAGGAGGATTGTCTTTAAAATTAGATTAAAATAGGTTGGTTATATCAGCCAATGTAGTTTAAGTACTGTAAGTAGATGTGTCAGAGCCTACCTATTGAGTCAGTGGGGCCTGTGCTGAACGACTTGTGGACACACCGCATGGATGTACACAAACTCATTAGTTCCAAGTTCATTCCCTCACTTCAAGGGCATAGGGTTGTGGCCTCCCATGGTGTCAGCAATGTGTTAATATCCTACCAGGCCACCCATATGTCTCCTGGATCAGGTGTTTGGCCTACACTGACTGGACGGACAAACCTAGTAGCCCTAGGTGTAGTTTCTCCCTGAGGTATGTTGTGATAGGGTCCAGTGTGTGGTGACATGGGCCACGTGAATCTAATCAGGTTGTTATCTCCTTATCTATTCACCTATGTCATACTGCTATGGCACACAGTCCCACTACTGGGTATCTGCTCCACTCTGACGTCACCTAATACCTTTGTACTGAAAGTGATATGTGGGATTATACCTAGTATACCTGCATAGAAGTATACCTGGTATCTACACCATGTTCCTTTTGTGACATTAAGCTGTTAGGTACGAGTACTTCATTTATAAGACTACAGCTACCAACTACTATTTAGAAAGAGATGTTATTATCGGTGTATAGACATTTCGCGCCCAGGAGGCACCTAAAGTTCCCATCATTATCATGTTGGGATACCAAGTGAAAAATAAGGTTCAGGCTGAATTCAGAGAATACTAGCGGATAGTCAGCAGCTTTGTGTTTATAACTAAATTAAATTACCGATTGGCATACTTGGAATGAAAGTTGGGTAATTGCCATGTAATTCAAAAAATTATCCAAAGATAATGTGAGGCTCCCCACTCATCAACTTTAAATATTAATTACCTGGACCAATGAAACCGGGCTAAATGACCCTGCACCTTGCAACGATGCAGGGTTCCTCTCCCGTTGATTGCTAGACTGGTACTACACTGACCCCCTAAAACAGATTGATATTTTCGTCTCAGCAGTCCGAGAAGTAGGCCTGCCATCCACCTGGAGTTACCAGCGACCGATTACCGGGTAGTGTTATTTTATAGAATATGTAGCAAACGTGTACATAAGTGCATGGGTATAGGTTTTCTCCATACTTGTGAAAGTAGTTACTTCTAACGTTAACGTAACTCTACCCAGAGGATTAGGTTGGTGGCCTCTAATGTTATCAGGTATAAGGCCACTCCAAATAATATACGTGTTTCGCATCACCAAGCCATGAAAAATACGACGAGGGTGCCCCCCCCCCCCCCCACACACACACACCTTTTCTTGCTGAGGGCTAAATGGGTGGGGGAACCTAGGCACTTGACAAACTAAATTCATGTTTTAGTAATCAAGAGGTAAATGATCTATGCAAGTTGTGAATATGCATGTTTCTTTATACCATCACATTTGCAGCACTGTAATCGCCAAAACACGATTTTAGTGATGCGCACGGTGATGAGAACCAAGACTATTTGAAGTGGCCTAGGCCTAGGGTACAATATGGACAGTGTCCATAGGCCACAGGGATATCACTTTGGCAATGACATTTGAGCATTTGAGGCGCAAAATAGTGAATAATAACGAGATTAACCACAAGATAAATGGGGTCAATGGTGAACTATAAATCACCAATGAGTGCGTTGCATAAATTACAACTGGATGCATAGCTTCTTATGGATGACATCTCCAATCAAGTTTAATATCGATCACACGTAGTGTGATAATCTGAGTGTATATATGGTTGTGACAGTGTGGCTGATATGAGGTAAGCCAGATAACATTGTCAGGAATATGTAGGCCATGTATGATAGCTGAGAGGGTCACTTAATGTGGGGGAGAGGAGGGGGTAGATTGAGTTATGTAGTATTATGGTAAGTACACCTGTCCTACTGCTTGCAATATGTTACCACTTTCAAAATCAGTATCGAGATAGTATATGTTGTATAATATACGCACAGTTAAATAGTTTAACTCTTGATTATCTGTGTTATGATGTAGCTATAATCAAGATTTAGCACTTAACGACGCCACTCCTGAGGTTAATTCAGGATAATTCAGTCAACCTGGGGAGAAACAGATCCCTATTTCTTAGACCCCTCTATCAGTCTGTCTATAGTGAAATAACCGTGCTATCAAGACCACCAAACTTTCACAAGAACGATCGTGTATATATAGAAAATCAGTGAGATATAACTTGGTATGGACCACTAGGCATACTCTTGTCATATAAACTATAAGCTGAAAGAGACATATTCATTGGGGCATTCCCATCCAGGGAACGTGGTCTGGTCGGTCTCTATTTGTAACGGGACATCTAGTGGAGAATACCAAAACTGAGACCTGGAGGAGGTGGTAAGTAATGACTCCCAATAAGGTGGGACACCTTGTGGCTAAACTATAACCCAGTGCTGCACAACTCTTCAACAGACATTGGCAACCTAGTCTCATCATCAATGAGACTGGTGTACATTTGCTGTAGACTTAGGTGGTGATATCTCTACTTAATGTGTAAGCACGTATGATTTACAATAAATGCATTAGTGCATTACTTTCTTATAGTATGCGAGAATGTTGATATTCAATCAGGCTAATAGACCATAAGTATGTCCAATTTCATTTTAAAAAAACGTATGGCTAACCAACAGGGACCCAATGTTGGCCCTCTGATATCATATCTAGCCCTTGGCTATATAAGGCTGTCAATCACTGTCGCATGGTAATTGTATGGAGGCATGACTCTCATGGTACTAGGAGCTGGAGCCCTCTGGAAAAAGGGCCCCCTGATGATTGGCCCCCCGGAAAATTGGCCCCCAGAATGTAGGCCCTTCAGACGGTTGGCCCTGTGATGATGGGCCCCCTGAATATAGGCCCCCTGAATATAGGCCATAACCTCCAGTCAACCTAACCTCCAGTCAACCTAACCTCCAGTCAACCTAACCTCCAATCAACCTAACCTCCAGTCAGCGTAACCTCCAATCAATCTAACCTCCAATCAATCTAACCTCCAGTCAACCTAACCTTTAGTCAACCTAACCTCCAATCATCAAACTTCCAATCAACCTAACCTCCAGTCAACCTAACCTTTAGTCAACCTAACCTCCAATCAATCTAACCTCCAATCAATCTAACCTCCAGTCAACCTAACCTTTAGTCAACTCAACCTCCAATCATCAAACTTCCAATCAACCTAACGTCCAGTCAACCTAATGCCCAATCAACCTAACCTCCAGTCAATCTAACCTCCAGTCAACACTTGAAATACACGTCTTTGTCTTTTTATTTCGAATACGCAATATCACATCAATTTAATGTTTTTTCTAACGTTTTTCTCAAAGTATAATTATTATAACCGAAAAACAGGGCCGTGACCATTGACAGTTCGAACTGTCAATAACAGAATAAAATTCCCTTATTGACAGTTCAAACTGTCAATACCAGGATATAATTCCCTTATTGACAGTTTGAACTGTCAGTAAGGGGAAAACGATTCTCTTATTGACAGTTCTAAAAAGGAACTGTCAATAAGAGAAAATTATTCTCTTATTGCCAGTGTGAACTGTCAATAAGGGAATTATATCTTGGTATTAACAGTTCGAACTGTCAATAAGAAGATTGATTTCTACTATTGACAGTTTGCACTGTCAATAGCTGGCCCACCTTGATTTAGCTATGGACAGTTCAAACTGTCTATAGTGGAAAGCTTTCCTCTTATTGACAGTTCAGACTGTCAATAGTGGGATATTTTTCTCCTATTGACAGTTCACACTGTCAATAGTGGTAAATTATAGCGTTATCGACAGTTCTTCACTGAACTGTCAAGAGTGGGAATTTCCTTTTTTATTTGGCCCTAAAACCGATTTTGGCTCCTAAACCGATTTTGGCTCCAAATCCGATTTTGGCTCCGAAACCGATTTTGGCTCTGAACCGATTCTTGGGGCAAAAACCGATTTTGGCTTCACAAAACCGATTTTGGCTCCAAACTGATTTTTGCTCCAAAACCGATTTTGGCTCCAAAGCCGATATTGGCTCCAAAACCGATTATGGCTACAAAACCGATTTTGGCTTTAATACCGATTTTGGCTGCAATACCGATTTTTGACTCCAATGTCAGTGGGAACTGAAAAATAAGACAGAAATATTCCACTATTGACAGTTCGCATGAGAAACTGTCAATAACAGGAATAATTTCCACTGTTGACAGTGTGAACTGTCAATAACAGAAATCTTTTCCACTATTGACAGTTCGAACTGTCAATAGCGTTTTTGTTGCAGGCCAGGTTATTGAATATTAGGTGATCTAAGGTTAGGTGATTGGAGGTTAGATGATCAGATGTTAGGTGATTGGAGGTTAGGTGATTGGAGGTTAGATGGTCGGATGTTAGGTGATTGGAGGTTAGATGATCGGATGTTAGGTGATTGGATGTTAGATGATCAGATGTTAGGTGATTGGAGGTTAGGTGATTGGAGGTTAGATGATCGGATGTTAGGTGATTGGAGGTTAGATGATCGGATGTTAGGTGATTGGATGTTAGATGATCAGATGTTAGGTGATCGGAGGTTAGGTGATTGGAGGTTAGATGATCGGATGTTAGGTGATTGGAGGTTAGATGATCGGATGTTAGGTGATTGGAGGTTAGATGATCGGATTGGAGGTTAGGAACATGGCCTGTTATCCTGGGTGCTTTTATTCAGCAGGGCTTATCATCTGGGGGCTGAAAATCTGGGGGGCAGATCCTCTGGTGGCAAAACATCAGGGGGCTTATCATCTGAGGGCCTATCCTCCACAGGGCTCCAGTTCCGGACACCGACTCTCATGCACTGACCAGAATTTAGCCCTTTGACATGAGTGTCACTATAGAGTTAGCGGTTTGTATGTGACGTGTCAATCACAATATGTCACAGGACATTTGGGACATTAACGTATGAGAAAAAAAAACTGCCAACATTAGAGCATATGAAACCGCAAAAGAAGAATACAGACAAACATCAACTTCCCATGCGTCTTTATGGTGGACAAAATCACTTTAAGCTATAATTTTATAAAACATATTATTGTATTGTGAAAAAATGACTTGAGGAATGAGTTTATACTATTGTATGCTAATCATAATGAGAACCATGAAAGGGTTATATATAGAACCTATCCTTACCCATATTACGATGTCCATATCTAGGGATCTCATGGCAGGTCGTATTCCTAGTGGTCTACAGTATAGTATCTATTCTGAGTAACCAGGTCTCAGAGCCAAATAAGAAATGACCTTCCTTCTGTGTCACATCATCATTGTCCAATCATGCTTTCCAGCACCATGGCCTGGGGCCCAGGGCCCAGAGGGGATATGGTGTAGGTGTGGAGTGTGTTTTGCGAAATGGTTGAGGTAAGGGCAAGGTTGGCAAAATAGCATGTGCCCATTCATAAATTGTATTTCAAGTCTTAAGTAATTTCAATGCGATGTCTGTTAATAGAAGTCCTATTTGTCCCGAACTATTATGATGAATATATCAATACCCTCAACATTGTGGTGGGATCTGTATTTCTATATTACAAAAATATAAATAAAAGGTGTAAATATCAGTACCCGTCCAGCGACAGTCAGAGTGGAGTCGGGACAGGTACTCAACCCTTTAAATAGGGACGATGTGGGTTTAATTGTGGGCGTCTACCTGTCTACTATCCCGACTCCTCCCGGATCCAGGCAATGACATGGGACATTAGCTATTTCCATTGGATCAGGTGACAACGCCTTCCCTAAATGTATTTTGATGCTGTAATGACACAAAAGGGACTCATTTGAAATAGTGAAAATAATGTGGAGGTATTTGTACCTGTCCGTCTCTGCTATCATCTGCCAGGAGTCATGGGTTCATGGTTGGTAGGAACAGTTCCATCACACATTAGGACAGGATGTAGCTACGTCTAAGCCAAAACAGATTAATCAAAATCAAATCCTATCGGGCACACTTACTAGTATACCGTATTTAAACAGTGGGTATAACAAATAAATGGAAGTCACGAAAGGATTGATATAAACGTTTTATAGTAAAGCCATATCAAATATAAATGTTTCAAGTTTGACTGTGTCATATTATGAAAAATAGGAATAGTGTCAGATTGCGTTTTAAACTTTATGGTAAACCGGCACTCTGATGGGCATACTAATCAGAATGTGGATTAGGGCAACTGCATCATGTTAAACCGCTGTGCGTATAGACCATTGCATATCATGCTCCTCATTACACTGTACAGAGAAACAAACAAGAATAGTTTTTATAATTCACAGTTTGGGATTTGATATAGACTTGTACTCCAGACCCTATACAAATAATGGTGGGAAACACTGCATGCATCATGCACACTATCAGTATATAAAGGCACATTCAACAAAGAAGGAAGAATCGTCTGGAAGATATCCAGGTTGTCTATGGCAAGAGCAACACTCAGCTTGTGGTTTCCTAAGGTTGCCAAATAAGAATACTGTTGGTTAGGAGATGCCAAGGCTAAAACTATTTGACCCAGGACCCCATTAAGTAGCCAACATCTACATACAAGATGCCAAAGACAAACAGGGCATGTACTGAATAGGAATAAGGTAATTCTATAGCTTGTACCGATCCCAATGGATACAGGTAGTTCATTCAGCGTCGACAACTAGTTGATTTTAAACTAGTTTACTCAAAGTTATCAAGTTATGTGGCCATTGGAACAGATTTCAACCCCCCCCCCCCGACTCCTGTTC
This sequence comes from Harmothoe impar, assembly GCA_947462335.1. Taxonomy (NCBI): domain Eukaryota; kingdom Metazoa; phylum Annelida; class Polychaeta; order Phyllodocida; family Polynoidae; genus Harmothoe; species Harmothoe impar. The sequence goes on along the minus strand of OX381715.1, from coordinate 50,641,603 downwards.
GACATCTATATCAGGAGAATACTTTAACCATTACAGTACTCTTCCATAGCCCTGTGCTTTAGAATGTGTACTGAACTCCAATTTAACCTTTTCCAGCCGGATCTCTAATGTGTTAAAGTGTCCAGAATAGGAAGTTTGAGACCTTTTAGAGCCTGATAGTGGCCTTTGGTAGGATGTTTTTGTCATAATAAACGTTTTTATGCTATAAATTCATAATTTTCATGTAATTCATTTGCATACGAGTAGTTATGAATTGCTCCTGTTTGTACAAAAATGTAATATTTATAGTATTAATAGTGAAATTCGTTAAAATGTACCAGGATGTTCAATATGGCCATACTACATGTTTTATCTACTTTATGAAACGTTTCTCCCCAAAATTCAGCTTAGAAATCAGATAATTATGAGTTTTATGCTGAAGACTTCTGGAGTGCACCCTATGAGTCCACCATTTGAAAGTACACTGAAAAAGACTACACATGTGCCCATGGGACTCTAAACTGGCTCCTATTGTCCATCATAGATACTTCATTGTGTCCCATCCACCAGATATGATATTTTTTATAGCATTTGGAACACATTTAAGCAGGATTTGAAATATGAATTCAGGGGTGTTGTTGTGCACTCTTTTTTTCCCCTGAAACATCACATTCATGGTCCAGGTACCGGTTATTTATCTAATTCATTTATAAATTAAATAAAACCACCTACGACATGTGATACACCCACCAGTACGGGCGACTATCAATGTAGGATTTGAAATATGGAAAACATCGGACCATCCCAGTAGACACAACTACGTTGGTCAGACGTAAATCTATGTTGATTTTTGGTCTCAACTACATAATTTTAGAAGGTTTTTGAACGTCAAAAGATTAAGATTTATTTACCACTCTCAAACCTACAGGCCTTCTTTACATACTTCAGATGTAAATCCATGTTAAACTGGGGCCTAAACACATAGCATATAATTCTACATAGTGGACTTCAAAAAAAGACTTGTATTATGTTGCAAACAAATTTATATTAAATGCCAATATTCATACAAGAAAACTACCCTAATTTTCACTCTCATTTCATTCGATATAGTATATCCTTTGTATTTCAATTCAACAGCCTGACAGCATAGATCTGTTGAATAGTTTTGGCTGCAGAGAGGCTTTGTCTTTCTTCCATTACCACCAATGTGATGTCGGCTCAGTAAACTAATGCAAAGCACATATTCATACACAATACTTTGATCTACTGTCCTTTATATATAAATATGCTATTGAATACGGTTTATTTGCATGATATTAAATTCATAATTAAAGAAAATTTACTGTATGAATGTGGTAGATTTGTTATAGAGCTGTAATATTCTCCCCATAATAGATAGTGCTGCCACCTAGTGTGACACTGAGAACTCATCCACCCAATTGAAGTTGAAAAGTAACGTTTTTTAAAGTAGATTTACGTCTGAATGAGGTAAATGGATGTAAATCAGACATCTGTATCGGTTGAACGTAAATAAACTTTATCGTTTTGACGTCTACAAACCTTTCAAAATTACCTTTGGTTAAAAAAATACCTCTGAGCTACGTTGGACTACGTCGGGTGTTTACTGGGATGTCACTTTTAGCAAATTGTGCAATGGCTGGAACGATTCCCTTATAAACACCTGAGTTATCTATTTTGCTTAAATGTCCCCAGAAGTTACAGCCATGTGTACAGCAGGCCAACACTGTCGTCAGCATTCAGGTTTGTTACACCCATGGATTCGGGGAATTGCAGTTGGCTATATGGCTTTCCTTTCTAAGTAATAGTCAGTGAATATGCCAAAAAGATACAATTCATCAAAATGATAGTACCCGCAATAGATCTATAAAGGCATGATAATTATAATAATATGTACTGTGAAAGTACTGAATACACTGGACGTACTGTGCATATAGAACTGCCAGAATAAATAGCATTTCATCAACAGCAGATTATTCACTTTTCCATTATTAATATAGTTGTGACCAACCTGTATACTCCGACCACAACTTCAACACGCTTCTGCTGCGATCAGAGACAGCGGGTTGACGGATCGACCAGTAGCATGACATAACCATGTTTGTAAATGATCAACCCAGAAGCATTAAGAGTAGCATGAACATCAATTAGCTGCCAGAAATATGCAGTGGTACATTAAGCCCTAAGGGCCAGCCAGCGTTGTAATCCCTTATGCACGTTGTTGCCATGATGCCCTAACTAATTCCTCTGCAGGGCTGCATTCATGCATCATGTGGAGCCTACGGGATAGGGACATCCCAAAAGCGCGGGCATGATGCATGGATACAGCACTGTATTAAGGCAAGGTTGCAGGGTTGCATCCATGCATCATGACGCCAAAAGGCATCGCTCATAAGAGCAATATGCGGTCTCAAAGGACTAATCTGCTTGTCCTCCAGGGGCTTGTTTGTTATTCATCACAGTTACACCCCCATGTGACCCTGCCCCCTCCCCTGACCCCCACGCACGCCCCTGCAGCCTCTGACCCCTATAGAGCCCCAGGACACCTGGCCGCAGGACAAGGTTTTGTCGCCAGAGGGCAGTAGCGTGTCTCAAACACCTCGCACTCAAAATGTTGGTCACCAACTTTGTTTTGTTTGTTTATACTTTATGCTTGTACATTTTTACTAAATATATATTCTGTAACATTAGTATATATAATGATTACATGAATGATCATCACCCTTTTTAGGAAGGAACGAATTCACAAGGGCAGGCACTGGATAAAAGGTGTCCATGAAATAACCATATTGACTAGAAAAAAAGCAGAAAACCAGTAATAGATTCAGAGGACAAACAAGAGGGTTTCCAGTCAATAAAAGAGACATAAATGTGTGTGTGACTGACTTGCTAGCTCAAGTGTAATTAAGATTGCCAATACACCTTACCATGCAGCCCTGTCACGTGTGGCATACATCCCAGTCTGGGTGACGTCACCCTCCTCCAGTGCCAGACATACCGTGGAGGCAGGCAGGCAGGGGGGGGGGTTGGCAGGTCCAGGTAACCACCTCCTACCTGTCCCTCCCACCTGGATCATCCTGGATCCTGACTGGTTCCTGTGGTGCCTGCCGCCTATATATACCCAGGGTTGGGTCCTCCATGGTCATCTACCTTCAGTGGTACACCAGTAGACATCTAGGACTGTTCCTCCAGTGGCTACTGATAGCTCCTGGTTCTACACAGTAGAAATGCTTTTCGTAGTGCTCTCTGCACTATTGGTGCTCTCACCGACTGCGCACACAAGTCCATATGGTCGTTCAAGTAAGTCTGACATTTACTTTTTGATAGGTATACAATCGCATAGGTTATAATACAGATTCTACCAAAGAGGAATTAGATAAGACAAGATCATGTACTATCAAATACAGCGATTTTGTAGCTGTTAATTCTTAATGCAGGCATTTGATAACCACGTTTGTTATTATATGCAGACATTTCAGTTAGAATACTTCCGGTATTTCTTCAAAATAGAATCTAGCATTATGCTGTTTTACGTGATCGGATGGGACAGAGGTAGCCTTCCCAGATCCCCTGCAGTACACATTTAACAATTGTACGCACAAATTTAGCCAATGCCTACCCATAATCAGCTTTAAGGACGATCTATCTAAATACCGAGGGGAGGGTCACCTCCTCCCCCATTTAGCGTATCAAAGGTCAAAATTTATTCTCAATCGCCTTTTTCTAGTATTTTTCAAGACGTCTCACTTCTAGATCTCTGTCCGTCTATTTTGCAAAGCTATTCCTTAGGATGGTTATTTATGAGTATCAGAGGGAGTGCTCAGTTTATTGATAACAGGGGCTCAAATCGGGGCACTGGTTAAAAAGTCCACATTCTTACCCCCTGCTACAAAAACATCCACCACCATTCCCTAATTTACTTTTTCTTTAATGGATTTCAGAACCCCAGGGTCCCGTGCTGTATGTGCATTATCCAATGCAGAATGGCGACTCAGATGGTGACAACAAAAAGTACCTCTTTTTCCCTATCTACCCTCCACGTCATTTCGTCAGAGCAAATGGTGACTCAGCTATGAGCATGCCTGGTCAGGATGGAGGAGCTATGGCTCAGGGTGAGATGGAACAGCAAGCAGGTATGCCCCAAGGCATGGGCATGGGAAACACCCACAGTCAGGGTGGAGACATGGGCCAGGGCATGACAAGCACTGGAATGGGGCAGCAATCAAGCATCCAAGGTCAATATGGAAGCATGGACCAGGGTATGGGCCAGGGTATGGACCAGGGCATGGACCAGGGCATGAACCAGGGTATGGGCCAGGGAATGGGCCAGGGCATGGGCCAGGGAATCGACCAGGGTATGGGCCAGAGCATGGGCCAGGGAATGGGTCAGGGCATGGGTCAGGGTATGGATCAGGGTATGGGTCAGGGCATGGGTCAGGGCATGGGCCAGGGAATGGGTCAAGGCATGAGCCAGGGAATGGGACAGGGCATGGACCATGGAATGGATCAGGGCATGACAAACACTGGGATGGGGCAGCAATCTGGGGGTTCTAATGCCATGTTCAACTACAGAGGACAACCAATGGCCGGATCACAGAGCGGGATGAGCGGCTCACAAGGTTTCGATAAGTATCAAAGTCAAGGCCAGGGCCAGGGAATGGCTGGACAGGATGGAAGTCAGTCTTCAGGCATGGGGCAGGGCGGCGCTAGTTCTATGAACAACCAGGGCGCCAACTCTGGCATGAACAACAACATGCAGGGTAACACACAGGATCAATCAGCGGGCTACTTCCAAACTGGATACCAAGGGTCCCAGAGTCATGTGAGAAAAACCCAATACCACGCAGGTATGAGCAGATTCATGCACGGAAGGACGCAGGATCGATCAACAAGCTACTTCAAAACTGGATATCAAAACCAATATCCATGGGGTCAAATGGGACAGGCCACCACAACCGTTAGTCCATCCCACGGCCAAAGCCAGACAGGCAGTCAAGGCCAGGGACAAGGCCTGAACCAAGGTCAGACAAGTGGTCAAGGCCAGAACCAAGACCAGAACCAAGGCCAGAACCAAGGCCAGAACCAGGGCCAGAACCAAGGCCAGAACCAGGGCCAGAACCAAGGCCAGAACCAAGGCCAGAACCAAGGCCAGAACCAAGGCCAGAACCAAGGCCAGAACCAAGGCCAGAACCAAGGCCAGAACCAAGGCCAGAACCAAGGCCAGAACCAAGGCCAGAACCAAGGCCAGAACCAAGGCCAGAACCAAGGCCAGAACCAAGGCCAGAACCAAGGCCAGAACCAAGGCCAGAACCAAGGCCAGAACCAAGGCCAGAACCAAGGCCAGAACCAAGGCCAGACAGGCGGACAAGCCCAGGGACAAGGCCAGACAAACGGTCAAGGCCAGGGACAAGGCCAGAACCGAGGCCAGACACACGGTCAAGGTCAGGGATATGGCCGAAACCGAGGCCAGACTCGCGGTCAAGGTCAGGGACAAGGACGTAACCAATATCAGAACCAAGGCCAGAACCAAGGTCAAAGTAACATTCCAAGTCAGGCAAAAGGTAAGAACCACATCCAACCGCATAAGTTGCTATTTCACCCCTTGAGTATTTGAAAATAAAGTGGGCCGGTAACAGTCGTTGTGCCTCACAACCATAACAATACATGCGTTTACCAACTGAAACGAAGATGATAACTGCTAAACATTGCTAAAGGTAGGGCTGGTTATCTCTTAGCTATCTCTGAGCTTCAAATGTTAACATTAATATAGCCCAGCTCCAGATGAAAGGATCGGATTATTGTCCTGCATTCCGTTTAAGTCTTATTCAGTTGTCATCATTTTACGTGTGCCTCTCCTTGCAGGAATGTGTAACTCAGAGGGTGAGTTCTTACCTGACCCCAACAACCCGGCAGGTTTCTTCAGGTGTGTCAATCAACAGGACGGTAGCCTCGAACCACTGGCCATGCAGTGTGCCCCCGGTACCTTCTACGACCCAGCTTACAAATATAATCCTGACATGTCACCCTGTGGTTACAAACTTCAAGGTATTGACATCTGTAAAACAAATGAAAAATATATAATTCTATAAATCATCAGCAATTATGAAGCGAATTCCTGTAATTTCTACAACTTCTGCTCATATGTTTCCAACAAGAAACTCATAATCATAATGACGCATTGAGAGGTAACTGTTTACTTTGGATGTATCTTTCAACAGCTATTAATATAGATAAGCTTCTCTGGGTCTAAAATGAACTCTCCCACAATTATGATTGTTATCTTCACCCACCTTACGTAGATGAATTTTCATAATCAACTGTTCCATATAGTGCACACTTTGTCAAACTATGATATAACTTTAGAACGTTTCTTTTCAGATTAATAGTCCGTTACTGTGCACATAGTTAACAAGTTACAACCTCCAAAGTGCTATTAGAGCAATTATGGACGAATCGACGACTACATACTACAGCATAAAAAGTGCATTAGAGAACATCATATTTATAGTCAATAAACATGCATATATATATATATATATATACACTAGTACATGTAGAGTTGTCTTGTTTATAGAAAATATTAAAACCAGAGTATGAACCTCGTCGAAAACGGCATACATGATCTAATACTCGCTATGAGTTAAACAGTGCAGATACTAAGTGAATTTGATTAACGATTAAAGGAGAGGAAATGGATGCCGTCTCTAAATTAAACCACCATTAAAGTAAATGATAAGTATACGAATGAAACGGTTTCAATTTAAAGAAGTTTCCAAAGGTTAAAGAGAATTTGATTGTTGCCTCTCTCTTCTCCCTTCTCCCTTTCTTTCTCTTCCCTCTCCCTGCCTCTCTTCATAATTAATTTCTCAAGGTGACGGTCTCTTCATTTTTGCATTTCTGCATGGCTAACCCTTCTTTTTCTCATGACCTTACATCTCATGTTGTGCCAACGTCAGGACATGTACCCTGGGCATTCTTGGCCTCACGACGAGAAATAATATTACTAAAAAAACATTCTGGCAATTTTAAAACCAACAAATTAATTAAGATGTAAGGTAGCCGCCGCTGAATGACTTGGCTGCAGTTCTACATTTTACTGCAGCGTAGCCCCTGGCCATTGTCTGTCCTCTTGTCCCCGGGCAGTATACCTGTGTCACTCTCCAGGCACGTTCCTAAGGCTAAAAAGAAGAGGTTTGTTTTAGGTAACATGGGCAGAAGGTCGAGGGTAGGTAGGTCGGATTTTTTTATATCTTTAAAAGAAATTTACAGCCCCTTTACGATACCCTTAAATTAAAAACAAAGTGTAAAAACGATTTTTTTTTTAAATGTTTGTAAACCTAAAATTGACCCCAAAAAAGGATGAAAATATGAAAATTTCTTCTACCAATTGCATAAAAATAAGTAGGGTCGGCCCTGTTTTCATAGAGTCGGTCGGGTGACCTGAAACAAACTTCTTTTTTTTGGCCTAATCACCTATGTGCTCGGACCTTATATAACACCAGTGCATGGCTTGGGATACATACATGACAATGGGAAGTGATTCACCCCCTACATATCGTGTATACCTGCACTATTATGTTAATAGCCTGTAGTTATTTATTTCATGAGCATGGCATATACCCAAAATTGCTGGAGTCATAATAGTATAGTGCAACATCCGATGTAGCTCACCCATAAACATTTGTAATACTGTCCAACTGAACAGGTTCAGCATCATACAGAATCCCAGCTTTTCAAGAGGAAGTTCAACTTCAAACTGTTATCTAGGATTATGATAGAGATAATTATTTTCCCCGAATATATTTTTCAATAAACACAACCAATAACAACAAAAGGTTCCAAGGATGACAGAATTTTAAAAAAAGTCGATATACCATCACTACAGTTTCGACCCTATAGGTCGTCATCAGGTAATCGGGTTATGTAAGATTTTATTAAATAATGTTGACCAAGTGTTCCATTTTTTACAAATACCCTGTGATAACATTGGATCTTTAGACCGGTGCCATATGAATGACCATTTGACATTGAATGTGATTGTGTTGAGTTTGAATCCATGCACGTTCCAACGTTTTTACTTTGTTCATGCAATTTTATTGCAACATTAATCGAACATTAACTCAATGTCGGGTTGTTATAATTAATTCTCCTTATGCGATTACCCCAGCTAAATGTACACCTCGGCCAGACAACTTGTTACAGGGCAACATTTATTTACTGGGTCCCATTCAGTGTCGTATCCTTATGTATACAATAACAAAATTCATCGTTATGAGGTTTAAGTCAGGATCTATAGTCTTGATGGATTCACAAATGAACAAACATGGCTCGATGCAGTATTAAGTGCATCCTTTCTTCATACTTACTGTTATTTGTCTTCAAAATCACACACAACAATGATCTATCTGCCTAATTTTTAAATAAATAGACATTGAAACTTAAAAACATTTTTTTGTTCCAATCATTTATATGATGTGACAAGATCTATTGATATCCATTGAGGAAACGTGATGATCTGATCATTAAACAAACCGTAAGAGGTTTACCAACAAAAACGCTAGGTTTTTCTTTGAAAACATTCGGGTTGTAGACTACTAGCATATGCCTAGCGTCAGGGAAACTGTCTCTATAACTATAATGTAATAGGACATTATAGACATTGAATGATGCTATATAGAGTCGACCCTCACTACCTCCAACATTTACTTCCTCGGATGCCTCACTTCCTCAGACAGTTGTCTGGGAACTTCCCTTGTATGTTCTCACTGTATACTAGTACCTGCCGAATAAAGCAGGCAGGCGAGAACAACTACCCGACAGGTAATTGGGAACTAAACTGGTACCAGGAATATTATTATGAGTGTGTTAATTTTCAATAATAAAAAAACGTTCCATTCACATTATGAAAATAGAATACTCGCACCAAAGATGGATTGATACTGAGAAGACTATTGGTTTCTACATTAAAAAGTATACCCTAGATAGGGGGTTCCATGCAGTCAGCAGAGCGTGTCCCCACTGCTCCCACTGTGAATGTAGGGCGGCTGTGGCACTTCCCTATGTATTACCATACAACAGACACCTCTCAGTTAATGCTAAATCCGGGAAAATCTAGCCATATCTCATTAAATCAAAAGGCATGGCATTATTCTACACTTTCAGGGTCACATCCCCAACCCACCCCTTTTTTTGTAAAATGCTTGATTAATAAGTTATGGTTAAAACAGAATTAAATGTTGCTGTATAATGTAGACAGAATAAGAAAATGAAAAAAGGGGTATGGTCCTCTTATACACTAGATATGTGATAATTGAATGCACAAATAAAAACTGACCTAATTATTACCATTTCTCCCGGATTTTAAGCATAATGAAGGTCACAATAAAGTAATCAATGCCCTAAACCTTAATAACAAAAGGTATATCCACTGAAAGATCTTGAATCATATTTTATAGTGCTAAAATAATGAGATACATATACCATACGGTTGCTAAGCTATTGACATGTAAACTTGATGTATTTTCCCCCACTAGGCCCTCTGACTACATGCAGAGTGATTACTCATTAGGCTGACTGCCCCAGTGTACACTCAGTATAAGTGCCACGGACCTGGTAGCCACAGCAGGCAGTCAGTGGGGTAAAATTATAGGGAGTTCTCCATCTTCCAAAGCCTCTCACTCGTTTACTTCTATGTTTTTTATCATTCTGTTTTTTACATTGCATTAGTATAGGTGTTCTGCATTGGGTCTATATTTCAAATATTATGTACAGTAGTTTTCCAATTTTCTATGGAACCCCCTACCCTAGATCATTTTTAGGCTTATTTGTCACTCCTTAGCCAGTCTTGTGCCCCTGGTGGTTAAAACTAGAACTACGATCCCCCAGGAGGCACCTATCCCCCCACCTGCCCAGATCTTTATGAGCTGTTTATAGTACAATATATTTGTGAGTTATGGGACAACAGTACATTTCTGATTATGAGGAACTGGAAAATAGAAAATAATGATTTTATTACTGAGGTATTAATTGATATCTAAAAACATATTTTTTAAATTCATGTTCTTTCAGAGTATTTTATTTTGAGCAATAGTGATAACTGTATAGGGTAATATCATAGTTATATACCATACCCAGTAAACATAAAAACGTTATACAACATTTTATAACGTTATATAACGTTTCTCTAAGGCTCCTAACTTTGGAATAACATAAATATAAAGTTTTAAAACGTTATTTTGACGTAAAAAACGTTTTTCTTTGTTAGCTGGTTAACGCCTAATTTAGACCGTATATATATACAAGAATTAACAGTAATACACAACTGATACAGAGCAATGTTCAGTAAAGTGGATATATTGTGTTTCGGAGGTATTGTGCTTTTTGGATTTATTGTGTTTTGCGAAGAAAAAACTGTTATTGAGGCAGGGCCTACATGAGTACTATTTCTTTCCACATAATTCTTTTTTTCATATATCTTACTTATGGCTCAGAGTTACCCACAGCAGCGAACCTGCAGACCTTCTTACTGATTACATATTTATGTCACTGGACTATCTGGGCACCATCGGTAGGATTGTATAACTATAATAACGTAGAAATAAAACGTTGGATAAAAGGCCTTTTCTCTGTGGATTTTAACACCATCTATGCGTATTATCTGTATAATAGCCATGCACACCCAAGCCACTATGAAAGAAAAATATTAATTTGTTATGACGTCGGACTCGCTCCGTCCTGTTCCAATATAGATCTTAGATAAGGTGATATAGATCTACATACGTGACGTGTATTGACTTGGTCAGTTCCTGGAGTAAAGGGAAGTGATAATTAATGACATTTCTAATAGGATGAGATAGTTACTAAAGTCTTTGAGCAAAATTTATGTAACATGAAAACAGTGTATCACATTCTAGCCCTAGACATCTGTTAATCACTGCAAACGGTACAACAATATGAAACAGTCCAGATGAATATTTACATTCCAAGACCAAATCGCTTGTTAGAAGTATTTCTCCCTAATTAAACAAGATGAAGTGATTTCTAGGCCCGGCTCATAAGTTCTAGGATGGGTCTCTAAATACATGCGGCTAGGTTATCTGCTCTAAAGGCCAATCAAGGAGCGCTAAGTGGTGTGATCTACGTCACCAAGACGACACTGGACTGATAAGAATGACTATAAAACGATACTCCATAAGATCTTTGCCATCAGGATCCTTGAAGTACCACCACATTGTAGGATTGGACTACAGAGCAGAGCCAGCACTGACTAAGGTATGTATTAATGATAGCTTTACAGATCTATGTGAACCGTCTAAAAGTGGACAGAGAGGGGCAAGTTATTTTAGGTTGGGAGGGGGGGGGGTATGTGCCCTAATATACAAATCTCTCTCTCTCTCTCTCTCTCTCTCTCTCTCTCTCTCTCTCTCTCTCTCTCTCTCTCTCTCTATCTATCTATCTCTCTCTCTCTCTCTCCTTTCACAATGTCCGACATCCAATCATCCAATCATCAGCTAGGCTAGAACCTTAAGCTTGACCATATTTCCAGTCTGGTGGGTGCGGTTGGGAGGAGGTGTTCAATTGACCATAGCACCTTTGTGCAGCCTAAGACCGTTTTCGAGAATGATATCATGATCAGGACGGAACGGAATAGCAGCGACTGGCACTGTCTTCCTCCCTCTATCGATGGGTCCTAAAGCCAGAGTCATACTCCTATGGGCAACTGTTCACCATGGCAATTGTTCTCGCTTTTTTTACCCCATATAACAGTAACACTCATCTAAATACAATTTACATGGTTCCAAACGCAACATGTCCACTTTCTTTGTCCGTTTGTCATGATTAAGATATCATTGATGATGTAGCCAGAATTCATGATATTATAGCTAAGGTCCGGATTGTTACAGCTGTCTTACAGCACTACCTTACACGAGGCCATAGTAACATGTATGAGGTTATATCCATCATCTATAGACTCATAGCGATTATTCATAAGGTTATACCCAATATCCATGAGGTCACACTCGGATACCACGAGCCTTTGGTCTATGAGGTTAGTGAGGTTAGAATTAGATTAGGAATTAGCATGGGTTAGGGTTTTTATTGGTCGCACCTTTAGTTGTCATTTATGAGTGAAGAGACACACCTTCGAGTCCTAGTGGCAAGTCAATCAAGTGTTATATTACACTAATCATATCCTTATCCACGAGCTGATACCTTTGGTAAACACTTAGGCTGTGAGATATCAATCTTCTAAAATATTATAAAACGTCAAATCCAAGACATCAATAAGAAGTGGTTGGTGTTGTACTGAATGAACCTCCCAGAACCAATATATTTCCAATAACCTGTTAGTCGATCAGCCTATATGGTATTTTTCCTCCCATAAAGATTAAATATAAACAGATAAAGGGGCATCGGATGTTGATTGATTACTATCAACTGTCGAAACGTGGTTACCTTCTCCCAATGTATTTACTTCCCACTTATATGACCACATTCATTCGTCTTCAGGTTTTGCTCGGCTCTGTATTGTAGTACATTATTTCAAAGGCTCAAAAAAGAAAGGACAGAGAAACTGCTATAGCAGTGCAGTAACTGATTCGGTTACCTATACTTGTAGTGAATATGAAGTCTCCATGGTCATATGCATGTACATGTAACTAATTCCTTACCTTCATTCCGATTAGGACAACTATGGTTTACTCCACGCTCGACATCACCTCCAACATCACCTCTATGGTGTACATATGCGCCACCATGTGGCATGAAACAGAACCTGAGATGGTCCAGATGCTCACCTCCATATTCAGGTAAATCTGGTAATACATAGCCATAGTAGGTTATCCTCGTTGGTTGTATTTGGTACGACCGTTTTCATCTGCAGTTTATCTTGTGCTAGCTAACAGTTCTCAGCTCAAATTCAGACGCAGCAATCGAGGTATAATAATCATAAAGATTATAGAGACTGACATTAAGATGATACCATTGTGACATTATGTTCTTAAACTCAAAGCTTTTGTTGTCAATTACAGACTTGACACTGACCAGATGACGCTAATGAACAGCCAACAAAACAATTCAACAAAGGTCTTTGCTTCACAAGCTTATGAATTTGAAGGTATACACAGCACTGTGCATATATAACAATGATGTTCACATTGTAGTTAATTAGTCAAAGTATATTGATAAAAATAACGAGTCTCAATCACCCATCCGATCTTTGTTTCAAAGAATTCAATGACCCGTGCATTTAGTGCTTCTTGCGATTATTAGCTTGAGACCATATATAATGCTTCATTAACAAAATGCAATTAACGACAATAATCTACTCAATTTGCGAACCAGCTCATATATTCTTTGATGATGCCATGGAACCCCACGATGAAGCCAATGAGAGTTATGAAGTGAACAACTTTGTGAAAACGTTCGTAAAAGCCGTTGGAGCAGCAGCTAAGTTAGTGATTTTTACTGTAAAATCGTAAAACCTGATTGACTAGAATAAAGCATTAACTCGATTGAATAACCAGGGAATGAAAATTGAAACAAACAAACACATGGAGTCTAAAATAGTAACAAGATAATAATTATGTTTATGAAACAGACTGGTGGTTAGACTATTGTTAAAAGATAAAGCATAGGGGAGGTCCGCCCTAGTTTGACTGTCCTGATTATGGTGGCCCTTTTCCCTTTTACATTATTGCAGTACTGTGCATGGAAATGCAAAAGTTCAGCCTCCTCCAGTAAAATACGAAACTCCATATGGAGGCCGTCTTGAGTGGGATATGCCTGGTGGCAACACACTGAAGGTTCATCTCAAAGACAAGGTCAAAGTGAGAAATAAAAAGAGATGGAGCCAGGTGAGTCCTCATATCAAGGTAAAAAAAAAAAGAGTATAGGGGGAAATCTCTGGTGTAAAATAAATATCGACAATTTAGTAGTTTTAGTGATTGTATGTGAACACTGTCAAACGACACTGTGCATAGTTAGTGTAGGTACACAGTAGAATCTACTGCGGAATGAATTTACAGTAGAATCTCCTGTAGATTTGCAGTAGATTCTACTGTTCACCTACAATAACCTGTGCACCTACAAAAATGACAACCAACCTTTTACAGTAGATATCCTGTATCCCTGATATGGCGTGCCATGATCAAGTCTCCTTTCTTATTTGGACAACATTTGGGTGTTGACTAATATCCACAAATTCCACTTATCATTAATAAAAGGTGATGTCCATGTACTACCACCTGATATACCAAGCTACTAGTTCACACACACCTCAACACACCTTCCTCCTGCACGTAGACGGGGATGTAGACTTCAAACCAGAGGCTTTTCATATCCTTCTGGACCTCATGAACAAGGATGACAAGCTGGGTGCAGTCTGTGGGAGAACCCATCCAACAGGCAGAGGTAAGTAGGTTAAGTGTAAAACAAGTATTTCAATGCTTGTGGCAAATCACAATAGACTCAGCTGTCTTTGTTCCCTTGTCATTCATTTCAATTTTTCAAACCCTTCAGTGTGATAGGCGCCATATGAACTGTGCCTGTTAATCATTTTTCCTCTGTCGTATGCCTTCGGGACACACAATCCATATTTTTACTTGCAATAAAAAAACATCTGATTTTATGTTTAAAGGTCCAATTGTGTGGTGTCAGATGTTTGAGTATGCCCTGAGTCACTGGATGCAGAAGGCTACAGAAGACGTGCTGGGTTGTGTCTTGTGTTGCCCAGGTTGTTTCTCCCTCCTGAGGGGGTCAGCTCTACTCCAGGTCCTTGACCGCTTCACTGCAGTGCCTTCCAGGCCAAAACAATATCTTCTGGAAGACCAGGGTTTGTGGACATTATTCCTCTAATCAACTTATTGTAATACCACTTTAATAGACATCAAATGATTCCAATCCAATCAGGTACAAGACAGGCAGTAACACCGTACTAATTACCACAGCTATATATATAGCGTTTTATGATACACCTGAGACATGCTAGTCCATCTGACTGAACCTGAGGAGCGTGAGTCTGTTATGAGGTTTAGTTGATAAAATCATTTTGAAAATAAGAGGTATACATAACGCTTCCCTTTATTTGTCAGGTGAGGACCGTTGGCTGTGTTCACTGCTGATACAATCAGGGTGGAGAGTGAAATATGCGGCTGCCGCACAATGTTGGACTACAGCACCAGAGAAGCTCTCAGAGTTCTTTAAGCAGAGACGTAGATGGACACCATCAGGGTTCTTCCATACTCTAGATCTCATGTCCAACTGGAGGAGCTTTGTCAAGGTGAGCTATGACTAGCCAACCGAAGTGTGGGGGTGAGGACACAGCATCCATCAAGCTTAATTATACCTGAGATACACAGATTATACTAGGAGGAGTTTAATTATTATTGAAACAAAAGGAGCATACTCTGATTTTACCACTATGTACTAGCTAGGAGGATAAGTCTTCTATATTACTTCCAACTCCTTGAATACTACCTGACACAGGAAGGGATACTGACATTAGCCGATGATACTAAGTAGGAAAAACTGCACAGTTCCATTTTGTCTATCATCCATTGCAATACTCCCAATCATGCTCTACTTATCGGTATATCATTAATAACTCTTGACTACACCTCTTGGTACTTTATGAACAGGCTGTCTCTTAATGTCGCGATTAGCTCTCATGGGCCACCAGTATGTTTGTATTATATCTGCTGTTTTATTTTCATAGAGACAGTAATGTGTATAATATACTTCAATCCTTCAAACTTCATACGCTTTATATATTTCAAACTATAGTTCACTATATAGGCTAAACAGTCCGATCATATTCCGTCGGCAAGCACTAGAACCTTTGCAATATTCTATCTGCACAGAAAAATGACAGGATGTCGCTGCTGTACGTCATGTACCAGAGTTTCATGTTCCTGATTAGTCTGCTAGCAGGGAGTGTCGTATTGCTGGTGCTGAGTGGGGCCCTGCAGGTAGTCACCCAGGGTGTGCTGCCCCTACACTACTCCGTGCTCCTCAACCTGATACCTGTTATCATCATGGGTGTGGCCTGCGTCATAGGCAGCTCAGCATTGCAGGTAGAATATCATATTTGTATGTAGTAGTTAAACCACGGCCAGACCCCTGTACACAAGATATTGGGAGAGTCAAGGCTGATCATTTAACTGACCTATACCATAGCAGTGGTGAGTGTCTCGTCACCTTTTGTACGTCTATACAGTAGGGCAGTTTCTTTTGTTCTGCCGGCGGGCCAAGTGTGCTGGTGTGGCATAAGTGTATTAATGTGTAAATGCGCCAATCAAAAAGTGAAAAATAGAGCTATCTTGAATATAGAAAGCCCTTGACTTGGTCACACCATGACTGTCCATGTGTTTCAAGACTGGGCCCATACATTTCTTTTATCAAAGTTCAACATTTTGTGTAGCATTAGAATATTTATTCAGTTTTGACTAGATACATATATTATTGCTTGGGAACTGATCAGCTGATGATCAATTCACATGTCAATTTACCTTATAGAACAATACATATTTCTAATCAAAAGTAATTCCATCCCTACAGATAAATATAGCCCGTGTTCTAACAGTTGTGTATGCCGTGCTGCAATTTGCTATGCTGGGTTTCTCCATCTACACTGCCTACAGAGAGGGGCTGTGTTCTCCCCCCGCCGTCTTCCTCATCGCCATCTCGTGTGGTGTCCTCCTAGCTGGCCTCCTTCACCCCAGAGAGTGCTTCTATCTCATCTGTGCATTCTCGTATTACTTGTTTGCTCCATGTAAGTAGAAATTGTCATCAAACTATGAATTGTTTGTAGGTAGAGACCTTTGACTATATCGTTTATAACGAGAGCATCTATAGGTGTTGATATTTATCCATGACAGTGTCCTGGTCCAGTCCATACCACTCACGCCCTACTAGTAGATCGGTGCCTCGAGCTCTGCTAGTAGATTGGTGCCTCGAGCTCTGCTAGTAGATTGGTGCCTCGAGCTCTGCTAGTAGATTGGTGGCTCAACATTGATTTAAAGTTAAAGTGACTTTTGTGCCCACTGCGTAGTAGTGGTAGTAGTCTATTACGTAGAGTGTGAGGTTGATGTAGTGCTGCAACCTGCAAAGTTGGCTGTAACATTGTACATAATAGGGGGGGGGGCTCTCAAATAATGTAATCATTGAAGATGATTGTGATGTTTTATTGTAGGTATGTACCTTGTCATGATGACCTACTCCTTATCAAACCTCCACGTGATATCGTGGGGCACGAGGGAAGTGAAAACACCTAAGGAGAAGACCTGTGCAGAGTCAGTAACTGGTGGAACACTGGCGATAAGTGTTCAACAAACCAGTAAGATTTTCATTTAATTGAGCCATTTATATACTTAGATATCCCTGCAGCATAAGATCATAATTGGGCAATGTTGGCTAAAAGCCCAAAGACAGTTTACAACAATAGTGTGCGATACTGTAGGACTATCGTAGAACTTCACATGATTACACCCATTTCGTTTGAAGATAATATTGATCAATATGCATGGTGTGGTTTTGGTATCAAACAGTTTCTGAATATATAGTCAGATGAGTTGTCAATGATTAACGACATCTATATTTCCAGATAAGGTAATCTTTTGAGAAATCCACATCTTCAGTTACCGGTAAAGAAGGTATATGTTTAATTTCATGTTTCAATTTACTAATTACATTTGTACATCTATCTTACAGGTATGCCAGTGAAGGATGAGAACACAAGGGCCGAGATTAAAGAGAAGTTCTATGACAGTGCAGGTCCTAGATGGTGTCAAACTGCTGATGTGGGCAATGGTCCAATATCTCACCTATCAGATTCAGAACAAGAATTCTTCAAGGTAATTCAATGTTATATTTGAATAACAAATTACTGGTCAATCCCTGTTACTAAAGTGCTACATTAAACTGTTAGAATTCTCCAGATTATACTGCTACATCTGATTTAAACTCAGGTTAAATGGTATTGTTTCCTCGTCTTACAGAACCAATTGGCGACCTATCTGAGCCCGTTACCCTCCGATCCGTCAAAGCAAGAGGCCATATCGAGAGATCTGAAGACACTAAGGAATAGGACAATTCTGATGTACTACCTCATGAATGCCATCTTCCTTGGCATTGTCGTGGCCATGCAAGTATATAGTGACAAACTCTCACTGCCCTGGCCCTGTGCGAGCTCACCAACTGTCCCACCCCTCGGCGTCATCACGATCTTCATGGTTTTTGTGGGGCTGTGTCTGAACATTGTAGGCATGGTGATACATCGGCTAGTGAGCCTTAAGAGAGAGTGCTCCAGGAGGAATGTCCTGTGTGGGTCAACTGTGAGAGAGGAAGAGAACGTGGGAGTGGGAACTACAGGTGTCTATAGTACCCAGCAGGTGGCATGGGTATCTACAGACTGCCTAATCAACTCCACCAGTATTCAGAACAATCTCAGTTATCACACTAGCACAGATATTTCTATCCACTTGTAGTACCCTTTTTTGATAGTTATCACTGTAAATGGTCCGAGGCTAAACAAATATGTCTATTTAGCATGTGAATGCATTTCAAAGAATTCTTAATAAAATGTTTGTAAAAAGAATCGGTGTAGTCGATGATTCTATAGGTTTCAACCTGAATCGTGGGGGGATGAGGAGAAAGGGTTCCTCGAGGTTAGAAGTATTAAAACTGAAGTCATAAGCTTTCAGACTAGGCCGTAAGGTGAGCCAGCGAATTGTGTTTGCTTTTCCCCGAGAGGTCGGGAATTTCCTAATATAATCCTACAAAACCATTTTAACTCATGAGCTAGTTACCTGTTTCTCTGAACAAGACCAATACCTTGGTGTTATTAGTATTATTTTTGATTTTTACAAAGACATACAAGATCATGGTTTCCTCCGTCGAACAGCTGGTCTAGGGATTGAACAACATGACAACGTTGAAGGTTTATAAGATACACGCCAGGTGGACACACTGCATGCCCAAGTTGTGCCAACCCAGACCAGTGCAATGCTTCACATGCACAGGAGAGACACCTAGTGTTGAGGAGACTTATCACCCTCAGCCATGCTGAGAACCACGATGCCCTCCAGTGTAGCCAAATGGAACTGCACATAGGCCAATCTCTGTCTTTCACATAAGGTTATATAAAGATGAGAACTTACAACCCAATGAATAAGGCTAGTTGGAAAATTTCATCAGCGTTGGCTGTTCTCGTTTAAGAGCTGTCAATAAACGATATAAAAGTAGTGATGTACAGATATACTGTTTAATGATTACGCTCATCCTAAATGATTGCATCTTAAAGGACGCAGTTCTCTCGGAAATGGTAATATAATAATTATTGGATATTGGAAGAACTAGTTGCCTTTTTTCCAACGACCGATTGAGAACCAGCCTCACAGACCAGTAGACGTTGACCTGTCTAAACAGAAACCCACACGTAAAGAACTAAAGAAACAAGACATTCCTATGTTATTACCTTATACATGTAGTCTTCCACGTATATTACATTAATCAGCTATCAATGCCCTGGCCATGTGAGACATCACCATCTTTCTCACCCCTTGGCGTTATCACGACCTTCATTGTGCTTTTGGGGTTATTATGTATTAACGTTGTGGGCATGCTGATTCATTGGTGTGTGAGCCTTAGGGAGTGGTCATTTTTTTACAACAGGGGGGAGGGGTTGGTGGACTTGGGTAGGGACCCAAAACAATTTGGAGGGGGCACCAAAACAATTTGGACCCCTCGTGAGAGGGGACCCAAAAAATTGCACCCCTTTTTATTGAAAAAGCCTGCGCGTTACTATAGCTCAAAGGGGTCGGCCACTCTCAATTTCAACTTGCCTGAGGGGGGGACCAAAAACATTTCGACCCCCTCATGCTAAAAATCCACCGACCCCCCCCCCCATATGTTGTTAAAAAATAACCACTCCCTTAAGAGGGAGTGCTCCAAGAGAGTGGAACGTGTTGCCTGGTACCAGGTGATTAAAGGAGCCTGGAGACAGGTACAGTTGTTTATGGACAGGTGGCTATACAGAATTCCTCATAAATTCCACCGATGCTCAATCATCTTACCGAGCACCCAGGGGGAGCATGGACTGTATTGGTATGTGGCTCTTTGTTATATGGAAAGGTAGTGGAAGTAAAAAGGAATACATGGGCCGTATATGTAAAGATTTATGATAGCTATTCATAACCAGACTATACATAGTTGGTTGCATTTTTGTAGGTATAGTTTACAGCGCAGTTTAGTGTAGTGACACAGTAGAAACTACTGTAAAGCTACAGTATATAATTCTACTGTGTACCTACACTAATGTTACTATTTACAGTGTAACTATTTTTACAGGGTCGGTATAGCATGAGTATCATGATGGAATAAAGATAAAGCTATTCCTATTTCCATTATCCAAATTATAGGCTGTTGCATTACTAAGAGCTACGTATAAATAATCAGAAATTGATCACTACTATAATCAAATCTATGTATGAGTACATTTATCTACAAGTGGTTGAATGTTTACAAGAGCGGAGTTTTATTGTGTGTGGAGGAGAAAATCCTTGACGAAGGGTATGCCACCAAAATAATCAACTTCTATAGACACTCTTGTCATTTTGACCTTCCTATTACTCTTCTAACAAATTTAAACTTGTCAAACGGTTTGGAACACTGGAGAGGAAAGACGTAAGTGTGTTCTGTCAAGGTCTATCCCCATACCTGTATTATTAAATCATGTTTTTTTTACATATGGAATGCCATGAAAGCAGAAATATTACTCCACCGTGTTGAATAAAATATTATAGTCAGTATTCCGCATGCCTTTTCAGCAGGATTTACTTGCAAATGGCATAACAAATGTTTCGGAATATGTACTCTTTTGTCCGGAAAGCTTATCTCAAGGTACGTATCCCATAAAATATTATGTGTATACCATAATTATAAGATCTCTTCAAAATTGTTAAAATTTATATGTACCATGTTGCATTTCAAATCACATTATATAATAAACATGAAAATGATACCCAGCCTCTTTTTAACCCTAAAATCGACCCAAAAAATGTGAAAGTATAAACTTTTTTTCAAATTGCATAAAATAAGTAGGATCGGCTCTCTTTTGATAGAGTTGGTCCGGTGACCTGGAACAAACATTTTTCTCTTGTTTTGGCCTAGATAGGCCCATATTTTCACTTTCAGCAGCATGGATACTCGAAATAAATTTAGCTACGTTTCCTTAGCACAACGGCACATCATAATGCCTCTGGCTTATAGTGTCTGGTCAGCAGGAGGGGTAAGTGCTCTCCAGGATGTCTTCCTCCAGGCAACGGGCACTCACTGTGGCCCTTAAGGTCCATGTTCCATTGCCTAACGTCAGCTCCCTGTGTTAGGAGGTGTTACACCTATTACAGCAGAGCTCATAAAGGGTAGACAGCTCAATATCTTGATTTTTCTTTCTTTCATTTTTTCTTACATAGAGTTCTGATAGATGGCATTATGTAGGCCTATTCCAGAATAGGTCACAAGAGTAACAACCAGAATAGGTCACAAGAGTGTGTTCAGACAGTAAAAACAACTTAATTCTAATTTTTTTTAAGGTCAGAAAGTGGTGAGCTTGCGAACTACCAGGTTTGAGGCCTAGCTTGTATTGTTTTAACTTTACCAGTGTTTACAGGAAGTCATTACGGATGCCGCCATTTTGTTTTAAGGTGTCACAACGCAAATTTATGCATATGTGATAACACTAATATTAATCAACCTTTGATAGGTCCTGAGGTTGATTATGACAGTCTGTTCATCTATTACACAAGATGAACAGGTTGATAGTCCCCCTTGTCATAAATGGAAACCCCTAGCAGGTAACCAATCCACAACGGCAACCCACACATATCAACACTCATTAAAAGTGACAGCTCATACAACAAACACAATCTGTTATTCTATTCCAAGGAAATATATACATACCCAAATGTGATAGAAATGTGTAAGGGGCTTTAACACAGAGGCCTGCAATCCTTCATAGTGGTTCAGGGCTGTGTTATGTAGCATTACATCGGATGGGTCTGAATGAGGTATTCAACCTAGATACTTTAAATAATGTACGCATGAGGACAGGCTGCAATTAGCTAATGAGTTCATTTTGAGAGAGGAGTACTGTACGTGATGCACGTTGCTGAAGCCAGTAGCCGGCCTCCAGTTCATTAGACTTCAAGATATATATATATGCTGGGTTAGATACAAGACAAAGAGACCCTGTGCAAAAATCGTATTAGAAATTTGCATAAACTAAACACATCAATCCATATATAGATGTTAATGATACGAATGAAATTTAATGCAATAGAGACGAGATCATTAGGAAAGATAAAAATATTTGTATCAGACTAATTGCGATTTCCCCCCCCCCCAGGTGGCTGGATTCTAGGCGCATTGGGGTACCATATATTGCATATGGTTTCTCGGCATGACTATACTTTATGATGCAGAGTTAGTATTACTCTGGTTCCCAGACCCTTCTGTACAGGAAGGCTCTGCTAACAACCACTATGACATTGAACTTGAATTTTGCTGGTTTTGGGCAATCTAGTAGCTTGGAACCACCAAATAGGAACCAGAGCAGGAACCAGAAAGTATCATGGGAGAACTCCCATTATAACTTCTGCTTCCTTTTCACTGGTTCCAAGCTCCCTAGTAGCAAACACGGTGTGGCCCCAGACGGGGCTAGACCGTGGCCCGGAGTGGGCTAACCAATGGGCCCACATTGGTTTAGGGCACTGAGCTTTGGTTTGGCCCCAAGTGGGCTGCCTGAATTGGGCTTAGATTGGGTTTTGGACGGGCTTCCCGAATTGGGCTCAGATCGGGTTTTGGACAGGCTGAAAGCGGGCTCAGATCGGGTTTTGGGTGGGCTGACCAATATCCTGTCGCAGCACCACCTGATAGTTATGGGTTTATGGAATCTATTCAATCATGCCCAATATTTTCTTGTATTTGTTGAATAACATATCCTAGGTCCTGCTAATCAACCCTAAGGCATAAAGCATTCTCTTCCTAACCAATTGTGGAAGTATCAAGTAGGCCTATTATCATAGGTTTAAGCCACATACAGCATAGGCAAGTGTCTATGGTGTACATTAGCCTTCAAAGCCATAGTTCATACCTACATGGGGCACATGAGTCTGGTATTAGGCAAATTGTAATGCCACAGGAATAGTGTTTACACTGGATAGCTGCTTAAAGAACCTCCTTTTCATCATTTAGATGTATAGTCTATCTTATTTCCAAACTGTGAGAACATCTATTTATCATTTCCTATTCTGCATCACTTTAACATTTTATTGTATTACTATGTAATGGCAATTTCATCTGGCTTTGTCGGAAACTCTACATATTATATAGTAGTGACATCTGGTGTCAATCATCAGAACTAGTAGACCAGTTGCCCTATCAAAACCCGACCTCAGCCCTCATCCGCCCGCAGTGGGCTAACTGATGGGCGCCCATTGGTTTAGGGCACAGGGCTTTGGTGTGGCCCCAAAGGGGCTGCCCGAATTGGGCTCAGATCGGGTTTTCGACGGGCTGCCTGTCATCTGCCCAACATGAACCCAAAGCGGGCAGCCCACTTTGAAACTAATCTGAGCCCAAATCGGGCAGCCCGCTTTGAAACTGATCTGAGCCCAAAATGGGCAGCCCAATCGGGGCCACACTTCAGCCCAGCCATCTGCCCAACATGAAACCCAGCTCAGTTTTGCCCGACTTCAAACAGCCAATCCGAGCTAAAACCAAATTGGCCCCGTGCGGGCTTGCTACTAGGGCTGCCAGCAGGGATTGCCCAAACCCAGCAAAATTTCAGTTCAAGGTCATGATGGTTGTTACCAGAGCCGTTCTGTATGGAAGGATCTTCGAACGAGAGTAGATTGGTATCGATACACTAACTCGGTTTCCACTGCCTGGTATATAGCAGCACATCATAATGCCTTTAGCTCATGAGGTCTGGTCATGATGAGGGATAAGTGCTATCCAAGATGTCTTGCTCCTGGCAACGGTCACTCACTGTAGCCCTTACAGTCCAAGCACAATTGTGTGATGTCTATCCTCTGGTTAACAGCCGTTAAAGGGTCTTGCTATTACGGAGGGCTCACAAAGGATAGGCAGCTCAACTCTCTTGATTATTCTTCTCCTGTTTCATTTATCTATGTCCCGAGTATATTGGCACTATTTAGGTGTTCAGTTCTGTTTCTTTTCGCTCTCTATATATGATAAAGACATTAGGTCGCTAAAAGGTAACAACCATAATCATTTGACTGTTGGGAGAAGTTTATGTGCAGACAGTCAACGCTACTTAATGCTAAGCTTTGAGCTGTGGATATTCAGCTCCATTCCACCGATGTGCAATACAGCCACTTGTATTTGACTCATTCTCTGATTCACGGACACTCCAGGGATTAGGAAAGCCATACTGACAACCAGTGTATATTAACACTCGTTCATGGTGACAATTCTGACACATCAAAGAATCTGCTATCCTATTCCAAGAAATATTATCATCTCCAAATGCAATAGAGACGTGTTAATGACTCTAATGCTGGGACCATTAATCTCCAGGATCGTGTTATGTAGTAATACAATGGATGAGTCTGACTTATGTATTCAAACCAAATACTCTGAATCATGTATACGTGAGGACCGACACCAATTAGCTAATGAGCATGTCTCTGGAGGGAGTACTGCTTGTTGTGCTATTATGGTCCGTGGCCTCCTCATACAGCAAAAAAAATCTCATTTCAGAAAATAAGATAGATAAACTCGACTGGCGGACAAATCACTAGAAAACTTTAGGAAAATATTTTTTCTTAAAACTAGTCATTTGTCCGCCAGTCCAGTTTATTTATCTTATTTTCTTAATTGAAATGAAATAATAATTTTTGGCTGTGCATCCATGCCGCACTATGGACATAAAATGCTGTAGCAGGCCTTCAGTTCATAGGCCTTACCCTACATCGTGTAAATTATTCTATGTAGTCTGGAAGCCGTAGGGGTTGACCCCAACTTCTCTGATATAGTTTTTTTCTCTGCTGATTATTGATGTATAGGGTCTGGGTAGAATTATCAGGGTGGGTGTGGAGCTCTCACTCTTGGGCAATTTGAGATATTCAAGATGGCCGCCAGAAAGCTCCCGAAAACTAGAAAGGTGCCTATCTTGGCTTCTAATCAACTTAGAAACACAAATAAAAATGCAAAAAGTACATTTATGAGGCCAAGGAATACAACCCTGCCATTTTCAAAAAGAAATATGGCAGCCATTTTGAATTATGATGGAACTATCCATAAAATATGCCTTGTTTTGTCGGAAAACTAGAAAAATTACTATCATAAATTCTAATTATCATATTGTCACCATCTTGCATAAAAAATGAACACTTCTGGACAAAGGACACCATTTTGTCATGCACAGAATGTATGTGGCAGCCATCTAGTATTCAAAGTGTATAATATGGAGAATGATAACCCAGTAAGCATTGCTTAATTGGGTTCATATGGGTTTCTGGTGGGCTCTTATAATTATTGGACCGCCCCCTACTTCTGTCCTGGGCTAAGCCCATTATTTTGTGGGCTAGGCCCACTGGTAGCCCTGGACAAACCCAGATATGAGCAAGCACAGCTTGCCCTGATAAAACACATATAGGCCTCAGTAAGCAGCGGTGTCTGGGTACCATGCCATCCTCTACAGGAGGGAGGACAGAAAGACAATAGTTTTGTGAAAGTAACTGGTCTCAATACAATAATCTTTACAAGAAGATTACAGTCTTACTAGACCTGCTTTATCCAATGTTATCTTCTTTTAGCTGTTATGTATCACTTTATAACAATATCACACCGACTGATCAGTGTCTGATCTAAAAGTCTGGAATTATGACTTGGTGCTCATTATACAGTAACATAGAATAGTTGCAAGCAATTTCAAAGGAATTAATTCAACTCTGTCATCTAAGCCCGTGACCAAGTATGTGCTCAATGCAATGAGGGAAACCATACCAAACGTAATCAATACCAGATTTATACATTACAAATTTATTCAGATGTGGCTTGAGCAGAGCTTTGGTTGAGTCAATGCTTTATAAAGTAGTAGTAACATGTAAATACTCATATATGCACCTTCATGAGTGGTTTCCACCAAATGGCAATTGGCATCTTCATTAATGTCTCTTGTGCACAACAATGTATAAGTGAAACATCATTGGTTGGATGGAGAAATTCCCATTTAGAAGCATTGGGTGTGTAGGCTAGACCTTTTTGACCTTTTACAAGCAATTTACGTTGACATGGAGGGGGATTGAAATATGCTGTGATTGCAATCATATCCAAATGTTTGCAATATGTTCACTTGATTACAAGGTATATATATATAAGCTCTATGAGTAGTTGCT
The DNA here is from genome assembly GCA_947462335.1 of Harmothoe impar. Taxonomy (NCBI): domain Eukaryota; kingdom Metazoa; phylum Annelida; class Polychaeta; order Phyllodocida; family Polynoidae; genus Harmothoe; species Harmothoe impar. The sequence goes on along the minus strand of OX381715.1, from coordinate 50,615,189 downwards.
GCAATAACTATAGCACTGTGTCCTTTCCTAAATTACAATGGCATTATGTATACTTCAACTGGAGCCTGTAACTCTGGTCATTGATATGGTGTACATGCTGACATGATGTGCACATATTATAAACTAAAATGATCTAATAGTGGGTGGTCAATAGTAGATCTGAGTCCCTCCTTTAGTCACATTGAATAATTCCACTTTCCTGGGATTTCTTGAGCTCAGCTTAGAATTCTACCCATAAATCTGGCTTTTAACACTAATTTAATGACATGGTTCAAGTCAACCATGAGTCTGTGTTGATTGCATAAGGACCGGCTTAGAGCATCCTACCCCATATACAATGATTCCCTTTGTCATAACCATTGTAACAATTTATCTTAGGATGTTTCTTAAAAACTTGCATATCCACTACTACAGACATTTTTTTCTAGTTCCCTTACCTTTGGGACTTGTATAGCTCCCTGAGCATACTGGTAATGTATTTAAAGTAGTCTTCAGGAACTATTCCTACCCAGTATTTAATCATGCCTGCAGAAGGGGATTGTGTGCTGTATATGAATACAGTCAGGTCTTGATTGTCCATCCTTTCATAGTCCGATATACACAGGATTGGACCTGTTCTGGGTGTAACAGTCATTTACATTTGCATTGAAATATGCTGTGATAGTCTGTCAGATTTGAGATCTGACCACTTTTGCTTGCAACAGCATTGGTCGGACTATCAACACCTGACTGTAGTCACAGTTGGCCAATGCTAAACTCCAAAGTACTGCCCAACACAGTACACTGGGTTATGATTCAACACATCCAACTGAGGCACTGCAGGCAGTAAGTGGTGTGATTGTGTAACCAGATCAGAAGAGCAGCGCATACACAGACAATTAGCCACATCCCCAATTTTTCTTACTGTATTATCTGAATTCATCAAAGTGAGAACTCATGGCATCATTATGTTGGCCATAATATGACCAGCTACCCAACATTTTGCCTCAAAGCATTATCCATTACGCTACTGAGAAAAGATTATTATGCATTGATCGGAGATGAGTATTCCATGGCCTTCATTGGACATTCACAGACATTCCTTATCTGTTCAGTTCTACTCTTATGCTTTGATAACCTAGAACATCTCTGGGATCTCCAAAAGGTAGATAAACAAACAATTTATTTGCCAGTACCCTTGGAACGTTTACATCATCAGTGTCCATTTGCGGCCAATGATATCCGCACGAGGAGGTCGTGCGAATAACGGCCCTTATTTGCATGAGGAAACGGCGAGAGAGGCAACCTGCACGAGGATACGGCGAGACCTGCATGAGGATTGAAATGATTTACTCAAACCTCCCTCATGTCCACTACCACTTCTTCACGTCCACTACGTTCCCCTTATTTCCACTACCTTTCCCTCACATCCACTACCATTTTCTCATGTCCACTACCATTTCCTCACATACACTACCTTCCCCTCATGTCCACTACCATCTCCTCACGTCCACTACCATCTCCTCACATACAAGTGCCTCCCTCATATCCAACCCCCTCCCTCACGTCCAACCCCCTCCCTCACATCCAACCCCCTCCATCACATGTGGAAGTGGTAGGGGAGGTGAGGAGGAGGGGTTGGATGTGAGGGAGGGGGTGAGGGTGCAGGTGAGGGAGGGGGTTGGACGTAAGGGAATGAGGTTGGACATGAGGGAATTGGGTTGGATGTGAGGGAGAGGGTTAGACATGAGGGAATGGGGTTTGATGTGAGGGAGGGGGTTGGAGGTGAAAGGAGTTGGATGCGAGGGAATGGGGTTGGACTGTGGGCCTACAGTCAGGGGGACATGTATTCCGGATTCCAAATCCACCACATCCCTATATCATTACCCCTCTGTATAATGACAAATTCCAAAATGACTGTATTATAGATGTTACAATAACATCTACTTTAGGATAACCTGATAGAGAAGACTGGGACACCTGTTTCTACTAATTGCGGCCCTGTGTGCTAATTGTGTCACCTATAATAATGTTATCATTATTAGTTGATTTTGAGCCACTATCATGAGTGACCTACTTTAAAATTCAAAATGGCTGTCCCACTCATTCTATGATATGGCAGAATGGTTTCTTGTCCTCCAAAGTATCCATTTTAGATGCAAAATGGTAACAATGTAATGATTAGAATCTATGACTGTCATTTTCCCAGTTTTCCATCAAAATAAGCCATATTTCAGGAATGATCCCATTAAAAATGTAAAATGGCTGCCATGTTTCTTTTTGGGAATGGCAGGGTTGTATTCCTTGACCTCATAAATATACTTTTTGCATTTTTACTTGTGTTTCTAAGTTGATTAGAAGTCAAGATAGGCACATTTCTAGTTTTCGGGAGCTTTCTGGCGGCCATCTTGAATATCTCAAATTGCCCAAGGGTGAGAGCTCCACACCCACCCTGATAATTCTACCTAGACCCTATACATCAATAATCAGCATAGAAAAAAACTATATCAGAGAAGTTGGGGTTGGGCTACAGATGGGGGTTCTACCACCAGACTAATGAACTCGATAAGATACGAGACAAACGGACCATATGTGCAGAAATCTTCACGGACATTTGCATATCTAGATGTTGATGCAAATAACTGAAAACGTGATGTAGATTCGTTCCCAAGTGGCTGGATTCTAATTGCATTGGTTGCCACTTTGCATATGGCTTCTTGGCATGACTGTAATCTAAGTATAATCCAGGGGAAGTATACATTCAAATGTGGTTACTGTTCCTTGGCATAAGGGCACCTCAGGCCACTCAAAAATATAAAATGGTTTCTTATCACCGCGCGCATCATAAAAGTCAAGTTTTGAGAAAACCCCTTTTTTTGTCAATCTTTTATGAAAAATCTGATAAAAATGGACAACAAATTGTCATATTTGGTATCAAATTAAAGCGGATAATGCCAGCAATGCAGTGGTATAGAAATAACTTACATTTTCTCAACTTTTAAAGATCAGAGCCGATAAAATGTGAATTTTGGTCATGAAAAACATGAATTATCCTATATATTTTAGTCTGCGAGTAAAAATTAAAAAATTAAAAAAGGCCTCCCTCGTTAGATTTCTCGGGCCTTGGTGATGAGAAACCACTTTTTTGGGGTGGCCTAATAATTCATTTGGCGTGTGCTGTCTGGTCAGCGTGAGGGTAAGTTTTCCTCCAGGCAACGGTCACTCGCGGTATCCCTTAATGTCCGGGCACCCATGTCTAATGCCTATTCTCTGTGTTAAGGGGTGTTCCCATTACAAAGGGCACAGAGAGGATAGGCAGCTCAATGTTCTTGATTTTTCCTTCTTTCCTTTTTCTTATATTGATTTCGTCGATATCTTGCCTCTATACCCTAAAGTGTCCAGTCTCGTTTCTCTTTCTTCACTTGTGATAAGGAAAATGGGTTTCTAAAGAAAGACAACCATAATTATAAAGGTGTGCAGGCAATTACCTAATGCTGGGTTTAATTAGATGGTGGTGACTGTTATAGGAGTAAGCAAAGCTATACATGTGTTTATGCCTTTTTCTGGCCTCGAGGGTCATTGCCTAATATTTCATGATCACCAATCAGCCATTATCTTCACAAAATATGTGTGTGTGTGTGGCCACCTGGCTGTATCCAATTTCAGAACCAGGTTGCAACACTGGTGCCAACTCTGCAATATGAACTCATTTAAGATACAATTCAGGAACTAAGTTTGCCTGTAAACTTACAGAGAAGTGTATTGAATGATACACCAGTGCCAGGAGGATGTTTTACACTATGATGCAGAATACTGCGAACACAACTAAGAGGGAAGCAGTGACATAATTTATATTGTGATTGCTACAAAGTTAGGCATCACCCTCATCATTAGAACAGGCCTGAGCAGCATCACCCTCATCATGTGCAAAAAGAAGACTTAGGTGACTCTAGGTGTTTCCCTCTATGCTACACTTAGTCATTGGCGTAATGCGTGCAATAATACCCAATAAATTGTGAATCAAACAGTGTATGAGAAGTGTAGTAATTTCTCCCTTCCTTGTGGTACTTTTAGAAGCAGCTGTCGTTTGCGATGAACTACACAGGGAACAATTTGAGAGTCAGTGTCGTAAAAGCAACTCTATTTTAAGCTTCAGTCAGTTCCCGTATGGCTGCAGATGGTAGACATGATTATAATTCCGTGTGTCATCCATAGACAACCCAGGTATTTAAATCAAACTCACATTTAAATCCAATGTCAACTTATGTTTATCAACACTTATTCATAGTGTCCATGCAGTGGTGACAACTCTGACATCCTATTGCAAAGAAATATCTATTCCAAAATGTAAGATATACATTATGTGCGATAGGACATATATATTAAGGGCCTAATCGGCCAAAGCTCCCCAGTGGATGATGGCCATAAGGGTCTGAATGAGGCATTCTACCTAGATACTGTGAATACTGTTTGCATGAGGACAGGCACCAATTACCTAATGAGCATGTCATAGAAAGGAGTACTGAATGTGGTGCTGTGCGTCCCTGGGCCTGGGGGGGGGGGGGGGGGGGGTTGGGTGCTCATCCTTACCACTCTGTGGCCTGCCTTCACCTTATCATATGTTGAAATACTATAACGTACATAGCTTTCTAGGGGCGGGGTTAAATAGATCATATGAAAACATGTTAATACGTAATGCGTATTTGCATAAACACCTATATAGATTAAATAGTGTATATTACTGAAAATAATGAGGTGAAAATACATGGAGATTCGTTGAAGATATTGGGATAGCCTATACTATATCAAACGCCAACGTATCAGGGGGTGTCATACTTCATGGTTACCGCAATTATTCTCTCTTGTATCACAGGTGGGAAGTTATACTGGGTTGCTACAAACTCTATCAGCCAACAGTGAACAATCTCAAAATGGCCAAAGCCATCAGTTGCTTTATTAATGTCGCGGTACAGTAAGCCCCCTGTATATCCGGAAAAGTCACAGTCCTGAAAATTAAATCCTTCCAATCCAATATTGTGTTATCCCATCCCATTTTGCCCCGTTTCTCTGGCTATGTTTCTCTCTGTCTATGAACCGGCGTATTCCTTACCACTGTCAATGGCTGTCTGTCTGTCTGTCTCTTTCTGATTATCTCTGTATCCCTGTCTCTCTGTCTCTGCCCCTGTATGTCTGTCTCTGTCTCTGTCTATATAATCTCTCTTACTGTGCCTATCTCAGACTTTCAACCGTATTGAGTGGTTTTACGACTGTCGTCGTCACCCTTATAATGGACAAACCAAACTAAACATGTATCATACTCGGGCGGAGAGATTTATGCATCCTGAAATATGCATGAAGGTTTATGGACGCAAGTGCTATATTATACCAGTTTTATGAGGGCACCTTCTTTTGTCGTAAACATACCAGGCATTTAGATGGTGACCAAGTCTTATCATAATATATGAATGGATACGACATTTTATCGCTGTATTCATACCAAAAACAGATGTGGCAAGGGAGTGTGAGGGCTTGGGGCCCGTGTAGAGACAAGGGAAAAGGATACTCCAAGGAAAAAGTCAAATTTAAAATTGATGTCATCTGCTTTCGAGTGATATATTACACTTGAAGATATCAATTCTAGTTTTTGAGGAATAACTTCATGAACATGTGGGGGCATTGCCCTATCAAAAAGCCCAATAAGCTCTAAGTCTCATATTTTCCCAGATATCCCTATCTAGTTAGCATAATGATGATAATGAGAAATATGTCATACATTTCCATTCTTTTAGTCATGAAATTTGATCTAGGAATGGTAATTTTATTCTGTTTTGGCCATAGTAACCCCCATCAATCATTCTGTCAAGGGGTATCTTTAATTTTTTTGAATGAAAATCATGTTTCCATGGCAACACATATCAACAAGGACACCTACTTAGGCCTTAAAACGTTCTTTTTACATTCCAAATATAGAGGCTTTTCACCAGAAATGGAATGTTTTGTATATTCCGATGTCATTCTGCAGACAAAAGTCCCCTAGAGAAAGTTTTACCCTTTTTCTTTCATTTAAGGCCATAGTGGCGCCCTCCTGGTGGCAAAAATCGGAACTAATCCTGCACAGACGATCCTTTCTGCTTGGCTGCTCACATGAGTTCTATGCATGGCACAATCCCACCTCCACACAGGAGAGTTCTATGTGTGGTACAATCCTACCTCCACACAGGAGAGTTCTATGTTATATGATTGGTCTTCAAAAGCATTTCAGTAAATGTAAGCAGATTAATGCATGGCGCACTGAGGAGGTTTCTGGATGTGAGAAGCCAGACCACCCAACCATATAACTGCATAGATTATAGGATATTATAAGCTCTTGCATAAAGCTTACAAGTTAATTATTGCAAAGCTAAGTTATTACTCATCACTTCATAAGCCCTATCATTATTGGATCCTGTCGTCTATATATAATAGTGCATAATATATAATATACCGGTCTACATAACCATATAATATTATGTTATGTAGACCATAGTTATTGTTAGCTGGGGACTGTTACAGAAAAACAGTGATAGTTAAAAGTTGTCATCCTAACTGTTGCGGTGACGAATTTCCACTTTCAGCAAGGGGATAAGCATACTGATGTTTTAAGACATATGTGAAAGTAATAAAGCTCTATGAGAACTATTTCCATACAAAAATACCAACACAGTAGCAAAAATGAATTATCACTGAGCAGTCAAAAATAAAGCAATTAACATGCCTCTCTTCTTAACCATAAGGTGGCAGATGTGTATAGTGTTTACAATATATTCCCATTGCAGACCCAGTAGCCCAACTCCATTCATGAACACATTAGTGCATTTACATCTGCACAAGTGGCAGCACATCTCAGATGGTTTACCAATGCTTGAGTTTTCTCCATGAAAGCTGAAGATCTAGATGTTATTAAAGCCTTTAAGACTCTTGGTAACCAGAATGAAGAACCCATTTCAGAAGAAAAGTATACATTCAAGACTTTCAGGTAATTATTGAGAGGGGTCAATTCTAGTCACCCCAATTGGGATACCAACTATAACAGCGTCAAGAGGCTGTTACAGAAATACATCTTTTCGTTATATGTGTTTATTTACGTCAGAAGGCGTAAGTTTTCATCTACAAATTGGCACCTATATTTACGCTATTTTTTACACTGTTTTATGTAACAGCCCCCAGTATACCTTCCTCGTCATCAGACCCTACCAACAGAATAAAGGAGAAAATGAAACCCATCCTCCAGGCTTACATTCCAGACCCTATCTAGGCACACTAGCCAGCGGGTTGAGATGACCCATGCCTAAATCTTGGTATGAACATAGAACCATACATTTATCTTTTACATTTAGGTGTATAGGCTGTCTATGGGCTGATGAGTTGTTGACGTGATGTTCGGTTGGTCAGGGAGCAGATACCCTGAGCGGCTCACCCTACTTTGTATCACTGTGTATACAACTAGAGAGGGATATTATGGTGTTAGCTCTATGTATATATATGTATGTCTCGTGTGTATATCAAATAGTTATATCAAACTGAGACACCAATCCTATAAATTAGTTTGTACTGTATCAAAATGATTGCATTTTTGATAATCAGTTCCCATGCAATGGTCATCAGCAATCAAGACAAATTCTACTGCTTTAGTGTTTACAGCCTTAATGATCAAGCACTGGTCTAGCTAGTCGCAAATGTAATTGGTGGCCGTATATTGGGGGACGCTCAGTACTTATTTTAAAAGCTCAAAGGAACTGACTGCTACTGGTAGGTTCTATGGTAGGTGATGTGTCTTTTTATGATAAGAATAGCCTCCATAACCTTTTTCATTCAATCATTATTTACACTAGCCATAGTCGCAGGCGGCAGCTTTATCCTGGCGTGCATTCAACCATCATCGGATGTTCTTTTTACCACATCCTCAACTAAATCCTTTGATTCAAATGAGGCACATGGATTCTGATTCCCTCAGACAATGGTCCATAAAGCCGATATCCAGAAAAAGGCACCTGTCTAATCAAGTGGTGTTCCGGAAACACAAAGCGCCTCAGAAGCCACAATTTATGTTTACTCTGGGATGCCATATACACATAAATAAGAGCAGTTCAGAGGGATGGGAAATCGTAAGATGATTACGGAAGAAGGGGCATAAATAAACTCCTATCTCTATGAGGTCTTTGTACTGTAAGGATCAGAAAACATCAACCACTGTGAAATAATGAGGCTACATGGGTATATTATGGTGTTTATAATGAATTAATCAGGGTGTAGTCACGCAGCAAGGATAGTCCGTGAGGGATTAGTACCAACTTGTGTTGCCATGGAAACATAATTTTCATTCCAAATTGGACTATTAAAAAAGGCCATTGATAGCATGGGCCACAAGGATTACCATGCCGAAAACAGAATAAAGTCACTATTGCTGAATCGAAATCAGTGATAAAAAGGGTGAAAAAATATTATGATTAGCATTTGTTCAAATTAGATAGGACTTAACCAGACCTTAGATTGGGATTATGTATAAAGCCATTTTAGAAAAAAAATGAAAAGATCTTCTAGTGCAATATATCACCGAAGAGTACATGATATCAATTTTGAAGTTGACTTTTTCGTTGGATGACATTTTCCCCTTGGCTGTACACATTATACATATTCTATTTCAAATTGCATCAACTCCCTCTAACTCATGCAACCCGATGCTCATCACATATGTTACCTGATAGTGCACCCGTCAGGCTCCGTCTGTTATCTATTCTTTGATAGTCTTGGCTGGTTTTCCTTGGGTTGAAAAAGTCGTCTTTAGTGCAGGAACTGTATTGGGCCTTCTCCCCATACATATCTCCTCTTATATTGATCGAAATACCCGATGAACTTCTTTTTACAAGTTCCTGAACAATAGTTCTCGTAATCCTATAACCGAAATACCCCCTAATTTTCCCAGCACTGCCCCTACATTTTATTGATGCGCGTATATATATATATACCTGCTAGCCCCATGTATGCAGAGGTGTACATTCTTCCCAGTGTGCATACAATTCACATCAACTCTGAATCAACACTTAATCAATAATGACAACTAGCGGTCAATGTTGTTTCAATGTTATGTGCCCACTGGGATAGGACACAAACATGTGCCCACTGGGATAGGACACAAACAGCTAGTTAACAGTGATCCCTACCATAACTGCAATCCTTTCTTCAATCCTGCATAAAATACTCCCAGTCCCTGTCTCCAAACCTCCCAAAGCACGGAAATAAGTAGCGATGGTTTTCCTACTCTCTGTCAGTACACTGGACCTATAGATCTACCACAAATGAAAATGAATATTATATAATTATATATTATTGTTGTAGCATAGTTTATATATTAAAATACCATTTTATGCTATTACAACTACTGCATGGGTGTACTTATGTTATAGATAGATCTAGCTAAGAAAGCCCCTAATATGGCTGGAACCCTTGCAATATACGCAGAATATAGTACAGACCATGAATAAACGAAGGGCCTGATACCCACAGCAATAGGTCCGTAATTGCTCGTTGCTGATACTGCACTGGGCAGTTATATAAGTAGGGATCAGGTAGTATTGCTGGCTTGTTATGCCTACCCTGCATCATTAGCCACGACCAGAGCCGCACTCACAGGGCAAGCTGTGGGTGTCAACTTGATTAGGGCCGGTTCCTGGGGCCGGTTACTGAAGGTCGAACTTCCCAGTGCTTCAGTGTGGGGGAGGTGGTGGTTTTAGTACTGGGGTGTGGCCGGGTGTGCAGCTGAGCACTGCGGTGGTGCTGGTGCCGGCATTGGTGCTTGTAGTGGCGGTAGTAGCAGTAGTGCGCTTCTCCTGTCACCGTTGGCACTGTTGTCAGCGACGCCGGAGTTGCTGGAGGCAGTGTGTAGGCCATCCAGAACCTACAACTGTTGTGTGTGCATATACCCCTGGAGCAACCCCACCCCCCTTTGTACACACAGTAGGAACTAACCAACAGGAGAGGGACAGTGTTCAGTTATAGTGGTAGGAGGAGCCACCCTACTACCCTACCCTACCCAGTGCATGTCCCCTTGTTGAGGGACCCAGGCCTGCAGGAACGGACCGGCATGGGTAGTAGCGGGAAGCCTGAGAGCAACTCGGGGTAGGCACGAGGCGCTCAGTAAGTGACAGCGACCCGTGCATACTGCCACATGCTGTGTGTGGTGGGAGGAGGAGAGAGCAGGCGCCTGCAGAGCCTTCATGACTCTAACTGAGGATGCAAGAGGCAGACCTTTGCCCTTTATCCAAGTGGGACAGCAGTGGCTGCGAGTTGCCTAGCTTTTAACAGGGTAGGGAGATAGCTTCAGTAAGAGGAGAGCACGCCCAGTATGTTCTATATTTACTTAACACACTAACAAAGTCTCAGTCCCCCGGAAGTAAATCGCACTGGAATACATGTGAGAATTAAAATGAATACAGGAGACACGATACGAAAAATGCAGAAAGTCTGATATCATGTTGGAACAATGAGTAAAGGGCTATTTACTTAGGCACTACAATTAGTGTGCTATACGTCCCAGGGAATGTACCTGGATAAGCTAAGGTCTAATCTAGAACACTTCAAAGGCTTGTCGTGAGGGTCACTTGTCTGATCATTTGGAAGTAACAGTAGCAGGAGATTGTGAGTAGCTCCTTACCATCTTTAAGGCTTCTGGGGATTAGCTCACAGCTGCTCAAACCGACCACCAAGTGAGCAGTTCACAGGCAGCTCTCCCAGCGGTCTCAAGTGGCCCTGAATCAGTCGGTGCCTGGCAGCAGCAGCGGCTCGGACAGGCACAGGAGTGGGACCGTACCTACAGGGGGCCGATGAGCTGCTCTATCAGTGACTCACGAGCTATTCGGAGCAGGTCAACAATGCATTGAGTCGCATGCAAACCGCCTGGGAGTTCTATCTGTATCTGGATGTCTGTGCTGACTAGTAGCGGGCTGGGTCTGGTGTGTAAGGAGACAAAAGCACCACCCCATGAGGGTTAGCTCTACGTGTAGCCCATGTAGGATTAGTGAGGAGCATATTGAATACGTAGGATTTACTCACAGCTATCAACACGCCTGAGCTGCTCCTCTGGAAGAGCTGCACCCCTTGCCTTGATATACCACTGCTGATATGGGGTTTAGTATACAGTACAAGTGCCTGTCCTGCCATATAGCTTACTGCCTTACCACTGGGATCATCCATGCCTGAACACAGGGCTGCCCTGACCTTCACCTACCCATCTCACTGGGCAGCAATTTCTTCCAATTTCTTCCGATCCCTTACACATCTCCAGAGGCAATGCACAAACAACCTGTGTTAGCCTAAAGGCCCCCAACCAGCCATCCACCCACCCATGGGGAAGGAGGGTGGCGAGGAAATAATAGTAATCCTAGGTATTGTAGACGTGGTAGTAGACCCTGCAGTATCAGTGGCTGTAGACCCCTCTTGGAAGATTGATTTGAGCTTATCGGGCTTTAGAGTCAGATTACAGAAGGATTATTGTGAGACAGGTGCGGCTAGGTAGGGATTACCTCCAGGAGTTACACTCTGGGATTATACTCTTACTGCTGGGAGTGGTAGATTCCATCTGGGATAACGGAGCAGCTGAAGCCACTAGGAGTAAGAGGCTAACACAACAACCATGTGAGTACTCTCCACACTATAACGTTTCTTCCCTTTAACATACTCTGCTATTTACAAAATTGCCTTTGAGATGATAATCATTTATCACTCATTACGTATTTTTCTGGTGGTTCATATCGAAAGTATGACTAGTATGCCTCGTGTTAGACCTTTTCAGAAAACAATACTGGAGCTTTGCCGCAAACGATAACTGCTAGCTTGTGAGAAATGTTACATAGTTCTTATGAATGTTATATTTAAGTTCATACTGCCACTACTCGGTAACTGGGAATACCTATTGATAGTCTGCCTGAAAGTACCCTTTAGTGTATTTTACTCCATTCGGAAAGACCATAGGGAGAGTTGTAAATGATAACGTATAGATATTGTTAACAATGTCTTTTAATTGGACTTATGTAGATAAAAGTAAATGAGGAGAAAGGGCTGTGGGCGGGCTGTGGGGGGAAACGAAAATTGTACATTGATAAGACATGATAAGTGTGATAATTATTACATTATCCACAAATACAACATAATGCATGTACCCATTGAAACTGTACGTTGGTCTGAGGATTAGTGTTATTTTTACGCTTCCAACATATATTAAGGCTCAGTAAGCATATTGGAACCATGCCACATGCATGAAACCCACCGAAACCTGAAACAATCCGACACCTCCATGTACTACTATGTGGCAAGACGGGAAAGAGGAAGCCAAAGGACGTTGTACGTCATCAAGATGATTAGGAATTTGTATTAGCTCCACTTTTATACATTCATTTAGTTGCAGAAAACAGTAGAATAAGTCAACGTGTAGATAAGTAGTGCAGCTATAGAGGTTTAGCACTGATTTCTGGTTGAATACACCGAGGATTAAATGAATCTTGTAAACATTCCTCGCCTTGACATTGCCACCACAATTATCTAGACCCTATAACAATGTTGATTATATTCTGTATGCGTGCTCTTCTCCACAAGTATATATCAATGAACAATCCTTTTCTTTAATCTCAAAACATCTTTTTATATGAAATCTATTCTGGAAGTTTTGACTGGGCTCCCATCACACATGTGGTACCCATACACTCCTGGCTCCTACCTACATGAGCATGGAACAGACTGTAACACCTTTAACACCCCCCCCCTGATTTTAGGTAATGACCACTCCATAACTACATACCGATTTTCAGTCTAAAAAATATTCTACCCATACGAGCCTCCCAAAGGTAAAGGCAATAAAGAGGATATTGATCCATCCGCTTCTTTAACGTCTTATAAGTTCGGCTGTGAAATAATTTATAGATTATAATGACCCTTTTCAAGGAATACACATTATTATCTAAGCAGAATTATGCAGGTGTGTTGTTATGTTCTACATATTTTGTATATGACATGAGAACATGTGTGTTATCTTGAAATAAAATTGATAAATGGATATGTCAGACTCTCACATCAAACTTAGTTTTCATGCTACAATACCCCCTCTCCCGACCCCTAGAGTGCAATGTTCTCTGGCATATCAGGGTTGCATGTGAATGGTAGCACTCGCCGAGGGGCTGTCAGTATGAAGTGGTACACCTATAGTATAGCAACTCGTGGAGCTGCTGTATTTAATGTTCCTACACTGAAAACCTCAGGGTCGTCATTTTGACAATACTAAAACTGACAACTTTAGGTAGTGAAAGTGACCACCTTAGGTCGTCATTGTGACTACCCATCTGAGCCATTCAGACCAAAGTTGTCATAATGACGACCTTAGGTAGTCACAATATTTAGGTAGTCAGAATGACTACCTTAAGGTTGTTAATTTAGGTATTGTCCATTTGAAGACCTAAAGTCATCAGTAGTGACAACTCTCAAGTCCTAGGTTGTCCCAATGACTACCCTATGGTACATAATTCTATTCCTCACTTGCTACTTATGGCACACTACTGCCACCTGGTTTTAACATTTTGCATAACTATATCTGTCTTGAGATATACACTGGTGACAGGGAGCAGAGTGGTCTCTATACCTTTGGGGCCATCATTCTCACCCATTGGCAACTTATTTATAACAAGTAATGCTACTTAGTTCAATCAAGACTACACCAAATATGTGAAAAGGATGTCTCTCATTAAGAAGTGAACTAATTAGAGACTATATTCATACACCATTCTCCACTCCATCTGCCATTATTCATTATGACTACCTAGGTCGTCATAATGACTAGGCTCCTTGCTCTGGGTTTTCAGTGTATTGCAGCTGATGTGGTAGCAGACTCTCAATACCTGACACTGTTATGATGCCTAGAGTATATGAATGCTATAGCTGGGAGCTAAGTCCATTAGCGTTATGGGGAATGCAGCTAGGGACTGTAGGACCAACTAACAGGTAGGCACACAATTATACAGAGATGAAAGGTTTATTGGGCAATAAACGTGCAGCGGGTGCTGCAAGTCGCCCTAGACGTGCACTATGGGCTGCAGCATGTGTTGTAGTTATATACCCCAGTAGTTCATCCATCCATCCATCCATGAGTATCAAGTTGGAAGTTATGATCAAATCTACGTGATTCCATAACCCTATATCATTCATACGATAAGGGAATCACATGACCCGCCATATATAACTAGCTTTAACACATGCTGATAGGATATGCTGAGATAAATGCCAGAATAAATGGATTAGAACAATAGTAATTTCAATTGAGCTTGCATGAATGTCCAATTATCAACAGAACTCTCTTGCTTTCCCTATCATAAAGTAGAAACGATACAAATACCACACCCCTCTCGTCTACAGTCCCCTTTCCTTATGCATTGTATAGTACAAACTATGGATGGAACCAGATCCGTGTACAACTGTATTCTCTCTGATTGAGAAGGAGTGGCTTCCCTATTCCCTGACTCACCCGTTGTATTGATCCGCCGGCTTCATTTAGTTTGAAATACAAGCCAGTCAGGCCATAACAAGATAAAGCATCCAATTTCACGAATCAACTCGGTCCGCTTATTGGGCGCTGGTGGTGTACGGCATGGGTCTATAGTAGCTGGTACTGTAACTCCAGCCCTTTGTCAAAGGTCCCATTGCCTCTGGGCTAGGAACGCCTGCTGCCCGGCCAATGCTGGTGGTGGCAATGGGTGGGGTAGGGGCCGAGTACAATGGAGTTACTATTGCATTCGTTAGAGAGAACAATGGAGTCTGATTGGGTTTTTCATATGTGATTGTGTGGGATGATTGCACAGGTCTACCGTTGATTAATGGTCGGGTTAGAATTGTTCTGATGACAAAGCGCTGTTCCATTATCCTCTTCTGAATATTTGGCCACCTGGTATAGTTTATGCATTAGTATACAGAACCTGATCGATTGTGTAGACATATCGGCAAGAAAACAGTTTCAGTTTCAGTTTCAGTTTGAAATAGTTCCTTCGAAACCATGCTTTACTACCGTAGTATAATATTATGCCACGGGAGTTGTCTGTCATATTTCAACAACAGCCAAGGTTTCTTGTGAAATGCGAAATCCTTTCATCCGACCCCCTAAAAATAGGGGAATTCTTTGCTAGAAACAATTGGAACCCCCTCCCCCCACCCACCCACCCCACCCACTCCCCTAAATAGGTCAAATTTTTACTGCTCCCTCAAATCCCTCCCCCCGCCTTTGTTAAAAAATGAGCACTAGTGTAGGGATACTATATTATGTGTTCACTCCACATGGAGCGTTTCCTAGTTAGCCGGCTCGGTCCCTGCACCTGGGATTACTGCACACGGTTCCCGGGAGAGAATTCGGATCCTCTCTTGGTTTCCGTGTGTCATCCACAGGTGAGTGGCCGACCCACACCTGCACACGTGACCTTAGTGCAGGCTATATAACAAGTGTTGACGACCCGCAGCAGGTAGTCAGTTCTGACTCGACTCATGATACTTCACACAGTCCTATTGTGCGGACAGATGGTATAACATACCTGTGGTTTATTCTTGTAATAAACAGATATATACTCTCGCACCTGGAAACTGCCGTTCCTTGTTGTTCTTTAATCTAAAAAGGGCTAAACACGAACCACCACACTAGGTACTCATTCTCATAATTTAAGGATAATTCAAATTTATATTGGTTTATGATCTTTCCCCTCATTGTGTCATATTACCTCATACTTTTAGGTTGACTCTACGTTACGTGTTGATAACACGCTGGAACCAACCCAGCACGAATTCTTTCGCTTGTGATTTTAGGTTTCTCCATGACATACTAGCCAAGCCACCGTTGGTATTCTAGATTCAAAATAAAATGGCAAGGACCTAAGAATGGGGTATCAGGAAATGGAATCCGGGAGGAGAGCCTTCTTTGCGTTAAATGCCGGTGAGACGTTCCAAGAAATACCGGGCCCTGAGTTCGTGGTGAATTCACCACTTAGTACACACCCGAGTTGGTTTCTACTTAAACGAACATCAGACACTAAAAGTGCTGCTGATCAACTAAATGTTGATGAGCCATGGTGGGCCATTCATTCCTTATAATTAGTGTATGAAGATTGTTCATCTTAATCGACTGATGTAAGATGGTAACATATAACGTCCCTTTACAATGAATATATTTAAGATGGTCATTATCATAAGGTCCACTTGCAGACGTCTGCATGTTACTACAGCCTACTTTCGAACTCACATGAACTCCCATCCATCTTCATAGCTGCATTGCGACTGAGAATGTAGACATGGACTAATTAATGTAAGTCCATAGACAATAGTGGACTATGGAAAGTGTCCCACTCAATCTGTGGCGGAGCACTAGCACCATTAATGAGGAGACAACTACCCAACAGCTGCTGTAGCAGTGCTAGGCATTAACCTGGCCGTACTATCAGCGGGTGGTGTAGGAGGGGGAGTACATTTAATAACATTTTTAAGAGAAGATGATTAAAAGTGTATATATTCAGGGGTGCTGGCGGTGGAAGGGCAATGCGTTCGAGCTAGTTTTTGCCCACAAGAGTAATTAAATCCAATAAATCCACGCTAAAAAAAAGACCTATTGAATTTTGAGTTGACGAAATCAACTTCTATAGTTCTGTTGAAGTTATTCCTCCTCACCTGGTTGTAAACGCCAACATGACACTAATCAGTATCTAATCAGACAGCATTGTATTTATTGCCCTGACAACATCAATCATACACTATTATAGTGACAGAATACTCTGCATGAAGCGTCCGATTGAGGCAACTTTAAGCAGATATCAGAATTGACTAATGACCTTCTTTCAGCAGCTTCCCAGTCAGTATTGATCCTTGGGGCCCATAAGTAGTATAGTATGTATCGGAACGGGACTATAGTTAAGTACTGTTTATTACTCAATCGACATGCAGCCAATCAGAGGCCTCCATTTGGTCACGTGACCGGAAGTGACCTACTTAGGGGATTAGTGGTGACGTCACGTGACCTAGTTAGCCAATCAGAGGCCTCCATTTGGTCACGTGACCGGAAGTGACCTACTTAGGGGATTAGCGGTGCATTCTGGGTAACCCTGCAGCCAATCAGAGGCCTCCATTGGGTGACCGGAAGTGACCTACTTAGAGGATGGTGCATTCTGGGTAACCTACTGACCTACTTAGGGGACTGGAAGTGACGTCACATGACCTAATGGCCAACCGGAAGTGACCTCATTGAGGATCACGTGACCGGAAGTGACCTGATTGATCACGTGACCGGAAGAAGAAGAAGAAGAAGAAGAAGAAGAAGAAGAAGAAGAAGAAGAAGAAGAAGTGACGTCACGCGACTTAATGAAGAGATGAGCGTCTTTAAGGGGTCACGGGCTTTAAAATGTGATATCTTTTTTTTTGGAGGAGGAGGCGAGTCTCTTATTTTTTTTCGGTAAACTAATAAAAAACACCACGATATAAGTTTTTTTTCATTTTTTATTGTTTTACGAGCGACTGGAAGTGCCTTATTGAACTAGTTAGAAGCGTTCTTTAGAGTGTATAAGGGGGAAGGAGGGGAAGGAGGGGAGGGGAGGGGGGGAGGGGGGCCCTTTTAACATGCATGGGGAGGGGGGCGCTTTTAGGATGCATGGGGCGAGTGGTGGGGGGGGAGGGGGGGGAGGGGGGCACTCTAGGGGGGGGCACTCTAAGGGGCGTGTTTGTCTCTTTTAAGAAAGAAAAAGATTTTCAATCGAGAGACACGCTTCTTCCTCTCGAGAGGAAGAAGCGTGTCTCTTCGTGTTTTTTTTTTGTTTATCACGTGCTGCGATGAGGCGATCAGCTGCGACTGGAGGAAGTGACACTTTAAGAGATCGCGCGTCTTAATTGTTATGATATTTTTTTTTTTTTTTTTTTTTTTTTTTTTTTTTTTTTTTTTTTACTTACTAATAAAGAAGACGTATGAAAATAAAACACAACAATTCACATGTCCGTCGTTCTCGTTGTTTCTTGCTTGATAAAGTCAAGTAATATCGCGATGCCGAGGCCAAACTTTCCCATGTCCTCAGTCAACACTCGAAGGAGTTCAAAAGGCGTACCGCCGGCGCCGTCAGCTTCATCTTGCCACATTTTCAACACTCGGAAGGCCCACTCAGCGGGACTTCCTCCGTATTCGCATTCTTCAGCGATCTTATCTAACCTCTCAGGCGACAATTTTAAATGGTCCCCCACCTCTTTCCACCTGCTACCCAGACGTCTGCCGAGGGTGCCCAAGTGCTTATGCATCGCGCGCGAGTCGGGGTTTTCGAAATCCAACCCCTGTCTGTGGAGAAGGGCCATCCACTGAGCCAACAGTTCCATGCGTCTAATGCGGGTGAAGACGCGACCGAGCTCGCCCCATCTATGACGATGCGGGGTTTCACCCCACCACACTCGGAACATCGCCGTACACAGCTCCTCCGGTGTCTTGACACTGCGCTCTACTAGAGCATCCATACGGGCGGCGCTGACTTTTAAGCTACTGCCCAACTCTCTCCAACAGCCGCTCAACTCTTTACCTAGTTGACGAAGCAAGGCGTCGCTATAGGCTAACCGCCGCTGTCCTACCTGTCGGGTCTCCCCATCATCGGTCTGCCTCGCGCCGCGTCTCACGTCGTCAAGCCGCATTAACTTTTTTTCAGGCGCACCGGGCGGTGAAGGCGAGCTTGAAAGTGGAATAGCTTGAGCCATCTCGTCTCGTCTTGGCGGCGGCGGCAGCGGCGGTGGCGGCGGCGGCGGCGGTGGCGGCGGCGGTGGTGGTGGTGGCGGTGGTGGTGGTAGTAGCCGTTACTGGGGTCAGAGGCGATATGTTTTTTTTCCAACAGAAATGAGAGCTTTTTATACAGAGGGAGTTTAATCCCATTTCCAACAGCGCTCCAGCTGTCTAGCGCCCTGTCCGCATGACGCTTTTTCAGCCGCTCCGCTCCTTAAGAGCTTAGATGACGAGGGGGTGTGGCATCGCTATCCGTGGAGACCAGCTGAAAACGGTGTTTTTTCCTCACTCATAGCCTTAATACCTCCTACCCCCTACCCGAGGACGTCTCCCTCCCTCTGACATTCATTGTAACAAACGTCAGAGGTCAGGTGAAAATCGGATTTTTTTTCATGCACAGCCTTAGGCAGCTGTCACCCCTCCCTATTGAACTAGCCGGCCGCCCGCCCGCCTGGCCGGCCCGGTCTACTCACCACGGCAGGAGGTGGCGATTTTTGTCTTACACTTAAGTCGCTCACCACATGCACACGCCTCTACTCACAGACAGACACGTTCGTCTTAGGGGGGTCCTGCTTCACGCCACACGCCTCCTGTAGTTTTTTTTTGTATACACACTGTAAGCTCATCACCGTTACCGTTAATCCTTTATACAGCTAACGCGCGCTGAATGGCTGAACAGGGTGGTAAGCGGCTTAGCTCACCACAGTGGATCCCTCAAAAAGGGATCCAGCTGAAAACGTCATACCTTATGTCTTTGTGAATGGCCGCCGCTGGTCAGTCGACGGCAGGCAGCAACCGCTTAACCCTTTATACAGCTAATGCGCGTTGAATTGCTGAACAGGGTGGTAAGCGGCTTAGCTCATCATCACAGTCGATCTCTCAAAAGAGGGGGGGGGAAAGGGATCCAGCTGAAAACGTCATGCTTTATGTCTTTTTGTTTCTCTTTGTGAATGGCCGCCGGCCAGCCGGCGGCAGCTGAACAGGGTCGGTAAGTAGCTTAGCTCTAGAAGCGAGAAGGCGTATATAAGGGGCTTGGAAACCTCCATTCACTCACTCATTCTTTTTTGCTGCTCTCTACAGTCACCACCATGAGCAAAAGACAACAGCTAGCGACGTTCAAGAACAAGAAGACTACGCGGAACAGCGTTCGTTTAGCGTCAGTGCCTGCTCTTGCTACTGAACATGAGACTACCGCCGCAGCCGGTTGGTCTTATCACCCTCCTGCTGTAGCGAGCGCTCGCGGCAGTAGTAGTAGTAGTAGTAGCAGTAGCACTAGTAGTAGCAGTAGTAGTAGTAGTGGTAGTAGTACTAGTAGTACTACTGGTAGCAGTCGTCGTGCTAGCGACGTTGTTACACTCGCGACGGTACACGTTGCTGCTAAGCGCGCTGCCGCTGCTACCGCCGTCCCGCCTGCCGCTGCTGCTGCTGCTGCTGCTGCTGCTGCGCCTGCTACTGCTGCGCCTGCTACGGCTGCGCCTGCTGAGGCTGCTGCTGCGCCTGCTACTGTTGCGTCTGCTGCGGCTGCTGCTGCGGCTGCTTCTGCTGCACCTGCTGCTACTGCTACTACTACTGACGACAACGCTCCTGGCACAGCGCAGTACTGGCAACCGGGTTTTTACCTCCCCACTACTGTTGATGACTTTGATGACCTGCCGCACGTTGCACAGCCCCTCTCCTCCACCACTTCATCGACGGACGCCCTCGACGCCGCTCGCGCTGAGAGTTACAGCTATTCGGACACTCAGCCCCTGAACCGAGAAGAAGAGGAGGAGGAGGAGCAGCAACAGGGTGAGACAGAGAACGACGCTGACGACGAGGCGTACGAAGAACCCGAAGGGCAAGGGGTGAGCGGTACGTTTTTCGGCTTCCCTCTTCGACCTTTCGACCTCACTTCCTCCACTGCTAGCGCCCCCCCGTCCGGTCCCTGGCGACTGCCCTCACCGCCACCTTACGAGGGCGGCGGCGGCGCTTCATCTTCTACCGCTACACACAGCACGGACGGCGTGTGGCTGCGCTGTTCCAACAACGAGACCTCCGATACCACCAGCGCTGACGCTGCTCCTGCTATCGGTTCTGCTGCTGATTCAGCTCACGCTGATGGTGTTACTCATCCTGCGGGTGTGAAACGTTCTAAGGTGAGTTCCAGAACAACAAGGCCCACTAAGAAGAGAAAAATACAAGAAAAAGAAGGAGATGGACGAGAAGAAGCAGAGAAAACACTCGGGTTAGAGTTCTGCTTAGACGGAGCTTTGACGCTGGAGATCTGGGAGGACGTGGCTAGACTGTCTAGGAGGCCGCGCTACACAAAAGACGGCCAGGTGAAAGAGGCGTCTCTGACCAGAAGCAAGCGAGTGCACTTCACGGCCGACGCGCTGCGCGAGCTCATAGCACGCATCGCCGATATCCGCGCAGTGGTGCGCATACGCGACACAGCGGCCGCGCAAGGAAAACCTAATCACACCCCCTGGTTCGCAGTGCTGGATGAGGCGGGCGAAGTGTACGCAGCTGTGAGCTACTACAGCGTTAAGAACCTCGTCCACGTGCGCAAGTACGAAGGTCCTGACAAAAAACCCACACAGCAGGGGGTGACGCTGTCCGCCAGAGCGCTCAAAGAGTTGGATGACAAAACAGAGATCATTCTGAAATATCTCGGCATAGATTCGGAATGAGAGACGCTCAACGCTCACGCGCGCACACACACAGCGTTTGACGTACGCTGTATGAGACAGACAGACAGACAGACGGATACACAGACAGCAGACAGAAAGATAGTTACATAGACGACAGATTGATAGATGGCTAGATAGATAGATAGATAGTTAGACGGCTAAGTAGTTGGTAACCGAGTGAAAAAAAACATGACACAGTACGTATGCGAAAAGTGTTTCAAAATGTTTAAAAGAGCGTACAACCACGAGAGACACGTAGAAAATTGTAGAGTAGTAGCTAAGTTTTGCCCTCTATGCGGCGAAGGGGATTGCCGAAAGAGCGCTTGTCGACGCGAATCTCTGGACGGGGTGACCGTCCCTCCGCGCATATGTGCTGTACCGAACGGGGAGGAAACGTTCACGGTGAATTGGCCTGCGATACAAACGGGCGTCAGGATGCACGGGACTCGCGTGAGTGTAACAAACTTCAGGCTACCAACCGGCGAGTTGAGTGACGCTGTAGATACTATGCGTCGCATGAACTTGACATCATGTGTCCAGTTAGAACGTTCAAGGTTAGGAAAGATAGGGCGCCTTGGATCACCGATCACATATTAGAATTAATTAACGATAAAGATAAAGCATTAAAAAAGGCAATTTCTACCAAAAATCCTGTGCACTGGCAAGTAGCAAGTAGATTAAGAAACTCAGTTAATAAATTTATAAAAAAAGCCAAATCAAAATTTATAAGGGATAGCCTTGAACAGAACCAAAAAGATAGTAAAAAATTCTGGAGAATAATTAATGGGTTGGTAAAAGGTGATCGAGGTGCCGTAAGCTTTAAGTTAAAGGACACGGTGAGAGGTATATTGGTGGAGGATGGAGATACTCCGGATTTTATAAATGATTTCTTTTTGAATATTGGGCCTAATCTTGCTGCTAATTATGATGTACCATGGCATTATGAAGGAAAAATGTTTGATTCACGTATTGATATGATTGAGACTGACGTAATTGAAGTTGGTAAATTTATTAAGGAGATTGACATTTCTAAGTCCTCTTGTATTGATGGTATATCATCTGTATCTCTTAAAGATGCTATGTTGGCTGTGCCAGAAAAGATAACGATGTTATTTAATGAGTCGATAAATACCGGTAAGGTTCCTGACGCTTGGAAAATTGGTACTATTGTGCCTTTGCAAAAAGATGGAGATAAGTCTGATGTCTCTAATTTACGACCTGTCACCTTATTACCTATTATAGGGAAACTACTAGAGAAGATTGTTAATAATAGGCTTGTTAATTATTTAGAAACTAATGAGATTCTTGAAAAAAGACAGGGTGGTTTCAGGGCGGGGCACTCTACGATTGATACTGTTGCACATTTCTTGGACGACATCTATAGGGGCCTAAACTGTAAGCATTTTACTCTGTCTACATTTGTGGACCTGAAGAAGGCTTTCGACACCGTAAATCATTTTATTTTATTAGAAAAATTATCCAAAATTGGTGTCGGAGGTCTTCTTCATAATTGGCTCAGGAATTATCTTGTAGATAGAAAGCAGTGCACCCAGGCCAATGGTAAAAAATCTAAGGAAGGTTTAGTTACATGTGGTGTCCCACAAGGATCCATTTTGGGTCCTACATTATTTTTAGTTTATATAAATGACTTAAGTAACATTGTTCAAAATTGTGGTTTATACTTATATGCTGACGATACAGTAGTCTCGTCAACTGGACCAGATCTACAAGTGCTAACTACCAAAATGGAGGCAGATCTTGTATTGTTAGAATTATGGTTTAGAAAAAATAAATTAACGTTAAATGCAAAAAAGACAAATTACATGATTTTTGGCCTCAGAAATAAATTGAAACAGATTCACCATCATACACTTCATTTTGGTACGGTCGAGATAGATAGGGTTCAAAGTGTAAAATATTTGGGTATTACGCTGGATCCTGTGCTTAACTTTAACAAGCATGCTGAGTCATCATTTAGAAAAATGATATTTAAAGTATATCAGCTGGCTTTTTTGAAAGATTGTATGACGACACCTATTAGATTGAATATGTATAAAACTATGATTTTACCTCATGTGGACTATGGGGACGTATTCTATGACATAGCTGGGAAATATATTTTGGACAAAATGCAAATAGCTCAAAACAAAGCATTAAGGATGTGTATGGGAGTGGAACCAAGATTTCCAACTATATTGGTCCATCAGCGAGCGAAGATATCATCTTTAAAGGCCCGTAGGCAGATGCACACTGTAAATTTTATGTTTAATCAGAAAAATAACGAGGAAATGATTAATAGGAGGGAGGTATTCACCAGAGCCCATGATGCTTTATTATTCTTGACGATAAAGCCTAGGAATGAAACCACAAAAAAGAGTGTGCTGTATAGAGGAGCATTATTGTGGAATGCTTTATCTGTTGATGTAAGGAATATTGAACTATACGAGGCCTTTAAGCTAAACAGGAAAAAATGGCTCGGTAGTACAAATTATCCATAAAAACTGTAATAATAATATGTTAGGCTTAAGGTATAAGGTAGTTGGAATTTATCTAGTGTTTATGCACTTAAAATACTACCGGTAAGAATAAAGTATCAAAAAATATTGAATGTAATATGGGTTTACGCAAATCATGTGATAAAAGATGGCGAAATTAATAAGAATTTATACTATGTACATGGATACAGGGCTTACCCGGTTCTGACATCCTTCCACACCTTTTCTATGATAGCGAATGTGTAATACATGAGGACTTGTTTAAAGTTAAATATTGAACTAATAGTGCTAAATGTATATAACGGGAGGGTTTATAAAATGTACTGGCTCATTTATGCCATTTGTTATTATATTTGGCGAAAAAATACCCTGTACGTTATATATATCTAATTATGATGTTACTCATCATCAGTTATAATAGATCAGCTGAGTGTATTAGTATAGAAATGCTGGTGATATATATTTTCGAGCTGTACAAGTTCTTTATGTTGCCAGGATAAATAAACGGGAACGATGTGTTTACATCTTCTCATACTCAAAAATTCACTTGACACAAAGATTCAGATACAAAGTGGGTTTCTCGGTAGGCTTACTGTTACAACACAGAGAAGACAAGAGCAAACTGCGCTACTTCCACGCCTCCCAGAACAACGCAACTCTCATACAACCGCTCCCTACTGTAACTAATTCAGAAACTTTGGAAGAGCTCCTCTCAAAGATGCAAAACACCGTCGCTTGCGAGGAGGTACGGAAACTTTGCGACGCTGACACCAAGTGGCACGTTCTTTTTCCTACCAATTTGAACATCTGCGTTTACATGGGACCGGGGGAATTCCCCATAGGCGGTAGGATCACTCAGGCCGGTCGAGTTGGAAAGAGAAGCGGCGTGTTAGATTTTCCCAACAAGGACAACCTCTGCATCTTCCGCTGCATTTCCTTTCACTTATACAACACCAGCAAGCGCGCTTCAGATTTGTTACGTCAGTTCTGTCCCGCTGCCACACCTGAATCCTTTCCGGGTCTGAACATCCGCGACTTACCCGCGTTAGAGAACTTGTTTGACGTACAAATAGCGGTTTACACCGCGTCGCGTCAAGTGCCGGGGCGGAAGTTGAGAAGACGCGTTACTCTGATCAGACCGCCTTCCAGAACTGTGGCCGCCCGAGGTAAAGTCAACCTACACCTGACGGCGAAAGGCGGTTTGCACGTCTCTCTCGTCACGGACTTCAACGCGTACGCGGGCATATACGAATGTTGCAAGTGTAAGGCGGCGTTCACCACCGAGTTCTTGCTGAAGAGACACAGGAACCAGCTTTCCTCTTGCCGACAAGTCAAGTTGCGCTACGTAGGTGGCATCTACCAAAATTCGAGAACGATTTTCGAAGCGCTAGCAGACTTCTCCAATTTTCCCCCCGACGGACATTCCGGAATCTACCCTTACAAGATCGCCTTCGATTTCGAGGCTTTCTTCAGACCGTGCAAAGAACCGTCGACGGAGCACGTGTCCCTGCTGTGGGATCACGTCCCTTTGTCGGCTAGCGTCGCATCTGACTTTCCGGGGTGGGAGGGGCCCGTCTGCTTCGTCAGAGCGTCCGACGCAGATTCCGACCCCTTGTTGGACCGAGTTTTAAATCACATAAACGAGAACGCCAAAGCGATCGGGGAAGCTGTGCTAGAACTTTACCGACCGACGTTAGCGAAGTTAGATGCGGCGATAGGTGAAGCTCTCCTGCTGGAGGAGGCGACGTTCACCACCCCTTCTCCAGGCGGCTTCGCTGCGGCTCAGACCAGACACCCGTTAGTTCAACTGAAGAAGCGTCTTCTGAGATACATCCGTCAAGCTCCAGTGGTGGGCTTCAACTCGGGGCGTTACGACTTGAACCTGATCAAAATACGCCTTCACTCGTTCTTCGCCTCCGGAGACCGAAGAAACCAAGAATTCAGCGTCATAAAGAGAAGCAATCAATACTTGGCGGTTTACACACAGCACACGGTTTTCTTGGACGTAGTCAACTATTTGGCACCCGGTTACAACTACGCGACCTATTTGCGAGCTTTCACCAGGAACGAAGAGAAAGGTCACTTTCCTTACGAATGGATGACGTCTACCAGGAAACTGGCAAACAGAACGCTGCCGCCGAGATCGGCTTTCGACAGCGAGCTGACGGGCGTCAAAATGTCCGAATCCGACTACGCCGCATGTCAGAAAGTTTGGTCCGACGAGAAGATGCAAACTATGGAAGACTACTTGATCCACTACAACAACAAAGACGTGAAACCTTTCATAGAAGCTCTGAAAAATCACGCTAAATTTTTCCAAGATCGCGGCATCGACATGTTGAAAGACGGAGTTTCTCTCGCCGGTTTGACTTTACGCTTCCTCTTCCAAAACCTAGAAGACGCGTTCACAACGTTTCCCCAGTTCGACGCCGTCCTCCACGCTCTGATCAAAGAGAATCTAGTCGGCGGTCCTTCCATCATCTTCCATAGATTTCACGAGAAGGGCACCACGCGGATAAGGGAGCACAAGTACGGCGAAGAAGCGAGACCGTGCCAACACATCCTAGGACTAGACGCTAACTCTCTGTACTTGCGCTGCATGAGCGAAGCGCACTGCACGGGCTATTACGCGGTGAGACGGCCCGAGACCGAGTTCAAGCCCGAAATCAGGCAAAGAAACTCTCACAGCGCTTTGGAGTGGTTACGCTTCGTAGAGCACGACCGCGACGTGAAACTGCGCCACGCTCTGAACGGCGGCGAGATGGCGGTAGGCTGTCGGAGAATTCGCGTGGACGGATTTCACGCGGCCTCTAATACGGTTTTCCAGTTTCACGGGTGTTGGTTCCACGCTCACGAGTGCATACCGTCGCACCGATATCAGTGCGCTTCACTGAGAGAGGAGAGACGCGACAGAACGACCAGAGTAAGCGCTTACTTGAAAGCGTTAGGTTACAAGCTGGTCGTCGTGTGGGAGTGCGAATGGCGAGAGATGAAGCGTCGAGATGAGCGGGTCAAGGCCTCCCAACAACGCTGGAAGGTTGACGCTTTGAAAGTGTCTCGAAACGCGATGAGCGAGAGCGACATCCTTTCCGCTGTGAAAGAGGAGAAAATGTTCGGTTTAGTTCAAGTGGACATCACTACGCCGCCTCACCTACGAGAGTACTTCGAAGAAATGACCCCCGTTTTCAAGAACGCGACCGTTTCAAAATCGGACATAGGCCCTCACATGTCAGACTTTGCGCAGGAAGAAAAGCTGTTGAACACGCCTCAGAGATGTCTGATAGGGAGTTACCACGGAAAAAATATTCTCTTGGGAACGCCGCTTCTCAAGTGGTATTTAGAGCACGGTTTGATAGTCACCAAAGTGCAGCTGGTGGTAGAATACCTACCTAAACGCTCCTTTGCCGGTTTCGCGGACGAAGTGACGGCGGCGCGAAGACGTGGCGACGTGAACGAGAACGAGAAAATTCTGTCAGACTGTTACAAGTTAATGGGAAACGCTACGTACGGTAAAACAATCTGCAACAAAGAAAAACACACGGCGGTGAGATACACTGACAGTCGGAAGTTCGAACTATTGGCCAATTCGTGGCGCTTCAAAAAGGCGTCCGAGTTGACTTCCGATCTGTTTGAAGTCGAACTACAACCGAAAACGGTCAAGAACAACCTCCCTATTCAGATAGGGTTCATGGTATACCAGTACGCGAAGTTGAAAATGTTAGAGTTCACATACGACTTCTTGGATAGATTCGTCGATCGGCGCGATTATGCCCTTTGTCAAATGGACACCGACAGTCTTTACATGGCTCTCAGCGGTGCCACGTTGGATGACCTAGTGAAACCTCGCCTGAGAGAGACGTACTTCAGAGAGAAACGAAAGTGGCTTCCGACAGCGGTGTGCGACGAGCACTTAGAGCTTTTCGTGAAGACAAAAACGGAAAGAGTGCGAGAATGGTGTGCGCCGCCCGGCGGATGTTGTGAGAGACGGTACCTTCACGATCTGAGAACTTCGGGGCTCATGAAAGCGGAGTGGGAAGGTGACGGGATCCTAAGTCTCAACCCTAAGACTTACATTTGCTACGATCGAGTCAGCGACACCGGTGAAAGAAAATCCAAAAAATGGAGTGCAAAAGGCGTACAGAAGAAACAAAACCCCCAGGAACCAGACGCCTTCTTGGATGTTCTTCGCCAACGAAAAACTCTCATTGCTGTAAATAGAAATTTCAAAGTGGTGCGAAACAAAATGGTCACCTACACCATAGAGAAAGACGGCGTGCGCTACTTGTATTATAAGCGTCGCGTGCATTCTGACGGTGTGACAACGAGTCCTTTAGAGATATGAAAAAAAAAAAAAAAAAATAAGCGTGTGCATCTTTTCAAAAATAGAGTGTTTATCAAGATTGAAAAAAAAATAAATTAAAAAAAATTAAAAGAAAATATTGTTGTGTTTTTATTATCATACGGCTTCTCTTACTAGTAAGTCGCGCAGTCTCTTAAAGCGTCACTCATGTGACGACGTCGCTTCCAGTCACGGGATCCTAAACAAAAAAAACTTCTTCTTCTTCCGGTCACGTGATCAATCAGGTCGCTTCCGGTTGGCCATTAAGTCGTGTGACGTCACTTCCGGTCACGTGACTCATCAGGTCACTTCAGATCATGTGATCCTAAATTAGGTCATATGACGTCACTTCCGGTCCCCTAAGTAGGTCAGTAGGTTACCCAGAATGCACCATCCCCTA
Organism: Harmothoe impar; assembly: GCA_947462335.1. NCBI lineage: Eukaryota > Metazoa > Annelida > Polychaeta > Phyllodocida > Polynoidae > Harmothoe > Harmothoe impar. The sequence continues at coordinate 50,586,514 of OX381715.1, read as the reverse complement.
AGTAGGTCACTTCCGGTCACCCAATGGAGGCCTCTGATTGGCTGCAGGGTTACCCAGAATGCACCGCTAATCCCCTAAGTAGGTCACTTCCGGTCACGTGACCAAATGGAGGCCTCTGATTGGCTAACTAGGTCACGTGACGTCACCACTAATCCCCTAAGTAGGTCACTTCCGGTCACGTGACCAAATGGAGGCCTCTGATTGGCTGCATGTCGATTGAGTAATAAACAGTACTTAACTATAGTCCCGTTCCGATACATACTATACTACTCCCATATGTGTTTTACTTGGGCTAGCTGGGCTGTCCCATATCTGGGTTATGGTCCATTTTGTCCAGGGCCACCAGTGGAAGTAAAAACACATACGGCCCCATTAATCAATGTTGACTGGATTGGAGGAACTCTAAGCAGTGAGTTAAATTGGTAACATCTTCACTACTCTTTAATTAGATAAAACAATGGAGGTATTGTGAGGCCTAGGTAAAAACGACAATATTGTTCACTTCTATCTCGAATCATCGCTTACCTGTTTGCTACCTGCATTCTGTAATCAGACATTATTGAAGGTGCAACTAGCCTGGGGAAAATGACCATTATTATGTACTACTCACTAGTGAAAACACATTGAAGGAGGTACCAGGTCCTGAGAGTGAACTATTTACACTAACTATAAACACTAGTTATACATCATTGGGTGAAACATCAAACCTGAGTCATTGCTCAGTGTCAAGGGTGATGCCTAATCGTGGGTAGAATTAACAATCTCGTATACCACTCACCAGAAAATATTAAATCTATTAGTTAAGCGTCAGTGAAATTACTCGCACCATACAAAGTATACAGGATGGCAAGATCTAAACAAAAGTTAAGGTGTTGGCTAGCCATAAAGGTGAGGTCAAGCACATGTTGTACTTATACCTAGTCTGTCAAAATGTTATCTATCAGGTTGAGTTTATGGCCTGAAACCTAAGTGAAATCATCAAAGTAAATATGTCAGTGCGCTATTTCATTTTGTTCACAATATGTCTGTCATTATGATGTACCCAATAACGTATTATTGAGTTCATCAATCTTGCCCATAGCAAGATGCCGTTTCAACCTATTAAAAACGCCTGAATATCTAGAGCAAATGCGACGTGATATCCATTCAGTTGGTTTCCGACTAGTTTATTAGCTTAGTTAGAATACTAATTAACTAATTTGTTTTTACTTTTAGGCCTCATTACACCGATCATAATACAACGGTACAATGATATTGCTCTCATGATAGACCGTTTTTATAACGTAGTAGAATATGGGTCATATTATGACTGATGATTGGGTGCGATACATTGTCCTCCAAATAATTAGAAGTTAACGTAATACTGGTGTACAGGGACACATGTAAATAAGAATAAAGTAATATCAATTGAATAATGATTAAAGCTGAAAGCAGGACATCTGGGCGTTGGCAGTTCTTATTGCAATCCCTGTGTGAGTCATTTTCACAAAGGTAGACATTAGTCATTCAAACTCTGGCTTTCATCAAGTGGTTAACCAGAACTGAAAATGTAAATAAAACTGAACTATAACAAATATGAAGACAGACTAATTTGAGAGTTACCTTGTGTGGCCAAGAAGACATTCTAAAATGTTTGTCTGGGATGATTTAGCTGCTGAAACTAATTATAACTTGATAAATACGGGTAGCTCCTTCTAATGACCACCTCAAAAGTACATGCCTAAATGTCATTCGCCGAGTTGCAAGGATGATGACCCAGGAGCCCTGGTAATAGAGTTCCAGAGTCTAGCAATGCTGAAATCCTAGAGCCATGAAAGTGCGATGAGCACATGATTGATACACTCCTCCACGGTCCTGATTCACGTTGCAACGTCTTTGACTGGAAATAGTGTAATATTATGAAGCTAAATGCATATGAACGCAATTTACCCATTTAAAGATCTATGAACGTTGCACCAGTTCATTTTCATTGGCTACATACTAAAACACGAATAATATGTGTTTAAAAGCGTTATTGATATTCATGTTGGAAGCAATCACAGGGCAGAAACAACGACAGAAAATAGGATAACACACTAATAATTACCAATTACATGGTTCATGCAACGCGATCAAAAGATGGGTTTAATAAAATCATGGGTTGGAAAGAAGCAAAAAAGATAGTTTACAAATAAACTTTACTTTCATTTCTTGAGACACTCAATTAACGATTTTCCCAAGATGATGGCGTTGCTTGTTGTGTGTGTTATGGAGAGGAGGAGGGGTCACTTTGTCTTTAAGGCCCATTAAAACACCAGGTAATTAGGTGGGTGCATGATGCAGACAACCCTGGGATAAAGTAAATTAGAAATTATTTCCCAGGGGCAACACGAAAGGTCCCCTTTAATTCTAATGCCTTCGGATGTTACTAATACTACTCCATCGTCGGCCTGGGCAACACTCCCGTGAGGTTTAATATTGTAGGGTGACGGGGAATTGATCAGTATATCATAATGATTGTGATTATAGCTGAATCCGATTACATCATACTGAACGGGAGACATAAAGCGGGGGCTTAATATGAAAAGGATTTATGGAAGATTGGATGGAAAAGATTATATGGAGAGCATTCATTCATGACATTAGGGATTAACTGAACAGGGCTTTCTAGCCTGAAAGTGTATGACTGTAATCCAGTGGTTATCTGAATCATGGTTATATTATCAAGTATTGCTTAATGGTTCATTCTAACTGAAATTGATATGGCCTTATTCTTTCTCCGGCTTTTCTACTGCAACTACTGACGCAGAATGCCGTAATAACCAATGAGGTGAAAGCCATGTATTGTCCTAGACATAGGAACATACATACATGAATATTAAATCGATGGGAAAGAAGGAAATGATGATAGAATTATGCTCGTTTTGGCAGCAATGTGAAAGCTTTGCTTTGGGTACTCCTTTTGACGGTACGTTTATGAATATCTGTGTACGCCTCTTCCATTGATTTTCTTTGGGCGAATGTGTAACCCAAATGTCATTGAAATGTAAACCATCCCGACTGTGTCTTTCATGACTATTGACAAGCAGTCAGCCTCTGAGCATCATATTCCTTACACCTTGTTGAATATCACATGAGGGCTGGGCAGGCCCGGCCCTCAGATGATTCTCAGAGAGGATGTTGGAGCTTTGTACGCGGGTTATGGAGAGGGGAGTACGCACAGGTTTAAACTGAGTGGCATGCTTACACTTGGACTAGACGACTGTATATAACACAATGTATGTCAGAACTAGACAACCATCACCTTTCAACCCTAGATGGCCCTACTGTACCATGTCCTTGGCAATAGACAGTAGCACTGTCTAGGTGGCCCTCTATAAACTAACCCACCATCATCTTTTCCACCTCAGATGGTGCCACCTGTCTATGGCCAAAGACATAGTACAGTGGGGCCACCTAGGATTGAAAGATGATGTACGTCAAGCTATGTCATACCTTATGGTATATACAGACACATTCTACAAGTAGTTGAGGATGCTGATCAGTTTAGACCCATGGGACTAGGGGTGGATAGGGGAGGGAGGGAAAGAAAGACTAAGGTAGACAGAATAGTGGGGAGGCTCTTCGAGTAGAGGAGTACGGGCAACGAATGTAAAATCCCAAGGTTGGAGAGAGGAGCTTCTAAATGCTGACTGATAAGCAACGGGAGCAGCTCCTGTTTGAGGCACACACCATGAGCAGCTCACCAGAATACTTCTGAGGCCGGCCCGGGCCCGACCAGACACAGGGAGAGGGGTATCTCGTTCAGAAATATTTTATTCCCCTGCTTGAAAAAGAGTTTGTGGTTTTCTTTCTATTATGAAAAGGGACTTTTGAATGATTCATGCATGGCCATGGTATCGGCGACATTGTCTGCACACGTTCAGCGAAGGTGGATTACGATCCACATGTATTTCTGTTTAGGATGTAGCAAAACCAACATCATGATAGACATCCGCCGTGGCAATTGTTACCATAATGGAGACATGCCATTCGGTCTCCCGGACATCAAATCCCAAATGATATAGTGGTTTGGCATGCAAATGTAATAACAGACAGAGATAACCATGCAATTCTACAAATTCATTATACAGCAGACCACGCATTTAGCATATCTGTAGATGAGAGGGACACTATTCTGGCACCCGCTCTCTTTTTCAACTCCCCTTCTCATCCTTACTCTCTGTCTGACCGTCTGTCTATGTCTATCTGTCTATGTCTCTCTTCTCCCTCTTTCTCTCCCTCTCTCTCTCTCTCTCTCTCTCTCTCTCTCTCTCTCCCTGTAGCAACTTATGGACTAATCTCCTCCGATGACGGAATCTCGGGCGATTTACGTCAGTGGAATACACGCTTCTCTCTCTTCATTTCCATAAGTGAAGATAATTTCACCACTTGGTTATAACACTTCTAATAACAGAAAGCCAAAAACCACACGACAGCTGTCTCTTGACTTATGTCAAAGCCCAATCAGACAGACCTATGGGACTCGGAGAGGCAGGATCTCAGATGGTCCCTTAACTGATACAAAACCCATGGAAAGGGTTCCCATAGGGGTGCTTCATTGCATAAACATGATGAATTCTATGAGAACAGACATCTTTTTGTCTCAATGCCTTCCTGGCGCATGCTTGCATATCGAGTGTCCTTATCTTTCCTGCCAATTGATGAGCGGGCAGTGTGGCAGGAGGAAATATATGACACATTGCGTATGACACACTATCCTCATGTCTGACACTCTTACATCGTTCCCTTTTAAAGCACAATAATGATTTGATCAATTTGTAACAGCTAACATTTACCATACTTTCTGATGCTACAGTCAGCTTAATCATTCTACTTGACTTTCTAAAAGATCAAAAGTGGTACTTTCCTCACATTATACAGTTTCCGAGAACCATTTTCCTGCTAGGCTTTACATCACTCCATGGTGCTGAAAGTTTTTAATACTGCCATCATAGAGACACCGCTAGCAGCATAAAATAATGTTCTAATTCGAACTTAAGGGAGAAATATGGAGGGTTATTAGCGACGAATCACAACGGTATTTACATAATGCTAACGGTCACTAATATACATATCATTTCAGTTAGATGTGTGATATAGACGTTTTCGACAAATCAAGATCTATTAAAAACAATACAAACTAAAAAGCTTATAAAGTGTTGCATAGAATGGTGGCCATCGTAGTCAGCCTCAATGTTCAAACCAATAAGGAGAAGTTTACCAACGGACAGGTTATAACACGTGAGGTAATACCATATCATCAATTAAGTGTCTTAAAAACATACCAAACAGAGACACATGTAGGCCTATGCTGTGATATAGGATAGTCCTGAAAACAAATCCTCCTCAATCTTAAAAGGAAAACCGACCATCCTCTATGCATATACTTCTTAGATAACTGTACTGTGCTGCATTTGTATAACTGTGTAATGTGAGATATGAGCAGGCTTGAAAGGAGACCGCCTGAGAATGATGCCACAATGCAGGATCAAATGCAAGCATGAATGGATAATGTGTGGCAATGAGGGAATGCACACGTGGCTTAGCAGTCTTTGTGTTAGTTAAAAGAATATCACTGGATATGGGCGGAGTACAATTGACACAACCGTGGTGTACCGTGAGTGGAATTGTAGTGTGCAGCGGTGCCTGCCCCTTAGTCAAAAAAATTATGCTGGCACACTGATATTCCTAGGCTCCCTATACGCCCAACCTCTCAGTCACTAGTGCCTACCCTAGTTAGTCATTTTTTGGCTCCCTATACAACCAACCTAGGTCAGTTATTATTGTCAGGTTGGTCAGTACTGACCAAGCCACCTTAGTCTTTTTATTTCCAGGGGGAGCCACTGAGTGGTCATGACAGGTGGCCCCAACTAGTGGTATACAAATACAACACACCAATGATGAACCTCGGTTAGCTACTAATGACTGACCCCTCAGTCATTTTTGAATATAACTTTGCCATTATGACTAACACTCATATGACCAAGCTAAGATAGTCTGTACTGGCTAACCCTTTCAATCTATGGATTTTCAGTGCACATTGTAATAACATGCGAGGTTAGAAATAATTATGAATGCGATGAATCGTTATATGCTGCATTTACTGTGATAAATAGCTCTGACCAAATTATCCTTAAATGCCTAATACCCAGGCTACGTACCACCAATCTTGATAATTATGTGCACAGTAGTAGGTTGGGGACCTATCCTTTTATTGAACAGACCACTCAAGCCTAACCAAGATTTTCTAAGTCGCATTGCCTAGATAATTAAAGAGACAAAGGATCATGTAGGTGGTTAAGCTGGCCGATACGTAAGGCCACTAAAAAAAGTTGTTTCTCATCACCGCGCGTATCATAAAAAATCATTATTTTTGGAAAACCTTTTTTTAAACATTTTTAATGAAAATATGTTAAAATTGGAGAAATATTGACAAATTTGGTATCAAATTAAAGCTAATGCTGCCAGTAATGCAATCAGCTAAGTGTAATTTGCGTTATAAAATCTTTCATTGATCAATGAACTCCGAAGTATAATAATGTGAAAATTGATCCCGAAAAGTCCAGATTTTCCTATGTATTTTGCCACAAGTAAAAAAAGAAAATAAGATTTAAAAAACAACGCCCTCGTCATATTTTTCACTGCTTGGTGATGAGAGACAATGATGGAGGACCTGGGTCTACTACTTCACTACTGTCATACTGTACAGTATGGGTCTGGGTAGGCTGCATCTGCCACAGTACCTGAGATTAAATAGGGTAGATTCACCTGGAGTCGGACACATACCGTGGGGCGGACACCTGTTGTTTTTGTTTTTTTAATGTAATATTTATTCTGGAGGTATCAGGCTGGGCTCCTGTAATAAAAATGTGGTGCCCATATTCTCCTGGCTCCAGAGGTTATTAAAGCATTTTACGCACTTTATTTGTGAACAATAGTAAAGTGTAAGGGAGTGGTCATTTTTTAACAACATTGGGGGGTTGGTGGCTTTGGGGGGGGGACCAAACAAATTTGGACCCCTTGAAGGGGGGGGACCAAAAAAATTTGGACCCTACTTGATGGGGGGACCAAAAAAACTGCACCCCTTTTTAGGGAAAAAGCCTGCGCGTTACTATAGCTCAAAGGGGTCGGCCGCGCTTGATTTCAACCTTGCCTGAGGGGGGCGGACCAAAAAAATGTCGACTCCTCCTGTGGGGGGGGACAAAAAAAATTCCGCCTCTCTCATGCGAAAATCCACCACCCCCCCCCTGTTGTTAAAAAATGACCACTCCCTTAGTGTTTTTCTTTCCAAAAAGATAAACACTAGAATCAGTAGGGTTCATAAATAACCTCAACATTTACTGTCCGTCTCAGGGTGTGTGCCCGACTCAGGGTCAATCTGCCCTAATTACCTGTCTACATGTCTCAATGTTGGTATGGTGTACACTGAGTGATGAATATGAGAACATTTGATATAGTATGGTGTTTTAAAATGACGGTGGTTACTGTTGCTCTCTGTCCTCTGATACCTCCAATATAATGGCTATACAATAGAGCCATTTGATGGCGTCGATACTGCAAAACTCACAGACATGAAACGTTAAAAGGTGGAAGAAAATGAACGTGATAGTAAGAAACCGTTTAAAACGGATATTGGAGAGGAGGCAGATACCGCATTTTGCAGAAGATTAAAGTCGGGTGCATTGATTGATGGCAAATGAGTTAAGATGAAAAAATGTTTTAACGGTATCCTGTCACTGCCCATTATTCTCCCACAGACTATTAACCCTTGATGGCAAAGGCAGATCCTAGTTGACGCATCCTTTAAACCAGTGTACGAGTGATACAGTCATTTGTGGAGGGTAAATCCATCCCAGTGGGAATAGTAATCAGTTGGATTTTGATCAATGTTGATCCAACGTTGATTTGATTGTTGTGCCCATCGGACTTTGAGTTTTGCCTGCCCTTATCCTTGATACTAGCTGTGGAGAGACTTGGTCCATGAATATACCACTGTAACTAGCCTACATTCCTAGATTCTATGGAGAGCCTTAACCTGACCACACTACACAGGGCCGGAGGGAGAAGGGCTAAGCAATGAAAGATCAAACGTTTAGAGGCGGGGATTAGTGATGGCAGAGGCGAAGCCGCAGGGTTACCCACGACGCAGAATAAACGAAAGACGTCTAGTGAAACTATCATATTATAGAAAGGGAATACGTTGAGCTTTTAGTTAGATATGCAGACAGTAATATGAGCAGCTCCTGTTTGACAGCCACACACCATGAGCAGCTCACCAGTGGGGTTCTCAAATGTCTCATGTCCCACCTTCTTTACCCACCAGGATCTGGACTGTCTGCTTCCATGGTTGTGGTTGGTGTCCATTGTCATGATGAGGACTGGATGTAGGGGAGAGAGGGGCACGTTGAACCACTTCTGCACATTTATTTTTTTCCTGACCATATAAAGGTCATGTGAACTTTGATGTTGCATCTAGCAGCTACCTTATATCATTGCGCTATATGCCGACCTATGGCAAAGCAAATATGGTCATTTTTTGCATTTCTTTTGATTTTTTTGAAAATTAAATCTTCGGGTGGTTCAATGTGCCCCATGCCCTGGGCAGGTTGACCCACACACTGAGGCACATTGAACCACTCATATTAAATAGTTCAACAAACAGTAATATGGATAAATTATCGAAAGTTCAGGTGGAATTATTTGCTGTTGATACTTTTGCATAGGACTGAATGTAAAAAACACTTATCTAATGCACACAAGTCGGTCAATTATAGTTTCAAGAGTAGTGACTGGGTTGGTGTGTTACGGGTTTCCCTTTAGGTCAATGTAAACGATTAACCCCTTCACCACTGGATTTCCTGTAACTCAATGCAATTTTGTGCAATATATTGGCTTACCGCGTGGAAGGGGTTAAGAGGATTGCTGTTATTTGCAAGGTCTATATAGATCTTTGATTATATTCTTCTATGATGTAACAGGCTGTCCTGCTTCTGAAAAATAATACATCTAGGAATAAAGACACTATGAATATGCTACAAAGGAATCTATTACCACAATCAGCAAATTATGTATTTTATCATAACTGTAGAGTCAAATTGTGACTTCTTTGAGTGTGTTTCTCTGTGAGCCCTAATTCTGATAAACTATGGGTTTATAAATATGAGGGCCCACTTGTTAGGTTATGCTATGGTTGACCCAGAGGTTGAACTGAGTAATAATTATCTTCTCATCTCTCACCTACAAGCTGACAAGGTTAGGCTGCCCTCTGGTGAGGAGCAGTGATACCTTGTCCCTCTATGCACTGCAATGATCAGGTGCATTGTGTTGAATAATGGAACTAGTCCTTCAGGCAGAGGTTGGGGCACCTTGAGCATGGTTCAAGGTGCCCCAATTTTTGTGGTTCAATGTACCCCATGCCGAAGATTGTAGATAAGGTTGATGCAATTCGGATTACATAACACACTCAGGAGTAAAATCAGGTTCTACTCGAGCATTGAGATGTATACTTTGACCTGTATAAAGATCTTAAGCCAGCTATGTTTTTCTATGACATGAGAACAAAAGTTCAACAATTGCAAATATCTACCTTCAAGGGCATAAATCCTTTAATGTTGTCTAGTTTTTCCCCCGGCATTCCAAACCAAACATGATGCTGCTGCTCTGAACTGTCTATAAAAAGGGGTGATGTGGTAAGAAAACTGCTGGAAAATTCGCAAAGGAATAGCAAAGAGAGCGAGTGGCTCAATGTGCCCAGGTGGTCAACATGCCCCTCTCTCCCCTATCCTGGGACATGTGGATCAGAATAATAGCAGGGCCTAGATACATACAGATGCATGTTAAAGGATGAATCCACTGACGTAAATCCCTTGGATCGGAATAACGTTCACAATGTTAAACCTACGGACAAATCTAGTTCAATCCGACAGATTCACATCAGTGGATTGAGCCTGTTAGTTGGAGATTTAATTGGATGGACATCCGCTGTAGACATCTATCCTGGCACTTGCTGCCACAATGGACACATGTCTCCCAGACAGCAAACTTCAAGTGATATAATACACTGGTATACAGATGTAGTTACTGACAGAGATAGCTATGCATGCAGTTCCACGAATTCATTATTTGTTTTCACTCTCTATCTTTATCTGTCACCTCCATCTTTCCCCCTTCTCCCTCTCCCCCTTTCTCTCCTCTCCCTCCCCCCGTCTCTCTCTCTCTCTCTCTCTCTCTCTCTCTCTCTTTCTCTCTCTTTCTCTCTCTTTCTTTCTTTCTTTCTCTCTCTCTCTCTCTCTCTCTCTCTCTCTCTCTCTCTCCCCCAGTCTCTGGTTAGCCTCTGTCTGGCTCACTGACGGGTTTCGAAAGAACAACAACAATATCACTATCTTACAATAGCTCAACTAATAGAATACATTGTAGTACCTAATGGAACTTGCATGTTGACCATGAATAACCTCACAGGCCATAGATCATTTTAGATATGTGATCTGTATCCTATCGTTATCTTATGAATTCGCATAAGATCAGACTAGAATTAGCATTGCCTGGGCAATAGCGGTGCATTAGCTCCCGTTGTATTAGGCATGTTGTTGCGGAAGGTCCACCTAGAGCTAGGACACCTCCTACTCTCGTTCCCAAATCCTTCCGAAGGAAGGCTGTGGTAACAGCTACCAGCAGGGTTTGCCCATACCCAGCAGAATCCCAAGTTCAAGGTCATTTGGCTGTTACCAGAGCCTTCCTTCGGAAGGATTTGGGAACGAGAGTAGGACACCTCCGTACATTAAATATATTGAAGCCCTTCTATCAGGGTCGGACCTGCTGTGTTAACACAAGGGGCCGGGGGAGGGGTGTGGTGGGGAGGGGCTTGGGGTGGAGGAGGGATGGGGAGGTGGTAGCCAGGGGAGAGCAATCTGTAAGGGGTATGTTATGTATGGTCTCGGAGGGGATGGAGGGGAAGGTGATGTTTGCCGGCCAATCTCTCGAGGTTTTCACAACCTGTGTAAGGCATGACTGCAATATAAACAGCCCCTGTTAGAAGTGACATAGTGTGGTATCTAGACGTCCTGCAGGTAGCTGAGGTTTTCCATTCCCTTGTATATAAATGAATTCACACAAAGGTGGAGTGTGCACTCGTGTCTAGTATCAACTACTGCTTCTAAGGGATTCATCTCAGGAGGCAGAGGAGGTGCTGTCAGAAATAATCACTTTCCGGATGTAAGCTGTCCCATAGACAAATGGACACTGCAGGGTACTGCTGGTGCTCGCTCCCTCACAACCTTGACTAAAGGGAGTGTCTGTGTATGTGTCTCGACTTCGGACAGGTAATGAATACAAACAGTCGAAATCTGCCATAAATGGACAGGACAATAAGTCAGCACAGTATTACGGATGTATTATATTATTTTATATTCCCATTTCTTGTATTACTCTTTTTTTCAAAATAGATTTTGTGATCCTTTAGAGAGCCATTGTATCTTCCATTTTTGTCTCAACAGAGAAGATTTTGTAGAGGCTTCTTAATCATGATTTGATGAGCAAACACTTTACAAAAAGCATTGCCTTGGTAAAATACTGCTCTGAAAGATGTGGTTTCCAGATTCACTTTGGTCCTTAATTCCTCAATAAGTAGGATTAGATTCATCTGGCTGGGAAAGTGGAAATTAGAAGGAAAGGTCACATTAGTTTAGAAGACGGCTTCCTTCTCTTCTTGTCATTGTAAATGGCCTGGGCGCTTGCCGTGGGAATGGGCCGGCGGTTGCTAGGTAACCATTGTTAGCAGGCATGGTCTCTTGAACCAATTGGAGACATTTTAAGTTTGTGTTGGGCTGTCCTCAGTAGGCTGTGCATCATGATGTTTGCGGGTTTCTGTTAGAAATGCAACAGGTTTTTATGACTTGTGATTGAAGCATATATTGCATGCCATGCTGTTGTGTTTCATGTCAGTTTTAACTGCTTAGTGCAATATCATGGGAGTGGTTTGCCTACTAATCTTATTCACATTTAGTGGTTGGCTGGGTCTTCCTTTTAGCCTGCTTCATACCATTTCCCTTGTAAATAAGATGTTTATGTATCCTTGCTAGTCTCCCTGTTTATTCACAACCTAGGTATTCAGCATCTATATTAACTTCAATCCTCCCTATGTACACTTGCTCCAATCCTTGTGTCCTTCCCTACCCTCTCTATCTCCTATCACAGTGTCCATAAAACAGCCACATGCTGTTATAACTAAATAGCCACAGGCTGTGATAGCTATTTAATATATATTCATAAAGTTCCTTTAGTGTGGCTCATGATCAGGTATTGCGAACAAAACGCCATGGGCGTCTTAGATTCTCTGCATGAACAAGCCTTTCCACCCCACATTCCTCAGCATACATGGGAATATTTCAAGTTAATGGTTTATGTCTATAATAATTGTTATGCAGTCACATGAAATTAAAATGATTGATGGCTGGAGGAATAATGAATCATAAATAATAATTATCTATAACTGCCTGACGTCATGGTTGACGTTATCAGAATATGCAGAAATAATATATGAAACAGTGCACATAGAGATGTGATACCGTATACTAGTATGTGATTCATTGCATATTGTGCAGGTTTTGATAGAGTATAGGTTGTTTCGAACTACCGTTAAACAGGTGGAAGACCACCTAGACTTACAGTACATCCTGCATAACACACCCAGCCCGTTATGCCAGGTCACCCAGCCTGGTATACAGGGTTGTATAGCTACAGCACTGTGTTCTTTGACATAGCTTTTATATAATCATATTTGCGATTTTTACATGATATTTGCGAAAAATAAAGCCCCCTTTAATATATAGATCAATAAATTACCTACCAACTTATATATGCATCTAGTGCATAGTCTGTTGCATTTATGAGTAATTACAAATTTAAATCTGTATTTTGTCTAGTTTGGAGCACATAGAGCATTGTATCTGCTTGGAGAAGGTGTGAAAGCCAGGCTCCCATCCTGTCTTACCAGCCTGCTGTGCTGGGAGAGTGTATAGGGGCGACCTGAATGCACAGGCTGGGCGGCCTGAAAGTACAGGCTGCCTGTTAATGCAGGCCGTCCTGTTCTGCTATACTAGTCCTCCACCTGTTAAATGGTACAGAATTATTGATCTAGATAGTGTACTCAACTCCATAGACAATGGAACATGGTGCCCGATGCCTTAATAGTAAGAACCGAAGATAATATAGCATCCATTAAAAACTATATGTGTCTACCGAAATACCCGGTGAGTAAGCCACTAGATGGAAAACATCCAATACATATTGATCCCCATCCAAGTGTGACAATCTTATCTGATGCAGTTATACCATCATCAAGGCATTTGCCTCATTCCTATTGAGTGGATAAATGAACCGACACCATCAATGGTAACCGACACCATTGAGCATAATCTTGTTGGGACAATTGCTGAAACAGCTACACACAGAAAAGTAAAGGTGTCAACTGTGTCTCTCAACTCTAAACTCAAGTTGACTCTGCATATATATATATATATATATATATATATATATATATATATATATATATATATGTATATATATATATATATATATACATAATTATATATATACAAAAAAGATATAGCATAGTATATGCTATCAGAGAGATATTGTATATAATTTATATTATTACTCACTATTGGTAAACTGCAGCGATTCAATTTGTTCATGTGACATGTAGAATACCCTAAAGGTAAAGGTATATATATATATATATATATATATATATATATATATATATATATATATATATATATATATATATATATATATATATATATATTCTGCATAGTTTTAGATAGGCATACGTAGGCGGGAAGGGTATTAATGTTAGCACTGACAGGTGTTGTAAGAACGATTGGCAGATGCATCAATGTGGGTGGCATGATGTGAGGGAGGTATGAGAAATTGCCTCAATTAGCTGATTATTACGAGAGACTGACGGAGATGTGTAGGCGATAATGAACCATTATAAAATGGCTTGACATGACAAGATACAGGTGCGGAAAGAGCGTTCTTGTATTCCCCAACTTGATTTAGTCATAAATATAATGTTTTATTATAAAGGTTGAGTGGAATAAATGAGTAAACATTTCATCCATCATGTTGCCTGTCATTGCTGTCCGTTGCTTATCTCATTTTCTATTCAATTCATAAGAAAATAGATTTATTAAACAATATTCAGTACTCCGCAGCTGGTTGAGCTAAAGCTACAGTAGTAATATGTTAGTAGACCTGTATGGAAAATTGGATTCTCTGTAGTATAAATTACCTATACCATAAGTAGAGCTGTAAGGGCAAGGTGAAAACAACTGCATATATATTATATGTGTTAGATAGACGACACCTGGCCAGGGTTCTTCCATATACCCACTGCCCCACAGGGTCAAGACGAGGTGTTGTACACCGAGTCGCTGACCAGTGGGCAGTGGGTATGTGGAAGAACCCTGGCCAGGTGTTGTCTATCTGATTTAACCCTCGGGTATGCAGTATAACCAAGGTGCGAATCCTTTGTCTTAGGTGTTACCCGTGGGCCCGCCTGTGGGTTAAATTAGTTTAACCCACGGTGGAGGGCTAAGACAAAGGATTCGCACCTTGGTTATATTGCATACCCGAGGGTTAAGTCAGATAGACTCCACCTGTACCCTGGTATGCCTTCATAACCACTGCCCATTGGTCATCGACTCGGTGTATAACACCTCGTCTTGAGCTTTTGGGGCAGTGGTTATGACGCATTCCAGGGTACAGGTGTCGTCTATCTAACACATAACTAGTTTAATTAGAAATTGCCTGAACTAGCTGATTATTACGGGAGACAGGCAGAGATGTGTAGGCGATAATGAACTATTAGAAAATGGCTTGACATGACAAGACACAGATGCAGAGTGTTCCTGCATTCTCCATGCAGCATGAAATGTGAACCCTATGTCTCGCATTATGCTGAAAGAATCAGCCGTTCCTACAGTGTTAGACGTGTATAGTCAAAGTATAAGCTCTTCATGTAATAGATATGGTACAAGTGACTAGCTGTATAATTGTTATAAGCCAAGGACAAATGGCTGTGTCCTTTTGTCTTTCTACCCAAGTGTGCTATAAACGTTGTAAGAGGTATACCGAAAGTGTAAACCTTACAAACAGTGTAATACTAATAGGGATACTGAACGCGTAAACCGTTCATATAGTGTAAGGGGTATACTGAACTTGTTAACCTTTCATAGAGTGAAACGGGTATACCGAAAGTGTAAAGCTTACAAACAGTGTAATACTGATAGGGATACTAAACGTGTAAACCTTTCACACAGTGTAAGAGATATACTGAACATGGAAAGCCTTCATACAGTGGAAGAGATATACTGAACATGGAAAGCCTAGGCCTTCATACAGTGTAAGAGATATACTGAACATGGAAAGCCTTCATACAGTGTAAGAGATATACTGAACATGGAAACTCTTCATACAGTGTAAGAGATATACTGAACATGGAAACCCTTCATACAGTGTAAGAGATATATTGAACATGGAAAGCCTTCATACAGTGAAAGAGATATACTGAACATGGAAACCCTTCATACATTGTAAGAGATATACTGAACATGGAAACCCTTCATACAGTGTAAGAGATATACTGAACATGGAAACCCTTCATACAGTGTAAGAGATATACTGAACATGGAAACCCTTCATACAGTGGAAGAGATATACTGAACATGGAAACCCTTCATACAGTGTAAGAGATATATTGAACATGGAAACCCTTCATACAGTGTAAGAGATATACTGAACATGGAAACCCTTCATACAGTGTAAGAGATATACTGAACATGGAAACCCTTCATACAGTGTAAGAGATATACTGAACATGGAAAGCCTTCATACAGTAAGCAGTAAGCAGTGCACTGCGAGGTCCAATTGCTAGTTAGGAAGTCCGTTAATCCCTATTGCCATATTCAACTGAATGAACTGCTGTTGTAGAAAAGGGTAGCTTGACCTCAAGACAACCTTGATATGTCCACTTCGAATATGTAGTTATTCATCCATGATTATCGTCTCTATTTGTCATTTCCTGGAAAGAGTATGACACTTTATGTTACACAAAAAAAGGTCTAACCAGGCACCAATGACTACAAATTGAGGTGGACATCTCAACGTACTAGTTGACTCCATGTCAAGGTGCCGTAATCTTTTGGTTCAGGAACTAGTTGGCGTTTCAGAGGACGAAGCAATCAAACAGAATCCCCCTGTGGGTCATGACAATAGCCCTCACAGTGGAATGCTCTTGCAGCTAATAGTATGGCTGAGGAATAACCCACTCCCATGAGAGGCCTCTCCCTGTTGCCTCACCGACTGCCCTCCTTACCTAATGTACCACTGCTGTTCGATAATAGACCACAAGATCCCAGTGGTCTCTGATCCAAAGTATACAATAAAACCACCAAAGCCCCTTTCCTCCTAACACATCCATGGCTATGTTACCGACTACCTGCCTACCCTTGAACATAAGTGAACCCCTCCAGTCCCTCTTGTTCACAGAGAAGTAGGACTCAGATCAAAGATGTAAGGAATGGGGCAGGAAGGGGTGTAAGGTCAAATGATGAAACATGGTTAAGGGGTTGCCCTGTACGGATGCATGCTTACTAACTGCCAACTGTAGTTTAGGCATGGAGTCTGGAATACTGTTTACTGTATTGGTTACCAAAGTGGCTGATGCAATACTCATGATATCATAATTACTCTCATACAGATGCTATATGTAAATGAGGTACTTTAGTGATAATGGAAATTGAAATGCTATCATCTTCATTTGGTATTGATACAGGGGTATAACGTGGAATTGTACACAGATTATTCTGAAAGGAGCAGCAGCTATTGACAACTGATATCAGAGAAAGCAGTACGGCTTGCACAGTCGGATATACATACTGTAACGTGCCAGGAGTCAATGACGTAACAGGAGTTAATGACTAGAGATGTGATTGCAATGCTCTAACTATAGCTAAAGCACTACAGGCTGTGTCTCACGACCTTGGGCCAATGTTTTTGTCTCTGACTGGGTGCCAGCTCTGACCGGGTGCCAGCTCTGACCGGGTGCCAGCTCTGATCGGCCTGAATAAAAACGGGTTATTTAGGGCAGATGATGATAAAAATGGACAACTAATGTCTAGTTTAGAGAGTTATAACATCCATTAACCTTTTCAGCCAAATTCTATCTCCATCTGCCCTAAATAACCCGATTTTATTCAGGCCGGTCAGAGCTGGCACCCGGTCAGAGCTGGCACCCGGTCAGAGCTGGCACCCAGTCAGAGACAAAAACATTGGCCCAAGGTCGTGAGACACAGCCTACAGCAACCTATTCTATGTTTGCTCTCTTTCTGCAAACCTCATTTTCAGTCACTATCTCTCATCGTTGTTGTGACTGCAAGTTTCCCATCCATCTCTCCTTCGTACCCGACTGGTCCTCACAGGTGCACAGCTGCAAAGAACGAAATTACCTCGCTCCTTTTAACCTTAGGGGTGGTAGGCCATGTTCAAGCTATTCCCTAAACAGACAGACAGCTCATTACAATGATGCTTCTGTAAGTGTAATATTGTCAATAAGACTAGTAAACCCCACATCTGACACTGAAATCCTCAGGAAGCCACTGGCATTAGTATGCATTCTGTTGTACGTAATAATATTTTAACCCACGGTGCAGGGCTAAGACAAAGGAATCGCACCTTGGGTATATCGTATACACTGACATAACCGATGGTTAAATCAGATAGACGACACCTGTACCCTGGTATGCCTTCATAACCACTGCCCACTGGTCATCGACTCGGTGTATAACACCTCGTCTCGACCTTGTGGGGCAGTGGTTATGACGCATACCAGGCTACAGGTGTAGTCTATCTAACACATGCATCTACGATACAAAATCGGTACTCTCATAAATTGATATAAGGGATGTCAGCTGCCAAACGTTTGTTTGAATTGAATGTGGATGTTTCTTTAAACAATGTATAACGTTGCTTTCCAACTCTACTGTGTTCACCTACAAATCACCTTCAACCACCACTGACACCCTGCTCACTGGCCTCTACTTTAATGGTCTCCATGACATCAGAGGTCATGTGACATGCCAACCTGCTACTAGGCTGACCCCTACTGAGAGGTGGCTGTATTGTAAACTGTACCATTACCACCCCCCTCCCCCTCCCCTGACAC
Source organism: Harmothoe impar (assembly GCA_947462335.1). Classification (NCBI taxonomy): domain Eukaryota; kingdom Metazoa; phylum Annelida; class Polychaeta; order Phyllodocida; family Polynoidae; genus Harmothoe; species Harmothoe impar. The sequence continues at coordinate 50,568,267 of OX381715.1, read as the reverse complement.
CACCCGTCAACTCAGTGGTTTGCTCTTGGGATTCGACCATAACTATTTGAAATTCTGAACTTGCAAATTTATTGTAAGTTGATTCCAATCCTACTACAATTGCCCTTATATTAGCCTAAATATCATTTATTTGTGTGTGTGTACATTGTTTAGGCACACCATGTTTGCTGCTGACACAAGTACACACTGGTACATGTAGACGATAATAGAACTATACAAGACAATGAGTAATGGGTTACTTCATGAACTGATTTAAGTACAGTAGATGAAGAAGTTTGGGAACAACTAGATCAGCATGATAAAAATATAATCGACATGCATACTTTCTCTGAGACAGAAACGTGATAAAACCGATACGCATAGCCTACCCAATCTGATACAAAGCTCCCCATATTCAATCAGATAGGCATATCCCAAATGGTGGCCATGCAATTGACATAGCTGAAGCCAAACACACCTACCCCCTTGGACCTACCCTCTAGGACTTTTTCCCCTGGGGACATCTACCCCTCTGCACATGATGTGACTCAACCATATGGGCATCTGTAGGGGTCCAAGGGGGGTAAAAATCCTAAGGGGGTAAAAGTGCAGGGAAAAGATGTCCTAGGGCGAAGATGTCCAGGGGGGTAAATGGCAGGGTGTTGATATCCGGGGGGTAGATGTCCAGGGGGTACTTGTCCTAGTAACAAATACCCTACATGATATACCCATCAGGCATCTTTGATATCCACACTCATACAAAGTGGCATCCAAGGCTTCTGCACACGACAGAATGCCTTAAATCAAGAAACAATTGTGGGTAGTTTGGAGTCGAGGCATGCCAAGTAGCTGGTGTATGGCATGATGCTGGTAGTTAACCTTGTAGGGTGGATGTAGGAGCCAGAACTGACCCCTCCCCTCCCATGCTTCCCATCACGGTACACCTACTAACAGGAAATCTCCCCATCCCAACATTATCTGCAAATCCTCATTGAAGTTTCATAAGCCAGCATTCCTAAAGGTATACCAGCTGGTATCTTAGCTTTATAAATGATTTTCAAGCCTTCTGCAATCTCTTAAAAGCATTCATCGTTATAAATACCAGACCATTTTCCATGTCGTATTTTCCTTTACCGTGTGAGAGCCCTACTTCTTTTGTCTCATGGGGCTGGATCAAGATGATACTATTAAAGTTGTTTGCATGGTAAAATGCATGTGGCCAGCATTGGTCAATTGGAACGCCATATTTCTTCACGCCCACTACCCTGCACCGATCGATACCACCGGTCTGGCAGATCAAGGCAACTAGGCAGGGGAGGAGAGATTAGCGTGGGTGGGAAACAGGCCTGGTATGAAGGACCGTCAGTTTTGACACATATCGGTTAGATAACAGACCGTTCCCTTTATCATGATGCTAGGGAGGTTGTTATTGACAGACAGGCATCCTCTATGAAATGTTTTTAAGGGGAAATGCTTAAAATATCATTAGATGTTGTTGAAATCATATATATTTTTCTGAGGGGCTTATGATGCAGAAAGCTGCAATGTGCATTCAAGATAATTTTCCCCTCTTATCAGCATGGTGTAACAAATAATATGGTGTAACAAATAATATCAGTATCAGCATGGTGTAACAAATAATAATCTAAGTAGTGCATTGTTTGCATAAAGTCGCAATGGTACCTTTAATAACAAGGGACTCACTGACACTCCAATTGGGTTTCAATACCATGGACAGTTAGTTTGAGATCACCAATCATAGTTTGCAGTTAATAAGTAACAGTAATAGGGGCTGGATGCTGATAATATACTTTAAAAAGGTCTTCTAGTGAGAGTAGATAATTCTATGTATGTTTTTCTTCAAGTCAGATAGATGTTTTTCTTAAGGATCCCTTCTCCAACCTCTGCATCATAATCACCTCCTTTGTCTTTCCATAGCTTCAGTGCAGTAACTTATTAGCATTGCTCAATGCCTGTCTATGATGTGTTGGCAACTACAGGCTACAGGCTACAGACCTTGATTGCACTGGGGATAGGTTATGTGCCAGACTAGACTTATTATGAGTTATCGTATCTTGACATTGCTTCAGGACCAATGGTCGCCTATTGCTGCCACTGCCATATAGCTTAACTGGGATATGGCAAACACAAGATTACTCCCTTTCTAGAGTCTACTTTGTGTAAACGGATATTTCCTCAATACTTACCCAATATTCAGACAAAGGTTAGTCTACATGATCAGATTGATCAATACATACCTCTTGTTCCTGGGAATGATAGCTGTCAGGTCTGGGGCATAACATACAAAGGAGATAGGATCTATAGTGGGCCATATATATTGGGCATGCTAACATACCTTGTGAATAAATCATGAGATGGAAAACATCCAGGTTAAACAAAGGGGGAGATATCATTATTGATCCCTCCCCAGGTATGACAATCTTACCTGATCAACTTGAAGGTGGGTAAGTCCCCTACAGTGTGTGTAGGTACCCCGGCATTACTGCATGTGGGTCAATAATGATCGATTGCGGTGTTTATTGTTGGCATTTATCATTATGCACCTGTATTATAAGAACAAGCAACACTCTTTATGGAATTTTATTTGACAGATGATCTAGACCCTCTGTTGATCAACAGTTACTGGTCAAAAAGGTCTGACTATTCCAACGTGGGCTCTTATAAAGTCTATAAAATAGACTAATAATATTATTATACTAATCTAATATAGCCTAATAATATTATTATTCTAATCTAGCTACGGGGAATGGCATTCCATATGCCTGTCAAACCTAGATAAGATGATCTGTACCATCCCCTACCACCCTCTCCCTTGGTAATCTCAGATATGCATCTAATTGGACTGGGTACTGGCCGAGCTGACCAGTAGAAAGACCAGATAAGAAGCCTGCATCCATTATGCCCTTTAGATATCTATCCAATCCTGTAGCCAGTGATGAGATATGTTGATATGTGTTCGGGGAGCTCATACACAGCAGAGAAGAATTTACTTTAAGTGTTACTTTAGCCAGTTTAAACTGAACCAGGATTTAGAAGTAACCTGAGAAAGGGGACCTTAGTGTATACCCTGTACTAACGCTCCTTTTCGCAATTCTTGTGTAATACTATCACTGTGTTCTTAAGATCATAACGATACGTCATATACGTGGTACATCATACATGTAATGACATCTTTATGAACACCTTAAGGTTAACACATTGCCTGTTTTATAGGAAGGCAAACCCGAAGGTCATTGTAGCTCTCGTTAAATAGTTTGTACTCAAAATGATTTGTCAACTTATATGGCTCTGTGGTGGGAAACTAATCAAAATAGGTGTATCAAATCTTTGGGTAAATGATGATTAGAAAAAGGTCCTGTGAAGGGCACGTTAACCAATTTCCTGTTGCAGACTATGGTAACCCCTCCTTGGGGCCACTGCATCACGTGCTGTTATTCCTCTAAGTGCAGATGCAGATTCCAGCTTCAACAGTTCAAGTCGCAAAACCAAACAGAGAAAACTCTTGTTGAAAATGGTTCAACCTCAGCAATAGAAAGGATAAAGTTGGAGTTCTATTGCAACTAATAGCAAGGTAGAGAGAAACTTTTTCATGGGGGTCCCATTTCCGTCTCTCCACTAACTGTCCTTCGTACCTAATGTCCCACTACTGGACACTAACAATGGCCTCTGACCCAAGGTATGAAATAAAAACCGTCCATACCTTTTCCTCCCATCCCCTCCATGCACAAGCTACCACCTACCTGCCTGCCCTTAAATGTGAGTGGACCCGCCCGGCCTCCCTTGTAGATAGAAAGGTAGTCACCTTAATCAGATCAAGGACATTGGGGATGGTTGATGAAGGTTCAGGGCCAATGCTAAAAACAAGGTACACACACTGCCTGAGACAGATGACAGGAGGCATGTTAACTGTTCAGTGCATTAAGTCGTATAGCAATTCTACCAGGCTTATCAGGGGAATGCAATGTGCAATAGGTTTATGCCATTGGGGGTTAAGACTGTGTTGACTATGGTACTGTGGAAATCACATTTTATTGGTCAAATGTTTTCAAAGATATAGCTATATAGGCCTATACATAATACTTTCAAAGAAGTGTGGTCTTGCAGTGTTGATGCACTGTGTGATCAAACTGGAAGTAACATATTGATAATTATGTCTGCAGTTCACTGTACTGGGATTATGTTGCCACAATTAGTAATGTTAACAGAAATGGGGAAAGACGGATTTGAATAAACATAAATTCGTGAATGTAGAATGTACAGGGCTCACCAGTGATGTAGTTCATTGTCTATATGGCTGTGTCTGCAAATGATATTTTTTCTTTATCATCTGTAAGATTATATAACTATTCTAAGTGTTAATGTACATGCTAGATTGTAGACACTTGTGACGTTTGATATGCCGGTACTAATGAGGTTAGTGGGGCAGAGCCAGAGATGCAAATTCGTTGTGACCAACTAATATTAAATCCTTTAAGACTGTACACATGACTACTATTTTACTTTCGTACTAGATAGATGCAGGGAACTATCAAGCTTTCTCCTGTCATTTCTGCTTAATGTCTGAATCAAGCCATAAAGAAAAAGCCTATGGCGTTAAATTATATGCATCAGTCTTAAAATGTGGCGAGAAGACTTTGTATAACTAGGTTTTGGTTGCCTCCACTTCACGAATCACACCATCCACACATCCAGTGTAATCCTCATCTAAACTGTTTACTTCAATTATTGGTATTTATCTATTAGGTTTTAGTTTTGACAATTACACGTCTAACTCAGTACCGTGGTCATGTGTTAAGGCTTACTACATGAATAATATCTATACGTATACTAACCAATGTTCCCAGACAATGGGTTTAAGTTCCCTATAATTATATTCACTACATTCATCCCCCTAAAGATTACTTATCATTCATCTAAGATGCAAGAACTGTAGGCCACAACCAAGGACCAAAAGGAAATTAGGTTGGTCTTTGTAGAGATCATGTGGGGAAATGCTTTTGACAAACCTTTATTATCTTCTACCAAAAACCCTAATCTCCTAGATGCAACCCTTTGTGTCCTAAAATGGGAATGTAATTATGAACGACATTGACAATTTCATCATTTTTACCCTTTAGCCGTGGTGTGGGAAATTCACAGTGAAGATCCATTAGGATTCCTCATACGCCCTGCAACATCGTCACCTAAACAAGAAGGAATTTGGAGCGATAAAAACGTCATTTAAATTCTAATTCCCAAGGCTGGGATGCTTTTAGTAGGATGGAAACAATTCAGTCTGGTTGAATCTTTAATTTTAGTGACGTTTATATGAATTGGTAATGGTGCGGCACACAACTAATATTGTAATGGTGCCATTAGTATTTATTGTATCCCCAGTAGAATAACCCATGGCTATTGTCAATATTTAGTCCCCAACCACCAAGGGATTTATGAATAATAATTATTATAAACTAACTCTGTACTTGTACATATGGAGAGCCCAGATCTTATATCAAAACACCTCACTGTTTGATTAAAGACGGCATGTTAATACTTATTCTATGGAACTAACCAGATTATACAGCTACGATGAATATCGGAGAGGGAGAAGTAGACATTTGACATTTTGTGGAGGTGGACAGGAGGTGTCAGTTGTGAAAGATAAACACAACTATGGCAGTAGGGGAATGGGGGAGGGGGTGCTGTCCGCACATATTAATTTATCTCCCATGACCTTTGCATATGACCTTGTATTTGATAGTACTGTCTATCCTTCTTCTGCACATACGTATAATATGAGAACTGTCATTAACATCAGATACTTCATGGTAACAACATCAGCCATGATACAATCTCATACTTGAATTCCTGTAATGTATTTTTGAAAATCATCTCATGAATAAAAATACTTATAAATTCAAACTATGTGCTACCATTATAGTCGAAATACACATCCCTCCTTCTAAATATCCTCTAGCAGAGTAACCCTCCCAGTTACAACACAGGCTATAGCTTGTACTTACATTATATAGTTAACCTGTTAACCACAAGGGACAAAACTCTTAATTCCACGTACCTATGTCTCCAAGGAAATTAATTATGTGGCTACCTGTTAATAAAGTGAGATGCTAATACCAAAACACCATTAGAAATGTTTCAGCACATGATATCACGTTTCTAAGATTCTGACTCTAATCATCAATTCCATTGTGGATGTACGTCTTTAAATTATCAGTCTGGCCAAATATCATGGTTCCAATGCTATAGTCTTAAAGAAATATATATATACGTCATGCTGTAAGCAACTGAAGTAAGATAAAGCCTCCCCAAAGGATAAAATATGCTAATTTTCCAGAACCCAACAGTATTAGAGCAATAAAATATGATACAACTATTCACATATTTACGATCACATCATTCACATTCAGATCATGGAGAATCAGCAGAGCTTATAGCCATCTATATGATAATTATAGATACGAGAACGATGCCTATAGAATGTCCAACAATGTCCTGCTATATGCATCCCTAATCTACCAATAACCATCAGACATTTTTATATCCGCTTTAATAAAAGAAAAAGAGATGGGGAGTTGCTGCACTAAACAAGACGTGACTTTAACCAAGTAGTATTGTCGGCATAGTTGACAGTGCATCCAGGGCATGTCCTAAGTCTTGGTGTATAGCATGGGGCTGGTATCAAACCTTGCAAGGTGGATGTAGAATGCAGAACTGATCCCTCCCATCATCTTATCCTTATACCAAAGCATCCTGACACCCCAGGTATTTATAAGTTATTGTCTCATGACTATCATTTGAGAATAGAACCAGCTACCGTATAGCTGCAACTAGTTTCCAAGCAAGATGATTGCACATAAGTGCCACATTCAAGTCGTGAAACATAGAAGTAGTCCCTCGACTCATCACTATCCCTCTGCTAATTCTGTCCAATTCTTGCAATGTCCTTCCCTCTCACACCACTAGTACTCCACCACATCAGGACCAGTATCCTGACAGATGAAGAGAACCAGGTGGGAGAGGAATGATGAGCCTTGGCAGGAAGCAGGCCTTGTGATTGAGAAGGACTGAAGGACTGTTGGTTTTGACATAGGCCACAATAATAGGCATGTAACACTGCCTTCATCATGATACTGAGAAGGTTCATATCGACTGAAGCAGGCATCCTCTATGAAATGTCACCAGGGAAGGCAGCCATGATATTTAAATATTATTAGAACAGATTTTGGAAATATTGATTACGCCGTTAAGCCTGGTACGTACTGTTTGACAAAGGTCAGGCACGTACATGGCAGGATTTGAACAGTTGAATATTTCGATATGATATATGCATAATTTTATACCGTTAATAAACACTTTGAGATAACATTACAAATTGGGTTACGATAGCTAATTTACACATTTTTGCACACTAGCTGGAAAGGTGGTGTGAGTCCTTTTATCTAATGCTAAAAAACGTCCATGAAGTAGAAAAATCTGTAACGTAAATTTTGTTTTCTGTAACACCCCCTTAAACCTTAAAAAATCGTTTGTAACACCCTCTTTTTGTGCTATGTTTTTACAATGTGTTTTGTAACAGCCCCCAGATGAGAGTGTAATGTAGGTGTAAAAGCACGCATTTTGGGAGTTCTGGTCCAAAAAGGGTTAAGATCGATCTTTCACTACATAGAACCCCCGATACCTCACAAACATATACGTGGCAAAACCTCTCAATGGCTAAGTAAGATGGGTGCCTATCACTCAGACATAAGTAGGAGATGTCCTGTAGTGTATAGAGTGGAGATATTCTATAGAAGGAATACAAGCTGATGCACTTAGTAAAGGAGCATAGAAAAGGATCGTCCACACACATATTCACGTTGTGGAATGGGGAGGCAAGAACAAATTTGCATACACATCTTACTATTGCTGGAGAGTACGTGAAATGTAAAAAGCACTAGTGTTCCCATATTATCATTTGGGAACCCTGTTCAGATAATTGATCCTAAGGGGCTAATAATGTGCCAATGATAAGATCCCAGAGGTAATACTAGTAATTTGTTGAACAGTGAATTTTCATGTAAGCGGGCCGGAAATAATTTGTCCCCCCACCCCCAGCGAGTGCAGCCTATTTTACTATTTTGGTCGAGCCCTCAAGAGTGGTCCAAATTGTGTTGCCCCCCTCCCCAAATCCACCATCCCCACTCCATGAGAATTGACCATCCCTTAGGTTTGTTCCTGTGGTGATAAAACTGAGTAGTTATTGCCTGAGGAATGTTATGTCATCATAATCATAATGCTGATTATAATGCTAAAAACTGCACCTATTTCTTGTATATTCCTAAACATGATAATAGACCGTTGCCTGCTGAATGTATCACAGGCTCATACGTCAATGTACAATGAGGGAGGAGCTGCAAGTTATAATCTGTGCATAATATATTATATAAGAGACTCATTACTGTACTAGAGAAGCATGTTTTTATTGAGACACGAGGTCGTTAGAGCAGCATTCGTTAGGAATAATTATAATTACCATTGGACTCCACTGTATAATTATATTGTATGCATAGTGGAGATAGATAATGGTTTGGATGCTTTGCAGGCTAGACAATTAGTACCAGGCTTTGAGAGCAAATACATGCGTGTATAATTCAAGTCATGGATTGCACAATGCTGCTCCCCTTTCTTACACCACAATCACTGACTATAATCCTCAAAACAATGTTCAACAATGGTTCACTTGAGCCTAAATTGACATTGTCTTCATTGCATTAGTATTTTAAGTATCGAGATACCAAATAGGTTGATATCGAGTGTTGTTCTGCTTGAACATATTTGCTATTGCACCGTTTACTTTCTTGGTACATCCATTCGAAATATAAGAGAGGTGGACATTGGCCCTATAAGCATTCACTTGTTTTTCTGTTTGTTTCTAACAATATTGAACTACTTTTGTGGTTTCATTGAACCTATATTATAGGATACTGCCGATTAAATGTCTTTCTCTCGGGAGTTATGCCGTTACCAAAATATTAATTCAAGTCACACCATAAGCATAACGGGGCTGATTGCATGTGAAAAGCCATATCATTAGTGTCGCCTTGAGGTAAACCTACATAGTTAAACCTTTCACATCGTCTGTGGTGGTTTGGTACACAAACACCCCGTTACTCATCATGTGCCACATACCTGTTTTGTATGAACCATAAAAATGACTGACACGGCCATGTGAACACCTTTTGGGGTGTTGGTTTGTGAGGTGTGCTCCTAGCATTTACAAATATGTATGGGTCTAGTTACACACCCAAACGATAAACCTAACGATGTCTTTGAAAGTTACAGCTTGATACCGGGTACTGGAGCTACAGATCTCCTCTGTTCTAATTTCTTTTCTACTTTCTCACCTTTGTATATCCTCCATGGATTACTGTATTTTTTATTGTTTATTATTATGTAACATATGCCCAGGACGGGCTGTTGGCATTGCCATTATAATTTATCCTAAAGAGCGCTTTCACTAATTGGTTACCGGTACGAGGTCCTTACTTATAAAACTTCTACAATCAAGGCCGGCTGAATATTGACTCGGCATAGAGGTACATGTATGTAATAACTTAGGAAATGAACAAAAGAAACATATTCTTTCTGTAAGCATTTATTAGCCACAAAAAACTCCTTGTGTCAATTCTATGATCCAGCAGCATATATTGTTGACCATTTTGTTTAGAGTATCATTGGAGCTATTACCTATGCTTCTTGAATCAGGGCTTTGCGCCTCTTTCCCTGAAATTGTCTTTATGGAAGACCACATGTAACTTTACTTGTGAGAAAAGCAATATCCAAATATTTAATATGTAATATTATTATGCCAGTATAGGGGTATTTATGCTTCAAATAGGCCAAATAAATAATGTAACAAAACGATCCTATGTTTTTGCCAAGGTGGGATTCGAGCCCATGAGGCCATACACAACCTCATTCATGATCATGTGACCATGGCCAACCAATCAGTGAGCTACCTATCTCATAAAGAAATTATCCAGGATCCTGGGTCATTTTCTAAATAGGATAGTTTTCATTAGATACAAAGTTGTCCAGGCCCATTCCCGCCTAGTGGCAGCAATGGGCCTGGAGTGCTCGAGGCTGTATGAGATGTCACGAAGACAGGTTCCAATTGTGTCAGGTCCATTCATCCATTGTGGTGTTGTCACATAGTGTTACCGGGTGGCAGCACATCCGCTACTGCAATCTCAATTCATCACATGAGACAATGGCTTTATACCCCTGCCAATGGGGTCTCACAGTTCTCTAATTCCCATCACCAAGTGATAGTGTAAGGCATAAAAAGAATTTGTATTGTGTTCTATTTTGAATACCTGCTAATGGTTTTGTTCTCATATTTTACACATAATTATCTTACCTCGAGAAATGGACGAAATAATAAGACATTTTAAGAACAATAATATTCAACTGTTTTGGTTGCTGGTTTGTGTTCTGGAGGCATAGAGATCCAGATGTAGGACCAGATAGGACAACCACACATATCATGTCGTCTTTGTAAATGCTCACCACCAGCACCTTACTGACAGCCCGGCAACTCATTGCAAGTATAGTGTGATCATTTTACTAAGGTGGAATACCCTTCCCACAATGTAAGTAATAAACTGAATCTGTACACCCCTCAATGGGTGTATAGTACCATACTAAGGGTAGGAGAATTTATCAGTCCCTGCTGGGTTGTCAATTCCTTTAGTGCTAAATCAATCAACCCAATGAAATGCAATAGCTAAGTTAATGATATTAGACAAAGTCCCGAATGACACATTGATCCATTTTCTGTTGAGCAATATGCTAATCCCTATTGCGGCCCAACTAAGGTAGGACTGTCAATTCATTTAGTGCAGAATCAGGTCCCAGGTTTAAGTGACGAAGCAAACTGATAAAATACTTAAGGGAGACCCTTCAACCCTAGCATTAAACCCCAATAGTGTGTGTTCAGGAATTCACTCATCCCCTAATGTACCCCTGTTGTTCAGGAACAAGCCACAATATCCTAGCGGCCTCTGATTCAAGGGATACAATGCTTTAAAGAAGACAGTGAAAAGAAGGTGAAGGCCCTTAGGAGAAGGGAGAACCCTCCTACTCGCTGCATGCTGGCACTACCCCACTACAACATAGTGGACGTGCCCCCTCTCCCTTTAGACAGAAAGGTAATAGGCCTACCACAATCAGATCAAGGCCATTGACGATGGGGAAGGAAGGAGGTCTGAGCCGATGCTTGAAAATAAGTAGCCAGGTTTTCTAGGGCAGAGAGAAAGAGGCACGTTCACTGCCGATTGATTATTTGGTAATTGAGTGTGTAACCGTTATTAACGGTACTATTACAGTTATTGTATTACTAAGTAGCGTATTTACCACCTATAATATGACTTTCTGGTTGAAATTTACTTTCTGCTGTATGAGGATAGTGATGAATACATAAAATCTGTACTTCGGATAAAGTTGAGAATTATTCATGATGGTACATTGTTGTTACCTTGCTTGTAATAATCCCAACGTTTGAATTCAAACTAGAGGCTAGGACCCGTCTGAAGCTGTTGAACAACTTGTGAAAGGTACCTGCCTGTAAACCACAGCCAGGTTCCACATTAAAAATAGGTTTGTCTCCTCATGGATCTTGCGTTGCCCAGAACCCCTTTGTCTTATCCGCTTGAATGCAATCTGAGGCATTGTTTGTCTCTAAAAACTCATCATAATTGAGCTTTTAGCCTTGCTGTGGGAAACGCTATGTGAAGATCAATTATAAATCCTCATGCACCCACCACAGTGTCATCTAAAGGGGAAAGACGCTAGGAGACTAATATCTGATTTAAATTTGAATTCCCCAAATTGTGTATCTTCAATACAGTGAAAACCCTTAAATGCATCGTTGAATCTGGAATTCCAGGAAAGGATGTGCAGATTGATATTGTCATTTCGGTGTTTCACAGCCATGAATAAATGAGTACAGTCAATATGTCGGCAGTGTAATGCCCACTTTTATGTATCATGGTCGACACAACATAGATGTAAATGTTGTACCTGGGGGAATGCATTTTGAATTATGACGAACAACCTCCAAGGTTGTTTGAAATTTAAAGAAGAGTGCATAGAATATAAAAGGTGCCAGGTCAATGTCCTTTCAAAAATTGTACAAAGAATATGCAATAAAAATCAATGGTGAAAAGATCATCAAAAATAGTCTATGAATGCATGAAATAAAATGGATGTTAGAGAACATATGTGCCAGCTTAGAGTACAGTAGTCATTAGTCATGCACATAGATCCACTCCTTGCCACAATCCTCCCATGGCATGACATTTTTCCTCTGTGCTTTCTTCTTTGTTCCATGACAATTCTTTACCCCATCCAATATGACATGACTGTCCTATTGTCATCATTGTGCAGTCAATTCTATCCTGAGTTCACTCAGTCACATCCCAGTCCAATTACCATGGTTGTCTATGATGGTCTACCGTCAGCCACTACTGTCCACCTACTCTATTCCAATCTTACCAACCTTTTACAACTCTTTCTTTCATCTGGTATTTCTCACTATTGCCCCCTTTTTCCCTTTCTCCCATACAATCAGCCTGCCATTGACTCAGGTCTTTATTCTCAATACGTATAGATTTATAATAATATAATATATTGTATTCAGAAAATGAACATGCCCCCTTATATGTAGCATACAATTTGGTAAACAACATTAAGAATGCACGTTCATATTATGTACATTGCGACTATACAGATCCTCTTCCTTGCAGATTTTAAATGTTCTACACAACACCATACACACCATAGATATGGAGATATGGAATTGCGATGTATACAGTATCGACAGGCTCTACAAGGCTTGGCAGTCCCAAATATAAGCTAATATACACCACTAGCCATGACTACCAACATAACTCATCTTCTTATCAGTCTCATCCACCTCCAGTACTGCCCATATATCCCTGCATTAACACCCTTACACCTATGCTAAGCCCAACGGGTAAGATATTTACCAATACCCCAGTAGAATCACAGGCAGAGTCAGCTTCAAAACATAGCATTGAGAAATAAGTGTTATATATATACAATATAACCCTCTTGTAACATGTAGGGGCGACCTTAGCATTTGTTCCTAGATTCTGAGTTGTTCTTTTGCTTATTTGACTATTGTAAACTGGAGGAATCAGTGAGTTATCCTGATTACCTGCTAGTTGACGCGGTGATTCGCTACTTATTCCTTCACTCTTTCAACATAGAAAATCCGTCCTACCTACCCTAATTTTGTCGGAGCATGTTGCCGAGAACACACCTTTTTTGAACAAGTGTCAGATAAATTTAATTGTAGACACCTAAAAATGCATCAGTAATAAAATGTGAAGACATGAGAAAAGACGTGTGAATTGATTTCTGATGTTTTTTTTCTATATTCTATGGTACAGTCTAACCTGGGCCAATGGTCCAGTTGCCTATAGCCCCTAGGGTGCCGTGGAGTCCACCCACACACCCATTAACGACCACTGACACCCTGCTCAGGGGTCTCTACTCTGATGGCTACCATGACATCAGAGGTCATGTGACATGCCAACCTGCAACTTGGCCGCCTCTAGACTCGTTCCAATCCCATGCGCTCCTATGGCTACCGCTCGCCCTCACTTAGAGACCAGTAACTGTGCGGTCCGCTCCGGTGGGCGCTCTCTAATTGGCGCTATTTAAAATGGTGCGAGATGGGGCCAGCTTTGGGTGATTGGTGACAGAACGCGGCAACGTAACCCGTTACAATGCTGTGCGGTTACTGGTCCCAAAGCGGAGCGTCTAGGCTGCCTCCTACGGAGAAGTGGTCAAGTTATTGCCTTTTAAATAGCACCATTACCCCTCCCTTACCCTTCACCCCATCCTTGGCCTAATGTTCTGCTGGCCATTTTTGAATATTTTCCTCATTGTATGGTCGGTCGGATACAGCCACTCACTCAATAGATATCACGTAAAGAACCTGAACTACCACTGCATTTCAACACACAGTCTGCCGTATGTTGACATACAGTGGTATGTCAATCGTTACTGTCTTAACCTGAAATCCATGTTTAACATTATTTTGTACTTAAGTTGGTCTAAAGAGAATAATGTGTGCCGACCTTGCCGGGTATATTTTTCAATCACTTTCAGTGTTGACGTCAGTTATGAATCACGTCTGAACACATTCAATACCTGTCAACCACTCATATTCGTTTTCTACATTTCCTATTACATACCTATTGGGAGGAGGGACATGGAAATATGCACTTGGCATGCAGTATGAATTGATGTATGGCCTGTACTGTGTATGGCTCGGATCGATGGGCTTGAAAGGCCTTGAAATGGCCGCTGCCTGGAAATGCTCTACGCAGGCTGGTACAAGGCTTATTTCTATGATAGTATGCTGCCATTGTGTATGAGCACGTGTTTGCTGTTCAGTGGGGCTGCTGTGTACACAAGCCAAGGGTGAGAGGGTATAGTTTTGGTGGTTATTATAGCATTATATAGAAGAAGAACTACAACAATAGTCTCCCATTGATTTATTCTGCATGTACGAGAACAATTGAATAGGTTGCAAAAACCTAATTGAGCATTGCACTTTTAATTTAAAATGTTGCCGTCCTGTGGAGGGGTACAGAGATTTCGGCCTTTAAGATTCGCAAGCCTATTCGAATCGGCAGTTATACATATGATGTTAAAAAATATCTTCCCTTCATCTTAAGCAGAATCTGATTTCTTAAGGAGTTTGCCCTCTCCCCCCCCCCAACCTCAAAAAGGAGTATTGTATTACATAGATGAGGCGGGTTATTCTGCTCAATTTGCGATTATATAACAAATATGTAATTTGTGTTTGAAATGGTTCGAATACGGAAGAATGACTATATCTAGAGCTCATGAAAACACCTACATGTAGATCATTACAAAATGTTATAATCTATAATCACTGAGCAGGAACCCATCTGTTAATATAATGGGCATATCTGCATATTCCATTTGGTAACATGACTAGAATGGCTGCTAACCACCATTTGAACCTATATCTGCCAACGTGTAATTCCCATCAGGCATTTTTGATACCCCTACTCATACAAATGCTGGCTGAAGCTTCTGCGCATGACAGGAAGCCTTTAATCAAGGAGCATTGTGGGTAGTTTAGAGCGGAGGCATGTCAGGTGCTGGTGTATGGCATGGTACTGGTAGTTAACCTTGTAGGGTGGATGTAGGAGCCAGAACTGACCCCTCCCCTCCCATGCTTCCCATCACGGTACGCCTACTAACTGCCAACGACCTCCACTCCCGGCCCCCATATATACCCCGAAGTTACTACCTCATGGTCCATGCCCTGGCATTACCGAGTAGAGATGTTCTCAGTTAGTTAGCATGTATCAACTATGATATTTACCAGACCAGGTAGACAATAGCGTTGACAGAACACATGCCAATCACAAATGCCACCAAAGTAGTATCCTCCACACTGCCCTTGGAAAACCAACAAATCTCCCATGACCATTCTGATCCCGCCCACCCCCTTTCTGTATGGAGTTAAAAGTGACTAAGGCGTTTTAAGCCCATAGCTAAGGCCTACTTATTTATGTTATATTTTATAAACATGGTTTGCTATATGGTACCACCGGGTAGACAATGTATGTGTATTAAAGGCCCTCGCAGAGGTACCTTTTACTTTGTTGATTCACATAATGGTCTGCTTTAAACCCCGCTCCCTCTGCACCATATGCCCGCCCTGCACTGATCAATACCACCAGCCTGTGAGATGAAGGGGACCAGGCGGGGGGAGGAGAGATTAGCGTGGGTGGGAAACAGACCTGGTGAGAAGCAGGGAAGGACTGTCAGTTTTGACATAGGCCAGATAACAAGCTGCAGAGTACTGCCTTTATCATGATGCTGGGGAGGGTGCTGTTGACCCGGGCAGGCATTCTCTATGAAATGCCATCAACGAGAAGGTAACCATGTGTAACACTTAGATAATGGTAGAAATATCATTTTAGAAAGGAGATATTTTAGTTAACCCTGTTCGGTGGATGCACTGTTTCACTCAGGATTTTCCTTCAGCATACTTAACATTTTGAAGATCGTTATAATGTAAAGATAGTAGATCAATTGATATTTGAAAGGGGTATTTCACGTGTATAACTGGTATCTATTTTAGAGAGCACATAAAAAGCTGTCAACATTACTGTGTTAATAGTAGTACTATGCTAACAGTGGTTAATCTTAAAGTGTTGACAAATTGATATCTATCTTCGTATCATTTCGATTGGTGCATATTGCATAGTTGAGAATATTGCTATTGCATTTTCACATTGCTAAGCACTAAATCATTGTTTTATTTTCTTACAGGTACGTATTTATCCCTTTAGCATCGATTTCCCCACTAACCCAGGTTTCAGGTAATGTATAACATACTTTTCCGATCAGTATGCATCCTCTGCATAAGAGATGGACAGTCAACCATAATGTATACTTATATGTATCACCTGAACTCCAATAGATAATTATGGTTCTAAGCTAAGATACAGCATCAGACCTGCTAAGCTGCAAGCCAATCACTCACAACAGGTAGCATGAGAACTGGGGACCCCTTCTCAAGGTGTTACACGTACACTGTAAAAAGTTGGTGTAGCTACACAGTAGAATCTACTGTAGATCTACAGTAGATTCTACTGTAGATCTACAGTAGAATCTACTGTAGAATGGATTAACAGTAGAATCTACTGTAGATTTACAGGACATTCTACTGTTTACCTACCATAAACTGTACACCTACAGTAAAATCCACTGCACACCTACAAAAATGGCAACCAACTTTTTACAGTGTACCTGACACATTCTGTACAGACAGCTCTCGTTGCTTCTTTAGAAAATAGTCAGTTCACGTGTAATGATAAACCTCGAGACTAAGAAAACACTTTGGCAGTAAGACGTGCCCACATGATTATTAATGTTAATGGAGTTCTACTGTGGCGGCCAATACTAAATGGCCACAGTATGTGCAACGGCTAACATGAAAGTATATAATTATGAAGTAGCGAAATCATACATTCACTGAAATAACTACATGAACCAATGTACCTCTGTAAGTTCACACCATAATACCTCGTCTAATGTACATAGCAAACAACTGGGTTGCATGCCATATCCTAAGCAGTCAGAACCAGTTTGTGAACAGTGGTGTAAGCAAAAATATTCAAGGTAACGGATTGGCAGACAGTTGTATTTGTAATGGTACCTTTTATAACATCCGACCTACCAGTCGATCACTTATTCTTATCCGAGTAGCTCAAAAAGCCTTAACCAAATCCCCTATATCAAATTTTATGTTATTCCAGATAGCCATTTGAGGAGAGGTTATGGGAACTAGGATAAGGTGTAATTATCATAGTTGTGCAGAGTTATGCAATAAGTCTAACACCGTTTATTTTAAATTGCTATGTTTAATTTCTTATAACGTGTTATTTACAATACCTCTGGTATGGACTCTTCTGGTAGAAAGTCAACTTCGGTCGCTGCTCTTCAAAAGATTAATTTGTTTTCTATCTTCAAGTAAGAGGATTCTAAGCAACGCTCCTTTTTTTGGTGTATATTTTGGTGGCATTCCCCTGTAGAGGTTTCTGGGCCTGTGGTGAGTCAGTGTGGTTCACATAGACCTTTCAGTCGCCAGTTCTCTTGACAGTGAAATAACCTCATTCTGGTATGACACAACCATGAGGGGGACCATCAAGGCCTATATTGTACCCACTATTTCGCTACGTAACCGGATCTAAGTATATGTGTCATCAATAGAGTGAAACACACCAGCAGCCAATTCCAGTTAGTTGTGCTCCCACCTATTATTAATGAGGGAAAGGTCAAATGTTTTGAACTTCATCTACAACTTTGTATCATCAGTTTTTATTTTATGAACAGATGGTGCACTAAAGAATTTGAGAAACATAAATTCCCTACGGAAAATGGCAACTCATGACAGCCTTATTTCTTAAATGTAGGATAAGAGGCAGTGTCAGAAAAAGCGGCAGTTTGAAATAAGGCCTTCATATTTAGGATTTTATCCAATGTTATTGTGATGGTTATATTACTCCATCAAGTCTACTCCACATGCATCGCAGATTAAGATGAAAGTCAGCTTTACTGAGATACCACAAAGTCATGACTTTCTGGTTGGTGTCGTCAGAAACACTTTATTGTAGCATGTACTGATCAATCCAAAATGGTTGCCCCTTGATAAATATATCCCAAAATATCGTACAGTATGATTATATTGATCCTTATTAGCTGTTTCCTGGTTAATTTGTCTACCGAATATTACATGGCTGCATTACTCCTATCAAGCCACTGGTACTGGTGTGTACTCATGTAAACAATGGGCGGTGATGAAGTACTACCGGTAATTGTATGGGGGTATCCATAAGAGGAATGCGGGAATATCACCATCATTATTCATAATAGAATATTACAAAGGGATTCTCATTGACATTTTCAAAATAAAAAGGGCAGACCCACGGATCTGATGAAAAAACACAGAATATTATACAATACAAATTATATTCTGTGCCCTTGTTCATAGTTTGAATCGAGATCTCCCGGTACACACCAATATTGGACCTGTGCTCCCCACCAGAATAACTCGTCTCTATTCATTGTGCAGTACCATAATATTGCACATACAACTAGCTCCTTGGGCACCCAGTTTACGGAAAGGGTTGTGCTGAGATGGCAGAACTATAGGAGCGAAGAATAAATAGACTTAGCGTGCAACAATTGAATGAACCTTAATTTCACTGTGTGTTCACTTCTATTCTCACAGGGGAGTTGGGGTAGGGATTGCTAACAGAAACCTGTTTTATCTTTATGCATTTGTCTTTCTTAACCGACTAAAGTACAACTTGTTATACCGAATAATAAAACCCTGTGTATCAATGAATAAATAAACTGTATTATGGTCTTATATATGCTTTAGGGACCTTTTAGAGCCTCCACTGTGTATGTGAAATCATGTTGATTAAAACATGCCACAACATTATTCCCTAAATATTAGTCCTAGGTCAAGGGACCTCTTACTAATGTTCTTTGTCTAATGCATATATACAAACAATTCATATGTAGATCAATATAATATAATGATGTCAACCATGTACAATTATGTCAGTAGTGCCTCCCCAGCCATAAATATAAAATCAGCCCACAACCTATAGCTTGCAGTTAGGTCATACTACACACCATAAAATATTAAATGCTGTAAGGCTGTACCAGAGTTTACTGGTAAGGTTCCCCATAAATATCCCTCCATGGGCTCCCACCTCCAGGGCGCGTGTCAGGAATGTAGGATGTCCATGGACCTCCCTGTCATTGATATTTGGTTCCAGCGGCCCCCCGGGTGTCGTCAAGTTTCCCTTTCACCTCTCCATCCAACCCCTGCCCACCCCTATGTGTTCCATAGAGACCAGCAAGAGCCAAGTTGATGCTGCTGGGCCCTATATACACAATATTCCCGCCTTGCTATGCAGGGCATGCAGATTATAAACGTATTAAGGCACTGAGGTGTATAGAATGTATGGGGCTCTACTGTGTGTATAACATGTACTGCAAGCATATAATATTTTGTTCTCCGCCCTATTACACACAGTTACAATGAACTGCCAATTATGTAACAGGACAGTCTCTCACTGTCTTGTGTATAATGTCAGTGGTAGAGGGGCGGCAAAGCACCGGGTAACAGGGTGTGAGCCGCGCATGCGCGTTTCTGGCTTCCGCCTTGCTCGGTGTATAGGAACCATTACAAGCATTGAAGCCGAAGCAAGCAGTACCAGCGTAGAAATTGTGGATTTAAAAATTTGAGGAAGAAGCTGGGACGCTAAGATTAGGCACAGTTGTTAAGGAACCATTACTTCACGTGTTGAGAGAAGTGTGGGAGTGTCAGTTAATTTGTGAACCGTGGACATTAGTTTTGCTGAACCGGGGTGACGCAGGCAAGAGCGGACCAGTCGCCATCTTGTGTGTGACTTGTCAACTAGAGGTACCGGTGATATTCGTCAGACGGCGTGTGTGGGTTTGTTGTGATTCAGATGCCGAAAAAGACTTGTGCAAAGTGTAAACATGAATATGACGGGCGTTCAAACCCAGGTAATGACGTTTGCAGGTCATGTTCAGGGCCTGGAGATGCACACAGAGGTCAAGATGTGCGACAGGAGATTCCTCCCGGATCGAATACAGAGGAAAGTGGTCATAGTTTGCACGGTACAGACCGCGGAGGAGGAGTCAATTCAGAGAACGAAGGTATTTTGGGTACCCGACCAACCTCTAACAAGGATGGACCTGAGGGAGAATCTAGGTCTGGTACAGGGGGGAATTATGGCGATGCTGCGAGTGAATTTGGAGCAGGGGCAGGACAGCTGGTTCGCAGCTCGTCTGAATTAGAGTTGGAGCAGAACAGCGAGCGAGAAACTGTAAAATGTTTGAAGCAGGAACTTGCATATGAAAAGGAGAGGTTAGCTGCCTTTGTGAGTGGTGAGGAGGTATCCAGATTGAGGGCGGAGGTGGCTGCTACGCGTCATAAGTCTATATAGGCTGAGATGAGGAAATTCCATTACGATGAATACGCTGAAAAATACCATCATAAGGTACATCAGCAAGATGAGAAGAAGGGAAACTTGATTGAGCGCTCTATAAAACTTGATCAGGAACGGCAGCAGCAGCGGGATAAACTGTTGGAGGAGGAAAAGAAGGCCAAAATGTCTGAAAAGTCAAAGGGGGGTAGGCCTAAAACTGGGGTGATTCCGGTAGTTAGTGTGGCAGATGCTGGTGAGAAGGCAACGGACCAGGGAGGTGACTCGTCCGATGACACTGACAGTGAGCTGAGTTTACCTGAGGAATCTGATGGTGTTAGTTCTGCAGATGAGGTTCAGAAGGCTTTGTTGGAGCAGTTCAAGAAGGAGCAGAAAAAGAAGGAGTCGAAGAAGGTGCCAAAGAAGCCGAAGAAGGAGGATCCGAAAAAGCCTAAGCCCAAAGAGAAGCCCAAAGCCAAGAAAAAGAAAAAGAAAAAGTCAAAGTCCAAGTCGTCCAGTGAGAGTGATGCTGATTCGTCGAGTGATTCATCTGAGTGTGAGTTGGACTTTAACCTTAAGCGATTGATGCCCAGGAAGGATAAGAATAAGACTTTAAATTATAAAGAGGTCTTATATTATTCCCTGCGAGATATTGAGAATTTGTTACTGAAGGGAGAACCTGTGGCGCCCTACATAGGTCACCTTAGGTTCATGGCGGGGAAAGACTTGAAACAATACAAGTATGAAAGCATCGTACAATATGACGCTGTCGTGAGGGAGGAGGCTGGTGATAAGGGTTTGAAGGCGTTTGGCAAGCGCAGTAGTGATGTGGTTCTGGAAAATTTGGGAAGCGATGCTGTGATGAAAGGGGTAGAGAGAAATTTTAGGGGGGGGAGGGGGGGAAGGGGGCGTGGCAGGGGGTACAACCATCAGTGGGAGGTACGTAACCAGGTGTGTTATCAATGGAATGATGGTAAATGTATGTGGGGTAGTGCTTGTTATAGAAAGCATGTGTGTACCGACTGTGGTGCCCCGGATCATGTCACTGGTAAATGTGTGGGTATGGGAAGGGGGAGGGGGGGTGGCTCGTTACCTGGGAGATAGGGGGGACAGCTGGTGTCTGTAAGTGAAGGTGTGTATGTGTGTGTGTATGTGTGTGGTTTATGGGTTAATGCTATGAGGTTATGTATTAATGTATTAACTAGCATTGTGCTCGCGAAAATGGTGGAATGTTTGATAGGCGAGTTGGGGAGATATGGTGATTTATCTATCAAAGATAAGTGTATTAATGCTTTATGTACTATTGGGGTGATTCAAGCTCGTTTGTGTATTGAATTAAGCTGGGACAATTCTGTTTTTGTCTCCAGGATAAGTAAAGTTATGGAACATGCGAATCGTGTTGATTATTGTAGGTATGTGAATGTAAATGTTCCAAAGAATAATTGTAAGGATGTTGAAATATGTGCCTTGTCTGGGGGTTTGGTTTCAGACTGGATAGCATTGAAGGAATGGCCAGCAAACGAGTGTATGGAGCAGTTCTGTAATAATTCGGGAAGTTTTGAATTGTGTAAGGACGAGTGTTTGCATTTTATTAATGATGAGAGGGTACTGTTAAAGCCATGTGCTATGTTTGTTGAAGTTTGGTCGTCGGGGGTATGGAATGATAATTTGGAATTTATTTTTTCAAGCAGTTTATATGGTTGTAAAATAGCAAATGGAGATATAGATACTGAGTATGACTGTAAGAATTATTTTTCTATTTATAAGAATATAGCAAAAGACTGTATGGATGTTATTGTTCAAGAAGAATTGTCGGAAGGCATTATTAGTATTGTAAATGCTAAGCCTAAATGTATTCATTCTTTAGGAGCTGTGGAGAAAGATGGTGGCAAATCTATTCGTTGCATCACTGACGCCAGTAGGCCTTTGGGGCGTAGTATAAATAATTTTATGTGTGAGGTGGTTGAGAATTTTCAATATGTCGCTCTTAAAGATATAGCTAAGGAGATGACCAAGGATTGTGTAATGTGCATTTTGGACGTTAAAGGTGCTTATCGTAGTATACCGGTATGTGGTGATCAGCGTGAATTACAGGGGTTCAGATGGATGATTGATGGAAAAATGGAATATCTTGTTAATAATAGTCTGGCATTTGGTTTAAAATCAGCGCCTTATTTGTTTACTCAATTTACTATGTTTATTGTTACATCCATGAAAAATAGAGGTTTTTCTAGAGTGTATGGGTATTTGGATGATTTCCTGATTATGGAGGAGTCAATAGAACGTTGTTGGTTTGGTTTGAACACGTTAATCAAATTGTTACGTAGTTTTGGATTTTATATTAATTATAAAAAAGTAATTTCGCCATCTACAAGGGTTAGATATTTGGGTATTGAATTGTCGTCGGTGGATATGAAATTATACTTACCTGATGAAAAATTGATGAAATTACTGAACATGATTGATGAATATTTGACTTTGAAGAATTGTACCAAGAAGGAATTACAGCAATTGGTGGGAGTCTTATCTCACTGCAGCACTATAATCAGAGGTGGCAGAACTTTTTCGCGCAGAGCGATTAATTTAATTAATTCTGTTGAAAATCAAAATGATAAAATTAGCCTTACTGATGTGTTTAGGGATGATTTACAATGGTGGAAATCTTTTTCCTTGATGTTTAATGGTAGTGCTGCTGTTATTAAATTGGATTATCAGAATTGTTTGTCGATTTATGCTGACGCATCTATGTTAGGTTTTGGGGCGTGTTATGATGGGGATTGGTTCTACGGTACATGGACCAATGAAATGGTTAAGGAATTTGATTTTTAAAATCATTTTGAAAAAGGACCTTTGGAAATTTTGAAGAGCTCGGCAGAAAGAGAATTATGGCCTTTACTAGTGTCTTGTGTTAGGTGGGGATCAGGTTGGAAATGCCGAGCTATTCATATATTTACTGATAACACAGCTGTCGAGATTATGTTGAGAACTGGACGATCAAGGAATGTATTGTGTATGCAATGGTTAAGGGAGATATTCTGGTGTAGTTTTGTTTATAATTTTGAGATATTCCCTCATAGGATCTCAAGTGTAGATAATGTTTTTTGTGACGCTTTGTCTAGGGTTGTGGGTGTGAAGGCTAGACAAAAAGCCTTGGAGTATGCAAGTAAAAGGGAATTTTGTTGTTTAACGAGTGGTGTCCATTGTTGTGAAAAATGTGGTTTTCAGTGAATTATGTTTAAATTGGTTTTTTCCGGTTGATTGTAGGTGATGACTTGCTACTGGAAGTTAGACGACTAGAGAGTATGTTTTATGCTGAGAACACGAAAAAAACCAGGAGTGTACAATTAAGACGTTATGAAAAGTTTTGTTTGATGTATGGGTATATGGCTTTTCCTTTAGAATCTATGGTAATGAGGAAATATGTGGCACATCTCAGTAAGGATTTATGTTATTCTTCTATACAACAGTATGTGTCGGCCATTTTGGTGATGGCTAGGATGATGGGTTATCCTGATGAAACAAGAGTGACACTTGGTCTGGTTTGGATTTTGGGAGGTGTCAAACGGAGTAAGGGAACGATGGTGGAATCTTCTAAGTGTTTGTTTCCAGAGGATTTATTAAGGATGAAGGATCTGTTAGATTTAAGGATTTTAGAGGATTTGGTGTTCTGGTTAGCATGTTTGATTATGTTTAGAACATTACTGAGGGGTTCGAATGTATTGATGTCGGACATGTGTATTATGTTTGATGATGTGTGTTTGATGGAGTGGGGAGTTTTGTTTACGGTGCGTAAAACAAAGACTATACAATTCAAAGAACGATTGTTGGAAATACCGGTATCAGAAGTTAAAGGTCACCCCTTGTGTTTGTTATGGGTGTTGAGATTATGTTTGAAATATACCGGTACTAGGTCGGGACTACCTTTGTTGGGGTGGATGGTGAGGGGAGTGTTTATCCCTGCATCTTATAAATGGTTTGTTGATAAATTACAGAGTTTATGTGTAAGGTTGGGTTTGGAAGGTCGGATTGGTACACATAGCTTCAGGCACGGTGGTGCTACAACCTTGTCAATGATTGGTGTGGATCTACCGGAGATATCGAAGAGAGGAGACTGGCAGAGTTTATGTGTATTGAGATATCTGAATAGACCTTTGGTGAATAAGGTAAAAGAAGAGAAATTGTGGAGTGCTAAATTGTTAGATTTTCGGTTATAAACCGGGGGATTTGTTGTTTGGTGTGTTTGGCAGGTCGATTTGGCTCTGTCAAGCCCAAATCAATTGGTTATTATATATTCTATATGTTATTCTATATATATTCATTGTCCAGCTCAATAACGAGTATTATGTAACAGGACAGTCTCTAACTGTCTTGTGTATAATGTCAGTGGTAGAGGGGCGGCAAAGCACCGGGTAACAGGGTGTGAGCCGCGCATGCGCGTTTCTGGCTTCCGCCTTGCTCGGTGTATAGGAACCATTACAAGCATTGAAGCCGAAGCAAGCAGTACCAGCGTAGAAATTGTGGATTTAAAAATTTGTTATTATTGTTGTTGTTAATAAAGTGGCAGGTCGATTTGGCTCTGTCAAGCCCAAATCAATTGGTTATTATATATTCTATATGTTATTCTATATATATTCATTGTCCAGCTCAATAACGAGTATTATACATTGGATATCTGACTATAGACATAACTCATAATCCTCTCACTTACATAACGGTATCCCAGTAAACACAAAACGTTATACAACATTATATAACATTTCTCTATGGCTCTTTATTGTGGCAAAAATGTTATAAAACTAAATGATGTAATAATGCTACCCAGCTAACACAAATACATTATTTTACGTCAAAATAATGTATTAAGCGTTATATATATATAACGTTTTGCAACAATAATGAGCCATAAAGAAAGGTTATATAACGTTGCATAACGTTTTTTGTTTACAGGGTGGGATATCCCTTTATGAAATAGTCAAGCTGTGCCAGGTAGGCACATTCCTTGATGGTTCCTCAGAGACAGTGTAAACATGACCGAGATATCTGACTATCTGCCGGAAACAAGCAGACGCCACTATGGAGTAGGGTGGGCAAGGGGTTGGCGGTCAATGGAAAAACAGTCAATGGAAAAACCTGGCAACGTTGTGTCAACGTCATACATCCCTTTGGTGGCAGGATCACGGGCAAACATATCACATTGGTGGCAGTGCCTTGATAGGGAAACTTGTAAGGCGATCATAGTATACAGACAAACCATTTACTGTTGTATTCTAGTGGCATGCTATTATAGATGCGACATGTAAGGCACAGAACCAGGGAATGTATATATTATGTTAGGGCCATTACCTGGAAACATGCCTCCCCTTTCAAAGACTGTTTCTCATGTTCAAGAATTTATGTTTCTGATTTACCCCGAGGCGATCTATTAACCTGAGGTAATGTCGAACTATAAAACATATAGTATCCCCCTCCTGGTTCTGAACATGTAATGTGCCTACATTGTTATATTACTGTTTGATTTGATTATAGTAGCAAATGGGATTGAACATGAACTGGTGGCTTTAACAGGTTAAAGCATCAATTCCCTGTGATCATCCTTTCTAAGAAATAAGGAAGATGAAACCAGGCAAGTGTTTACAAATTATGACAAAAGGTCAGACACTGGGCAGGCAGGCCCCAGGCACCCCTGACCATGGACACTAATGACCAGTGATTTGTCCAGTTGGGCGGCACATTAGTCAGGTGGTAGGTAACCAAGAAGAAAACACCCACGACCTTTACACTGTTTACAGCGGTCATTGTTTTCTTTTTGTGGCATTTTGTAGGACAGGTCACAGAAACTGGAACATCTGACAATATTTGGCACAGATGAAAATGGCATTATGTATTGCTTATCCAATGCTCATATTACAGCCAATTGTCTGGTTTTAAGCAAAGGAAATGTAAAATGTAGTACAACAATTGGGTTTAGCCTAATGTAAGGACCTGCCATTTGATAGTATGCACAAGGGTGACCGGGGCAACTATGGTATATTATTTCTCATGTACACATACAATGGTTCTAAATGCCCATTCAAATTCCCTAAAGATAACTATAGGTAAAATATTACTCCTTATTCTCCACTCTACCAGTGCTAAGATGGATCAGTGTTGTTTGCCTAATGTACCGGAAATGAGTGTCAGGTGAAAACAATGTGAACCCCAGAGGGAGTTGAATCTGAGGTGACTCAGATGTGGTTCTCTAATGGAAGGCTTTTCCCATACCCCCCTTTACCTACCATGTCAGTTGTAGTCCCTTGCCATCCACATATTACTTCTTACCATCGTTCTACATACATAAACTGCCAACAGCTTTTTGTCCACAGGATTACAAGGGAAGTGGACGATTTCACATGTTTGTTGTCTAGTGATTGTCGGGAAATTACTTTATGTATCTATCACTTTTTTTTATCAATCTGTTTTTTTATAT
Organism: Harmothoe impar; assembly: GCA_947462335.1. Lineage (NCBI taxonomy): Eukaryota > Metazoa > Annelida > Polychaeta > Phyllodocida > Polynoidae > Harmothoe > Harmothoe impar. Next base: position 50,541,213 of record OX381715.1, on the reverse strand, counting down.
TATTTATTTACCAGACTCAGATTCATTTCTCTCAGACAAGAAGGAAAGACCTCAATACTTGGGCAAAAATGAAACGGCCTCCATTGAAACCACAATCAATAGAGCTAAAAATTCTTTACTGATTTTTAAAGAAACATGGTAATTCGTTTATAGTCTTCGCTGATGACTCTTTTTAAGTTCCCTTCACATTCTGCAGATGCATAACCTTCCGAAGGGCACACACTCATGATTTAAATCCAAATATTGTTGCAATGTTGATGGTTGTGGAGATCCTGATTGCCTTTTGCAAGGGTCTGTGGCACACTTGGGCCACGTATAGTATATTCAACGGTCGCCTCCAATCCCAGCTTCAGCTGTGTCTTGTCCATGATAACATGCACTGGAAAAAGGGACCTTATAGTGCACCATGCACTAGGGTCCTTTTTCGCAGACTGTGTTACAAAGAGTCTTTCCATGAACAATTTCTGAGGTTTTTAGTCTTGAATAACTGATGAAATGCCCGAGAGACCAGGACCAATGCATCCCATTTAGAATAATGGAATGGTTTCCACGGCAACCAGAAAGGCCAAAATGGGTCAAGTTTCAATAGAGAAGATTCTATTTTCATTCCAAATATACAATACTATAGTGTTCTGCATTAAAAAGTTTCTTTTAGTATGTTTGGCCTATTTGCCACTCGTTTGCCATCTCTACTAACTAACTAACAGAGAAGAAAGACAGTGCAGCCAAATGAAATAACAATACTATTGTGTCAGATAAGTACACTGACACAATTCATTACAAGCAGTAGCCTTTATGTAGAGGTCTACTCAAGAGTTTTGGAAACACAGCATTGGACACCACAAACATCATGCAGGCAATTACAGTAAATACCCACAGCACTCTCCTATCGACGTGGCATCACACTCTGCTGCATCTCAAATAAGCATAGCACCTCCATGGGAATACCAGAAAGGGCTAGAGACAAAGTTCGAACAGAATTCCAATTACTACAAATAACAGGGGGAAATTCAAAAGAAATGCGACGGATCAACCAGCTTGTACTAGATATAAGTAAACTAGATGCAGTGGGGACAACTGGAAAGTATAGAATGGAATATTCTGATATTAAACATACTGAACGATGCATATGGTTTACACTTTGGTTGAGCAATGCATTACACAAACGCCTGAATTGACCGGAAGAAAATTAATGAATCTTCCCATAAAAAAAACTCTACATGAAAACCTTTGGGCTTGCTTGGAGGGTGACAAAGGTTTCCCCACCTCTTCTTCCTACCATGTCATTCATTATTTTGTCTTTTTTCTCTTTACATTCCTGTTTACTGAACCAGCATACCTAATATGAGGTGTCATTCTGGGACCTAGGGATGACATGTAAAAACAGTAGCAGAGGATAGGGTTAGTATACTTTGAATGGGGAATATGGAAAAGAAAGATTATGAATGCTTGGTTTGGGAGCTCGTCACACCAGACAGGTGGATAAAGGTGTGTGATGGTTAGTTCCCAGGTGTGTTCAATGAGATGATGCAGAACCTTGTCTTTAATCCATCTGGAAAATTCAGACATACATTTGAAGGCCACTCAAAAAAAGATTGTTTCTCATCACCCGGCAGTGAAAAATATGACGAGGGCGTTTCTTATTTTAATCTTCTTATTTTTACTGAGGTCTAAAATGCTAAGTGAAATTAAGAATTTTCGCAAATGATTTTTACATTTCAGTAATTAATAATTTCCTAGCTCACTGCATTGTTGACAGTGCAGGCTTTAATTTGATACCAAATATGCCAATATTTGTCCACTTTTTAACATATTTTTCATTTAAAGAAAAAGTTTTCCCCAAATCTTAAATTCTCATGTGCGGTGATGAGAACCCAGGTTATTCTTTTGAGTGGCCTTATATAGATACATTGTCCTAATTGGCTCATGTAAATCTATGTCACATTTGAATCATTTGAATCATTTCTATATTAAAGTGGCTTATATTGCTTCCAACTCCTAAGAAGCAGCCTTCAAGTAGTTGTCACACCCTAATCACTAGACCTATTCGCTTTATCAATACAGGCCATGTAGGGACACTAGAGAAGAAGCCAATGACTAGTATTCTGCTACTGTAGAGATACAGCACACTCAAGGGCATAAAGGGCCTTGTTGATGAGGCCAATAGCGAGGCTGGTGGATAACAGGGCAATGTCTCCCAGAAGGTCAATAAGTATTGCTCCTGTAGTTGGTACTTCAGATGTGGCCCCCCTTCCAGAACTTCATTTGGCAACCTCTTAAGGGGCAATGGCACATTGTCATTACACATCTGCACTTGTACATATGGTAATGAGGGCACTTAGGAACCAGGTGGTAATGGTTAAGTTAACAGGTGTCATTATACCTGTACGTTATTTCCGAAAATCATTTCATGGATAAAAATTCAAAAAAGTATGTAGGCTGTTTTGACATGTATATAGCAAGTGACGGGTGAGGACTTTGGATGTACCAGTCCATAAAACATGAAGCAGTATAAGCTCGATACACATGGGAAATCACTAGGAAAAACATACAGATGTGATCATCAGGACTTTTGATGGATATTCTACAATCAAAAACACCAGCTTTAAGTATATTTAGTATTGTAGATAAAAATATTATGACCTTGTAGTATAGATTTTTCACTATGATAACATTGATTAATCTCTGCACTTAAATTAATCATGACATTGCTCTTCCTCCCCATAAGTCATTTAAAGATATGGTCAGATGGTCAAGGAACCTGTGTGTGTTCTGTCAGTACCAAGCAACAAAGGCAGTTTGGTTGGTTGGCTTCATAGCTTCGCAGTATGTTCTCCCCTGTGTGGATAGTGCTGTGTCTCTGTATTTGTCTCTCTATACGTTTCTACCTGCAGAGATTTAGAAAATTGAGGAGTATTTTTGTGACATTTTATGACCATTATTTTATTACAGTGCTTCTTACGATCTCAAGTTAAGGATGAATGGTATTATGCATGAAAATCAAAATTAAAGAGAGAGATTTAACTTTGAGACGACAAGTTACATTGAACTTTGTCAATCAAAGCATAACAGTTACTATTAACAATAGTTGTCGGTAATGAGGCAATCCCAGAAACTACCTGTATACCCCTATCCCATACTTTATAATGGAGAGGATGGAACACTGATGAATAGGGCCAAACCTAGTGGTGCCCTCCAGCAGGTATCAAATCTTGAAGACGGCCACTTCCATTTCTGCTTCTTAAACCTGAAGTGCAATCAATGCGGCCTTCCCATCATCAGTGCGACTCCGATGGCCATTCTTTTGAGTGGAAATCAGAGAACAAGCATTGTTCACATTGATTGCATACCGGGGGATGAGGGGAAGTGGGTATGCACAAAAGGGGAAATCCATTTGTAGGAATGAACCCTTCATAATGCTACAGGTTAACTAGATAGAAGCACCATAGGCACCTTGAAGAGGCATGTCTATTTGAATCACGATCAAAACATGAAAGGCAGCATATTTTGTGCAAATATAACGTTTCCAATGCGTACACATGGTACACGTATCCCTAGGCCTGATAAAGGGTTTGGCCCTAAGTATAGGTCTTGCCTATGTATTTAGTATGTATCACTCAACTGGCAATCTTTATATATGGTACGTTGTAAGATAGGCTTGCAAATTTATTGTGAGAGAAAGCTTTAGCGGAGCCTCCCCCAAGCAGAGTAAGCACCATGGATGACATGCTTAAGGGCAACACCACCATATGAATTATCCATGAAGCATTTATGTGACCTTTTTGCTGACAATAATTGCCATGTGTTGTTGCAGGCTCTACCTCGGATCTGGTCCCTAACTCTTGTATCAGTGTGTATCAATACAGTATAGCTTAGGGGCCTTTATAATGAAAAGCCAACACATGCTAGGGCTAGTATGATCTCCACAGATAAGTGAAAAGTGGTCAAAAGGTCCATGGATGGAGAGGAAAAGTAAGCTATCTGTCCTTTGTCCATGGACGGATGGGTAAAATGTAATGTTTTGCCTGCAGTGGAAATACATTTCCTTATCCCTAGCCATCAAATCCTATCCAAGTAATCAGCCATGTATTAACGCGAGCTGAAATGAGAGAGCCAGCTCCCATGGGGGATTTTCAGTACCAGTGTTTGCCACCAGGGGGCATCACAATGGCAAAATAACGACATATCTTGATGCAAAATAATCATGTTACCCGCCCTCAGAATACCAGCCTTCGGGAGGTTTTTTAGTTCTGGGTTTGGCCACTAGGGAGCATCAGAATGGCAAAATAGTGGAAAATAGACCACAAATACTGTAAAGTATTATATGTGACCTTGACTGGGAATATGGGTCTTATTGGTCCAAATATGTGATTTAGGCAGCGAAAATGTACCTCATGGGTCCCTGCCTAAACCATCAGAAAATGATGTATAATCAATGCGGGGGAGCAAAACTGTGAGTAGATTTCCTACATAATGCTCATAGATCAGCAAATAATTGTCCGATCCCCACAATTTTAACAGTTTTGAAAACCTTGGGGCATCGTGTTTGAGGGCCACGTGATCAATTCAGCAAAAAGTAGAGATTATTCCCTTTCAAACGCTGCAAATCCCGAGTCAATCGGACCAGCGGTTGCTGAAATATCGCGATTTGAAGTTTTCGGGTGGGAAGTGAATATTCTTCCCTTCTTTATTGGTGCAGAACACATTAAATTGTATCTCGCAAACCGTTAGGCTTAGAGACATGGGAGTGGGTGCAAATTGAAGCCTGTCACAAGGGCTATCAGTCAGGGGGGGGGGGTGTCAGGCAGGAGTTGGGAGCTTGACCCTCCAGCCCAAACCTATTTTCGGCCATCCAACTATTACAAACTGCAGGCAATTTGACCCTTTGGTCCATCAAACAGAATTGAGTCAAGCCAGGGCTAAACTTGAAGAGCCTCAAAAGGCTCTTTGGCAGGAGAACAAGTATCCCTTATGTTTGGGTACAGACCTATGGATCAGCGAATAATGACCCGAATCCCATAATAGAAATGGTTTTGGAGAGCCAAGACAGTCTGCTTTGAGAATAAAACAAAACCCGAAAATCGATATTTGGACGCATAAGGTACATATTGGATTCAAAGGTTTAGGTTTATTCTCAAAGCAAACGGTCTTGGCTTTTAAAAAACACTCCTATTCTGGGAACCTGGTCATTATATGCTGACCTATGACTCAACATATGGCGCATCGTGACGACTGGATGGCTGACTGGGAGGGGTTTGGCAGACGGAAGGGTAAATTTCTCCCTGCAGTTTACCGTAGAGTGATAGCCACATGCTGCCTCAGCCCCCCACCCCCCGCTCCTGCCCCCCCCCCCTCTCCACTTAAATATGCCACCAGTCCTATGTCTCTAAGACAATCGGTTCACAAGATAGAAATTGATATGTTCTTGTCCAATAAAGATTGCAAAGATTATTCGCCTCATCCGCAAAACTTCAAATCAAGATATTTCAGCAACCACTGGTCCGATTGTCTCGGGACTCAAAGCATTGGAAAGCAAATATTGTCTACTGTCTGATGAAATGATCACATAGCCTATAAACGTGATGTCTTAAGCTTTCTAAAACCGTTTGAATTGCGGGAATTGGACAATTATTGGCTAATCTATGAGTCAATATGTGAATGTTATAAACTTTTTTTCGGTCCGCAATCTTTAAACATCATTTTCTGATGGTTGGGACTCAGAGAAATAAGACTCGTTTTCCTAGTCAGTGCCACATATTTGGACAATACAGTAGTAGTAGAGTAGTAGTATAAGTAGCAGTAGTAGTAGTAGTAGTAAAGAAATATTCTATTTTTGATGGTAAGGTCCTATATTTGGAATGTAATTGGAACATTTCCTATGGGAAATTGGCATATATGCCACTTTCTGGTTGCCGTGGGATACGGCCCCAGCCCCACCTTGGGGGAAAGATACCAAAAGATCTCCGGCTATGGGCCTTTGCCTTTATTTCATGGTTTTTACTCTTCAAAATATGTTTAATTACATATAAATGGCCCTAATAATTTGAACAAATAATTTGAACAAATGATGACGTCACAAGCCATGGGATATGGGAACACCGTTTCCCATGGGGGGCATGGGATACAGGATTTCTAGTACTTAAGCATAGTGGTCATCGTATCCACCATGAAATAAGGTGCTAGCAGTCATGCTAGCAGCCAATCGGATGATGGACATACAGAAATCGAAAAGGAACGAGAGAAAAGAAAGAGTTATGAGGATTATCATAGTTTTTCTCTCTGGCTTGGGTTGGGATATATAAATATGGCCCGGGGGGTATCGTAATGATGGAAAATAAACAAAACGCCATCCCATCATAGGCAGCAGTACTATTTACACAATTCGCTGTGATCCGCTACACTGCAGGCAAATGACTCCTAAATCTGTGCTTCACAAAATAGAATGAGGTAGGAGGCAGATTTAGGTATTTGGGGACCTGGGCATTGGCCTGAGGCACACCAATCAGCCAGGATAGGACAGCAGACAATGGCCTGCATAGAGGTGTGGTACAATGATGAATAAAATATAGGACTGTCCCCCTACTCATTGGGACCTATATACATACTTGTAGCGTGATGGGGTGGGTATTAGTCTTTGAGGGTGAGGTGTGTATGAGTGAATTCAGTAAAATAATTAGAAGTGCATGCTTTATAGGCACTTATTAACATGAGATGGGGAGCACAGGATGGAAGAGCAACAACAATAATAATAGTAAAAATGGGAAAGGGGTTGAGTGCAGTCTGGACTAAGCTCCAATTTTGCAGATCAGCTTGAATAACATGGTTTAGTATAGAGTTTACCTAATCACTTCAAAGTGGGAATGAAAGTTATGTCATGATATAACTAATTTATAGAAATATGCGTTTACTTTTTACTATTCTCAAACAGAGTATTGACACTTATCATGGTTATTATAGTTCAGGCAACCACAGTGCAAGTATAAATGAGCGAGTTGCTTTTGAAGCATTGGCAGCATTGTTGCTGTTGTAAATGAATTGTAATGAGAACGTTATAATCTCGTTATAATGGTAAAGAACTTCTTGTCATAAGCATCATGGATTCCTATTCACTACATATCTAGTCACTAGTACTGATTATAAGGGCCTTTGCTTATAAGGAACACTTTTGCCCTCCACTGTAGTATGCGTATAGCACTTATCACATACCTGTTCCACTATATCAGACACCAGTTAGGAAGGCCCTAGGAGAGGTCCTGGATGTAGTTGATGGAGGGTCACTATCCTCAGACCTGCTGGTCCTAGACCACTCAGGCCCGGGCGTCTAGAAGATAGATCTGGGACCATATGGTGGCAGTCCAATGTGAGTGATGTAGTGTGGGAGCTGTATAGAGATTGGTGGCAGGAGTCAGGAAATGGAGTAGAAAATGGTCATTTGGTGTCACAGCTGTAGTGCCATGATTCATGTAATACGGTGCTGTATAGAGGGATTAGCAGTGTATTGTTTATATGTGGTGAAAGGTACATACACCCAAAGCAGATTTTTGCTGTTTTTGGCTGCTGAGTAATGACATCAGCTTTCCAAATCTAAAGGAATTTTGAAGATGATTTTTTGACATAGAAGTGAAGTAATGTCAATTTAAGTGGTAATGATTTAATGGAAACGTTTGAAAACCTACGTGGGCAAATTCACCTCAAGTATACAGTCTCATGGCATTTAGGTACATGATTGAGGGATAGAGCTGCCCATCGTAAATACAGCAGTTCAAAACAAAGACTAATGCTACACAGTGGGCATCAAGCCCAATGTTGCGATGAAACACCTCTTATTGGAGGCCTCTTCAACATCTAACCAGATTATACAGCTAAGATGATTGTTGATGAGGGAGTCTGAGAAAGTTGACATGCAATGGAAGTGAACGGATAAAAGGGAATGTCAATTATGGAGTTAAAATACCGTTCTAGTATGAATCGGAGAGACCAAGCATAAACAGAATTCATAGTCACCGTTTTTGTCTATGAATGCAGATTTCCCTTTCTTGCTTCCCCATTAAAAATTGACCTTCTGATCTCATGTGGCATAACTGTCTCAGCGTTCAGTGCAGTGTGTCACGAGCTCACCGACCCAAATCACAGTACCATGTTCTGGTTATCAATATATGCCCATCTCCTGTTGCTTAGGCAAAAGAAGAAGAAGGTTTGTTTCAGGTCACCCAACCGACCCTATCAAAACAGGGCGGACCCTGCTTTTTTTAATGCAATTTTGAAAGTTTTATATGTTTACACTCTTATTGGGTCAGTTTTAGGTTTACAAAAACTTTGAATGAATCTTCCCATTTTTACACTTTCTTTGTTCAATCAAAGGTATCGTAGAGGGCTGTAAAAAAAGTTTAATTTTTTTTTTTAATTCCGACCTACCGACCCTAGACAATCTGCCCATGTCACCTGAAACAAACCTTTTTTCATATTTGGCCTTAGACAATACAATATACTACGTTCCACCCAGGTCCTCTGGATATCAGACTGTACTACTGTCTACCCCTTGTACTACTGTCTACCCCTTCGACTACGTGTGCTTTACCATTCACCTATATGCAACCCTACTTAGAACTGCATACCCCCCTAACTTAATGACCAATCCAGCTATACAATACCAATATTCCTTGCCTACTGCTTACATATACAATTAGTCTTTTGGAGGCATCTCTGCAGTCAGCGCATTGCCATTCACCCCGAAGGACACAGCTCTATATTCCATGTACCTATCCTTCTCAGCAATATGACCACTTATGAATAGAAAGAGAATCTATTCCACAAAACTATAAGAGTGGGAACCTATTCCCACAAACCAATCAGGCAAATGTAAAACCAATGATATCTCATTTTACGGATCCAGACTCTAATCATCAATTTCCCCATGGATGTCTCTTTCAAGGTATGCATTAGGCTTCTAGTAGCTGTAAGAAGTGAGACAAAGCCTCACCAAAAGACAAAAAGAGGGGAGAATAATAATTATGCTAATCTTCTAATACCCCAACACTGCCAGAGCAATATGAAATATTAACAAAATTAACATAAACTTCTTATATCCCTTAAATATTGACTATTTCTCACCTTGTCCATCCCCTCCTGTATGAGATCAAAGTTGACCAAACCTAGACTTAAGTATGGCAATATGGTAGTTGTAAGAGTGTAAGGCATGTGTTAGATAGGCTACACCTGGACACGGCTCTTCCATATACCCACTGCCCCACAGGGTCAATATTGATGCAATAATGGTTGATTGTGAAAGAACGTGTGAGGTATATCTGGCAATAATGCACGAGCCGAAGGCGAGTGCATTATTAGACAGATATACCTCACAAGTTCTTTCACAATCAACCAATAATGCATTTATACCACTATTTCTTCAAATATGTGGCCATTTAACGTGTCAGACCTACCTTTTTCAATTGTCCATTTTGTCTCGCGGATCGATTGGCAGACTCGCCGAGCGCCATGCTTCTCCCAGCGGTACATCGTCCGGTCAATGCATGTTGAATAACATGAAAATATGGCCAATTGAGACCATCACAGGGTTAATCCTTCAGTCCTAGACATGTTTAAAGCTCCTTGTTGATGATCCCGTACAGTATTAGCCTTTTAATGGCGTAAATTCCTCACATTTCGACATTTTGCGAAGGCCGTCAGCCTGGTTAGATTTGTAAACAGCGGGACGCGTGTGATCACGTGACAGACTGACCTAGTTTCCGCGGCCTGGCTTCGATCAGCTGATCGTCCTCCGCCCGCCCCAAATACAACTCTAACCGGGCTGGCACCATGCACAAAATGTCTGATTATTAGGATTTTACGCAATTAAAAGGTTATTTCTACACGGGAACATCAAGAAGGAGCTCTAAGCGTGTACCGGATTGAAGGATTAACCCTGTCATGGTCTAATTTCGCTACATTTGGATGTTATTCACTACCTATTTGGTAGCACTGGGAGAATCATGGCGACAGGGTAGGTTAGTATTGGCTTCCTACCGGCAATAGCTAAGTCGTCTCCGTGGCGCATGAGGTTAGGCGCTCGCGTTTGGCTTCCGCGGCCGTGGTTCGCAACCCGGACGATTCACTCTAATTTCGTAGCCAAAATGGCTATGCATTTCTTTCAAGAGGTTGTTAAAATATATAGAGACGTCTTGGTGTAAAAAATTAATTCTGAGCGTGCGTATATCCTGAGATAACCGCACGGCAAATATCCACTCTCGGCACGGGAAACGCCAGAATCGTGGTATAAGAGGTGTTATACACCGAATCGATGACCAGTGGGCAATGGGTATGTGGAAGGACCCTGGCCAGGTGTAGTCTATCTGACTTAACCCTCAGGTATGCAATATAGCCAAGGTGCTTATCCTTTGTCTTAGCCCTCCACCGTGGGTTAATTACTAATATGTGCCTGGTGTATAAGTCTGCCAAGATGTTTAGTCAATAGTAACTGCCCTGTCCTCCTGCACCACATGTCCCCCACATCAGGACCAGCATCCTATCAGATGAAGAGAACCAGGTGGGAGAGGAATGATTAGCGTTGGCAGGAAGCAGGCCTTGTGATTGAGAAGGACTGAAGGACTGTTGGTTTTGACATAGGCCAGAAAGCAGGTTTGGAGTATTGTCTTTATCATGATGCTAGGAAGGTTCCTATCGACTGAGGCAGGCATCCTCTATGAAAATGTTACCAAGGGCAAGGTAGCCATGGATAACAGTTAGATGATGCTTTAAATTTGTTTGCCCAAGGAATCTTTCTCTCGGGAACTCCCCCCTCCCCCATCGGTCTATTGAAACACTAGAGATATGATGCAGCATAAAAAACATTAAATCCCGCATAATAATCTTTTGAATTGCAAGATTTGAGATCTGCTACTCAGATCTGCCATTCACTTCTCCATGTTACCCACTTCTTCATCGGTTCACTTCTCTGTGGTACCTAGGCCGAAAGAAAAATTTACACCTTTTTGGGTAAATTTTAGGTTTACAAATATCGTAGAGGGACTGTAAAAAAAAGTTTTAAAAAATATGAAAATCCGACCTACCTACCCTAGACTTTCTTCCCATGTTACCTGAAACAAACCTTTTTTTTATTTGTCCTTACTTCTGCAGTACTTATTCCTGCCAGTAAACACAAAGACTGGGCCTGCGCTGCCGACCAAAAAGACTTGAGTATATTCATTGTGCAGAACCATAATACATCACCAACAACTGCCTCCTCCAGCACTCATTGTATGGAAAGGGTTATGCTGAGATACCAGAACTGTAGGAGAAAAGAATTAATAGACTTAGGCCCAGAAAAAAGGTTTGTTTCAGGTCACCCAACCGACCCTATCAAAACAGGGCCGACCCTACATTTTTGATGCAAGTTTGAATAAAGTGTTGCATGTTTACCCTTTTTTGGTCAATTTTAGGCTATTCAAAAACGTTGGCTAGTACATTCATGTTAGAAAGAAAATAAACGAATAAATTTAAAAATCCGACCTACCAACCCTACATTTTCCTCCAATGTTACCTTAAACAAACCACTTTATTTTTGGCCTTAGTGTACAGCAATTGAATATCCTCAATACCACTGTGTGTTCAACTCTATTCTCACTGGGGAGTTCCGCACAGCTGAGGAAAGGCCTGCTAACAAAACACCCTTTACTTTTCTTCATTTTCCTTTCTATACTGACAAAAGTATTACTTATCATACAGGGGTTTTAAAATAAAAAGTTGGATATTGAGTGGAATTGTGGCCACATATATGTGTATGGATGACTTTTAGAGCCTTCAATGTATATCACAATTATTCCCCAGATAGTATACCTAGGTTAAGTGACTTCTCACTAGTGTTCTCTGGCCAAAGTATATATAAGAACAATCTTTACATCTGGTAATCAATATAAGGGGTCAACCATGTTCAATAAATCCAGTATCGCCTCCCCACTGTGAAAAGAATCAGCCTAGAATACACACCATAGAATATTAAATACCTTAAATCTGTACTGAGTTTATTGGTGACGCTCCTCATTAACACCACCTCGCGAGGGCTCCCACCTCCAGGGTGTCAGGAATGTAGGATGCCCATGGATCTCCCTTTCATTGATATTTGGTTCTAGTCGTCAAGTTTCACTTTCACCTCTCCATCCCACCCCTGCCCACCCCTATGTGTTCCATAGAGGCCGGTGAGAGCAGAGGATCTGTCGTTGGGTCCGACAAAATCGTCCTGCCTTGCCTTGCACGGGCTTGCAGATTATGTTATGAACTTTCTGACCTATTTCAAGATTACAATTATAGCTAATTATGAACCATTTACAGACTGGATGTCTCACTATGAGAATTCAGTGCTAACTGCTACAATAGTATTTCATTAATTTAACAAGTCTGAACAAGCAGACACCACTATGGAGCAGGATGGGGCAAAGGAAATGAGGAAATGTTCAACGGAAAAGTCTAATAATGTTCTGCCAATGTCTTACATCCCTTTGGTCGCAGGATCACAGGCAAACATAACAGTGCCAGCTCATGGCAGTGCCTTGATGGGGAATCTAGTACTTGTCATCATCTATAGCATAAACATCGGACACTGTTTGGCACTAATGGAAGTGGCAGAGTATACTGCTTATCTAATAATCATATTACAGTCAATTGTCTGATCGTATAGGCAAACATAAGAAAGTGAAATACAAAATGTGGGCTTTTCCTAATGTTTCCTAACATTCAATTGTATGCACTTGGGTGAAAAAAAAAGTCACAGGTGGGGCTCCACTAACCGATTTTATTCATAAATCAGGGCTATTCTCACGAATCTGACTCACCTATATACCATAGCAATTACATACCTTAAGCAGGGAGATACTATAGGCCCTGCTATAGGTTTATGTTTGTAAATAATGTTTATGTTTATAAACAAGTGGGAAATAGAATTGCCAAGGCTATACAATACGGCTAAGGTCCCGATTTAGGTCCCGATTTAGGTCCCGACTGTACAACGCAGAATGATTTTTGGTCCCCGATCCCATATCTAACAGGATTGATTTTGATTTTTATCTGAACTGTGCAATCTCTAGACATATGTCTTAACATAATAAAAATGTATACATAATACATATGATGTAAATATAAACAAATGCCAATACTTTAATTCTGATCTGTTCGTCTCCCTAATACATGGGATAGCTAGGGGTACAGGGGTATGATCGGATCGTGAGAATTGACCAGAAAATCGGCTAGTGGAGCCCCAGCATACTCTCATATATACCGATGCAATGTGTGTGCCCATTCAAAGTCAATGTATAGATACTTATGTGGCAATAAGTATTATGTCTTTCTCTTTTCTCTAACGGTGCTGAGTGAAGCGGACCAGTGACGTTAGCCTAATGTCCTTTGTCGGATATAATGGGTACACCAGAAAGGGTTTCATGACATGAAAAATTGAATTTTTAGGAAAAATTGTTACAAAATAATTCTTGCATTTACTTATTCCTGCTCTATACCTTTTTCATTTTTCAAATGCTAGGGGGCACAGGTGTAATCGCACACTGACTACGTACCATTTACCTCGCTTGGTGAGCTGCAATGCTTGAGAACCATAATTTCCTAGGAATGACTGATGATGGTGCATATTTTGTCAGCCCCGGGTGCCTCCCTTCTCCAACAATGGAGACCCTCAAAAGCTACAATTATTGCTCCTGGTGCCAAATGTCATCTGTCTGCTCCCATTCTTGTCTAACATCCTCAGATTCATTTCCCTCAGACAAAATAGTAAGGATCTCAATGGTTGAGCAAAAATGATATGGGCTTTATTGTTCTCGGCACCTTTCTAAAACCACAGTCAACAGAATTAGAAATCCTGGACTGACATTGTAAGAAACAATCAGAGTAATTCGCTTGTAGGCTTCTCTAGTGATTCCTTAATCAGCTTTGAGCTGCCTTCGCTTTTGTGCAGATGTATAACCTCCAAAATAATGCACACTTTAAATTCAACTCTTGCATCAAATCCGAATAGTGTTGCATTGGAAGTAGATTGTCTGGTGCATCTTTGACATACATGGCTACATGCATACAGTTTTCAAGGGTCGCTTCTCATCCTAGCTGTGTTCTGGAGAGTGAGAGTTGTGTCCTTTTAGAGAAAATTTAACTTTATTGCCAGAAAAGTATCATACTTCATAGTCATAACAACATGGTTTCTTTTTTGATTGTGTCATATAGAGTATCTCCATCATCAGTCCCGTGATAATTGCGCCATTACTGTCATCCATAAACTAAAATAATGCTTTGCCCATCTTTATCTGTGATATCGAATGAAAGGGTGTTTGATACTGGAGAAGGGTTACATTAGCTTTTCATTGTGTGCAGATTATGGGTTGTTGTGAGATTAGGGAGACTCCTCAAACTGTAGTATGAACTATTCTCAAGATACAAGGACGCTTGTGGTTTAATCCATTACTAAATATGGAGAACTAGCTTATGGACTATGGATCATTGTAGCACAAAACAAATCTCAATGCAACCAAATGAAATCACAATATTACTGTGCCGCCTGTATAGAATGCAACACCCTCTTGTATTAAAGTTATTTATTTTGCTTCATTCATATCCCAGTTCCTAAGAAGCAGCCTTCAAGTAGTTGTCAACCCCTGATCACTAGACCTATTCCCTTTATCAATACGGGCCATGTAGGGACACTAGAGAAGAAGCCAATGACTAGTATTCTGCGACTGTAGAGATACAGCACACTCAAGGGCATAAATGGCCTTGTCCATGAGGCCAATCGCGAGGCTGGGGGATAACAGGGCAATGTCTCCCAGAAGGTCAATAAGTATTGCTCCTGTAGTTGGTACTTCAGATGTGGCCCCTGTTCCAGAACTTCATTTGGCAACCTCTTAAGGGGCAATGGTACATTGTTATTACACATCTGCAATTGTCCAGGAAACAAGTGGTAATATTCAACAGGTGTCATTATGTAGGCTTTTGTGACATGCATATAGCAAGGAAGAGATAATTGGGATATACAGTGTGTGATGTGTCTGTCTGTCCAAGCAGCGTAAGCCATTTGATTGGTTGGTTCATTGTGTGTCTGTATTTGTCTTCATATTTGTTTCTACTATACAGCCAAAAATAATTTTCTTATTTCAAGAAACTAAGATAGATTAACTCGCCTGGCGGACAAATGACTAGACTTAGACTTAGACAATGCAGCAGCTGCACATTTGGCCAAATAATGATGTCATCTATACGCTGCATGAGGAAAGCCCACGGTTCTACCCTCTAATAGCACACACTTTCTTACTTATGTCAGAATAAATTATTGTGGCCTAACACCAAGACTAGAAGTTATAATGAAAATAGGGTGGTGTTTTCCTTTAAATAGATCTAACCTTTAGCAAGGTATACTGAATGTGTCCACCAAGGCAAAATTATTAACAATGGTTTGTAAAGAGACAATCCTAGAGAATACCCTGTCCATCCCTATCCCATGCTTCATAATGGAGAGGGTGGAACATTAGTCGGGAGGCCCAACACTCTAGTGGCACCCTCCTGGTGCCAATTCTTTGTACTAAAGGCAGCCATTTCCATTTGCGCTTCTAAACCAGAAGTGCAATCGATGTGGCCTTCTGGTCTTCAGTTAAATGTGTTGGCAAATTGTTTTGAGTGGACATCAGAGAACAGGCTTTAGTGGGGGAGGAAGGGAAGTAGGTAGCAGGTATGCATGAGAGGAAAAATCTGTTTGTAGGAATTTTCTTAAGAGCTATTCAGGATGCTACAGATGACCTATATATAGGAACACCTGAGGTATGTCTGGTATGTACTATCACAAAACTATTGGTTTATTCTAATTCAATTCTCATGAGGATTTTAGCTTTCGAATCCTGATAAAAACATGAAAAACAGCACCTCATGCGACATGATTCCGTTTTGGGCAAAGATTATTTCAACTTTTCAATGAAAATCAACAGTATAGAAACCAGATCAGATGTCCATGCGCCATCACTGAGGCTACCCAAGCAGTCGGCTCGTATTTTCAGCTGTCATGTAGAATAAATAGAAGACTTAACAGATTTATAGTTAAAGAAACCCTGAGCAGAGCATCGCCCTAGCAGGATGCGCATCACCATACTTTCGTATAAATGATCAATGAGGCATTTATGTGACCTTTTGCTGACAATAATCACCATCTGTTGTAGCAGGTCCTACTACAGACCTGATATCCTAACACTGTATCAGTGTGCGTGGATACAGAATAGCTGAACCTTTATGATGGATAGCAAACCCATACTAGGGTTGGTATTTTCTCCACAGAAAACTACTTTGCCTTTGCTAGATCAATACAGCTACAGTATGAAACAGATTAATCAGCCATGAAAAGATAGCAAGGTTGACCAAATGAAGTTAGATAATTGGATGCATATTTGCCAGGAACAATCAGAGGAAGCCTAAATTGTCTCATTTCTGATACAGTATCCTAAATGAACCATTTGCCAACTGCAAATTGCAAGAGATCAATTGTATCTTGTTTATACACCAGAGTAGACATCACCAATGGCCACCAGAGGCAATAGACGCCCCATAAGCTATATCATTTATACATAGGACATGATTGTGTTTTATATCTTATTGTCAGCAATATGTCAGTTTGTCACCCACTTTATCGGGATCGCATATTGAATGAACTTGCTAACCGAGTGCATGGTGCTCAGGCCAAAAAGAAGGTGTGTTTCAGGTTACATAGTCTGAAAATCTTTGTAGGGTAGGTCGGTTTTTTTTGGGGTCTTTTTAAACTTTGGCCTGAAAAGTAGCCAAAAACTGACTCACAAACTTTACCGCCGACTCTCCGACAATTATTTAAACTATAAATTTATTTTTTTCAAAACCGGATAACAATTTCTAGTATATATATACTGATCAGTACCATCTATGATCCTACTCATAAACTTTATAGCCTAACTGTATCTTGTTTATATGTTCCTGCTATCTATTTCCGTAGAACGTGTTTGTATTACATGAGATATGTCAATAAATCTATTTTTTAAAGAAATGCACAGTGCAATTATAAAATACAATTTTAATTTGAAGTAATAAGCCGCTTTTGGTGATTTTAATGTCAGATTCATATGAATATTCAATGCTCTCTTGAATATCATGGTATGGTATAGAGTGTACTCAATGACTTAAAGGGTGTCCACAAATTACGTTTTGATATCTAGATAGACCATTAATTTTTATCTAAAGATGAATTTGATAACGAGAAATCAATACAGGTATGCAGCACTGCTAATAGTTCAGGCAACCCCAGTTGGAGCAGAACTAGGCTAGCTGCATGCTTTGGAAGAATAAGCGGATGATGGTCTATTTAATTAGCATTGTTGCAACAAACTGTATGGAAGGTAATTAGTGGCAGAGATAAGACACCACCCTGCATGATAAATACCAGATAAATAAACTATTAATAGGGGGAATCGACATATAATACCTTCACAGAGAAAAGAAACAGCGTCAAAGGGAGTCCAGGTTGCCTCCAGAACGACTCCCCTCTCTAGGGGAGTCCAGGTCGCCTAAGGGAACCTAGGTGACTCTCTAGATAACCTGAGGGAGTTATCTGCGGGAGGCATATAGCTCTTTGGGTCATATGACTCCCCCAAGTGACTCCCTTAGGTCAGGCAAAGAGTCACCTAGGCTCCCTTTAACGACCTGGACTCCCCTAAACAGGGGAGTCACTCTGGAGGCAACCTGGACCTGTGTCATTCACTTGCATATGAGTCAGAAATCCGAAAAATGCCCCAATTTTGGTCCCTATTGTGGATCACAACAAAATTTAGGCAAACTCAATTCACCTTTATACAAGTTCATTTTATCAAAAGACATGTATCTCAGGTCCCAGAATCCACTTGAGGGAGAGCTTATCTCCCAGGGGGTCAGTTTTTATTTACCATCGAACAGAACCCAGAGTTATCGTTACGGACTTTCGATCAAAAATACCAAACCATGTGTAAAACTGTAAATAAACACTACGGTAACTTCTAATCTGGTACACATGTTGCCACAATATGTATGATTAGGCAAGCCGAGTTTGAAAACCATAGACCAAAAACTTTTTTTTTTAAGAGGCGACAAACTCTGCAAGACGCGTGGATTTTGGTGAAATTTAAAGATAAAAATGCCAACTTTACTCTAATTTCTTTTAAAAATGCTCTATTTATCATTAAATTTGCTGTGTGTTATCTTCAACATGTCTACTATCAATATCAGGCTTAGTTTTGCATATGTGAAGACTCTGTGTGTGTTAGTACAACAAGCCATATTCATGGAGTTTCCGTTACGGACTTTCCGGTTTTTGGTAGTACTTGGATAACAGAGGCTCCAAATAATTTTGAAATACCACAAAAGCACCTGTTCACCCTCATTACATGACACAACCATGTCCTGTATTAGAATGAATAACATTAACCATCATACTATGGTTATTAGCAGAATAGTAAGGCAATTACCAGGAGGTACACGAGTCCAGGAAAACCAGAGTTTTCGTTACGGACTTTCCGGAATTGGAAGCTCATAGCACAATAGGTATCACACATCTCAAACATCTTCCATGCTCATCTATCTTATATCTATGTGTGTAAAACAGGTTGGACTAGCAAATTAGCCATATAAAACCCATGTTATCATATATTCTGAGTATACAATCTTGCTTGGAAGACAAAATTTCAAAATTTCTTCATGAAAACTCACATGAGGCATATAAGGTCAAAAATAAATCTTTTAGTATTCAGGAAATGACTATTTAGGATAATGTTAGTACCATAGGGGCATCTTGTGTTAAAATATTAGGACGATTGGCCATTTGGAAGTACTTTTTTTTTCAATCAAGAGTTAACGTTACAGACTTTCCTAAACACAAAATTTACCCTGACAAATTGAAAAAGCAAATTTTCTATTTTTTTTAGTGCTCAGATAGTTAGAATAGATGTCCCTTTGACATCTAGTCCAGAAATGAGGAAAATATGTTGATTATTAATGATTCTATAAGTATTTTTCTTGTTGCCAATGAAAGTCCGCAACAAAAACGAAAGTCTGTAATGAAAACAAGCATTTTGACCTGTAGGTATCAAATCCAAGTATCCACTGTGGTTTTAACAGTCTAGAATGATGTGTTGGGGCTATGGGTATAATATAAAGCACAAAAAGCAGCATTGATTTCTATAATTATGGCCTGAGGAAGGTATTTGGAATGAAAAGTTGTCAAATTGTGTGCACCGTCTAACTTAACCACCCCTCAGGTAAACTAAAACATATACAACTGGCTCAAAACTTCACCCAGCTATGTAGCAAGGTGCACTGTACAATATTTATCATACAATGAACAGTAGATGGACAATATGACAGCAGCAGGAGGACTTTTACAGTACCCCCTGGTTTTCGTTACGGACTTTCATTATTGTTACGGACTTTCTTGATTGCACACCAAAATGCCCTAACTGAGTACACAGAAGCAATATTAGACTACAGTAGCTATCCAGATGGAGGGAATATGTACCAGCCATGAATATCAATTGCTTTTAAATAGTAGCTTGGGGGTATTTTGTGTTATGTACAGGAAAATGTATGTGAAAGTCCGTCACGTTAATGGATCACCAAAGTCACTCTTTTGGACCTGCAGTTGAGAAAAATTTGCGGATCATCCCAATTTCTTTTTTTAATGATTAGAGCCCATAATCCGCTACACATTAGATGTAAAAGCAATATTGGGTTGGATTTGCAAGTAAGCAATCTGTCACATCAGTAGTTTTCGTTACAGACTTTCAGCGAGCGGCATTTCACAAATGAACCACCACTGTGAAAATTTCATGAAAGATATTGCCGCAAAAACTCCTGAATATTTGAGGTAACATAATACTTAATAGACCGAGCTGTTTGGGATGGGTTGTAATAGTCTTAGTGACTTTGGGGGGCTTTCAAGACATGACAAATTGGGGGGGAACACTGATTTTTGGGTATTTTTCCACTTTGAGGGACTATAACTCAATAAATTTTGGTCCGACAATTTTTTAACTTTTTTTCCCTGAAAGCCTAGAGTGTTTCCTTTTACATGATATCAGAAGAAAAAGGATGGTGCAAGCAGTTCTATTTTTATGGCTGTTGGAAGGTGAAAAACCCCAAAAGACCACCAGTTGGTACGTGTATTGGGGGTCTGACTCATATGTGTATTTTACAACAGACCAGAAACATTCAGTGTGACAGAGATCCTGATACACTTAGTGGATGCTTTTCAAGATATCATGTTATCGTGGCCACTGTCCACTGGAGAACTTCAGCTGACTAAGCCCATACATTTCCTATACAACTTTGGCTGACTAGAGCCCAGTGGACGGATACTTTAGGATTTGGTGATATGCATTTGATGTACTTTTAAGGAAACCTGATGTTAGGGAGAGGGAGTAGGTTCCTAGTACAAGGAAGAATTCAAGGGGACCCATAGGGGTTCGGTGAGAATTATGGGATATTTTCCAGGGGGAAGAGTGTCTAGAACTACTGTGTTTATCATCTATTTTGATGAATTCTGTTAGAAAAGGTTTCGATATTCAGAAACCGATATTGAGCTATGTTATATGTTTTATATATATATATACACAAAGGTTGGCAGCCTTTTATTATTATTATCATTTTATAACAGTAAATTATATTGCAATAGGATATTACACATAAACCGCTCATGACATGGTGCACTGCATCAGACACCATCCAGGAGGCCCAGGGAGAGGCCTTAGGTGTAGGGTAGATTCACCATAAGTCGACCCTTCCCGTACACATTTTTTGTGACCAAAATGTAAACCTCTTTTTCTCAATGTAGACTTCTGTCTAAAATATATGTGGCACATCAGACTTAAGGGATTTGTGTACAGATTATGATTTATTTTCTTAGACGCCTCTAGATATCATTATTATCACTGTTATCTTCATGATAACGTCAGACTTTCCAATGAGGCTATTTCACCTAGAGTCGACCAAAATTCACCTAATGACGTCTACTGTAAGCATAGCAGTGGCGGAGGAAAAGGGGGTGGGGTGGGAGGGGGGTCTGCCCCCCCCCCCCCCCCGAATCACAGAGGAGGGGGGGTGTGAATATGTTTGCCTGCCCCCCCCCCCCCAAAAAAAAAAAAAAGATTTGACAAGACCCTATAAAATAATTATTCCCAAACCTTACCTCTCCCACATAGGAAAAGGTGGGGCCGAGGGGTAATGACCCCCAATCAGTACTAAATTGGCCTCAAACATAACTTTTCTATATGATTTCTATATAAGTGTGTGATGCACCTTCATGCATTTAGGCCACTGCTTGAAAATATTTTAGGTCCCCCCCCAATAAAGATTTGCTTCCAACGCATCTGTATTATAAAGAAGTATGTTTGTCCCTATGATATATATGCTATTACTATTAGGTACATGCATGACAACATGGCGGACTCCTAACAGCCTTCAGTTTCAGGCTGTGTCTTATAAGATTGTAAAAATTGAAACGTCTTTGACCGGGTGTAGTCTTTAACCAGGTTTAGTCTTTGATCAGTGTAGTCTTTGACCAGCAAGTTTCAAAAGGGCTGAAATGGGGGCTATGTACACAGAAATGCCGGGAAGTTTGTAATATATAGTGCCCCCCCCCCATGTATGCATTGGGACTACCCCCTTCCCCTGCGTACATCACTTGGACCCCCTTCCACACACACACACACACACACACACATAACTAATATCCAATTGCAAGCATCACACAATGAGTGATTCCCATATTTCCTATTGGGAGTCATTCATCAGCAGACATGGGAAGTTAAGAGAGACCCCTTAATGGGGGAAGGGGGAAAACACTATAATTTTTAAAAAGAAACCGTCACCCCGCGAAAGCCGGGTTCAAATTCATTGCCGGCAACCCATTTCTACGGAAGCCGACGTGTGCCACACTAGATATGCACTATGTCTCTTACTAAAACGTGCATACAGACTGCATGGGTGCATGTGTTATCAAGTGTTATAACCGAGTGAGTAAGTACTGTCTGTCTGTCATTACTGCATTGGAGTTTGTAACAGGTATCCCATAACCCTTTAATGACGGGATGATGTCTTAATGTATCATGCCCTTGGTTGTAAAGATGCACGAATGCAAAGTGGCTAAAGGGCATTCTCCCCACTCGCACTTACCACATAGCAGACTAGAACAGTACTAGAATTGTGAGTGGGAAACGCTCAGTGAGAATGCCACTTTAAATGTTTACGCCCCCCCCCCTCAAGAGGGGTAAGCATTTTATACGCCCCTCCCCCTCAGGAGGGGTCGGAAATTTTTACGCCCCCCGTAACTAATAAATGAACACTACCTAAGGGGCAAAGGGAGGGAGGGAGGGAGGGAGGGAGGGAGGCAGGCAGGGAGGCAGGGAGGCAGGGAGGCAGGGAGGCAGGGAGGGTAGGAGGCAGGGAGGCAGAGGGGGAGAGAGGGAGGGATGTGAAAGAAGGAAAACAGGACGGAAAAAAGAGAGTCAGGCAGGCAGGGAGGCAGGCAGGCAGGCAGGCAGGCAGGCAGGGAGGGAGGGAGGGAGGGAGGGAGGGAGGGAGGGAGGGAGGGAGGGAGGGAGGGAGGCCAGGAGGCAGGGAGGAAAGGTGGGAGAGAGGGAAGAAGCGGGAGGGAGAGAGGCAGGAAAGGCGGCAGGCAGGCAGTCAGGCAGGCAGGCAGGAAAGAAGGAAGGAAGAGAGGAAGGGAGTGACCCGACCATATTCCCACGCTGGTCATGCCACGTGTTATGATCAGGGCCCAGTCTCCCATCGCCGCAGCCGTCGCCTGTTAGCTCTTTAAGGGCTACATTGTGTATCTTCGATCTTCTGCACTCTGCCCTTTTGTCTTCATAATAGCCCTGGTGAATAACTTGCCAGTGCTGTAAACATGCATCATGCAGACACTATGAGCTTGTTACACCCCCAAAGGGGTCGCATGATGCACAACTTCAGTGTGGTACATCATGAGGATAAATCAGCATGGAGCATTGATGCTGCCCCAAAAGGGTTAGGTATGCCGCCCAAATCGGCGCCAGACATCACATCCATGTAGTCTTGCTGCAGTCCTTGGCCCAGAGAGGAATATCAAAATAAATCGAGAAACAGAGAGAGAGAGAGAGAGAGAGAGAGAGAGAGAGAGAGAGAGAGAGAGAGGGGGAGAGGGAGAGAGAGAGGTAGAGGTAGAGAGAGAGGTAGAGAGAGACGGATATAAAGAGACACAGACTACATTTAGAAGCAAGGATTCACTCATCCCTCCACTCCCTCCCTCCATCATTCCCTTCATCTGGTCCCTCCCTCCCTCCCTCCCTCCCTCCCTCACTCACTCAATCACTCACTCACTCACTCACTCACTCACCTCCCTTCCCCTTGTCCCTTCCCCTTTATTCCCTCTCCCCCTCCTTCCCTCTCTAATTTCCCCTCCCTCCTTCCCCCTTTCCCTCCCTACCTCCCTTTTTCCTCCCTCCCCCTTTCCCTCCCTCATTTACTCACTCACTCCCCCACTTCTCTACCTTAGTGCCTCTAGTCACTTACATCTACTCCTCTCCCCTTTACTCACTCCCTCACTTACTCCCCTCTCACTCTCCCCTCCCTCCCTCCCTCCCTCCCTCCCTCCCTTATTCCGCCCCTCTCTCACTCACTCACTCACACACCTACTCAGATACACTAACCCAAACTCATAAGAACCCACTCACCTACCCACTCTTCCCTACTTCGGCGCTTTTAGGCTTAAGGGATACCTGTCATAAACTCCAAGCAGAAATGACAGACAGACAGTACCTTGTTACCAAGTTATCCCTTGATAAAGCAGTCACATCCATGTATGATAGCTATAGTATTAGGGCATATACTTGTTTTGGTAAGGGACATAGTGCATGTCTATTGTGTGGCACACGTCGGCTTCCGTACATTTCAGCTATAGTAGCAAAAATATTTACCCCCCCTTCCGCCACCTCATCATACTCTCAAGATATCACCACTCCCTTTAGAATTTGCTGTCTCAACCTATGACTGGGGGGGGGGGGGGAGGGGGGGGGGTCTCAAAACCATAGCCCCCAGATAGTAATAAAGTAAACAATTGGTTGTCCCCAGTTGCCAGTTGAGAGGAGGGGGTCCAAAGTCCTCATTCAATTGATAAGTTTGAAATATTGTGTGTGCGATGTTTCATATAGGTAGGTTTAGGAAAGTTTAGGAATTTGGTTAGGTATTTGGGCCCAATAATGGTCCAAAATGACCAAAAGATTTAGTCAAAAACGACTAGAAAATACCCCTAATGCGTACACCATAAGTATGCCAAATTGGTCCTGGACCCCCCAACCCCCCGTACACATCTGTACGCATTTTGCTTGACCCCCCTCCCCCTTTATGCGTATGCAATTTATGGATACCCCCTAGCATGCAACCGGCAAATGTAGGGTATAAGGAAGACACCTGAAGGGCTTGGATTGCTTAGATATTATATCCAAAGCTACATGAAATTTCTTTTGTATGCAGATTATTGGGAGTTTATTCATCATGAAATGCTTCAACGATGTGGTTTTGTCTGTTGTCGCATTATTTCTGTTTTTATCTTAACTTTAAGGCCTAGCGTCAACTATAGTTGACGCCATTTACTTAGGATTACTATAGGAATTTATACGAGTACGTCCTCCTGGGAATTGCTAGTTCTCAGAGGTCATCCCCACAGCAAGCCATGCAATTTTTGGTTAGGATTCAAAGGGTGAAAGGGCCTACAACCTCAAATTATGCTCGGGACCCCATATCATAATCACTCCTTTTTGTGAGAATATTATAAAAGCAATTCTTTTGGGGGTTTAAGAAAAATCTGATGACTTTTACTTCCATTTTTCCTTGCTTAGGTAAATAGATAATGACAGTTTATTCCTACTCTGCCCCGAAAAAAGACATTTTTTCCCCAGAATGCAAAGTGATAAAACCCGCAAACTATTTTGACAATAAGGGTTAATAGCATTGAGGAAGTCTGATGACTTTGGTCCAATGGGATCGACCCACCATAACATGAGCCACTTATTGCCATAGATGGACGACTTAGAGTAGAGGCTGGTCATCTCATGGTGAAATCCTGGACGTCTCATGGTGAAATTAATGGGTCATGAATTATCAGCTCTCAAAGCTATAAACATGCATATTTTACTACAAAAGTCATGATTTGTGTATAGTACATATGTTTTTTTTCAGATGACATCTGAAATAGCCAGTTTATCGAGTGATCTCTCCCTGAACTATCAACAAAGTCAATTATGTTTGGAGAAAAACAGTGTTCTCTTATGGAAAAACAGGTCAAACAGGCCCACTTCTGCATGTTTTATTTATATGTAGATAATCAAATTTACATGTAAAAATTATACAATAGGGTGCATCAACACTTCGACTTTCAGAATAAATAAAGTTTATGACTATATATAGCACAGGTAAAAGGCAATATGATGCTGTAGGTGGTCGACATATGGTATGTGGTCGGAAATAGGTGAGCTTACCCTAGTTGTTTGAAGGAAGTGTCCCCAGCCTTCCACCTACTGGATCTAGACCACTGGGGCCAGGGCATCTGGAAGATAAATCTGGGACCACATAGTGGCAGTCCAGTAGGGAGCTCCTGAGTGATGGGATGGGAGCTGTATAGACCTTGTGGCAGGAGTCAGGAAGTGTAGCATAAAATGGTTGTTTTGTGTCACAGCTGTAGTGCCATGATTTATGCTTACAATACAATGCTGAATAGCGGGATAAGTAGAGCATTGTGATTGTGGCGACAGGTGATTCATTCACCTCTACTATATATATATATATATATATATATATATATATATATATATATATATTGAGTGGCCTAGGATCTAAATACATGATTTATCTTGCATGTTAAGGAGCAGAACTGCCCAGTGTAAATGCAGCATTTTCGGAGCAGAGACTGAGACTATTACAGAACAAGCATGGGTATTTATTCCAGGAGAAAAAACGTCATACTTTACTAACTGCTAACTATTACAACATAGGACTGTATGGTGTGTAGCAAATGTCAGGAGTCTTGAGTGTAAAACTCAATTCTACACTAACAGATTAAGCAAAGTGTACAGTTAAACGCCAGGGGATATGATCAAAATAACTCTGACCCGTCTACCAAAAGGGTCTTGAAAACTTCTTTATTTTTTCTGGCATGCCCACAGAAAAGTAAAGGAGTCGCCACTACTCTGACAGCCAGAGTTGCAGTTTGTCTCCCATGTGACACCCGAAGAGGAGAGTCAAATGAGTTCGACTCTCCATTCTTGAAGAGTCAACAGCAGTTGACCAATCAAAAGAGGGGGAGTCAAAATTGAATACATGAGTGCATGCAGGTCAGGTGGATTGTGTATTTATGCCAGGGTAGAATGGGGGCAACAGGTGTATATAATTAGTGGGCAGGCCAGGTGAGGCCTGTGCGAGAACAGGTCGAGTTACATATACTTGATTATTCTATTTATATCGGAGGTATGGTGGGCAAACAGACCACTGGAGTGTCACCACTAGGTAGGGTGACTCTAAATCAACCAGTTATGTATAAATATAGGTGACCATACATGTATCATGAGATACACATGAATACATACATTTAAAATATCATATTGTAAGGTGAAAGATATGTATCACTATAACCTGGGGATAATAAAAAAAAAGAATTTAATGTAATGACCCTTGTGTGTGGCTATCATCGTTAGGTTACCTGACCACATGTAGGTTGTGTTTGCCCACACTGTGGCGTAGTAGACCTGTATATGTAACTCGACCTATTGAGTAGGTGAGGTTATTGCCCAAGACAGGTCAATAACAAGACATTTTGTAATGTCCACCACTTTCCCCTGTGTGAAAGGGTTAAGTTATATCTGCCTCACACTACATTCTACAGACCATTGGCCACATATTAGATACCAATATCAGATCTATATGAAGTACTAAGCAGTGCCACACATTATATCTCACAGTTAGTGCCCAGCCTTATGTTTTATTTCCCATATCCAGAAATATGGTGACTAAACTATACTGTTGACGTTCCTGGAATGTATTGTATAGTTTGTCATCACATTTGATTCAAGTAAGTTAATTGGAAAGCTTATCCATTGACATCCCTTAACCACACTATTTAGACATAGTGAACCTATCTATAAAGAATCAAAACTGTGTGGCATGTAATGATTATCTAAAGTATAGATACGTGGCTCTGCCTTGTGGTTGCCACTGGTACCAAATTAGTGTTGGTTGCCCCACCAGGTGGTTTCATATGCAACTGCTATCAGAGTCAACACATTTTTTATTTGACTCTTCATGAAGGGTCAAACTACAAATGACTCTGCTGTGGGGAGAGTCAACTGCACTTGACTCTGCACTGAAAGAGGCAAGAGGGAGAGTCAATTTGTATAAGGAGCAAGGGGTATAACTGGAGTAGCTGTGACCCCTCCACCAGAGTCATCATGACTCTGCTACCAGTGTCAACTAGAGTTGACTATGGTAAAAGAGTCATGGCGACGCCTTTACTTCTCTCTGTGTGGCTGTTCTATTTTGATAATTCAAAATAACTAGTGCCAGTACTAGATCCATGCATCATGCCTACCGTAAAGAGTGAGCACACTCCCAAATGGTCTTCATGATGCATTAACATGCTGGATTGGTGCATCATGATGACAAGTGTTGCCTTGAGGCAATATGCTATCATTAGCATTACCAAAGAGAAATTAGAAATGCATTTTATTTTTATAATTTTTATATGTATCGATGCTCCATGCCATCAGGATGACAAAGCTATTTTAAATTTGTGTCTATCCTGTCTAGAACCAACAGAATTCGACATTACATGTCAGAAAAAAGGCTCTGCTATTGGAGGACTGTCCCATACAAAACTGACCACTACATGGACCCCCTAGCTATACAAAAGGTGTGAGTCAGACCAAGCCATGGCTTATGCATAGCTTTCACAGCAACTGGGTATGCATGCTCACTGCTCACTGACATTTAAGATATTTTAGGTGTCAACCCTTATGTTTTGATATATATCTTTATAAATTTGTTGTGCATTTGCCGTAAAAAGAACATAACTGTAGCTTGATTTATAAACCTGCTATGCAAAATTTAGTGACCCCCACCCTTAGTTTTACGCACTACCCCCGTAGCTACGGGAGGGAAGGAGCAGGGCAGTGGTACCCCCTCCCCCGGCCACTACCTGAGGGGTATGGGGGTGCAAAAGCTGTGAGGGGCGGCCTCCCCCCCCCTCCCCGGGAAAGCCACAATACACATAATACATCTCCTACAAAATGGCAAATCCGCGGCTCTTAGCATTAACTTAGATGGACCATGTATGTATCAATAGAAAGCCACGTTTCCCCTCTATACAATGTACTTCATAGATAATGGGCGCGGGGTAAATCTTTTGAACAGCACATGAAATTCCAAGAAAGTAGTTTTAACCTTTAGATATTTCTGGTCAGCAGCATGCGATTTTAAAGTGCAATACACCAAAAACAAGCTAAATACATCCTCTAATTGACTGGGAGGCTCTTACAGCTTTAATATCTCATTTGACACCCGTTTACACATGAATAAAAACAGTGACTTCACAGTGGTGACAAAAGAAAGTGGCCCGTGCCTAGTAGTCATAACCGTAGCAACAGCCATCCAACTGATAAGAGACCCGTATTGGTGACGCTACTATCATTGATGGGTTAATTTAAGCTGAAAGCTGCAAGTCCAAATATTCTACTACATGTATGATATGTTAAAGAACACTGCATTAGATCCACAGGCTATATGTTGTATACTCCTTCTGTCTTTCCCTCCAACCCCCAGACACTGCGAGTCTCTTTCATGATTATTTTTTACACACACTAGTACTAGTAGTAAGTAGTACATGCAGATTATAGAACCTATTAGAAATGATTCAGAAGGATGCATATATATATATATATAAATATATATATATATATATATATATATATATATATATATACAGTATATATATATATATATATATATATATATATATATATATATATATATATATATATATATATATATACTGTATATGCATATATATACATATATACATGCAGAGAAAAGAGTAAGCGCCAGTTTGACTATGGACTGCAGAACACACAAAAATGTTGTTGTTAGGCAGTTAGACGAGAGTCAGGTATTAAATGCAGGACTATCGTTTTATTTGCATGAGAGTCGAGCGATGGTGGACTATCTTCCCATAGCTAGTCTAGCAAGGTTGGACTCATGGGGTCTCTTTTTTAAGATTTCCGATACAACACCATTTCTCCCATCTGAAAAGGGGGCATCTCAGTCTCAGAATTGAGATTACACGGCAGTTATTGTTCTCTGCATCTCTTGTAAATGACACTCAACAGAACTTGGAATTTGGTTTCCTGGGTGGTGTCGGGGGAAGACAATGGAGTTTTGTGGGGGCATATCTGATGTTTAAATAACCTTTGTGATCTTGCTTAACTTTGCAGACACCTTGTTTTTTCTCACCAGGCACGCAGTTATTTGATCAATTCCGACTAGATCGCGGGAATGATAAATGTTGCTGGAATGTTTAAGGTTGCGGAGATGCAATTGTTGATTTTTCTAGGGATGGGGTGGAAAAGGCATAGAAGAAAGTGTGCAATACAGTTGAGGAAACATCCCTGACGTGTTATATGATTGTTTCTTGCCTGACCACAATGGAGTGTCATTTCCATATCCATCACCTACACTGTATACACTGTCAGAGTTGCATCAAACATAACTTTTCTTCGGGGATATGCAGATATGGCCACCGTCCACTGGGCCCTAATCGGCCGAAGTTATATAGGAAATGTATAGGCTCAATAGGCCGAAGTTTCCCAGTGGACGGTGGCATAGCGATCATACTTTAGTCTATGAGTATAGGGTAGATTCACCATGAGTCAGACACATACCCTGAGACGGACAGTGAAATATGACGTTATTCATGCTCTATATCACTTCCATTGTTTGCTCTTTGAAAAGGATAACACTTAAACTTTACCATTATCTTCAAATAAAGAGCTTAAAATGCTTGAATAACCACAAAATCAAGTGTCCGTCTCAAGGTATGTGTCCGATTCCATGTGAATCTACCCTATGTGACGATAATCAACCTGGCATGGCTTCCTTTCTCGATACCGAGTTATCAATGAGCCGGCAGGTAACAGCTTTGAATAGAGAAGAAGGAAGATAAGAGCCATGCCCAGCTAATGCAAATCAGATTATAGTCCTTGTGCTGCTGATATTTGATTCATATAAAATAGCTACAGCAAGAGACGCTTGCTTGTTTTCTGCCTTCACCTTCGACATTCATCCCTACTCCCTCTACATCCGTGATACGGTGTAGGATGACCAAAGAAATTATGTGCGATATGGCCAATTTGTTTGTTTTTGCGGCACATGCAGTTTGCCTGTATGGCGCCATAGCTATGCAGTGCTTTGCCTCCAAAATTGATAAATTAGTGCCACTGTGGATGTATATAAAGGTTAGATGCTTCCCGCATAGATTTCTACTTCAGATGCAGAAGACACCTCGCCTTTACTATTTTTTTGTGGCACAGCGGACATTTTCTTGTACAGTCTAGCGACTACATATTTGATGCAGATCTGTATATGCAATTTGTGCAGCAGGTTTTTGTCAGTGTGATTGTGACTCCATTGACTTTATTGTCCTATGTCTGGAGTATAGTTAAGAAGGATAATTACCATACTGACAGATTGAGAATCCCTTCTCATCAGAGGCAGTAGCAGTGTTAACTCAATTTGTGATCCGCCTAACTTCAGGTAATATAGAATGGTAGTGAAGTAATACTATTACATGGGGCACACCAATCAGCCAGAATGTAACAGCAGACAATGGTCATGTTTGCTGATGAGGTGGAGGTCTAGGCTTTAGGTGGGGAAGGGAATATGACATGTGAATTGAAAAAGGAATGCATAGGTGGAATCGTTTGAGTTAGTGCTGATATTATATTATGGTATTTGTACTTGTATACGAATATTTTTATTTGCCTGGAAGCTTTTTCATTAATGAGCCAACAGGGCCCCCTTTAAGAGAGGATCTAATAGTAACATAGATAGTAGAGTCTCTCATGAACAGTTAAGTGTTACTCAGCGTCGGTGAATGAGTAGCGGACTGACTCAAGGAGTGAGTGAGTGGTTGGGTGAGGGCTGAAGGACTAGTAATTGATTGATTAAGTGATCAAGTGGAAGGGTATGTCAGTGAGGACAAGAGCCAGTGAGCTGGTGAAAAGAGGAGGCAGTGACTGGGAATTATAAGTGTGAAGCCGGGGAGAGAAAGAGGTTGATGGTATGGTGCATTTTAGATGGCAGGACATCTATCCTATGAAACAAATACCGTAACACCTCGCGTATAAGCCTAGCTCACGTATTAACTGCACCCCGACTTTGGTCCGATCCTATTAGCCGCACCAGGGATCTGATTATGATGACTTTTAGTAATGTACCATAGTAGCAAAAACTCGCACATAAGCCGCACCCTGACCCTAAGCCGCGTCGCCGATCTGATTCGCGTACTAGCCGCGGCTTATACGGTGTTACGGTATAGGTGTGTACATTAAGGTCTGTATGGGGCTTACCCTACAAACCTGCCCGATGCCCAAGGTTACTAAAGGTCAGACCCAAGCGGTGCAACAATAAGATCATATGTGACTTTGTTTTCAGATTTGATTTGATTTAGCTTGATACAGGTCTGACTGATTGCCCTTGACATAACAGATCTAGAAATGTTCTTATTGAGGTTTTGTGTGATATGAGGGCGATATTTCTTGTAGGATTAGAAAGGTAACTTTAAAGGGGATAGTCATGATCAATCTCACCAAAACTATGCCGTCTTATATCATAAGGGCAATTTTGTTGAACCAATGCTTGATAAAGGATGCCACATTTGATCTCATATTGATCAGTGCCTGTTACATGTTTAGGGATTTCCTATTCAGACAGTAACCAATTAGAGACACCTGGGATGGTACCCTCGGGGCACAGACAACACAGGGTGGGTCACGTTTAGGTGGGACTCCACTAACCGATTTTGTTCTCAGATCGGGGCAATTCTCACGAATCTGACTCAGTTATATACCATGATAATGATATACAGTAGACAGGATCTATGTTAACAAATGATGTTTTTATTTATAAACAATGTGGAAAATAGAATTTCCAAGGCTATGTAACACGATTTAGGTCCCGATTTAGGTCCCAATTTTGCATCTCAGGTCAATTTTGACTCCCGATCTCATATCAAACTGGTTTGATTCTTATTTGTCTAAACAGTACGATCTCCAGGCCTATGTTTATACCTGATCAAACTGTACATACCTATTGTGAGATGTAAACATAAACAAACCCTCAGATTCTCCTAATCGTACTGGGTTTATGGCTGTGTCTTACGACCTTGGGACAATGTTTTTGTCTCTGACCGGGTGCCGTCTCTGACCAGGTGCCGTCTCTGACCGGGTGCCGTCTCTGACCGGCCTGGCTTGATAAGGTCAAAATACTAGCAGCAGGAGGCTAATTATAATTATAACTATGATTATATAACAACCGTTTTTCCAAATCCTTATATATATGAGTATAATTCTTTTTAAAACACCTTTTTCTGACACCTGGTCAGAGACGGCAGCCGGTCAGAGACGGCAGCCGGTCAGAGACGGCACCCGATCAGAGACAAAAACATTGTCCCAAGGTCGTGAGACACAGCCTTATCATGTTATTTTTCTCTGAAGGGAAACCTATGGGGTTCTCATATGATCGGTTCGTGAGAATTGCCCAAAAGATCGCCTAGTGGAGCCCCAGCTTTTGTGAGAAATGTCAGTGAGCTGGGAGGTAAAGTTCAGATCGGGCCACGGTAAAAGGCAAGGGATCACTAAAATGCACTTACGTATCCAAGTATGCTCATAATATCTATCAGATTCCGGTTACTCACATAACATGTTTTACAATTTATGAGTGATTCCTGGTGACTTCAGCGGTATTCAAATGGAGGCCTAAAATTTCGAGTTCTTGGACAGAGAGGCCCTGTATCATTGGCATCACATTTATCAGACAATGATGTATGATACTTTTGCTTGATAAGATACAAGAAGGTTTGACATGAATACACGAAAACCAATGCGTTAATATTTTAAAAAAAGATTAAGGTGAGGAACAGATTTTGAGCTTTATAAATATGTAGTTTATAGTAGACGTACTCCTTCATGTAATGCTATAAAGGATACACACCACCTCTACCACTGTATCAGACGTCGCCCAGGTAGCCCCAGGAGCGAGACCCAGGATGGAGTTGATATGGAAGGAAAATGTCACCATTCTGGGCCCAATCTCTAGACCCAAGCGTCTGGAAGATGGTCCTAATACCCTGTGCAGCCTAATGCAGGAACCCCCGAGTGTACCCCTAAAGTACATACTAGCCGAATCGAAATGTCGATTTCTTGAAGAAGATGCCTGGAAGTAATGAAAGAAAAGGATAAATTAATCCTATAGGAAGTCTATGAATCATATCAATGATAACACAACGAATAATAATAATCTATATGATGTTTGGCGTTTATTGCATGTTGCATCACATGCATGCATAATCTCCAGCCATACAAATAATAAAATAAAATAAATGTCTATGCCCGCAGCAGGTTCAATTGTGAAGTCCTTTGTCCGCGGTCAAGTTTGGCGCGAGAATATAGTACCACCTTCCCTCTGTAGGTGGCGACTGTCTCAGGGGTATTTATAGGTACATAATGCGCGCATTCATGGTCACAATTTAAGGTCCCTTTGTCCCTTTTATTATAATTCAACCTGAATCTTTTCTACAAAGGACATATTTTCTATTCTCCATAGTAATTTAAACTCCCCACAGGCTCAAAACCAATCACTCCCTGCACTGCTGCCTACCCATCAGCTATTCTCCAGAGTTTAATCCCATACCAGAGGAAGGCCTGCACAGATCAAGCTCCAATCTCCTCCTGGTTCTACCGTTACCACGAGGGGAGGACGCAGGGTCCCCAGGGGGTGATATAACAGTCCCTGGCCTCGGTGCCTTCCCTAGTACCTGACTGGGTTGGCAATGTTATCTGTAGACGGTGTCAGTTGTACATGTGTATAGACAAAGGGCTTACAGGCCCCTGGGCGGTGAGGGATGTGTTAAGCTGCTCAACTTGACCCTTGGTAACCTGGCTAGGACGCCCTACATAGATCCTGGGTATAAACACAGAGTGTATTAGTGTTTTGGAGAGTGTTTTTGACTTACCAAAAATACATTTAAAAATTGTGTGTGAATGAAAATGCTTTGACATGGATTTGAAGTCATGACCAATGGATTGTTAGGCCAGTCTCCTAGGCACTCCCTAAATCTGACAGATGACATTAGGAACTCCAATAGTGGCCTGTAACTCAAAGGTTTATGGCTCTAAAACTCCAAATATCGGACATGACAGGAACCAGCTGCAGCTAATCTGCTGGCTGCTATAGTTAGCAGAGGAAAGAGCACTGGTACCAGACAAAATGGCGCTGTACAGTAATCATCTTGCTAATGCAGAATAGGGGACTATTATGGTTGTCTGAGGTACATCCAACAACCAAGATAGAACAGTGGACAATAACCGAGAAAAGGGGTGATGTACAGTGATGAATTAAATATCAATAGTTCATCTACTAAGTGGCACCTACGTATATGTATATAACAGGTCAAAGGGAGGTGGGCGGAAAATGTGGGTGGAATTAGGGGAGATGGAGGGTTGTAAGTGGATTGAATAAGATAAACGTTGAAGGTGCACACATTTGAATGTGGCAGGAATCAAGGGTGTGGAGAGCATATATATTTGTTTCAATGAGAGCTCGCGACTCCCGTTTATTAACAAATAACACATTCGAGACGTGGTATACATTTGTTAACTATTGAATGCAAAAATAATCAGTATATGAAGCCAGTACTTATAATATCAGCATGTACTCAGTTTGATTGAACTCATAGGATTTGAAACTATATTACCAGCAACACACACAGTACATATTATGATGAACAATTGTAGGATTCAATGATGATCAGAGATAGTAGCATGATGAAAGAGTCTTAGCTAGAGATACATACATACAAACAAACAATGAATTTGTTCGTGGTGGGCCGCACGTACCAGCCACGACATGTAACTAATTTTTCAGGTACTCATGTACTCGTAGTCAACTTAATTATACATTTGTATATTCTGTTCAGATATACACACAAGGATTAGTCACCTACGGTTTGGGATACTTTTCACGTAAGTCTTTGATTGTTTTCACCTTCCTTTTGAATTGGGCTTTTGACACGCTTTGTTTTAAGTCCTCGCATTGGACATTCCAGAGCATTCTCCCCCTGTATGCTAGAGACTTCCTGTAACCCTGGGTGATGGGTCGCCTTAGCGAGAACAGCAGCTTGGAATCAGAACGTAGGGTTCTGTCACCACGCTCACCATCTCTAGCCTCGGGACCATCAGCAGGATACTCAGCCTTGTAGTATTTCAGCATCAGGGTCAGAAGCAACTCATCCCATCTTCTCGCCAACCTGTCTATACCACTCATAGAGTGGAGCTCATCTACACTGTAGACATTACTGCTGGTGTTGAGACAGGTCCTGAGACCCCTGTTCTGCAATCTTTGCAACTTCCTCAGACCAGTGTCAGCGCCAGCCACGTAGAAGAACGAGGCATAGTCAAACAAAGTTGCTACACTCGTCTTGTAGATGACCAGCGCTGTGGCACGGTCTATCATGTCTCTGATTTTTGCCAGATTGAACAGACGATTGTTGACCTTGCTGCTAAGATCACTGATTGCTCGCTCAAAGGTCAACCTCGAGTCCAGAGGAACGCCCAAGTATGTGTATACTGGCAGGCACTCCAAATCTGAGCCACCCAGAGTGACCTTCAAGGGGTCCGTCCGGGGACTCCGACTACAGGAGGCGTACAAGACACACCTACTTTTTTTCACGTTGACAGTTAGCTTCGACGATTTGCACCAGTCAGCCACTCTTGTCAAGGTCGTTTGCAGGCGCTCCTCCACTCTCTCAATCCTTTTGTCCGAGGCATAGAGTGCAATGTCATCGGCATACAT
This sequence comes from Harmothoe impar, assembly GCA_947462335.1. Taxonomy (NCBI): domain Eukaryota; kingdom Metazoa; phylum Annelida; class Polychaeta; order Phyllodocida; family Polynoidae; genus Harmothoe; species Harmothoe impar. The sequence goes on along the minus strand of OX381715.1, from coordinate 50,505,045 downwards.
GATAACACTCACACCCTCACTCACACAATCTGTCACAGAGTTTATGAAGTAAACAAACAGCAGAGGCCCCAGGACCGAGCCCTGGGGAACTCCTGTCGCAACACCAGCCCTCCTCGAACTGTTCTCACCAAAGCAGGTCCTCTGGGTTCTACCAGTTAGGTAGTCTGACAGCCAGGCGAGGTTTGACACCGTCAAGCCTAGGCTCTTCAGTTTACCCTTCAGCAGACCGTGGTGAACACAGTCGAAGGCTTTCCTTAAATCTAAGTACGCAACCCCAGTGTACTTTCCATGGTCTTTGGCCTCACAGATGTCACCCAACAGTTTGTACACTGCATCTACAGTGCCTTTTCCCGACTGATAACCATACTGATTACAGCTCAACCCTCCTGACTCCTCAATGGCATCGCTGAGATGAATGTGCATCAATCTCTCAGCGATTTTTGAGGGCATGCATAGGAGCGATATGGGCCTCCAGTTGCTCACATCAGACTTGTCTCCGGCCTTGGGGATGGGTGTAACACGTGCATCCTTCCAAGCAGTTGGAAAGATGCCCTTGTCAAAAGAGTTCTGCAGTAGCTCAGAGAACTGAGGCACTATGCAGAGCAGTGCATGCTTCAGGACATCGGGTCTCACATTCGCCAGCCCCGATGTCTTGGAAGTACTCACCTCACCAAGTAACAGCTCCACAAGGGGCTCTGAAACCCTCAAGGCACCCACAGTTGATGTGTAATCTGGTCCAGGCTCAGTATAGTCATCCATCAAAGGATCAGGATCAAACTTTGAGTTGAGGACTGACCCAATCGTGGCGAAGTAGTCATTTATGTAATCTGGGGCCTCCGTGGGTGGGATCAGGGCACCAGACTCATGATCTTTCATTGTCGGAGCCATTGGTTTTGTGGCACCTTTGAACAATTTGTTTACTTCACGCCAGAATCTCTTTGGGTCGTCCTCACAAGAGGCAATGAGACTTTTTACCGATCTTGCCTTTGCATAACCACAAAGGTGATTTATCTTGTTTCTCAGTGCTCTTATTACCCTGTATAGACCAACATCCTTCGTTTTTCGGTGTAATTTCACCAAATTGTCCCTTTCAGAAATGTATTCCAAAATTTCAGGAGTCATCCAGTCCTTGGATCCCGCTTTGATGGTCATTTCCTTCAATGGACAGTGGTAATCCAGGAACAAATCTATATGCTCATGGATAAAGTCCCACTGCTCATCAGGACTTTCTAACCCCCAGTAGAGATCCCAATCAGCCTCCTGCATCCAGCTAGCTAGTTCCTCAGGGTCATAGTTCTTGTAATTGCGGGCAATCATTGTACTAGAGACCTTTTCATGAACCGTGCGCTGTTTGATACAGAAGACTGGCAGATGGTCACTCAGTAGTGCCGACAGCACTCCCGATTGAACAACCTCTTCAGAATCTGTTAGGATATGGTCTATACAGGACAACTTTTTACCCCAGGGGCGAGTGACACTGTTGATAATAATCCTAAGACCAAGTTCTCGGCAGGTATCAACCAACTTTTTGCAGTAGGGGTTGTCAGTGGTCAAGGTGTTGATGTTTATGTCACCCATGAACCAGCGTTCATGGCCTGCTGCTTCAATGCTCAGTGAGACACTCTCCAGGTAGTCCAAGAAATTCTTAAGACTACCATCCGGAGGTCGGTAGAGAGTGGTCACCAACATTGGCTTGCTGCCAATACGTCGGTACCTGATGGTTAAGCTCTCTACATCTCCATTTACTACTGAAAGTTCAGGAATAAATATGCAGTTGCTTACCAAATGATCACTTATGTAACACAACACTCCGCCCCCTGCTTTCTTGGTTGCTGTCTTAGGACGATCCATCCTAAACAATGTCTTTCCAGGCCACTGGAGCAAACTCTCACTATAACCTTCATGTAGCCAGGTTTCACTGACCGTGATGAAGTCAAACTCGCCAAAGAGCCTAAAGAACTGGTGCCTCTTCCTGTAGAAACTACGGGTATTCAGGTGCATCAGTTTCAGGCCTCCCTGGTCCACTACTTTCTTAATACTATATGACATCTTGTAAGATTTTCAAGATTATTATAGAGGAAAAGGAAAATGATGAAAAAAGAAGATACTGTCGTGCACTCTCAGTACACAACAGATGAAAAGTCCTTAGTATATGCAGGCAACTGTACTGAGTTGCCTACTGAATACAAGAACTTGCAAAAAAGGTTTTCACTGATCTTTGGTCAGCTCATGGACAACTTCTAGTATGACGTCTAATATTCAGAGATTAACGAGAAGACCCCGCTTACTAATATAATCGTGGAACATAACCAGCAAGGAAGATCTCAACAGGAATTACAAATACCAAGAGATTCATGTATATCAATGAGCCTGTTTGTGTATATGTTTATAGCTGTAATCAATGAGATAGGCATTATTCAATCTTAGCTTCTTTTTGCTTTTTGCTATTATAAGCAAAAAAAGCACAATAAAATACATCATGATTTATTCTAATGTCAGGAAATAAGCATTTCTATGACAGCAATGACGACAACATAAGACGAATGATGATAACACTCCTCAGATTCATATTATGTTCATGAACTGTAGAAAATGTGCAACTAGATCAAAGTCATAGTCAACACCATGTACCAACAGTATACATTTCAATAAACATTTCAATACAAGGACTTTCAACTCAAGTCTCCATGAAAGGAAAAATAATGATACTAATCGTGATAGGGACAAATAATAATAATACCCTTTTCATATGCACACAGTGACTTATCACTTGATCATTTCAATATCAGTTATTCATATTCATACATTCATACTGGTGCAATCAATAAACTTATACGTTTCAACGTTTCAAAGGTTATCATATAGACCTGTTGACACAACTACTACTACTACTACCTGTGAGGGCTTTTAAGGCGGTGGTTGGCTTTTGTTTTAATTAACCACTGGAATTATGGTTTTAATTTGAATAGGGAAAACATATTAGAATTATAGTTATACATATATCGTAAATTTTGATTGGTGTTTTTAGGTTTTGTACTTATTGGTTACAGTTCTCGTCCGCCATTACACAACAGGAGACGAGTCCCAGGCACTATGAGCCGCCATTACACAACAGCGACTCAAGATCCTTAACCCAATATGGTACTGCCTATATAAACCAATAATAGGTGGTCGAGACTAGGTAGGTAGGAAAGCTCAAGCAGTAGATCTTAATAATTAGTATTAGGTTCAATCAATACCTCGTTAGTCAAAGCAGTGACTAACAGACAACACATTCATGGGAAACACTCTATGAAATTGGGCTGCCCAGTAACTCATATAGTCATCATTTAGATGTAGCCCATCTCTCAGCATTGAGTATGAGTGCTTCCACTTGCCATGTCTACTATGGTGTGCTAGTCTCGACAGGTGTGGATGTATTACACCTGCTTCCTGGTTGATTTCAGTCACCATATTGTTGAATGTCAGCACAGCATTATCAACAATATCCTGGTGTTGATCAGTCATACGTGCCATACGCCGTTTCAACTCTAGGCCTATTAGCGGGCAGATAATTATAGTGGCGTGACGGTGACATGTAGATAGCCACTGCAGTCCTACTCTAGTATAAGCCTCCAAGTGCTTAAATAGACTGTCACTAGATTCCCACTCAAAACTTATTTTAGTGCCAGATTTCTTGGTAATGTTATTGACTCCGCCAACAATATATACGGTGTCACTTGGGTGGGTTTTCAGATGGAAGTCAGCCATTTTTATAATCTGCTCTATGCGTGCGCCGGGGTAAGTGAAGACACTGAAATTGGATACCTTATCATCCAGGCCTTTTAATTTAATATATAGATCTTCACTTCCCTCTTTATCTCCATTGCCCCTGCTGTCAGTCATTACCACATGTCTCGGTGCCGGCCTCCAAATACGCCAGTCACGAACAGTGTCAATGTGTTGACGTGTATTCATCGTGCCAGTCGATGACTTCAGGTTGACAACTTAAACTAACTACTCACAGTTCTTTTAGGTGTTACCCTGTTACACTTATCAGTCCTTCTTGTTATCAACTGATTCAACTCGCACGGCCCGGGCGTCTCGGATGGCTGTCCGTATGCCCATGGTCAGCTTGCCTTGTACGTTTTTTCCGCGAAGCGGGTTGTCGGTCTCGTAGGAAGGATGTCCGTAAGGGGCACCTCCCGCCCAGGTTTCATTTCCGGTCGCTTCTATCAGCGTAGCTTCTTCTGTTGCGTCCAGGCGATTCCACAACTCCAGGTTCTGGTCGTATTTGCTGTGTATGAGGTCCTCCATATACCCTTCATTCAGGGTATACCAGACGTGTTTTTTGGCAATACGGGTCGCCTCACCAAACTTCTTTATCTGGCTAGGGTCATCCATCAGCATAACAGCGTCTGCTTTCTTCTGCTGTCTGAGTTCACAGAATCTGATGTAGAAATAGCCCTGCTCTACACTATTGAAGGTCAGAGTCTTGTTTCTATACTCATGTGTAAAGGTACACTGGTACCAGTTGCTTAAAAAAGCATTTTCTCCACAGTAGGTTATGCCTGCTTTTGTTGTCTGCAGACAGACCTGGTCTTTCTTCTTCGTTCTGGTGTAGGTCCTGTTCTTGCCCACTCCTTTCTTTGGCACCACAGGGGCTGGCTTCTTCTTGGCTGGCTGCTGGGTTGTCTCAGCATCTTCTTCTAGATCCTGATCGGTGTCTCGACTGCCTCCAGCTTGGGTCAGCTCCATAGTGGTTCTCTTTCTCTTGGATGCAGTACCTCTCTTATCACCCTGAACCTCCATGTCGGTCTCGGTTTCAGTTTCACCTGCCGTGGTATCTTCAGCTGAGGATGAGGTTGCACGATCCCCTGTTGGTATCAGCAGGTGAGGCGCCTTTGGATGGTACTTTTTGGGGATTAAATCAAAGTCAGCGTAGAGGTACTTGGTACCATCAATAACCACTCCCTCATGGGTGGTCTCAACCTCGACTCCATCCATCTTTTCTGCTATCGCTGCTGCTTGTCTACACTTGGCCTTCTTGACACGTGTGGGTTTGGGGAGGTCTTCCAGAACAAAAACCCCATCATACTCGGTGTCCTTCAGGAGCCACTTGCTCTTCATGAACTTGTTCTTCATCCATTTGGTGTCAAAGCAGGCTATGACAGGTACCTTTTCTGACTGCTCCACAGCTCCTTGCACTGGAACTGTCCTCTTTTTCAGTCTAGCTGCCCTGAGTAACTCTTCATTTTTCAGGGTGATTTCCATGATGACCGCCATCTTGAATATGATGGCGCGAAGGTTGGTTGTGGATGTTGTCTCAAGACCCTGCAGGATCACATTGCGGTCCAAAAATATATATATATATATATATATATATATATATATATATATATATATATATATCGGAATAGGTGTATTTATAAGAGGATCGGTGGTCGTGAAGGTTGTGAATGAGCAATTCGGTGAGGAAGTGTAAACTCTCAGCAGTTGTGTTATGGAGTGGAAAAGAGAGTGGAGGGAATAGGCTGCATTCTAGAGGAGATGTGAAAATGTCACCCCTATTTAGCATTGTATGTAACATGCTCATCAATGGCCTATCAATAAGCTGGAAACAAATTCGGAAAGGCAGGGACCCAAACAACCGACGAGCATCATGTCACTTAGACATCTACTCAGAAAGCTGATTCATAGTATATTATTATTACATAATAATATTTATATACCCTTAGGATTTACATCTGTGCGTATAATATAATATGAGAGCCAGCTCTCAAAAACTATAAGTGGTACCTGCTAATGAAATATAACAATGGAAAGCTGATGTCGGTTCTTTCCAGCAGTCAGACCAATTAGAAATAGCTTAGCTTAAAGGCATAGAGACAGCAACAGAGTGCAGATTAAATTAAACAATAGTGCAGTTTGTAAATTATTGTTTAAAATATGTACATTCTAGTATGCTGGAAAACAATACAATATGCCATTTTCATCTACAGAGGATGATAAAGGTAAAGCAATACTAGCATACAGTTATGGCACGTTGATATGATAATTATATCAGGCAATTGTGGAATGATCCCGTATACTTAGTCACTCTGTGCACAATATATGTATCAGTTGAATGTAGAGGGAATGTCACTTTAGAGCGTGCAATGGAATTCGTTATGCATTGTTTATATTTAGAAAATAGAGCAAGTAATGGTAATTTCACGCCATTTCGACAGCTACAGTCATATTCACGGGGTTGCAGGAAACAAAAAGAGGATAGAAAAGAGGAGAAAATGACCCTTTTAATGTGAGCTATGGAAGGTCCTTTTAGGGAATATGGCACGAGCATGGCATTGGGTGAGTTTTAGAATGTCGAATTACATAAAGACTTAAACAAATAACTTAAACAGATAAATGCAGAAACATCTATTATACAGGAAGCTCCGTGATAAGGAGACTATGTGTAATGGATGGGGTAGGGCCGTCACCAACCTTACACCTACTGGTTACAGACCATAGAATGCGGTGGCTGGAAGATGGATGGGGGTATTGTTCAAGGTGACTGCTACCATAGCTACCATAGGGTGTTGTTGTGGTGCCCGGGAGAGGGATTGACAGTTTATTACTACAATTAGTATAGGAAAAGCGTCATTAATTCAAGGGTACAAATATCAACCTTAACTTAATAGGTAAATGCAAGTACAATGTAGCAAACGCGTATATTTAACTTACTGCTTTACCTCTGCTATATGACGATTATTCTATTTCCTCTCTCTATCCTGTTTCTATCTGTTTATATTCTGTCTCGCTCTCTAGCTTTCTCTCCATCTCTAATGTGCTTGCGTTCGTACTCTCTCTCTCTCTCTCTCTCTCTCTCTCTTTCTCTCTCTCTTTCTCACTCTCTCTCTCTCTCTCCTACATTCCTCCTCATTCACTCTCATTCGTATGACAGTTTACACATCTGGTCGTACCACACTCTAGCAGGGGTGATGAAGTCTCCGGGGGGTATTGTAAGACCCCCGACCTCATTGCCTGCTCTAGTACATGACTGGTTTGCCGATGCTGGTTTGGCAATGCTATCTGTAGATGGTGTCAGCTATAGGTGTTTATAGTGACAATTATACAGGTGCCTGGAGTAAGCCATGGAGCAGCTGCTCAACTTCAACCCTCATGGCGTTAGAGTGCTCTCAGATATACGTCTGCTTTTCCTAAAGTCTATAGTTGGTGTAGTATTTTATCTAGAGATGGTCTTATCGTTTTGAGATGTAACCAACAAACCACATACTAATAGAGAGGGTCAGATAGGCTAGTAATAATAGTACTAGTATATTCCTGAGAGGCAGACTAGGACACTGTTGGTGGGCAGAAGAGACCAATAGAAAACAATGCTAGACGAATGACGGTCAGCGAGACAACATTAATTCTGACAACGTTGGCAAGTTCTTGGACACAATACACATCTATTGTAAAAGTATAGCATTGATGTGAAGAGGCTAAGATATATCCAATAACAATGACCCTTGCACTTACACACGTTGACTTGTACTAAGGCCTCTCCAAATAATATACTTGTTTCTCATTACTAAGCCATGAGAAAAGTGACGAGAGCGCCTTTTTTTCCCTTTTTTCCTTTTTGCTGAGGCTTAAATCATGAAGAGTATTGCTCTCGGAGAACCAAATTCACATTTTAGTAAAGAAAGAGATTAAGGGTCTGCGAAAGTTGTAGATATGCATGTTTTAACCGACTACATTTCCGGCACTTCAAGCTTTTATTTGATACCATATATGCCCATATTTGTTTAATTTTGTCATATCTTTCCATTATAATTTGCAAAAATAAATATTAAAAAAAAAAAATGTCAAAAAGACGATTTTGGTTATACGCGCGGCAATGAGAAACAAGGATATCCTTTGGAGTGTCCTAACATATTGCTGCCCCTTTACATAGGCTTTGTATTGGCAGAAGGTTGTGGTGTCGGCTTACTACACAATGTATTCATTGGGGGAACACAGACCACACAATTGCTGATGGCACCAGGTGGAAGCACCTTGGCACAGGCTCATTTTACTGTTTGTACTCCCTTGACTCATTCAGTTACACGTTATGCATGCAAAGATCATACGGTGCATGTATTAATAGGAACTCACAAAGAGGGGTCCAAATTGGTTGTAATTCCCTAAAGGCTTCTCACAAATGGATGTGACAAAGCGCACATGCGATCCATCAAGCGGACAATGATATTAAACATTGTTAATGGTCTATCTCCGCTCTTTGTGAGTGGAAGTGATTTCTCTTTCCTTTGTGATATATAAAGGTAAGCCTATACTACGTTGGTTGAAACCATTTTTAAAATGCTATTAAATCTTTCTAAACTTCGAATATCATCTGTATTACCTCGTCAAGAAAGGTAGCGAATGGTGTCAGTGAGCAGTCCCTTAGTGTGACCTACTCAAAAGGACTGTTGGAGTAGCTCTCTCAAGATATACCCTTAGGTTGCCCCAAGATGGTAAACCTATACAGTAAGCAGGTAAGAACAAGATCACACCGCCAAAGTAATTAGCATCAGAGAACATGACTGTAACAACCATACTCCTCCCAGCCACACAAGTCTTAACAGTGTGCATTTCCTACTCACTGGATGAAGGATACATCACCAGATAAAGGCTGAGCAGGAGGGGGCCTAATTGGCAGGGTTAGACTAGATGATGGATGGTATAGTCAATTAACCGGTTGATCTACAGCGGCACTGGCTGGTCTCACATCCTAGCTGGTCTTGATGTCCACATGGTGTATCATTGGTGTCCATGTGAGCTGCTCTGTGAGCTGCTCCATCACCATGAATCACTCACGTGTTAGACGCCAGGTAATTACTGTAACCCCCGGGGAAATAGAGACAGAGAGGGCATCCCCAGGTAGCTCAGGGCTATGGGTGACCCCCACCCAGAGCAGTATACACTTGGTGTCGATGTGCTATACAGGACTGTCAAAGAGCTTCTCGCCGAGCAGCTGTAAGAGCAGCTAATAGAACAATGCGTCAAACAGTTCCAGAGGACAGATCACTAAAAGGTCGTAGGAGAAAAGCACGTAGGTCGTCTTTTTCTCCATCTACCTTTCCAGGTCCCATATGTCTCTTCAATACTTACTGCATCGAAATTCAATCGGTTGTTTGATTCCCCTAATTTCTATTTGGTCATTTTGTTATTAGTATGTTCCCTCTTTACAATGTCCGGACATGTTCCTAACATCCAAGAAATGATCTATAAAACGTTGAAGTAAGCTATAAGAGAAAGACTAGTAGTACACTATGTACTATAAGTATGTTGTTATGGTCATATCTTTACGAGAATACATATATGAGAATGCATTCATGCGATGCCCATTCAACTAGGTGGGCTCTAATGTCCATTACTTGCGTATTAGTGATACCTAACTCATAACAAGTCAGTGCAATGTTACAATATCAGCATACTGCACTTTTAACATGTGTAACATGTGTAACATGAGTAACACAATAGATATTTATATTCATAAACTGACTTGGAGAGCCAGTTTCTTTGGCTATCAAAATAATCTATATAGAAATAGTTTAGGTTAATTCAATATCAAATATGTTAACATTGTACTTCATTCTCATGCACCATTAGGACGGGAATAACAGTTTATTTAACATGTGTAAGATCTTATCTGAACGAATATCCATAATAGGAGATGATTAAAATCATACCACGGGGCATATAAAGCTTACATTACTAAACTGTATAGTACGTATTCTCATCGCCACATCGCCTCATGAACTGCTCGCGATCCACAGGAAGCTCCATGGTATGTGATACAAATAGCACTCAGATGTTTGCATGGACTGGTGGCCCCACCTAATGGTTGGAGGCTGCACTGCTGGTACTGCATTCCCACTGGTGGGATCATTGGGAACAACTAAGTACAGAGCAGTCGTATCAGACACGTTAGAGACGCTAAGCTGTTTAACTCCAAGTCAGAACGTGTCAGTATAGCCACGATTTTATTTGAGTTTATAAAGTATCTTTATTTCCACAAAGTTATATTGATAAAGATAAAGATACAATCAAATGGGAACTAAGTCTCTTGAATAATGTTAGTAGAACACACACACACTCATACACACACATCTAATTTAAACCTCAATTAGATGACCAACAATAGTCTGAGGGTAGGTGCTCATATCAAAACGATGTTTCATGCATATCAAAAACATAGGATAAATAAAACACTATAGTTTATGAAGGGCAAATATCTATGGAATGGATCAGCTGTTTCTGATCCCGAGAGAGGAGACATGGGTCTGTGAATGGATTATCTGTGTCAGGATCTCAGCACGGAATTACTATTATCATTTATCTTGCTGGTCATAGAGGAAGCTCCAACGCTGCCAAACCTACCTATTGGCCTATACAGTATAAACCCCTATTCTACAATCTTCTGTTAATGAAAGGGGTAGGATGATCCTAATTGATTTTTATATCCAATAAAACTGAATAGTTTGAACACTGTAAATAGTAAGTGTAAGTAAGCAGTAGCATCTACTGTAAATCTACAGTAGAATCTACTGTCGATTTAGAGTAGGTTCTACTGTTTACATAAAATAAACTGAACACCTACAGTGGAATCTACTGTACACCTACAAAAATGGCAACCAACCTTTTACCAGTTTACAGTGCAGATTAAGTTGGAATGACGTTTGGCTGAAATAAGCTTAATCTAGATCCTACTCGATTGTAGAATTAAATGAGACTCACTAGTTAGTGTAAAGTGATATTTGACTATGATTTTCCGAGGGCACCATGACGTGTAGACGTCATCCTAGATACCCTTAAACCACTAGAGTGTTGTCCGAGGAAAAATTATATTAGTTCCAGAATATTATACTTCTGGTAGGGTTCACTGGTTGTTCTCAGTCCAAGAATTACTGCTTGGATATCCAGCTGCCCAATACTGGATGAATTGTTGATAACGGATCTAATGAGATATACATCATCCCTTTGGTTATCCTTTTACTGGAACAGCCTCCCATACTGCAGCAAAATACAGTGCCCACAATGAATGCCTGACCTCCAGGGTGTGCCCATCGCTCTGCATGACTGTGTAGGGCAGGGTAGATTAGATAGGGGACACACTATAGTCCTATATCAGGCTGTATGGTCAGTCAGCGTGTTTTTATCAGATTTCGGTGCGTCTTTTTCATGCAGATATAGGGTATATCAGCCTCATGAGACAGGGGGGATATTGGAGCCTACAGTTGAGCTTTGTAGACCTACGTTGGGCACGATTGCCTGGACGTATTACATCAAATTATATCTCAGTTTAGGCGTTGAGAAGTGTTTAGGTGTTAAAAAGTCCCAGTCCTCTCATCCAATTTATCTAAAGCCATCGACTTCGATTATGTTACAAACACTAAGAAGTAAGACAATAAATTAAACGTAACACACATCGCTTATCAGACGATACGGCCATAAATATCTCCGTACTGTGTTCAACAAAGCCGCGCAGATATAATGCTATCATCGAGCGGGCCAAACAGTTTGGCATTGTGATACCGTAGCGATTTGATGGTTACCCTACATTATTATTTATTGGGCAGTCAGCTCTCAAAATTTGTTTTATGGAAACGCCATCCAGCAGATCGTCGCTATCTGCAACCATCAAGGAAATTACGGTTAGTAATGATAGGGTTATATAATTAATGATAGGTGCATTGACATCTTATCAAGGCACCACTGCGTGCATTAACAGTTAGGATACACTGATGGAAATTGCAAAGTAATAAAACTCGGGGGCACGCGCTGTATCTCTGTGCCAACCTGTCCCATTTGCCATCCAAGAATCGATTCAAATATTTAAATGGACATACAAATAACAAAGTCCGTGAGCAATTAACTTGTCGGCTATGTTAAAGTGGGAAAAAATTGGACAAAGTTCTAAAAACTAAACTGTGGTTTAGTAGGATGAGCAGTGTCACTCTCCCAGCATAATTCCTAAATAAGACTCTGTCAAAACCTTTTGTGGAAGAAGGGAGGACGGGGTACTATACTTGTCTGCTCTTACACACATCAAAGATAGTTCCCAGGAATATAATTATTCGATCGCAGGCATGATCCATACCTTTCTATCTTTCAGAAATGTGTTCTTCATACATTTCTTTAAATATTTGAATCGATTCATAGTTCAATGCTTATTTCTAACGCATGGCTTAGGTAAGGTTCAAAGGTGATCAGCCGCATTTTGGCATGAAATAAGTTGTGCCGGTAGAAACGGATGAGAGAATCTGCTTGGAGATTGGGACAGTGTGTGATGCAGACAGGAAACCAGGAGAGTTGTATAATTTGCTTCCCTTCTTCCACAAAGGTTCGTAAGTTGAGGCAGAGACAGGGTACGACTCGGTTCTAGGGAGGCTGGATTAATATAACTATTGCGGTTTGGTGAAAACTAGTTTACCCAGGTGGCGTTTCTGAGGTCAAGGCCTGGTATGTGGCGCCGCACATTGGGTATCCTCAGAACTAAGGCTCACAATTTCTCTCACCAGCCCTTCAGTGATTCTGACTCGGGGTCTGACTGTATGGGATTGCTGTGTACATGCCCTTGTCTCCCTAGACAACCTGCTGTCATACTACATGGATGTTGGCATTTAAGCAAATATTGGACTCCTTGAAGTCACAATTTAAGTATCTTTAATTACAGTAAATGCCATCTAAGAATGCTCAGATATGATCATAACCTCTTTGTAAAATTTCTATAGTATTTACTGACATTGAAGGCATTTGAAGAGTGACTTTAAGCAATAAAAGGTTTGCTTAAATGCCAACCTTCGTGTCAGAGGCATGTACATTAACATGTCCTAACATTCCTCAATGTATGGGATAATGCGTAGAAGATCAATAATTAAACGTACATATGACCTATTGCCTATACTACCAGATATATAGACAAAACCCCATGACATCTATTTTGGAAAACATTTCTATCGTACTTCAAAAATTAAACCCGGTCGTATATCATATGTGCCCGTAGGTGTGTGATATGGGACAGGGGTTCAATACGTTTTGTATTTATTACATACCCTTACAGTCTAGAATTAAGTTAAGCAACAGTTAGCTTGGTTTGGCATCACAAGCCATACAGTATGGAGCCTGGGGGGACTACTCTACCATGTATTGGATAACTGCTGCAACTTGACTCTAAGGAGTGGTGACAGTGAATTTCCATTAGATCCCAAGAGCGGGGGTGTTCAAATGTCGTCAAGGCCCTGATAAGTAGGGTGGGTAAAATCATAACATTAAATTGCCAAAAGGATGAACAAAAATTGAATTTGTTCAAAATTGGGAGAGACCTAACCTTTGTAATAGCCCATTCAGCTGTCCTAGGCCCAATTAACCCTAATTGATAGATACATTATCAGTTAAAAGGCCCCAAAATCAAGTTGTAAAATAACATTGCAGTTGCTTTCTTTAACCATTTTCCTTGTGTTTGCCATCATTCTTTATGGTATCAATGCTCTCCTTATTGTAATTTACAGGTAGGAAAGTTTGAATGTAGTGGTTGTGTACAGGTTGTTGTTTTGTGATTGCAGGCTAAATCCAATGGTTACACAATGCACTCATAACGTGTCTTGATTTCTGTGAGCCGGACAGTTATTCATTTGTGACAATATATTGTAGTTTTATTATGCTAATTGATGAGTGAGAGCCTGTCAACTGTCAATACCTGCAGCATGCATGCAACTATATGGATCATGTAATCAACTTAAAATGAGAAAATCACCTAAAATTAGCTGACATAGTAACGTCAATGCAGTAGGGCAGGACCCAGCAACTTGATACTGTAATAACCAATGTACGGAATGGAGCCCTACTGAAATACCCTTGGAAGAATTCGTTTTTTTCTCAGAGTGGGAAGTCTAAACACTTTGACTCCCCCCTCTCCACTGCCCGCCCTATGTCTGGCCCTGTCCTTTCGACATTGCTCTGGAAATTCAACGTAGAAAAAAAATAAATTATCAACATTAGACAACTCTGAATACTTTACACCTGGGATTCTAGATGATTGATCGCCATCAATTGTCCATGCTAAAGTAATGATGATATTGACTTTCATGGTTTTTAAATGTATTCGTTTGTCACAAGAGTCTATGTTATATAGTATGGAACTACCTCCCTTTATATACAAATGCCTCTATTCTACCAGATTGTCTACATAACAGCTTGCATCACTTATTATTCCATAGCCGTATCCCCAGAAAACTTTGGTCCAGCGTTTATTTAGTTTGGAAGTTTGAAAGAGCCCAATAGGCAAGCATTGTTTACCCTAGAGGTCGAATGCTTTAAATTATTCAAACTCAGTTTCCAATAGTAGTTTGTCTTCGACTTATAAAAGGGTCCCATCCTCTGAATATGAGAACATTGGGTGATAGGAAGAGCTCTCATGTTTAACAAAGTCTAATGTCAGATTAGACTGAAAGAAGAGTTTTATTATTAACATAGTTATATGATTTCTGTTCTCTTTGGCAACTTTCTTGGAAAAAACATACAGGAAATGGAACGTTGCACAAATAAAGGTTGGAGTTGTGATAGTGGGGTTCCGCCCCATTTAGTAAAGACATGATCTGATGATACATTAGTTGCTTTATAATTATCTGCAAGGGCTAATAAAGATAATATATAATATTATATAGAGATCGCTATTCTGAGAAAAACTACTATTGGGGGATGTAATCACCTATTACTAAGTTGACCAGCCAATGTCGTACATCATTAGAACAGAAGTCAGTTCCTATTCAGGCAGCCGATCAGAGACAGCTTGAGTAGGTTACCTTACTTCCGATTACCCGGTATTAGGAGGTAGCCTTTCAAGCACCTCTGAATTGTCATAGTCAGACACCGGAAGTATTAATACCGGAACCGGAACCAGACCATGAGAGCCTCGCCGCAACTCTTCCGATCAGAGACGTAGATCTTTCCTCTGCCGCCCCAAGGTGATGGCTTTCCGTGCAAGAGAAGTGAGAAAGCTACCATAACCACCTCACAGATTATTTTGCCTACAAAAAGAAAAGTTATACCTCCTATTCCTAACAGAATACTTACTAACTCACAGCCTTTCAATTAAAATGAAAAGGAGCCAACAGGACCCACTAATTCTCTTATTCATTGAACAGGTTGAACAGGGATTGAGTAACCATCCTAAACTAAAACTAGTATCTACTGTCTGGAGATTGATCTATCCAACAGTGGTGTAAGAGGATGCCCAGGGGTAAATGTTGACCCTGCAGATATTGACATTTTGATGAAGGTGGAGAGTGGGGTCCAGGTTGTGTTGGGAACGTGCTATAGGGCGGGGAAGTGCAGCTTATGTGGGTGGCAAAGGGAATCTAATTACAGGTGTATTGATTAACCGTGGATTATCATTCACAGGTGGTAATTACAGATGACGTCCTCTGTAATATGTTACATTATGTTACATAGTGAACAGGTCGTGGCAGTATCAAATCACTGTGGCTCATGAATGAGTCTAAATTCTTGTTCTGATATGGAGTTGGTTTTGGATAGTTAGATATTTAGATTAAGATTGGCCTATGCGTGTAATTACTTGTATAATTATAGAGAGCCATGATATCCAAATGCAAGATGACCTTTTGTTGTATCTAACTGTTGGATGTAGCGCTGGTGCCCCATCTATTAAGACCGTATACAGTCTACAGGGCGTTGATATATCCCAAAGTCAATACCACAACCATTGAGACAATTTCTCTCTGCCAGGTTCTCCTACTAGTAAGATACCATGACTAATTGCTCCTTCTATTAAAGACAGACTAATATTTAACCGTGCTGCACGTGCACCGCTGTCAGTCTTAGCCTTGACTAACTACGACTACCAGCGTCCATGCCTCATCTGAGCTACTGTCCAATATATACCCTGATACTGATTTGCCTACTGTCCCTCCTCCCTACACCCACTATGGAGACAAGGACCGAGACAAGGTCAATATGCCCAGTGGTGGCCGAGGGTCCCTGTGAGGCCGTTAACCAAAGGTCAGATTGGTCTGTACATAGCCGTACCTGCACTAAGGGGGTGGTAGGCGGCAGGGTATGGCTGTCTTACACCATAAGTTAATTTTGAAGCTGATTCCTTATCAATACTAAATGGCGCATAATGATTACAGAAAACGTAAACAGTAAGTATATTTTGTAGAATATCAAAGCAGGGACAGTAACCTAACTAACAAACCCATGTTTATAAAACGTTGACACTGAATAACGTTATATATGCAAACCTTATAGGCGTTGTAGAAACGTTAAGGTTCTAGATACAAACGATTCTTTTCGGATACGTTAGGAAAATTGTCAGGTAGTAAGCAGTGACTACAATCAGAGTCAACACATTTTTTATTTGACTCTTCATTGAGGGACAAACTACAAATGCACTTGACTCTGCATTGTTAGAGTCAAGATGGAGAGTCAATTGTACGAGGGTATGACTGGAGTAGCTGTGACCCCTCCATCATGACTCTGCTACCATAGTCAACTAGAGTTGACTATGGTAAAAGAGTCATTGCAACGCCTTTACTTCTCTCTGTGAATGCAAGCAGATTCGGTATCACACCATAACATGGATAGTAACTACCGGTAGTATACCAAGACAGGGACAGTGAATAGCATACCAAAGCAGCAGTCACACGGAAGGGGAAGAGGATGCGGAAATAGTAAGTAGTATGTGGAAACATAAACAGCAAGTAGAATACCATAACATGAACAGTAAGTAGTATAATGAAACAGGGTCAAGAAACTGGGTAAAGTGGTGAGTCTTATAATATAGTGAACTGGAGCCTAGGACGTATTTTTACAGCGGGATCAAGGCTGTATGCAGTACGGTAGCGTACAGGGATAGACAGTTAATAATAAAACCAAAAGGCATCCCGAATTGGCCCTGGTCCAGTCCATGTCCACTGTTTAAAGTAGCACCGCGTGCCTCAGGCCATCAATTCTCTATCAGCCTCCTCTTGTTGTTCACACTGCCCTTGGTGCTACTCAGGGCCTTGGTTGTAACCTGGTCCCTTTTGCTGTGTTCACATTGTGAATCAGTAATACACGTTCTACAGTTTCCTTTAACTACCCATGTCTTACTAAATAACACATTTATGTGAATGCTCCAAAATTACTGTGCAAGTAACAGAGTACATAAGCAAGCCAATTGGACCAGTAGGATAATTATATCTACCCGTACGTCCCATCCTGCCATTGCATGCTGTTGTGGGGAAACACTAGAAGGCACACAGGCCAATTGGCCTCTGTAAATGGATGGTGGAGAGGATAATGATAAGGTGTGGTATGGTCCATGTCTACTGTTACATGGTAAAGGTACCCAACCCAGTCATCTATAACCATTTACTAAACAGGGGCAGGAGGGTTATCTCGTGCAACTACGGTATATTGGATTGAGGCCAGGCTACAGGTAGAAGTCTATTTAATAATGGGTCTTATGTAATTCCAGCTAGAATTATACGACATCAGTCCCTTGCAGTCAACACTAATGCACTTACATCCACGTCATTCTGATAATTGATACTACCGGTAATTAATCCTATTGGTCTCTCTCATTGGTCTCTCTGACTTTGTCTCTGTCAGTCCCTGCATGCCTCTGTCCCTGCTTCTGTCTGTAAATGCCTCTTAGAGATTGAGTATATTGGAATGATGATGATCAGATAATTTTACGAGGTTTTCTGGACAGCCGGACAATTAAGTTATAGCTGGAATGGGATGAACAGGTCGACAGATAGATCCCCACACAGTATTAGACAAATATGCTACTATTCCTTAAGCTATAATCATTGATGGGCACAGTGGGTATAGACCTGGGCCATCCAGGGGCTGATTAACTCCACATAGCCTGGCACCAGCCGCTCACCCCGAGCAATAGGCCATGAATCAACCCTGGAGGAGCTGCTGGCAGCAGGGGGTGTCTATAGGTCTATACACTGATGCCAATTCCCACACCCTCTACCTTGTATGCAAGGCATCCAGGGAATTGCCAGCCTACCAACCAATCCATCCCCCACCATCACCCTGCCCATTCAACCCATGGTCTACAACCCTAGTCCTTCCCCACTCATCCACTCTCATCTGCCCCCACCACCCTCTCCATTCCTCTGGAGCTACTCTCAGCTGTGATATCTGCATAATAAATTCCCACCCTGCTAAGCAGACTATCACAACATGTCATTGTAATGCAGAGCGCCATCCTAACTGAGTCCCTGCCTGCTCCAACCTATATAGAATGCCCCCCCCCCCTAACACACACATATATACATCGCCCTCCTAGCCCCACACTAAATGGTGTTATTATAGTGGGAAGGGGGGGGGGGGGGTCTCCTACAACTAGGCTAGAATCGGGGACGCTGCACGTCCAACTATGTAATATTTATAAGGCTAGTAGAGGTTGGAGTCACGCGGCAGTCTGTGGAGACCGTGGAGACGGCACAGCGATGGTGGTCGTGGTCCCAGGCAGTGGTGGCAGTGGTGCATGGTAGTGGACGACTGGCAACTATCCATTGATTTCCTCCTGTCTCCTCCTCCTGGGCAGCTACTCTGTGTTGTTAGTGAGTGGTGGCACTGTCAGAGGGGAGGGGGTAGCGTCCAGCAGAGTGCATTCACTGCAGTGCATGTTATTGCAAAAGCAAAGTGCCTGACTGTGCCAAGTCCCAAAAACAATAACATTAACACTACCCAGTCCCCACCATAAAAACATCACAAAAACGTCCTATCACATTAACCCATCACAGCGTGGTCCCATACTCTCTTCCATTATAGCTGTAGGAGGCCTGCCCTCTCCTCCCTCACTTACACACACAGAGGAGGGAGACAGAGGGTAGTGACAGTGACAGCACCAGGAGGACAGCATTAAGCGGGGTACAGGAGTGGCATATCCTCTATAAGCAGGCTGCCTGGAGTACATGCAGTCCCCTATGCAGGGGAAACACCGCTACTACCGAGCCCTCCCCTCCCCCTCTACAGAGGAGAGTCTGGCTCTGCTACTGGAGACGGCAGGCATGCAGGGACTGCCGCCCAGCCGCTGACGCCCTGGAGGAGGGCCTGGAGTTGAAACCAACAGCAACAGCAGCGGCAGCAGCAGCAGCAGTGAGAAGGCCTCCAACGGCGCTGTCAGCAGTGGACAGGCATAGCATAACAGAGGTTGTGTGTAAGAAAAGGGGATAGGATTACACAACGGATACACTCACTACTGCAGTGCTAGATTAAGGGGGATTGCTGCATTATCTCTGTTAAGAACTGGAGGAAGCAGTGACAACCAGGAGGGAGACACCCATTGGCATGCAGCGTAGGACATCAGGGGATAGCCAGCACATGCACTGCAGACTCAGAGGAACTGAGAGGGTCTGATTATAGAGGCCTACAGCTGAGCTACTCCTCAATAGGATCACATACCTACAGCCATACCACACAGGAGGTGTCCTTGTGTCTTTGCAGCCATTAACCCTGTAGTTACCAGATTACATTCATTCAAACCCTATTCCTGCAAACACCGTTAACGTACAGGAGGAATCTGCACTAACAAGCTAAGGCCTTATAGAGCTACTACCCAACGCATTCCTACTGCACGCTGGCCCATGCCCGCAGGAGTCAGAGGTGTCAGTGGCCACAGCTGGTCACCACATCACCTCCAGCCTCCCTCCAACCTCAGCCACTCCAGTTAGCCCTCCAGTGAGGCATTGCACTTTGCTCACTAAAAGCACAAGAGTCAGGTGAAGTGGTTGGCCAGCATCAGCAGCAGCAGAGGCGTTGGTGGACTCCCCATATCCACAGCCAACCACTCCTGCTCCTCCATCCCGGCTTCCTCCAGTGTTTGTGGTCCGGAGGCTTTGCATGCTTTGCACTTGATCCCTCCAGGGGGTTGGCTTACAGCCAGAACTGGGTGTGGATTATACTCTGTTCTCTCAGTTTCCTACCTACCTGCTGGATAGATAGACAGCTAAGTGCCGCCCACCCTCCGGAACCAACCCAACCACAGCCCACAAATCACGTGCAAAAGCACACACCTGCACGTGAAGTGGCATAACAATGCGTGTCTAAAAAGGTCTATAAATATTGACCATACTGCCACCGCACTATATCAGCCATATAGCACGACATTGGTTGTCAATTTGGAGGGCACTGGCTGTGAAATATCTTACATTGATCGCTTCGGCAGCAGTGGATTATTGCTCCTCAACTAGGTTTACCACCGGTCCTGGAATCTGATTTCTGAAAAGGTAATGTGGGACCTTAAATCTTATAGTTGCTGTGATGACGGAGACTTTTCTTTCAGAAGTCAATGTATGGTTGATAATAGTAGTATTGAGTTATGGTATACATATTCTAATTTTGAGGTTCGGTCTAGCCGTTCTACAACTTGAGGCCGTGTGGCGATCCACACATGATAAAAGGGCATGGTAGCAAGAAGTTAATATAAGTATAGCATCGTTCAGTAGGAGGCATATTTGACGCTATATAATACAATGGACGACTGAGAATACAAAGTAAAACAAAAAGGCGGTAGCTTTAAACAATTATCGTGTATCTATATACTATGTTATGCACACAATTCCCCAAGTTTACAATGGTTCTGTAGACTGACAGATGGTATTAGCAGTTACTTGTTAGCTCTACATATATACGATGTAAACATGTGTTGGATGGTGGCTACCATTGGGTAATCCAATTCCATCTGATTATTGATTAACCTACCTCCTACCACCAAGGCCCTACCCAGGTGCGGAGGCAGATGTTGGACACTGATTTGGCACCAATATTTAGCTACGTTGTGTTAAGGGAGTAGTTCTAAACTCATCAATTGACAGAAACCAAAAGACTCGAGACAAACAAAATTATGAAAATATAATAGAAAACAGATACAATATAAATTGAAAAACAACAGCATATCGCCCTTACATATCAGGTTGGTGATACGATGTATTATATACTATGGGTATGAACCCATGATATCTCAGACGTGTACCGATGGTATATCAGACGTTAATATGAATAGATTGAGAATGGCCTACATGTGAGACATCCATCTTGTCATATTGGATGACCAGTGTACAGCCACCGCTCACACGGGGTGTTCACATCAGTTCCTATTAACCATACTGCACCTAGCTAATTACAACACCTACCTACCCAGGTTGATTACATCTTAAGTAATTATGATTGAGTAGTAGGCGTTATGTTGATGGCCTTGTCTGCTGCTAGGTTTTATGATGGTCAGCACATGTTTCATAAGATGTGTGTAGGTGTGATGAGCTATCCCTTTTTACAGGGTATTGTCATTGGAATGTTTAAATACAATATCATGACATGCAAAGTATCAATCAGTCTCGGCTACACTGTCAGAAGTAACTGTAGCTGCACAGCGAGTTATACTGTAGATTTACAGTATAAAAGGAGGTATTTTTGGTTTCAAAGCCAAGTTCTACAGTATAATTCGCTGTGCAGCTACAGTTACTTCTGACAGTGTAGTTCTTCGTTGTAATATAAATGATGCACTGCAGTAACGTTTTTTGATACGTAGAAACGAAACGAATTATGACAATAATCGCTTCATTTATTTAATTTATACATCCTGCAAGTCACTCCATGTGATATTTTAATGAGACATCCTAATGTAAAGAAAAAACTTTGTTTGTCAGTAGCTGGTCACAAGATTGAAACCTTAATGGTCTAGCTGACCATAATAGGATGTTTGTTTCATGTATTTATGAACTTTCCAATCGTCAGTGAAATTTATTTTTCATTTAACAAATGTCACTGCATTTATATACAACAGTCGTCATTGCTCTTCCATCACCAGATTACAAACAACGCTGGAAATAAAAGCGGAGGCAAATTTAGTTTCCAGGGCAGACAGGTTCAACTCAACATCAGACAGCATCCTTTTTGAACTACTAATACATTAATTAGTGTTAGTTCAAGTATTTGCAGAGCCAGCCGGTGAAGGCAATAGAACAGCCAGTATTAGGATATTATTATTCGCATCAACAAGATGTCTATGTAGGCAACTTAAAGTAACTATATAAGGGTGGCATGGAGTAGAGCAGTTTGCAATCTATCGTCATGAATGCGGCCCTGTCGAATAGCAAATGTCAGAATCCAAGTCTGCTGCCCAAGCTAACCTAATGCCTTTGAATATGTACACGATTATAAGTCTGCTGCCAAATAAATGCTCCCCATGCAGCTGGCTGTGTTTCACGACCTTGGGCCAATGTTTTTGTCTCTGACCGGGTGCCGTCTCTGACCAGGTGCCGTCTCTGACCGGGTGCCGTCTCTGACCGGACATCACTTTGGGAGTTTAGTTACCTTCTACCAACAGCAGGAGGCTAATTATAATTACATAACAACTGCCATAAAGTTTTTACAAATCCCTATATATATGAGTATAGGTTAACAATTAAAAAACACATTCCTCTGACAACAGGTCAGAGACGGCACCCGGTCAGAGACGGCACCCGGTCAGAGACGGCACCTGGTCAGAGACGGCACCCAGTCAGAGACAAAAACATTGGCCCAAGGTCGTGAGACACAGCCAGCTGATGATTCTAACCTTGCCACCCAATATTAGCCAATGCTTTCAAAACAACAAGCCTGAAGTTCATCATGAATATAGACTGATCCTCGGTGTTTCCCACGGGCCAAAGCTTGCTATGGCCGATATTTGACATTGAAATTAGATTGAAAATGTGTCTCATTAAGATGGGGTGTCAACAATAGACCCCATGTGTAGCATTTACCAACTCTGCAGCGTTATATCTATCATAATTAGCCATTAAATTTGCACGAGACTGCTTGGATTCATCTCCCCCATGGGAAAGTACATTGTCAGCTGGACGTTACAGTATGGGGAAATTGATTAAATTCTCGAAACCATTCATGATTGCGATCCAGTTGGATGTACGTCGCTTTGCATAGACCTTGGGGCGATTCAAAACGGTATTGTGATGGTATATTTAGGCGTTATCACTGTTCTATCCCAACGTGGATGTTAAACACGGAACTATAGCTCTTATTTCTGAAATAATTGAAGTTACATTCAGATGCTAATTCTTAGAACTTGGAAATATTGTCAAGAACCTCATGATCCATGCAATCACATCTACCATGTGGTTTTCCGACTGAAGTGATGGCTGTCTCTAAATAACAAACCTCACATGCATAGCACCAGTGCGTTCGTTGAGTAAGGTTCTGGTCATATTTTGTTCTTCCTCTGTCATTTTTATCAGTTTGCCATTTTGATGAAAATCCCTATGCCTAACCTGGGATAGCCACGACTGACTAAGACCCGTAGCATAAAGATTACCATTATCAGTGTACATATTCACCCTGGTACTAGTGTACACCATGAATCCTTGTGATGAGGTAATATGCGGTGGGTGGCTAAGACAAAGCATTTCATACCTGGGTTATTTTTACTAAACCTACGGTGGACGGCTAAGACAAAGGACTTCACACCTTGGTTATTTTCACATAACCAAAGGTTAAGTCAGATACCCCCCTCGGACCTGAGTTATGTAATATTAACAATGGTAGAGTGACGTACTGGTGCCCTATGAGGGCACTAGTCAGTCTGTCATGGTTAATTGTACATATTCTCAGGTCCTTGTGGGGTATCTACTACATAACCGGAGTTAAGTCAGATACCCCCCTCGTATGTAATAATAACAATGGCACCAACTAGCCGGGCGTGGTTATTTTGACATACATGGGGTATCCACCACACAATCCTCAGCTACCAGATGGGAAATAGTTATCCCAGCTTCTTAGCTTCTATTCAATTTCCACCCCATGCCTGCACTCTGACTGTTGCTGCCGGGGAAGCAAGCTCTATGCATTTAAGATGCATCTGACATGTAGAAGGTATCATGCTGTGTAGGTGCCCTATAATGGGTCTCCAAACAATGTCAACATTGATGGCCTTTATATTCACCGCTTAATTCCTCCTACTCTGTCACTATACTCATAGGAGTATGATAACCATCCCACAGCTGCGACCTCCCACCTGCTGTGGTAGACATACAGCATATCAAAGGCCTGGCCATATCACAAAGTGGCTCTATTATAGTGTGGGATGTAAAAGAACCATTGTCTCGGTAAAAGTGTAGGGATGTGCTTTTTACCTTCAGTCACCTCATAGATTTGATCACCATCACCGCCCTTGAAATGACAACCAACCAACAACAACCTAACCAGGCCAAATTCCATCGATTTACATTATCGTTTAGGCCAAAAAAAAGGTGTGTTTCAGGTTACATAGTCTGAAAATCTAGGTAGGGTAGGTCGGATTTTTTTGATTTTTTTAAACTTTTTTTTTTTACTTTGGCCTGAAAAGTACCCAAAACTGACTCTCAAACTTCAGCGCTGACTCGTCGATACTGGCGTCGACTCATGGACCATCAAATTGACTCTGAAATAGCCCCAAGGCTTTTTTTTCAAAATTGGATAAAAATGTCTGGGGTCGGCCCTGTTTAGCTAGGTAGGGTCGGGTAACCTGAAACACACCTTCTCTTTTTTTTGGCCTTAGCATTGATCACTGCGTTATTTTCACTGGCATGTTATTGGGGCCTTTGGCAAGTCTACACAAGGTGGTTCACATGGCAGATTGTGGGATACTGACATCACAGGTTGGCGTGCGGGTAGGTAGTGTCCACAACACACCTGCCAAATAGCTTCCCTTTGATGTGCACAGCCTAGCATGTAAAGGTGTGGTATCGTTTTTATGGATCCCACTCTCATCATTAAAGCAATCCAAATTGGTGTATTGAATGTCCCCAGGCAAATCGGATGAGGCAGGCCGTCTACTGGGGAACTACATTTAGGCGCTGCAATGTTAGAAGTAAATGTAGCTTAGCAGTAGAATTTTCTGTAGTTTTACCATTTATACCACAGTATAGTGAACAAGGGCATTATAGGGTCAGCACTCCGGGTTAAATATCTGCCGAATAACGTCTGTTGCAAGCACCATGTCAACAAAACGACACAGACTCTCTGTACTGTACTACATTGGAACGCTATGCTACCCTTATATTATATTAGAGGCAACACCTATCAGCCCCCATTGTGCCATATCGGGCAGAACACCCATTATTATAGGATTTGGCATTCAGGACTTGAGGTAATGTCTTATCTTATCTGCCTCCTCCTCCAACACCACGGAACAGCACAGAACACCACCAACCGCCTCCCCCCATTGTCTCTGGTGTTAATTGAGGGGATTACGTTGAATGTCCTATCCAGATAAGAAATGACACCGAATCCAATGGGGCCCTCTGCCCAATTATATGACAACCTGTTTCATGTAGGGATAAAATGCTGTGATCGAACGTTAGCGTTGCTATGGCCTTCCCTGCAAACAAAATCTAAGGCAGAACTTGTGCCATTCTTGCGTAATAACTCGTGATCCCTATGAGCATTTTAGAACGTTTTTTAAACACTTTCTGAACATTTTCTTGTGTCATATTCCCTGGAAATTTAGGAAGTTACTGGAACGTTTTCTGGATACTCTCTTGAACAATTTAAACTCAAGAAATTCACATCATCATTCTACTTGTGGAACTTCTTGTTATTTGCATCTGGAAATACACTTCACTATTGAACATGTCACTAGGAATGTTCACTATTCTCTAGAATCTCCCATGTCTAGCTTGTGATTTTCCCGAGAAATACACAAGACACTAACTTGTGTCATTCTTGAGTTCTGTTTGAAGGGTTTACAGGCGTAACATCATTGCCAATTCTAACTACGTCCCCTTGAATTTCTTTGTAAAGTGAATGTACCGAAAATGAATAGCGAATTGCCATGTTGACTCGCAGCTCACGATGATTTACTGCTTTCTCTACTCTAGTATCTAGAAATATCACGAAACTGTTGGATATCCAGAAATAAAGAGGAGTGGAGAGTAGGATATCAAAAGGTCAGAATACTCTGATACAGGGTGTACGTCACGTTTCCAATTTCCATTGAGATCATGTTTAGCAACTTTCCACAGATAGTTGAAAACTAATTATTGCTGTGTCTCACGACCTTGGGCCAATGTTTTTGTCTCTGACCGGGTGCCAGCTCTGACTGTGTGCCAGCTCTGACCGGGTCCCAGCTCTGACCAGATGGAGATAGAATTTGGCTGAAAAGGTTAATGGATGTTATAACTCTTTAAACTAGTCATTAGTTTCCCATTTTATCATCATTTGCCCTAAATAACCTGTTTTTATTCAGGCCGGTCAGAGCTGTCACCCGGGCAGAGCTGGCACCCGGTCAGAGCTGGCACCCAGTCAGAGACAAAAACATTGGCCCAAGGTCGTGAGACACAGCCATATTTATGAATGAGGAGACCGCATTAATTAGTTGGCTTTAACAAGAGCCGGTATTACATAATGCACTTTATGACATGAAGTTGAGATATCATCCACATCTCATCAACTGGATTAATAACTTATAACATTTAGATCAGCATGCATCATATTTCTCAAGGACAGAATTATACTCCCTCTTGACTGTCAGGTGTGAATTCCCTCCAACATGGTACTAATGCTCTTCCTTTCTGTAACTGCAGGGAGGTGGTTAAGATGCAGCGGCTGGGTGGTCGTGGCCTAGAGATGGACGAAACCACGTCCATTCTCGACCATATGCAGGTGAGGTGACTGGTGTACTATCATGAGTCCTTTTTGTATTTAGTAAATCCCTAGATATTAGGGCTTATTGTACACTACTTATTAAGTTATTATGGTGTAAACTCTATGTTCATATAAAATTAACCTGGTAACGGTGATGACGGAGGGTGTTGCGCATGTTTCCCGATAACAGATGGTTCAATTGTTCAAATGCAGCGAAAAATGTAATAATAGCCAGAGTATAGGAGTCCATATCGAGTCCAGGTATTTGCCGTCGGAGGTACAGCTGATAGTCTGATAGTAACTGTATATGAGGACTCTGTTTTCGTCCATAACACCTAAAGGTCTTCTTGTAGCATCTGCTTGCCTCATGTCTAATTCATGAGACAATACGGCATCGGTAATCCTATCCTCATGATGGGACAGCCTCCCATATTATGATCTACAGCTGCACAAGAGGAAAAGCTCTTACTTCGTTAGTTCTTGACACACACGTCATTAGACTACTCAAAAAACACTCATCACCGCCCGCATCATAAAAATTGTGATTTGGGGAAATTTTCTTCTTTTTTTCAGATTATTAACGAAAAGTGGACAAATATTGGCATATTAAATTTTGGTATCAAATTAAAGCTTACACTGTAACCAATGCAGTGAGCTAGGAATAACTTGCAATATAAAACGTTTTGATGATCAATACACTCTTTATTACTAAAACGTGAAAATCATTCGCGAAAATTCTTAATTTCTCTATACATTTTAGACCTCAGTAAAAAATTTAAAAAATTTAAAAAAAACGCCCTTATCATATTTTTCACTACCGGGTGATAAAAACAACTTTTTTTGAGTGGCCTTATGTAACAGGAGAATACATACATTTGATACATGTGGCAAGGCTAAATAAAGACACATATAAAAGATGTGGGTTAATTTGTAAATATCACATCGGTAATGAGGTGCCAATTCCACCATTTAAACATGAGTAGGTTTACTTGCGTCTTGCCTCTACAGTCACCTATAACTGTAAATGTCACCAGTATAAAAGTTGTCATATTGCACTTGGACAGCCAGATAAAGGATTATCAAGAGATACAGTGTATTAGGATACAGTGCTTCGCATTAATTAAGAATTATCTTGCAGTATCTACTTCGTTGCATGAGCTTAATAAGATGCTCTATGGAGTATGCTATAGAGATTAATCTCTTTTTGTATTTGTTGAATCTGTTCAGCACAGTAGCTGCATGAGTAGCTTCGTTAATTAATGCATCGTAATATTAGCCCACTTTGTGCTACTATGTACTAATTGGGAATAATATGCCTAGGAGTACTACTCCTTGAGATGAGCCCCTGCAGCAATATAAAGTATGAGGCTGTTCTGTATGTTGTACGTCGTATTGTACGTCGCAGGCTTTAATAAAATGACTGAGATGGGATGGTTGGTCTAAGGGATGGATATAGACTGATATATTAATCTAAATCCCACAATAATGGTTTCTGACCATAATTATGAATTAGGTTATAATATTTAATAGGCATATATTAAATTTACTACGGTCATAATACTGAATTTCCTAAATTGAGTGATATCTAAATATTCCCGAGCTGTACCCTCACAACAAGTGGTTGCCATGGCAACATAGCCTCCCCTCAGGCCGGGTGTCAAGGGGCGATATTGGGGAGATATGGTAGCCTCTCTATACCGGAAGTCAGACGGCGGAAGTTCCGGTTTGCACTGTCCCAGCATCCTCTGTTGGTGATAACCGTGGATAGATTGTTTTCTAGTGTGACAGGTTGACAGGTAGCTACAGTGGATGAGTAGCTGGTTTTGTTCTGCAGAGTTAGAGGTCTGCAGGTCTGATGCTAACTCTTTAAAGACTGCAAGTTGTCTGTGCGACATTTGTTGCCATGCTACACCAACGCAGTGTCTATGAATAACTCCCATTCTTGGCAACCACTACCATAGGTATTGCAATCTCTACCATCGATATCATCAAAGATATTACCCAATGGATTTTTGATACTACCTTGTACCGTATATGCTGTATCATTTTCTACATCGTTGTACGGTATAGGGGGTCAGTTACTTGGCCTGACCTAGCTTCCTCTGTATTGATGACCCATACACATTTTCCCGTGGGGGGACCCCGTCCGTATCTCCCAGGCGTCTTTCCATCACGCCTCTAAGTGCGTATCCTTTGAAGCCAGATTAGACAATTGCATCAGGCTGGGTGACTCCATAGTTTGTGCGATCAGTTGGTGCAGCTGCCATTAGTAGTGAGGGTGTGACAGAGGGCTCCATTAGGGGGACCTGTCACGTCTGTCTGGGAGGCCGTGTGGTCTCAATGACCCCAGACACTCCCCACATTGAGAGTCTGGTAGTTCTCCCACAGCCTCACCCATGCTAATGTCCCCTCCTCCAGGTACTCTATCTTCAGACACCAGACATGGGGAATCAGATAACATCTACTAAAGGGAGGGGTTATCTTTTGAACAACATGGGGGGGGGTCGGGGGATTTTCACACAAGCGGGTCTAACATCTTTTTGGTCCCCGCTGCGGGAGGGGTCTGAATCTTTTTCGTCCCCCCCCCCCCTGGGCAGGTTGAAATTGAGCACGGCCGACCCTTTGACCTATAGTGACACACTGGCTTTTTCACTAGAAAGAGGGGTCCAAATTATTTTGGTCCCCCCAATCCACCAACCCCCCCTTGTTGTTGAAAAATGAGCACTCCCTAATATACTCCCGAATGTCATCTCCATATTTGTCTTTTTGGTATGCACAGTCTACTATTAACAGCAAAGGTTCACCTGCCAACACTCACAGCATCTTTAAACGTGACGGCTTGTCTTAGCATTGTACATTGTACATTGTACATATATCAGATATATATTATACAGGTAGGCCAAGCCTACCTGCAGCTCAGTCTAAAAATATTGGAAGCCACTGCCATCATCTCTATCTTATCTAGCAGATGGAAGGGCTAGTTCTCCTTATTTGTGGGGATCATTAGTGGTCGGTAAGCAGGTACACTCAGGCAGCTTAACCCGGGGTCAGTTTACCTGGAGAAGATCCATCGAGTGATCTCCTGGGGCAGTACAGTATCAGATTGCAGGATGCAGGTAGAAGTCAAAGCACGTCATGTTCAGAACCTGCCCACTGGCAATGTCAAATGATCAGGTGGACAAGGGTGACCGAGGGCCTCTGGCAATGTCAATGAAACAGGTGGCCAAGGTATGACAATTCTTCCAAAACATTGTGCAAGGGGAACTGTATACAGGAATAATTATGCAAGACAACTCAAAGTTTGAGGGTAATTACAAGTGATATAATAACTTTCCTAAAGCCCCTGGTGAATATGTGTGGATTATTATAGTGAATAATCGAGTAACTATCATAATAAAATGAAAATTTAATTCCATAGTTCTCATGCAATATAATACATAATTGGAATTTGTGAGTAGCTCGAAATTTGAAATGGAAACCACATAACAATCATGATCTTTCTTGACACCAATACACTAAAGTTTAATATTCTTGTATACTATTTGGATAGGGCAGAGGCCACTATATAGGACTATTGGAACTCCCTGCGATGTAAAGCCAATGGTTTTGTCTTGTCCTCTGTGCGTATGGGATCACAAGGCACCCTGGGACATACATCCGGATGTCTATGGGACTGTAGGTGACAGGAACCAATGTGAGTTCCAATCCCACAACCTCCCCATAGGCAGATAGGGTCTGAGCCTCTGATATAATATATTATCTTTATTGTGGGTAGCAGTGGCAGTAGCATTTCGGTCCTTTGCATCTGTATATGTGTCCTCTGCCATTCGCTTTCCATTTTGTTGGGTCTCCTTCGCGTCATAGCTTTCTTATATTGCATTATTTTATATACCATTATAACACGTACTACTTGTCACCCAACTATGCCTCATCTCCGAGTATTACTCTACCCCTCCCCCCCATGTCTCTCTGCCAAAATTTAAAATGTTATCATCATAACCAAACCACTTAAGAAAACACAAGAAATGAAAACACATTGTATTGCGATGAGAATAGTATAATGATAATGCGAAATACCAAAATTAAATGTCTCATAGATTTTTGTCAATGCATACCGTAGGGATCACATTGAGCATCAGATAATGCATCATTAGTTAGCAATCTACTTCTGTACCCCTTGGGTATCTCTCTCTCTCTCTCTCTCTCCAATCTCCCTGCCGGGGATGGTTTCATTGACATGTCATGTTTTTACCCGCTGGTGGTCATTAATTGGCGCCTTCCTTCCCTTCCTTCCCCCTGCTCACACCTGTTCTGTGTTAATGAGCAGCTCACCAGGTCACCAGGAGCTGCTCATGTTGTTCATGCTGAGCCCCCCCCCCCTAATGATGCCCACCTGGCCGTGGGAAACCACAGGTGAATGAGCATGTGGCATAATAAGGCGATGTGGTGACATTGGGTTCATCATTGCTGCATATTAACACGGTTGGAACGATCTAAATACTTTCTTCCCCCGTACGTTTCTAAAAATATTTTTTATGTGTTCTTTTCTTTCGGAGACTATGAAGTTGTCCACCCAGTCAATTGCACTGTAATAGCAAATCTCCATGTGAATAGAACATGCAAAATAGAATAAAATAAAGTTTCTAATTACACAATGTTACATACAAAAGCCAAATACACAATACTATAACACAATGCAATGTAGCCCTACTATTGCACTTACCAATGCCCGTCCGAGAGGTTTCGATCCTAACATTAGGAGAATGAACAATACAGCAGAAAAGAAACATGAGTAAAGATGTGTACAAAGATGCCGGGTGTGTTACCTCATGATAAGAAACAGTTTGTCACCACACCACGTAGGGTGCATCTCCTTTACTTCAGTTTTGTCTCTCGTGGTTGCTGAGGCCTTGAATTCATTACCTTCAAGATGAAGACTGGGCAACTGGGAAACTGGTCATGTAAGCACCCCCTTGCGAACCTGAGGCACTCAGTTATTGTTAAGTGGTGACGACTGAGAAGTGTTGTCCGTCTGGCAAGATGTAAATATTGATCTGACTACAAATACACCATTCCCAGGTCCACTTCCAAATCAATCACACTGTAATCTGTATAGGCATGGGGGTACACCTAGCCATACAAAATCACATTGCCTCTAAACGTTTCTAATGGATCTAGAAATTTGTCATGGTAAATTAACAAGATTACTTAAACTGCTAGGTTCTGTTTACTAAAGTAAAAACTGGGCTAGAAACAATAGTCTCCAGACAGAGAGATGTGAGAGTCAGTGCCAACACGAGCATCTTCCGAAAGTCAGGCAGACATTGTGAGCCGCACCTGTTATGTTGTACACGGAACAATAAAGGCACTGTTACTGTAGGTACACATACACAGGCTTACACTATTTCCTGTCGGATATTGCCACTAGTGTGCACACAATGCTCATTATTCCAGGAGTTGTAAAGACGTAACGCTTACTATATCTAATTCTTATACATAAACTATAAATAGCGAACCGAAAATAGGTGTTTTACACTGTAAACCAACAGTACATTCTGCTGCTCAACTCAGTATAGTGTTTCAGCCATATAAACTAAAACCACGTTTCTGATGCATGGGTCATATACCGCCAATTTAGTCTGGTAATTATCTACATGAAATATAAAGAGTGGCCACTCCCTTGGCAATGAGTTCTTGGGACCTCCTTTTCAAAGTGAATCACCATGTGCGACAATACAATGTAGTTGTTCTGGTTGACAAGCATATAGTTAGAGCTTGATGTGGGTGTGGGAGCCCGGAGTGGAAGCACTCTATATACATGAAACATGTCCATAACCCTTGTAGTAATCACACACTAGTCACCACACCATTGTCACATCACCAAATGGACACAGGCTACCAGCACGCCAACAGCCCCCGTGAATCCATAGTGCACAGTGGGTGAATAATTAATGCTGTATTACACTGTCAGGCTTGGTCCGGTCTATACCATGTACCCAGAAGGGATGGCTATGATTGACACTGTATATATATATATATATATATATATATATATAGAGAGAGAGAGAGAGAGAGAGAGAGAGAGATATAGATAGATAGATAGATAGATAGATAGATATAGATATAGATATAGATATATAGATATAGATATAGATATATAGATATATAGATATATAGATATATAGATATATATATATATATATATATATATAGAGAGAGAGAGAGAGAGAGAGAGAGGAGAGAGAGAGAGAGAGAGAGAGAGAGTCGGCTACTTAGGGACAGTGATACTATTTCCATTCTAATTATTGTCTCATTAACGGCTAATAACACATGATAATGTCGAGAAGTCACCACACCATTGTCACATCACCAAATGGACACAGGCTACCAGCACGCCAACAGCCCCCGTGAATCCATAGTGCACAGTGGGTGAATAATTAATGCTGTATTACACTGTCAGGCTTGGTCCGGTCTATACCATGTACCCAGAAGGGATGGCTATGGATTGACACTGTAATATATATATATATATATATATATATATATATATATATATATATAGAGAGAGAGAGAGAGATATAGATAGATAGATAGATAGATAGATATAGATATAGATATAGATATATAGATATAGATATAGATATATAGATATATAGATATATATATATATATATATATATATATATATATATATATATAGAGAGAGAGAGAGAGAGAGAGAGAGAGAGAGAGAGAGAGAGAGAGAGAGAGAGAGAGAGAGAGAGTCGGCTACTTAGGGACAGTGATACTATTTCCATTCTAATTATTGTCTCATTAACGGCTAATAACACATGATAATGTCGAGAAGGATTAGGAAGGAGGGGAGGATGGGTAGGTTAATTTTCTGACACAATAGACATTTGAAGTCAAAATACGCTATCAGTGTTATTAGTTACAATATCAGAAAAAATATGCGTGTTACCTCATCGAAAGAAGAGCCAGGATGGCCGAGTGGTTAAGGCGTTGGCCTTAAGATCCAATGGACAATGTCCGCGTGGGTTCGAACCCCACTCCTGGCAATTATCTATTTTGAGGCATACCATTTTGGACTATTATCCTACATGAATAGAGAATCACCTGAAATAGCACTGATTCTCAAAACTACACAGATAGATTTACTAAGTGTGCGCCTTGCTTTTGACATCATGTCATTTGGTATGGGCGTCATTCTTTTGATCTCTGTTGTTATCAGATGATGAGAAAATTAATGAAATCTAATTATCATAAAGAAGCAGGTGTGTAGATTTATAGAAATATGGTACATAATTATGATAGATAAGATAGATGAGATGGATAAGATGGATGAGCTGGATAACATGGATAACATGGATAACATGAATGAGATGGACAAGATAGATAAGATGAATAAAATGTACATGATGGATGCAAAGGCAGTTATAGACCAATGCAGCAAGAAAGGGTGACATTTTCATGATAAAGCTGTGTTTATGTTGTTTTAGTAGAATCATCATAAAATTGTCTGTAATTGGCTAAGTTTGCAAACATCTTATATCAGGAGATTTATGGGACAATTATCTCTCAAATAGTGTATTTTGACATGCAGGATTTGAGGTTATATCTATGTATGTGTTGGTCACACTTCATAAATGTTCAAAAACGTTATCAACAACTTTTCTGAAAAGTCACCCTTTCTTGCTGCATTGGTCTATAGATAGACCCTGATGGATAGTCAGTAAGACAGACAGACAGACTTCACCATCATACCTGTGGAATTGGATTTCCGAAGGTGCTGAGCTGCCTCATCATGAGTCCATTGTGGGGGGATGTTACAAAGGGATGAAGTGAGGGAAATGACTGTCACTGTGGGGATCTGCCCTGTCAACACATGGTGTAACAATGGGATATTCATGAGTGGCATTATCCAGACAGATGGAGCTGAATCAGCAATGTTACATCTGTTCAACATGGCAGGTTAATAACAGATAACGCTCGTGACGGTTCTACAGCATAGTTCTTATCGATAGTCCAAGGCTAAGATACCAGATAATAGAGCTATCGCCTTTTGTGGAGACACTTGACGCTGAAAGGTATAACGTTATTTGAATATATTGATTAATTATAATTGCACCACGTTTGTTTGATTTAAATTATAAAGGACTTAGCATTTGATGTTAAATAGCTATGCATTTCAGAAGGAGTGCGGTTATGGCACACAGTCTTTCTGGGGCCTTTGTTCACTGTAGTCACTCTACAAACTGCTGTATGGACTCTATGTAGAATCTCAACTCTAACTAAGTGAGAGTGGGTGCTATACCGCTGGCAGGGAGTTATTCATAGAACTACGAGCAACTCGTCGATATTCTGTTAAAGCGGGGCTTACTCAAACACCAACCACTCATACATAATGTCACTGTTGCCGCAACACCGCCACATCTACCCCCCCCCCCCCCCACACACACACACTCACCCCCCAGTCCCATCGCATCCGTTACAATAACATAAAAGAAGCCGACCAGACTCCCAGCCAACAGCGCCGCAGAGATTCTTTATTCTAGTATTTGCAGACATTGACTCCTGATGTGATTCATCCTGGAGGGTTTCCTTCATTTTTATTTCACACTCCCCTTGGAGAAGCTGTGGAGACCTAACCATAGCAGACTGATCAAGTAGTGGTTCAGCATTTGGCTGGTGAGCGCACACATGCACTATTCACCTATTTGTGTATAAAATAATCTAAATGCATTGCACAAAACAGGCTAGAGAAGGGGGGTAGTGGGAGAAGGGGGCGGGGCTCAGGGATGTTGGATAGTTTACATGACCGGTTAGTGGTTTGGAACAATGTATGAAGTCATTAAGGTGCCCTTGACTCTTAAATTGATCTATAATAAACTTGTAAAAATGTCATATTTTCGTAGGGAAATAATATAAGCGGCTGAACAACAATCTGATAGTGCATTCATTGGTTGGTCCGACATTTATATCAATTAAAACAGTCAATAAGCTTTGGATACAGATACTCCCAGGTAGAAAAATATCATGATAAATATCATTGTTTTATTGTGTTGAAAAAATCATGCGTTTTTCACGGAAATCATGATTTGTAAAACATGATTTAACATGATGATTAGTATGATATATCATGATTATTATCACAATAAACAATGATATTATGGTTCACCACAGTATATAAGCCAATATATATCATGATTCATTATGCTTTATGATGATATATATTATCATGTAATCATGGTTTACCACAATATCATCATAATATACCAGGTAGAAGAAAAAAAACATGATAAATATCATGATTTATCATGTTAGAACAATCATAGTTTTTTCGCGGAAATCATGATTTTAAATGAAAAATGATGGAAATTAACATGATATATCGTGATAATGATCATGATCAACCATAACATTAATGATTCACCCCAGGGAATTCAGCATATTATATCATATCTTAACCAATTTTATCATGATCTATTATACTTTATCATGATATATAATATGATATAACCATGGTTTGATAAGATTTAATCATGATAAATATCATGAGGAAGCATGTTTTAAAATCATGATTTCTGTGAAAAAACTATGATTTATTCAACATGATATTCATCATAATTTATCATACTTCAGCATGATATATGTATCATAATTTGTCGTGTCATAAATATCATGATATATCAGGGTTTAAAATCTTGATTTCCGTGAAAAAACTATGATTCATTTAACATGACATTCATCATATTTTATCATGCTTGCATGATATATGTATTATGATTTAATTGTGATAAATACCATGATATATAATGTTTAAAAAATCATGATTTCTGTGAAAAATTATGAATAATTTAACATGATATCCATCATATATATTCTATTCAGGGAGTAAGGATTACATCATTTGGAGATAATTATTCAACTTAATGGTAGTCTGGCAGATCTTCAGTAGGTAGGGGCAGGCAGGAGGCAGGCAGGAGGCAGGCAGGAGGCAGGCAGGTGCAGGCAGGTACAGGCAGGAGGTGTGTACCCATGGTCAGACAGCAGTGGACTGAGGAACTCACACTGCATCCCCATTATATAGGGGGTGCAGTGCTGGTCACGTGACCAGAACGAGACTTGCTTCTGATTGGCTGAGAGTTCAGTATTGCATTGACCACCATGGAGTGTACTGGTAGCCGGCCCTAGGGCTGGTAGGGCCGGGTAGGAAGCACTGGAGTGGCCATGGGACAGGTCTAGGGCCGGGTAGGAAGCACTGGGATGGCTGGTAGCTGGCCATGGGATAGATAGGGCCGGGTAGGAAGCACTGGAGTGGCTGGTAGCCGGCTCTGGGGCTGGTGGGGCCGGGTAGGAAGCACTGGGGTGGCTTGTAGCCGGCAGTAGGTAGGGGCAGGCTTTCTAGGGGCGGGGTATAGGCCGGGTAGAGAAGCCCTACACCTTCCAGATTCGCCCACCACCTCCCACAGCTTTCTAGGGGCGGGGTATAGGCCGGGTAGAGAAGCCCTACACCTTCCAGATTCACCCACCACCTCCCACAGCTTTCTAGGGGCGGGGTAGGCTGGGAAGAGAGGCCCCACACCTCTTACAGTCGCCCACCACATCCCACAGCTTTCTAGGGGCGGGGTAGGCTGGGTAGAGAGGCCTTACACCCCTGGGGGGCCACTCTCATGATTATGGATACCATGTGCGTACATCACCCTGAATTTGGACCCCTTTTACTGGGACAAAAAACACCAAAACACCCCCCTTTTGGCGGGATACCCCCTTAAAATGTGAAGAAATCAGCCCCCTTTTAGTTGGACACCATTCTAAAGTGGCCAAAGTCGATCCCCTTTTGTCAGGAGACTCTAAATTGACCAAAATTGAACCTCTTTTAGTGGGATACCCCCATATATTGGCCAAATTTGAACCCCTTTTAGCAGGATACCACCCTTAATTTGGGGGGAAATATACCCTTTTTACAAGAACTTTTGGACTTTTTGGCCAGATATTCTTGGCTTAAAAACATACCCCTTTGCCCTAAAATGACCCAAAAGGGACCCCTAATGGCGGGTCAGGCCGGACCAATCAGTGGGGCCCAAAAAGGACCCCTTTCCCAGGATTTTGTGTACGCACATATATATAGAGATCATATAGGAAGTGGCCCCCCTGGGCTTACACCTCCCACAGTCGCCCACCACCTCCCACGGCTTTCTAGGGGCGGGGTAGGCCGGGTAGAGAGGCCCTCCAACTCCCACAGTCGCCCACCACCTCCCACAGCTTTCTATATACTGTCAATAGATGAGATAATTGTGATCAATCATGATATATAAGGATTAACTATGGTTTGGTAAATCATGAATGAATCATATTTTCTCTGTCAATAGACAGATCATGATAAATCATGATATGCTATGATAAATCATTGTCGGGTAAAATCACAATAAATCATGTTTTCTCTCTCAATAGACAAGATCATAATAAATCATGATATATTATGATTTACTATGGTCAGTTGAAATCATGATAAATCATGTTATATCTCAATAGATTAGATCCTAATAAATCATCATATAATTATTATGATTAATCATGGTCAGGTAAGATCGTGATAAATCATGTTTTCTCTGTCAATAGATAAGATCATGATAGATCATGATATATTATGATTAACTATGGTTGGGCAAATCATGATAAATCATGTTTTCTCTGTCAATCGATAAAATCATGATAAATCATGATATATTATGATTAATCATGGTCAGATAAAATCATGATAAATCACGTTTCTCTTTCAATGGGTGAGATCATATTTAATTATGATGTATTACAATTAACCATGGTCAGTTAAAATCATGATAAATCATGTTTTCTCTCTCGATAGATACAGTCATGATAAAATCATGATATATTATGATTAATCATGGTCAGGTAAAATCATGATAAATCATATTTACCCTATCAGGAGGTTAGACCATACTGAAGTCATGATTAGTCATGGTAGGAAATCATTATTTTCACTCTCAGGAGGTAATATAAAGATAAAATAGGATTTATCATGATTTATCATGGTAGAAAAAAACATGATCTATCATGTTTTTGCATCTCAGGAAGTAAGATTATGATAAAGTATGAATGATCATGATTAATCATAGTAAGAGAAAAGATGATTAATCATGGTTTCCCCTCTCAACAGGTAATATAACAATATAGTATGATCTATCATGATTAATTGTGGTTGGAGAGAACATGATTTATCATGATTTATCATGATAAACCATGATATATCATGATTCAACATGATAAATCGTGATATTTATCATGATATTTTTCTACCTGGGCTACACGAGACACGATATCAAAGCACAAGAAAATCCAACTCCATCCAACTAAAATGATGAGGAAGTTATTGCTTTGAGATAGTCGTTCGCCATGGTGAACGATACAAGTAATTCACCAATCATTATAATGCTTAGAACTGCTTCTGCTTTGAGGGGGAAGGCGATATTTGCTGAGCACACAACCTGGCAGGGTTAGAGTTCTCCCCAAGCTAGTTTACTGGTGCTAAGCTGATAAGCTTGGCACTTTACAGTGATAAGGCAGTGTAGGCCTATATTGATATCACTAAATATCCCTTTCTTACAATCAGGGGACATTATTCTTCAGATTTCTGATAATTTGGACTAGAATGGGTCTAAATATGAAGAGAAAGCAATGCAATGTGTCACTTGGTTATAACAACCACTTAGTCTATACATTTATGAATATCCTCCGCCGTAGATGGAGTGCTTAAACTGTTTTGAGTAGGTAGTCAATATTCAGACAGTCTTGCACTCATTCCCTTGCTCTGAAAGGCACAACACAAGCACTCTGTTCCGGACTCTACCATCACCGGCGCTATTTACACTGATGTAAGTTGGCTTCTAATTGGTTGCTTTGCCCTACCAGATGCCGGGGAGCCATTGTTCATCAGTCTGCTGCATGTAGGTACATGTATTAAATGGTGCACCTGATTGTGTCCTATGGTATAGAATAATCCAGGAATTATTTGGGCTAGTGGCTGTAGCTGAGACGTTCAAGCAGGGCCACTAGCTAGGATAGGCACAAATTGGCAAAAGCAGATCCTGTCACCGATTTCCCATAATTAGATCTAGGTAATTTGTAGAATTTGTGTCTCCACACGACAATGGCAAAATGTCCAACAAAGCTCACCCAAAACTATAGCCGGTGTCAGCTTGCTTAATGGTAATGCGAGCAGAACTGAAATACTCGCTGGAGACCAAAAACTGCATCACCATTATGTCGGAGGTGATGGCCAGCTAAAATAACCCCCAAGTGACATCAATCCTGACTCGCGACCGTTCGTAAACTAAACTACCATGGCAAGCGGAGATTCGGTTTGCAGAGGAATTGAGACCACTGTGGGAGTGGGTCAATAGTGGGAAGCTCCAGCAGTTCTGGCTTCGCTGATTCAATTTCTCCCATTTCCTTGTATAAAAACAGCATGGCTTCCCCAAGAGCAGAGCATAGGTTTCATGTGACATAAACCCCGTTGAGTATAGCCTGCATGTGTGCTGTTGTTTTTGTGTTGGCGTATTTGTGTTTAGATATGTTACTTCCTGAGTGCAACTCAAAAGAAAAAGGTTCAACTTAGTCAACACATCATTGTTTGCCTCTAATTAAATATTCATTAAACAGTTGGAGATTTTAGGCTTTCTGTTTTTCTGTTGGCAAACCCTTTTGCTTTAATATGTGCTTCCTTCCTTCATATTAAGAGTGATTCAACTCGACGTTTGCAACAGTGATTAAATAGCGAATAAGTCCAAGCATTATTGTATGCATATGATATATTCTAGATGGTCTCCTGCTGGCCCATAAAGCCCAAAACACCACGTTGAGGGTGATTTATTTGTCACATGTTATGGGCTGTAATAACGTAATATCCACCTGCCAGCAGGCTGCGGCCATTACATTTGCAATAGCAGTGACACAATATTACCATGCGGGCAAAGAGTGTCGTTAATAAGCATGCATTTTTGTGTCCCTCGGCGACACGTATAAACCATACAATAGTCCTATGGGAGCAATTGGCAATGAATAACTGAGGAAATAACTGGTACAGTGGTTCTCTTTTTATCAGTACATTTCTCATGTGATAGTGCACTATGAATTCTCTTTAACGTATGTTATGAGTATCTTCATAGAATAGCTATTAGTGTGAAAGATAAATGTTAGTTTTGTCAACAACAAAAATAAGATAAGCAATTTATAGCATATCGTCCCCCTTACCAACAGATATAGTCACGCACGGTGACAGTCTCTTATATTACTTCATCAA
Source organism: Harmothoe impar (assembly GCA_947462335.1). Classification (NCBI taxonomy): domain Eukaryota; kingdom Metazoa; phylum Annelida; class Polychaeta; order Phyllodocida; family Polynoidae; genus Harmothoe; species Harmothoe impar. The sequence continues at coordinate 50,464,070 of OX381715.1, read as the reverse complement.
GTTCTTTACCTTGCCCGCCTTACCCGAAGGCCACCCGAACTTGGACATCTGGCGTTTTCCCATGCAGGAGTGTACATACTTATATCCCTACACGTTAATAACTCCTCTATTCTAGCCTGGTTCTGGGAGTAGACCAGCAGTCATGTTGCAAAGTCCCAAACCATGAATTAGATTGTCCCAGTGGCATACAATCCCAAGAATAATCTACACAAAATATGAGGCACTGTGCCTGGACTAAGGACATGTCATCTCCCATTAAGAGGCAGTCACATCAGACTTGTAAATGAGGTCAGTTGTGTTTGCCGAACATTCTCTGAGCAGATTCAGGGCACGAGCAGCTCGATAGAATCAACTCAGGCCAGGGCGACATTGTCCATTATTAATCTGGTGTGAGCAGTCTAATGTGTGATGAGCATGGGGACAGGAGGCATTACCCAGGGCCAGGGAGGAAGGGATTGAGGACATTCGCCGTGCACTGAATTTAGTTGCAGGCTGAATTGCAAGCACACAATTTACAAACGTCGCCTGTTCCTAATGAGAAGTGCCATGCACATTATCTCATATAATACACGTGTAACAGCCACCTTTCTCATGAAGACTGATCCCTTATATAATTATATACTCATGAGCGGCTCCCACGGGTGAGCTGATCTTTGAGTGAGTGGCTGGGGGCCGTGGGATACCTTTAATATCTAGGCCATCTGAATTTAAGTTAAGTTTGTGAACCCTACATTCTTTCTCGTCATCGATACGGGAGCCTACTTGATGTTTGCTCAACGTTTGTGAATAAGATGAAATATATTAGTAATGAGCCCCCATATAATCATATTATTGTTATATAATTATATGGTATAAAGGTTGGGATAGGTTTTGATGGGAGAGAACAACTAAATCATTCTGAATCATGTACATAATTATTGATATGCCAAGGGTGTGTGTGTGCTCAATTGTTACTGGTACCATTTGTCCCGTGCCCATATCAGTATTCCGTTGACCTAATTTGTAATTTCTGTACAGGGTGACGTAATGAGCTGTCAACATGACACATCACTCTACATGTACACAGATAGGGGTAGTACTAGACGTGACCAACACCAACTACGGGTTAGGCCAAGTGGCACCATCCAGCCAAAAGCGGGTCGTGCCAATAATTTGGTGTGTCAAAACATACAACATGAACGTATAGGGTAGACTGACCTAAAGGTAACCACGTACCATGAGATGTCCACCTCAATTTTGTAATCATTCATGCATGATAATCCCCCTATTTTTGTATTACAGTACACTTTAGGTGATACACTTTCCAGCAAGGGACAAATCAAGACATATCATACATTAATATCTGTATAACTAGGGTGGACATCTCATGGTACGTGGTTATCTTTAGGTCAGTCTACCCTACAGGCAATAGTCATTGGATGATTTGTAAAGAGTAGTAAAGCTAGAACGAGACTTGGTTTGTTTAATTTGGCAAAGCACAGGTAAATAGTGACACTGGAATACTGAACTTCTGGGTGGTCTGGGTGATGATGGCAAGTCTAGCGTGTTATTTAATGTCCTCCAGGGTGGTATATGGTGTGTCTAGCACGCCTGAGGTGTGGATAAAACATCTTAATGCCCTCAGCTATCCCTTCCGTCCCTATGTTGTCAATAAGGATGAGCGATCGTTGTGTAGAATACCCCCATGGGTTCCCATCAAAGTAACGGCAGAATATCTCATTTTCGCGCCATTGGGTTATTACGGTTAGTGAAAGATATTCAATGGGATATTTTGGCAGTAGTATGTACTATCTACCAAGACTAGCTTAGCTCTAGCAGGGCTATGCAATAACAATGGTTGACTAGGACCAAAAATACACCATCGATTATTGTACATCTCACTTAATCCATGCTATCCAGGGTTAATTTATCAACGGGGCCCGTCGTGATGGATGTACTATCGACCATATACACTTAGTCCTAGAGTGCAATTATAGTTGTAATGAGTTGCTGTGTGCATACATTAGGTACTAATGGTAGCTAAAGCCCCCAATGACACTTCAAAGGCTTCAAGATGGGGTCCATGGAAGTGGTAGCCTGGCGTAGACCATGTACCTGACATGCCATATTCAGAAATACGAAAATATGAGGCACTATGGGCTGGCTGAAACCGTTTCCAGTCAATGTTTAATCAGAACAAAATGTAAAGTAAATATAGGTTGCTTATGCTTGTGATTATGTTAATGAAAAATATGTATAATATATTAGGTTGTTTTTATTACATTGAATTGATTGCCCAAAGGTATCTTGCACTTATTCCCTTGTAATAATTATATGAATTAATCATGTTTCATCACTGTGCATTTAAACATGCATTGGCCATCTTTCAGTTATGTTAACGTTTTAAGAAGATGCATTCGATGCAACAGAGGACTGACAGTGTGATTCAATGAGCTCATGAAACACGCATTTCTAGTAGCCAAGAAGTTCTATTTGGATTTACCAAATGAAGATAAAGACGGTATGCTCCTCTATCGAGTTCCACTCAGGACCCAGGAGCATTTTGTCATGGTCCCTACATGCTCTGAATTCTGGTAGTTCATGCAAATGTGCCTGGCGAGGGAGTAGAATGCAAGACTAGGGTAATTATACTCCTTACCTAGCTTCGCCCTACAATCTACATATGACAAAGCATGTCTATATGCATGGTAATCACACCTATAGGTTTGTATTCAATCAAGATATGCGCGAGCCTATGGCATATTCTGAACCTCCTTACAGTTAGGTATTTAGTTCACCTAGGTATACAGCAAGAAAACTTCCTTCATCCTAGATACGTATATTCTACCATGGAAATATACCAAATGAAATCCAACGCGCACACCAGGGATCATTCCTAAAATGGTAGATATGCAGAGGGGATACAGGACGAAAGTGGGGACAACCTTATGACAGGCAGATAACTATTGACAGTTTGGGAGAGAGAGCAGAAGATCTTAAAGGAAGGAAAGCCACATGGCATATCGAGGTTCCAAGCACTATAATGAGAAAATGGTGGTAGACCTTCACACATACCTATAGTGGTATCAAAGCAGCATGCAGACATGTACAGGCACATAACCAAACAGCAGGCAATGACAACAAGGCTTGCAGCAGCAGCACTGTTCATAGGTCATGTTAGAGGCCAGAGATTGATGAAAGTGCACCTTACAGCCCCATGCACCATGGCGGCGCCTGGGAGCCTGCTCACAGTTCAGAGATGGCCCTGTCCCCCAGCAGCAGGCGCTGGGAGGGTCTTTTTGTGACGTCTGAGTGTGAAATGTGACAGTAGTCTGTGTTGGCCGTAAAGGGGAGTTCAGGTAAGGCCTCCATGGTGTAAGGGTTAAGAAGTAGAGGTGGCCTGTGGGATAAGAAAGAACATACTTAAGGCAAACGAAAAAGAGAGTACACAGATAGATGAGAAAGAGAGCGATTGAGAGAGCTGTGGAATACGGCGAGGGATATAAAGAGGGACAGAGGTAGACAGAGAGAAGCAGACAAATGAGAGAATGAGGATGATGAAGGAAATAGCGATGATGTAGGTGGAATGTATCAACCTATAGAGCTAATAGATTGAACTAATATAGATGAGGATGTATATACTACAGTGAAGCACTCACGGACGCAAGCCTATTGATTACATCAGCCCAGCTAGACTGGGATTTGCCTTTCCAATGAGGACCCATGGGCGTTCTACTGGCCCTATTGCCTATATATCTTGGACTTAAGTTTCTGCGGGTCACGTTTTCGTTTAGCCTAGCAATATTGCAGAATGGTCTGCTATGGCCATGGGATGAAGTCCACACAACTATGGGATGTTTGTCTGTGATACCTCAATCCACCCTTCAGCAGCATCGACTTGTGTTACTCTTTCATGTATCAACCAAAACTGCAATACAGCTGAAACATGTTCCCCATGTACTAATACCGTAACCTAATATTGTCTCCAAAATAATAGAGAGTGACAAAAAGGGGCTTCTTTGTTCTGATTCTATATGATTGGTTCCTGCATCCAATGCCTCTTCTCTGCATAACCGCTGATAACGGGTATCAATATCACTGGCAGTGTTCACGCTGTTGCCCCCAGAGGCTATAACCACGCTGCACTAAAGGTGAATAGTAGGTATAAGGAATAAGGTAAAAGCCTGCACTCCAAAGGCACGGTCATCTAGGTACCCTCAACTCAGACTCTTCAGACCTGTAGTGTCCACAACAAAGCCTAGAGGTCTGAGTGGAGGGCACCTTTGGTAGGCACTCTGAAATACGCACTGCAGTGGTCTCAAAGTGCAGCCATGGGTGACACACAAAATTGGCTCTGCATTTAGGAGTTTGCCTGAGATGAGGTTCAGGGTTTTTCAGATTGTTCAGCTCCTTATAGGGCTATGACACTATGGAATATCACATTGGAAAGGCCTTGAAGAGTACTATCTCATAGTGTGCAATTAACATAGGTTCATAACAAAGGGGGGAAATTACAGTTTGCGAAAAGTGATGGTATTTTTCTACCCAATAGAAAATATTGAAATATTACCCAGCCATCTGTAAAAACAAATCAGCCAGGTCCTAACATATCAGAAGATTGTGTGTACCCATCGACAGCCTCCCACATGGATGCCCAAGGGGTTTTCTAAACTGCCCAAGTTGATGCACTGCAAGTACTGCTCTAGCCTACATGACATGGGGTTATACAGCATCAAGATGTAAATAGGGTGTTTCATATAAATCTTATGTGAATTAAAGAACATCTTATAGCAATATGGAAAGGGGAATATTGTAGCTTTCCAGCGGTGTATTACACACACCCTCAAATATAATATAACAGCTTAAAGAGATCCATACAGGTAGAGAACTGGTGTAGTGGCTGCATGGTCGCACACCAACTACGTGTATAGTATAGACCGACTCCAGTGGTGCCAATCTCTCACAGGTACCCCTGTGCATTTCTATAGTGGGCACTTGCTTCCACAACTCTCCATGTTCTGGTCAATTTCTCCACTTCTAATTATGATAGAATGATGATTAAATATGTTCTGGAAAGCTGTTAGTGTGGCCAATAACATGGCACAATAGAATACGGAATCTACACAATTTGGAAAAATTATCCAAGTGCCTACCTTTGGAGTGGCAGGCATTTACCTTAGTCCTTGCACCTACCACCTACCTGTAGTATAGCATGGTTGTGCCCCCGAGGCTTTGGCCAGCTCATTGTGCATTGACAATGCTGGTATTCCGCAGCTGATTAGACCAGTAGGGGGTTCGGAAGGAGACATAATACACCAAGTGAATAACCACTGCAGCATTGCCATGTGCAATTCAATATATTGTGTAACCAGTCACCAATTGCCTTTCCCAGCCTGAAAGTTCCAAAATCGAAAACGATTATGATATTGCAGTGTGTCTAAAGTGGTGCCTTCACCAACGTCTGTCCGTCCGTCCATCCATAAAAGCAGGGATCTGTCCATTTTTGTTGGACGGACAGATAATACTCACTTCCACCAACCTCCGTCCATTCTATCCATCACAAACTGGACGGATGGATGAATGGAATGCATGAACGGATCATTTTCTTTTTCCGTCTTTCCGTCCGTCCATCAGTCTGTCCATTCCGCCCATCACAGAAAATGTCTGTTTTCTGTAAAAAAAGAAAAATGGACGGACGGAAATATCAAAAAAGTTTGATGTTCCCGTTTTCCATCAGAAAACAGAATTTTCCCCACTTTCTGATTGACGGACAGTCGGACAAACAGAAACAGAAAGTGATCCGTCCGTCCATTCCGTCCATCAGTCCGTTCAGTTTATGACAGATGGAACGGATGGTTGAGCATAGGTGGAAGTGAGTATTGTCCATCCGTCCATCAAAAATGGACGGATCCCTGCTTTCATGGACGGGTTTTACGGATGTTCGTGGAGGCACCCCTTAAGGTGTGTCAAAGAAGGCAAACTATATTTCTGAACAAAACGAACAAGGGACAGTGCTGGTGAGTGAAAATGTAACCAGACGAAATATGATCCAGACATGCCAAAAATGGCAACCTGAAACCAAAGATGTCTGCACGCACCTGGCTGCTTCTATTTTAAGGGTCACAAGTAGCTCAGGTCTTTATGGTCAAACACAATTGGAAATAGCTAGGGATTATCAAAGCAAATGGTGCTATGGAGTTTCCCTGCAGAGAAAGTCGTGACACTACTTGATTTAATCATTCATTATTGAATAGAATGTATTTGTGTAATATCAGTAGGATTTACAATTGCATGTTTCTGTTTTAAAGGAAGAACGTTGTATTCTCACGCCAAAGCTGCCTTAAGGTGGCCAGCGGGTATAGACTAGAAGTAACTACGATTTCACCATATTTATACCACGTGTTCCAAAGAATATATACTCTCAGAAAAAAAATAGGGGGGTCCAGAGCTTGTTTCTGAGATATTTAACCACAAAGCTTGAGTGACCTGTAGTAGGATAATATAGTACTCGCCTACATCTGTGGATGAAAAAAACATTGAAAAGTAACAAACTTCAAACTTCAGCACAATATTCTGTATGGAATTATCTGTCCAGAAAATGTGTTCTAAACATATGGTCCAGGGCATATTTGCATAGTTTATGATGTTTGAAATAAAAAATGTAACAACCTGGTGTCCCCCTGGTGTCCCCCTGGTGTCCCCCTGGTGTCCCCCTGGTGTCCCCCTGGTGTCCCCCTGGTGTCCCCCTGGTGTCCCCCTGGTGTCCCCCTGGTGTCCCCCTGGTGTCCCCCTGGTGTCCCCCTGGTGTCCCCCTGGTGTCCCGCTACAGAACTACAATCCCCGCCGACCACCTCAATGAGTACCCACCATCATGTATTTTCTCTTGTTTTATAGCATAATAATGATCTGGGAGTGTGATCTATGGATGCGTGTATATTGATTTATAGTGTATTAGATTAAGTTTTATAATAGGGACAGTAGACTTGCATTCCGCATGCGGGCAGCTAAAGCCATCACTAAAGCAATGTATTTATGAATTATGAATTAGATCTATGTCAACTGGACACTCTATTCTCAAAATACATTCTGAACCAAGCAAAGCAAGATAGAGTACCGTGGGGTATTACTGGCAGGGGGGGGTATTACTGGTACCCTGGCAGTGTTGTGTGTATTTCTTGCTAGGCAAATCAGCTCAGGCTAGCAGATGATAATTCAAGATATTTTGGGGGGTGCCAGTAATACCAACAGATTTGTACAGTTGTGGGTATTACTGGCAGCTGTCTTGCCGTCATCCTTTCTAGTTAAGATGAACATGATAATAATGAGTTATTGATTCTTTCTTTGACACTGGATGGTAGATTTATATGTTTGGTTTAAGAGCAAAGCTGTTTCCTTAGTTATTTGGATTCTTTGGGTATCCAAAACAAAATTCACATATAATTTGGCTGCAATTGTGTGAGGTCGATGTCTGTGTTTGGGTGTATATCAATGACATATAAGTGTGGCATGTCAGGATGTCTCTGACTTTAATTCCTTCATGGATGACACATAGTTGTGTGCCCCCAACATGGTCGGTTTATATTTTTGTAAAGCTATTGCTTTTTGTAAGGAAAGCATAAGGGTGCCAGAAATATCCCCAGCCATGCCAGTAATACCAACAAAATCATAAATCATAAATATATAAAATAATATTGATATGACAACATATATTATTTTGCCTATTACTGTGGAAAATGTGTCAAAGTCCATGCTCGATTAATGGGAAAAGTGAAATTCTCAAAAAATCACACAGAAATCACACCAGGGAGAAAAACTCCTTAGGGTGCCAGTAATACCCCACGGTTCTCTACATCCTTTGTTAAAATAGCTCCAAATTACTTTTCTTTGCTTCAATACGAATTTCTTCTCTCGAGTTCTCACGTCTAGGCCCTTCTTGACATTTGCTATGTGCCCTGCTTATTGGTAGTCAAGGCAAATCTGCCAGAAGAGTGCCCAGAATATTTAACTAGGTGACTATATTAGACTGGGTGCTCCATAAGGTGGCTGGAGGCACTAAAGGCTATTTCTGCCCTCCCCAGGCCAATAATACATATCCCTTAGGTATAGTTTGGTTCCACCAATTTGTGAATAGATCGGTAGATCACCAAGATATGACAAAGCCAGTTACATTGCTAAGCAATAATGAAATGTGGCTTAGAACTTATTGGATTATCTACAAATCTATCGTGTCTCTCTAAAATCAATAATGCGGAGGTAATTCTGAAAAAAAAGAATACACCAATTCCAATGCTATCAATGGAGTATCATCATGGATGTGCATGCAGCAGCAAATTAGAAAGACGGAGGGATATGTGGTAATGGCTACATCAGAGTGTATCTTACATGGTGGCTATTGTTTTGAAGATAGGTCAATGGCAGTGGTCCAGAATGAGCTAACATAGCAAAACAATCTAAATACAAACATAAGATAGATAGCTGACGAGCTGACAGTAAGTGCAATTAGGCATTTTTAAGGCAGATTGGAGATATCCGAAACTCCATTGTGACCAAGTTGACGTAAGATGTAGATTACAATCTTCAGACATGACTGAGCCAAGAAGTCTGTGCACTGTGATAAGCTGGGGATCTTATGGAAAGATCTTGATTAAGCAATCGGTCCATTCCTTTCCTCATCATTCCATAAATACAAACGTAATAACTGACTAGACCAATCTACATAATCTGTTACTTAGTCAAGCATTCAGCTGCCAGACTCTCATTGTTATATTGCCTTAAACCCTGCCTTAGAGCTTCTCATCCAACTGCTTCCTGAAATCTCAAATGCTCCAGAAACCCATTTAGCCTGCGCTGCTCAGCCAGAAGCTCACTTGGGTACAATAGCTCCTTTATGGAAGGCTGATCAGTATAAATGGTGTCCTGGTATGCTAGGATTAATGAATTCATGAAGTTCTAAATTGTCATACATGTACAATGATTTTAGATTTACTCAAATTGCTCTCCATACTGTATTTATTATGCCTGGTTTCTTTATCTGATGGGTTTGCATCGTTAAGAACACCATTGTTCTCCTACCCCACATCCCATCCATGAATTCCTTAAATACTGTTGGCAATCAGCGGGCCCTTCAGGAGCAGTTGTTATAGAAAATACCAGGAGTTAAGTGTGTGGGATTGGTGCCAGAGGGTACTTTAGTAAATGGGAAACTAATGACAAGAGGCTGCATGTTTTAAAATATGTTCTCTTACCCGCTTTCCTGCTTGTAGTGCTTTTAAAATTCCAGGTATGAAAAGGTAAAACCAATTACAAACACAAAGGTCAAATATAAACTAAGGCCTTGAGACTACACAATATCCCAATGAATGAAAAAAAGGGATCGTGAACAAATAGAGTACAGAAGAGTGATTTCTTAGAGAAGGATATACAAGAAGATACAGCTAGAGGGAGGGAGGGAGGGAGGGAGGGAGGGAGGGAGGGAGGGAGGGAGGGAGGGAGGGAGGGAGGGGGTAGGAAGGGGGACAAGCAGAGAACTATAGAGACAGAGTAAGTGGGTTCATCCATTTCTCTACACGCATATCATTTCCTATCATAGAGAGAGAGGGGAGGTAGTGAAGCCAGAAGGCATGTGGAGGTACCAGTAGCACGGAGGAAGCAATCTAGTAGACAATCTAGTAGTAGACATACCTATAGCTGTAGGGGATGTCCAGGCATGACTGTATAGCCAAATAGCCAAACAGCAGGCAATGACTACAAGGCTTGCAGCAGCACTGTTGGCACCATAGGTCTTGTTAGAGGCCACAGATTAATCAAAGTGCACCTTTCAGCCCCATGCACTATAGTGGCGCCTGAGAAGCACCATTGTGCACATGGCTCTAACGACGGCCCCATTCCCCCAGGAGCAGGCGCCGCGAGCCCCTTTTTGTGAAGGCTCTCTAAGAGATATGACAGGAGGCAGTGTGTGTGGCTGTGATGGGGAAGGTCAGGCATAGGTGTAAGGTGAAAGAATATAGAAGGAAGTGGGAGAAGTGATGAGAGGCGTATTGGGGATGCAGAAGTGAAAGACAATAAGGGAGGTTGTATAACGACAGCTAAATATGTGAGGGTGTCTACTATAGAGTACTGCCCACTAATGTAATCCTATTGATTAGATTGGCCAAGCTAGATGGTGATTCATTCCTCCAATTGGGGATCATGGTTGTTAAAGTCTGGGCTATTGCCTGTATATAAGGGAGTGTTCATTTATTATTTACAGGGGGGGGGGTGGTGGGTTTGGGGGGGGGCGTAAAAATTTCCGCCCCCTTCTGAGGGGGGGGCGTAAAAAATTCTGACCCCTCTTGGGGGGGGGGGGCGTAAAAATTTAAGCCCCTTTTTAGCCAAAAAGCCCGCGCGTTACTATAGTTCAAAGGGGGGGGGGGGGCGAAAATTTTTCGGCGCCTTCGGCGAGGGGGGCGCAAAACATAACACGCGCTCTCGAAGGGGGGGCGTAAAATTTTTTCGCCCCTCCGCGCGAAATCTCACCACCCCCCCCCTGTAATTAATAAATGAACACTCCCTAATATTGTAATGCTGCAGGCCAAAATTATGTTATTTAGCTTTGAAATCTAGCTGTATGACCTTCATGTGCGTATAATCAATTAGGGTTAAAGTGTAGAAGATCAAAGAATGTGCGTATTTGTATAATGATCAACTGACAATGCCTCCAACAATCGCTCTTACCAAAAAACATAACTGAGTATTATATTTACTACAGAAAGCAGCTACATTAATATATACAATATGAAAGACAATGTACCAATGTTATCCCTGAGAAGGCCTAGCAGAGACACACCATTTGTAATGTAAGAAAAAACTATATTTATGTGGTTAAAACTATCTTGCTTGATGGTTGGAACTGCCTGTGAGGCCAGAAAGACTTTCCTAAATACCTCTGTTGTTCAACATTGTTATTCGATTTCCTTGTGTCTCGTGCTTGTATGAGAATGCTTTCAGCAGTCAATGCCTATTTCTTGGATAAATGGTATCAATATCACTGGCAGCATTCGCTCTGGTGCCCCCTGAGGCTTGGCTAGGTCATTGTGCTGTAACAGTAGATGTAGTGCAGTGGATGTTGGCTGGGCTGAAATGAAGCCAGTTGTATTGTGGCAGGGAGAGACATAGTACATGGCCGAGAGATAAAGGGAGTGAGTGTTGGGACAACCAAACATACATGGTACACTACTGATCAGTGGTAGTTAGTGTGGAGGTACAGAACAAAGGAATATAGATGGAATAAAGTGGCAGAGATGAACAGAAGTCACGAAGCAAACAAAGAAAGGGAGGAAGGAAGACATGAAAGGGGAAAAACAAGAAAAAAAAAGAAAGAAAGAAAGAAAGAAAGAAAGAAAGAAAGAAAGAAAGAAAGATAGAGATATGATGATGCCTATTGCTTGATACACTCAAACAGTGAGGGCCTTGAGTTACAAGTAACCACAGAAGACTGTCAGTGTCAGCCACTACCACCCTAGGTAGGCATGGCTATGACAGATGATGTCCTAAAGCTGACAGTTGGGGCGATGCTCGTGACAACCAAGCAGCTCACAAATAGATGCGTGGTTGCCGTGAGCTGCTTCTCCTGTTACAGAACCGTTAGTGGTAATGTTCTATGACACACAGGCCCGGGGGGTCCACTCTTGGCTTTTGGTGCGTACACAAACAAAGGAAAAGGGGCCCTCTCCAAGGGCTCCTCTTATTGATCATTTCGTGCCAAAAGGGTACCTTTTTAGAGCACATATTTGGGAATTTCTATAACATTTACCTGATCATGATATTTCAAGTGCTTCTTCTTTCGTCAAGGCTATCTTTTGGCAAGGAAAGGGGTGCTTGTCTGATATTATCGCTTAAATTCTTTTCCCCACAAAGAATACATTTTTTCAGAATTTCCCGTAGTTATAAGGGTACCATTTTTGTGGTGATGTATACACATAATTATTTACTATAGAAAGTAAAGGAGTGGACCCCCCGGGCACACAGGACGACTTGGTACCGTTCTGGGTATTGTCAAACGGTTCAAGAATTAAAAAGCTATTAACTTTTCAGTAGTGTCAATGGCAACTCTTGTAGAATCTCTCGGGAGAAGATTACCAAAAGGACATAAAATTGATTAAGAAAATATGGAGGGGTATCAAAATACATAACCATGACTAGGACATAATTTATATATAATGTATATATAAGATATTCTATGCCTATATGGTCTGCATGGTTTACTGTGGATTTCAGCTCCTAAAAATCACTATTTCACGTGTGTTATCTCCTATATCACGATGGAATATTTGTGTTCAGTCTGACTGCAGACAGCCTAGGCAGATCCTCGGCACATCTGATGGCTTTAGATCAGGGGTTGCTAATGGGGAGGGACAGGGTGCAATGTGCTTAGATACGGACCAACAGTCCTGTGACAGACGGGAGGAAGCTGGGCTGTGATTGATCAGCCTAGCTCTGGTCAAGCTAACAATCTATAATGGATTGTTGCCATATTTGTAAGTGAGAGCAAGCCAATGCCCTTAGCAAAACCTATAATGCTGGGGATATGGTGATACACAACTTACAATAATATCAATCTGAAATAGATTGACCTAGTAGGATGTTTGACATTTCAAGATGTAACCTCTTTATAGGTTCTGATCATAAGTTATTGCTTTATATTACGATAATAGTAAATGATAATCAAGGTATCCTAATTATCCATACAACGTTACTGTACTTCAAGTACATCTACTGGTGCATATCTAGTGTGGACTCTACGGGGACACAACGCTAGGACTGGAATAGGAGCAGACAGAGAGGTTTTTGCTGGTCTGTATGTATGCAGTAGGGCTAACCAATCGATACAGATAGATCCCCACAGTGCGCAAATGGGAGCTGCTCTCTGATTTCTCATGCTCGATCCAGGGCCCCCAGTATAGTGGGCTAAGGGAGCTAATTGAAGGGTTGGAATAAATGCTCTCATTTGAGGATAGGGCATAGAAAGATGCTCTCCCCAAAAATAAATGTTCATTGACACAATATAAAGCTGTACTTACCAGCTGACTCTACCCTGCCATTCTTATAACAGACAGATATTATGTGTGTATTTTAAGGTACATGATCATGTATCTAGAACTATCGGACTGGTTATAAGCTTGTACATCAACAAGTACACAATATATCTTTGTTTTATCAGGAGGACAACAATTGGTGCAAATGCGTTTCTGTGATGTGAAATCTGACCCTGATTTATTACCATTCCAACAATTGCTATTGATGTCAATCCCTATGCTGAATTATTTATAGGCCCTATTTTCAGGCACTGACATCCATGTGCAGAAAGCACAACATCCCCTGTAGATCGGGACATTGCTCTCAATGTCTATCAGCGAGGAAGCTAGAATAGGTTCATTCAGACTTGGCCAACACTCTACTAATGCATTATTGAATCATTCGTTCTGCTTTGTCAATGCGACTGCCACAGTTGTGAAGGGCACGCTTCAGTACAGACTATATTGCCCTCCAGAAAAGAAATGAGATACCAGTTTTACTACAGTCAGCAGTTTTTCTAGTGTTCCATTGCATTACTTTTGCAGAGAGGGAGTAATGCTATTTCAATTGAAGGCTCTATATGACAGAGAAAATGAGCAGTTCTTTGCTATTGGATTCGTTTACCTGCTTAAAAAATAATACATAATGCGCTAGCAGATAGTAATAAAAGAAAGTGCTATCACCCTTCAAATTGGAAGAAGGTCAGTGGAAAAACGGAACCTTAACGTTACAATGCAGAGGACAAAGGTAGATAGAGGGACTGGTGGAGGTAAGATTTACCTAAAGAATCGGTTTTAATTGAATACGACTAGAAAACTCAAGGATCTTTGATTGTAAATTAAACCAGAACATTTGCCTATCATTGACGGGAATTAGACATTTTAGGAACAATTAGAAAGTGTAAGGGCAAAGTTAATGGGAATCCGGAAGAGTAAAAACATGGGTTGGAACAGAGAATGGTATTATAGTTGGCAGCACTAAATAGAATATGGCACACATCAATAGACATCATTATAATTATTATATATGATATGCTATCTCTCAGATATAAGGAAGACATACATGATAAGATAATAAATCAATTATGGTTTTCTGACCATATGACATAAGCCCACATATGCATTGCCCACCGGTGAACTTCCAACATCCATATGCTTTAGTGTTGGCAATGTGACATTCAGCCCTCGCTGCATTGCTTTGCTCTCAGCCTCTCACCCTATCACATATTTAACGCACACAGATCTATGTTAGAGATGGTGCAGTAGGTCTTTGATTTAGAAACAGCATCCAGCCAATGTAGAATAGGTTGCAATGTTAATTCACCTCCTTTTATAAACGGGTAAACACCCATCTTTTTAATTCTTGAACTGTTTGACAATACCCAGAACGGTACCAAGAACTGTACGAATGTATACACAATCTATATTTTTTCATATGATGTGTGTTGCATTTGTACCCACTACTTGACTGTAAATGAGAAGAACCATTATCACGCTAACATATTTGACAAGAATATTGCACCTGAAGTTCAGATTCATCTGTTTGATGCTTGCATTCCACGAATAGATGTTTGAATTATTCTATTTGCTTTGAACCAAAGTGTGAGGTAGTACTCCTGCAGTAAATATATAGCTTGTCTGCACTAGTAGGCAGGGAGACCACAGCCGTGGCCTGAAATTGGCTTTATTACGATCGACTGATTGCTGGCCCTTCCCACAGGGCTTGGTACGTGACAAAAACAGGGTGTCTCCGTAGTGCTTTAGCGCAGCGGGAGGCCACATTTAGGTATCTGCCACACTAGTAGAACGGTGTCTCATCTATTCTACTACAGGATACCCATGGAATTGATAAAATTGTAATTTCAATACTGCATAATATCATTATTATGCTGCACTGGTTTTAAAACTGTACACCCCTAATAGCAGTAGGTATATGGAGCAATGGCTAGGTGTTACATGACCAGTCTGCCACAATGATATCTTACTGCTCAGGAGGTATGTAGTTACTAAATTTTCAAAATGAGACCAGTTCAGGGCCTGTATGTACATCTAAGTCTTAGCTTTGGTAATAAGGTTCTTCCTATGAGTATCAAAAGCAGTTACAGTAATAAACAAATCGAGAACCAGTCCACTGGTAATGGATTCCTCGATATGAAGGAATAGTCAATTAATTTATGTCTGAAACTGTAAATCGACACTATTCTATAACTAGTGCATGGGAGACCCTACCCACATAAGTGTAATATGTATTTAAACTACCCAAACCCATCCGCTCCCTACTTTTCACCTACCATCCTCCATCAAAGTAAAACTGGCTCAGCTGGTAAATGTAGAGGTTTCGAATCCTTGTGGAGTTCAAGGAAGCAAATGGACCTGCGCTTTGGAATTGTTACTAACACCTATACTGTCCCTAGTTGGAGGCTCAGACTCTAACCTTTGGGTTATCACTATAATCCTTTAGTTGTAGTTGTAGAAAACAGGGTTTGAGACAATTCATTTCCTATGCCATCGCAGGGTTTATAAAGGCATACATGAGGCAATCCCCACTATTTTTCTGTCCCTTATTCCCTAACACAATTGTAGAAGAGAAATTGGTGCTCGGGGTAAAGCTGATGGGTTATTGCCAGGGGAAATACAATGATGAAGTGGGACACAGAGGAATTCTTTGGTGTATTACTTCCCATGATTATCCTCCATCGGTTTAATATAGGGATTTAGTGCTTGGTGATAGCGGTATATAATGTCTACGTGTTAACCTTCTCATAACAGAGCTTTATCTCTTCTATAATTGTATCTCATTACACACAGCTTTTCTGATGTACAATTTCCTCAATATCATTGGAATAGGAATGAATGAACCCAAGGAGGAATATGTGCAACTAAGCTAAATAGACAGAGCTGCACGCTAAAGTGACCGAGTCACTGGTTACTGCATGAGTGGTGATTGGGCCATATTGCACGCTGGCCGTAGGCCTAGTGCAATACGGCCCAATCACCACAAGTGCAGTAACCAGTGAAGAGGGCACTTGTAAGTGCCGCTCTGTATTTATTTCAGGGTACATCAATGTAAAATAGATATGTAGTCTATGTTTCTTTACTTCCACGATGTTTCTTTACTTCCGCAGCGTTTGTTTACCTCGGTTGGCCGCCATTTTGAATTCCGCGTAAGTTACGTGACCTTCCGTAGCCTAGAAACGACTCATGGCGACCCTCGGGAGCGTGCAATACGACCCCAGCGTGCAATACGACCAAGGTTATTGCACGCTCCTGTGGGGAATGGGCATCCCATTGCTTTAACCTTGAAAGTCCGTATTCACCATGAAATAAATGAAGGTACACTAATCTAGGTCGAACGCCCTCCCCAAGAAATCATTGCATAATGCATAAGTAAATAAATTACCGGTTGTTCAATGTTCTATCATGGCTGGCCGTGCATTTCCCATTGAAAACAGTGGACCAACGTTCATGGTGTTGGTCAGAGGACCAACACCATGATCGATGTGACGTCATCAGACCAGGTTACCTGGTTACATGACGCTGTCATGGGATGTTGCTACGCAACATGACGTCGTCATGGCGACGTCACAAACATGACGTCACAAACAAGATGGCGGACATGTAAACAATGATGATCTCTATGCTCTGGCTTCGTTTTAGCATATCTAAAGCAGTTAAGCTATGTTTAAAAGGGACAATTTGATAATAAAACATCCTGGGAGCCTCGTGGGATGGTGGGGGGACCAACACTCCACCCCCATGTGTAAACACATACAACAAATATAACTAGGCATTGAATCCAAAAACAGAGTTATCTTCAATTTTATCATCTGCATTTAAGCAACACTGTAAATAGTAAGTGTAAGGTACACAGTAGACTCTACTGAAGTACAGGTAGATACACAGCAACTATTGTATCTTTACAGAGTCTACTGTTTTACCAACAATAAACTGTACACTTACAAAACTGGCACTGTTTACATTGTACTGTGATAAAAGTGTACTAAGTGTACTACGAGGCGTACAGCTTTACTTGGATAGGTATGAAGGGATGACTAGTTGTACTTAGCATTAGCACCGAGCGTGTCCAATTATTTTCTAGTACTGTTCTAGTATACTCAGTAGTGTACTACTGTTCTAGTCTGGTGAAGCATGAGTGGTGATATGTTTTTAATTTTAATGCAGAGGTAACATGGTTCGGGTGCTGACTGCGTTTAAATTTGGCAATGGGATATGATCTACAATACTTGCCAAACAGGGAATCTCAGTAATGGCTTCTGGTGCAATTAATGCTCCCTTTACGACCTTTCATAGTCTGTATATCGTTGCCAGCATATCCATCGGTCTTCCACTCACTGACCCACAAATCCATATTGTACCACCACGTAGTCCCACTAGGGGTGCACACTATGTTTTCCTTGCCTTATTGTGGCAGATGCCCGCTGTGGAGATTGCCTCTGACTAACAGATGCTTGACCTTTGACGGGGAGGTGAAAAAATGGGGGCCACTTCACGAGTCTCTTAGGACCTCAGGAGAATTGATGATTTTCTGAAAGGGCCTAGAGGAGGAGCCTCTTCTAGAGCCTGGTCATGGAAGCATTTGGTGAAGCAAGGCAACGAATGGGAAATTAGAGTGCGGTTCGCAGGTCCTGGGTGTGAGCCTCAGGGAACACCAAAATGAAAAGTGCTTGAGAGTTTTCAATATACAAACAATGAGAGGAAGGTACATGCTATTGGAGGTTGGCAGTTTAAATGTCAGCTAGGATATAAAAGTCAAATATGGCACGGAAATGGAATACAACATGAAATAAAACTCATAAACCCAATGCAATAATGATGCAACCGTATTGCAGAGATCTGGTACAAAATAGGCACCTTCCTAATTGCTAGTACAACTGTATATATGCGTATGAGGAAAAGCACCATGCATTAGTTAAAAATATGTTCATAACAATTCGGCCTTATTTGGTATTTCTCATATTGAAACAGTTATACAAGAAACCCTTCGCTGATAGTATCGGGTATCTATAACTCCAACCGTTAATCCTTGCATTATGATCTTTTGCATGGGATAATAAAAGTCATTTCTCCATGAGTTTATAACTAATGTGATACGCCCTTGCAGGTATTCCGAACCACTGAGAGTATGGATATGGATACTGCTCCATTATGTTATGCTCAGTGTGCACTTCTGCAGACACTGTTCATACTCCTCTCCATGTGCAGCACTAGTGGCAGGAAATATAAAAAGCAAATGCTAGTAGAGAATGAAGAACAGTGTCTGTAGCCCTTCCCGTTTTGCTTCCACAGTGCTTAACTTCATATAGAACTACATTGAATAAGTGTGGAAATTAAAAGAAATCCATCAAACGACGAGACGGTAGGGAAGGAATAGACAGGGAGAATCTAATAAATCAAAACTCAGATAAGGAGAGATGTAGACTGGGGGAAATTAAGAAGGCCGAATGAAAGGATCTAATTATTTCTAAAGAAGGTGCAATGGAAAATGGACTCAGATACAATTCCATGGCAGTCAAAGTTAGTAGCATACCTTTTTTATGCCTGCCTTCTATGTAAACTGTATAAAAGATATCCTGTCTGGAGGAGGGTGCCTTTGTATACTAGTCTATGAGAAGGTGAATAATGTTCCCACATAGCGCATGATGCTCCCTTAGAGAGGAGGAAATTATTCTGCCTCTCAGTGGATGCCTATGAATAGGGGACCAAAGAATGTGAGTTATGAACAAATGCTCGCATCAAGTTGAAGTGTTTTACCAGTTTAGGTGAGGAATGCTGTGAATTTCCAGATTTTCAGGTTGTAGTGGTCAGGTAAGTAAGGTAGTGTAATAATGCTGGCTGCTGTCTCAAATACTGGTAAGCGCATTGATAATCAATAGTGGTGAATAATAATCAAATAGAATTCCAAACAACGGAGTTATTAAGTAGTGAGTTCTGGAGATTCTCCTTTCCAGTCTGTGACAATCAGAATAGACCAGACCAAAAACAGAAAGACAACCAGCTGTCAACCGAGACAGGCACTAGTCATATAACACGACCAGATGGTACCAAATTGGATTATCCCTAGTATACATGCAGCCGCTCCCTTTCTATAGTCTGCCTGTCACAACTGCATAAAACAGTTAATTTGACGAACAGAGACATTGGAAGTGTAGGGCCTAGGTCATGGTAACATGGACTTGATTGATGGTGAAGACTTGTGGTTGAAGTAATACATTGAGAAATAGTATTCAAATCCACCTATATTTTTAATAAATATTTCCCCCCCAAAATTCTTTTCTTTAGATAGCATTGCTAGCACCTCAGCCGCTCGGCACATATAGGAGATGTAGATCAGGGGTCACTAATGGGGTCAGACAGGATACAATATGGGTGGATGCAGACCAGCACTGTCATGACAGACTTAAGGAAACAGATGGGGTGATGGATCGATTTCTGCTCGGCTGTGGTTAGGCTGAAAATCCATAATAGATTGTAACCATATGTACATGGGGCAGCAGAGGGGTCTGAGTGCGGGTACTGGTGCTATCAAGATATAAGCAATCTTACCATGATATTGTGCTAAACTGAACCTGATTGAAATAAGGAGAATATAGAAATTAATTGTTTCTCATTCTGGGCGTGTTCAAAAACTAATTTGGTGCTTAATTAGTTTAACTAGTTTAGAGAAGGTATTCAATTGCAGGTCTTATTTTCACAATATCAACAAATGTAACGCTATTACAGCAGGTCAATCAGTGCTATGAGTCGAATCAATTTCCCTTGAGAAAAAACATGATAGCAAATTTTAAACCACGAAAAGAACACATTATATTCCTTACATTAGGAAATATCTTGAAGTTAAGGTGGGTATTCCCCATAGTCTAGAAGTTATTAGATTTCGTCAGGATTTTTGGCATGAGGCCTATATTGTAAGTAGTCTCAAATGATGTAAAGAAAATAGGGGGGTCCCGAGCTAGTTTCTGAGATATCTGGCTTTGAGTTTGGAGTGATCTGTTATAGGATCACATGGTGCCAGTACATATGTCCATGAAATAGCATCTTATAAAGTAATTAACTTTCCCTATAATTCTCTCAGGATATAGCCTTTAATCTTTTACACCCAGAAACAATATTTTGAACATAATGCTCCCCTGCATATTTTAAAGGTTTTTGGTGTTTGAAATAAAATATATATAAATGGAGCACACAGTCTTGATGTGGTACAGGTATAGGTTTCAGCATGCCTACTACCAGAGCCCCAGTAGAGTAGGGGTAAAGCTTTAGACTCACATGCAGGAGACCCTGGGGTCAAGCCTCGGTCAGGTCTTGCAGGGTAATTTTGACTTAACATGAAAATATATATCTACTATACAAAAATGTGACCAAAGGCACCTCCTTGTGTGTTCTGGGACAACTACATGTGCAGATGCGCAATGACCTGCGCAGTTGACGTGTTTAGAATAGGGTCTAGCCACCTTAATACAAAAGTGGCACACAGCCTATTTGCAGTGTAGCAGCAGTATACTAATAATGCATTCTGCTTCAAGGACATATCTAATTTCCGTAGCAAGGATTGCTCAATGGCATTATGTAGTACCTTTAATAAGGGCATTTAGAATTTGAGCTTAGTTCAGGTGTCACTGTATAACTAATGGGGATTATATGAAAATTTACTTTGATCAGCGAAGAACAGAAATCCTTCAGAACTGCACTTAAAGACTTAACATAAAGGAATCATGTACATCAGCAATTTGAGAGCCTCTATTTGTGAGAATCTCGTGTTAATAATTTTTATATAATTGTTCCTCTAAAGACCTTAAGATGATGCATAGTTGTTCTTTTAATGATTTCTTTGAAGTAAATGGGTGTTCTTTATTGTGATTTCGACAATGGATGCCACCAAGTACAAGTTGTAATCCAACGCCACTGAGGGATTTTGATAGATACACCTACATAATTATTGTTGTGAGAGAGGACTTAGAAAAGTCTTTCTGGAAAAGAAGATCCCCTGATAATAAACCAAAGCTGAACCAATGAAATAATTTGTTGTCTCACATCACTTTCGGCTTGTTCACTACACTAAATAGTTAGTGTAGGTACACAGTAGAATCTACTGTACATCTACTGTAGAATCTACTGTAGAATGGATTTACAGTAAAATCTACTGTAGATATACAGTATATTCTACTGTTTACCTACAATGAACTGTACACCTACAGTAGAATCTACTGCACACCTACAAAAATGGCAACTAACCTTTTGCAGTGTAGGTTACAGATGTGACTTAAATGGGCCAACTTTAAACCGTCATTAAATTGGTGACAGGTACATTATAATGTTCTACGCGTATGCGATGCTAACATCTATATGCAATACAGATATCATCCTATATAAACTTTGGTGAGATAATACAGTCATGCCAGAAATAACTGTGCTGGTGCATCTGTATTAACAATACAGTGCAGTCCATCCTGTTGTGAGCACCTCTACTCAAGCAAGCCGTGGATTTAAAGGGGTTACAACTCGAGGAGAGCAGGAGAAGGCAAAGACCAGTAGGGAGGGGTATATGCAGCAGGTCTAAACAATCGATAAAGATAGATCTCCACAGTGAGCGAGGTGGGAGCTGCTCTACGCTGTCTTGTGCTTGATTCTAGGGTACTCAGTGTAGAGGTTAAAAGGAAGGTAATGTATGGCATGGAAGTGCCCCAATCTTGAGCAAATTAAGGAAGTTTAGAATACGTTGTGGCGTTGTAATATTTCCAACATATTATGGCCTAAACAGCACAATATCTCCTAGACAGGACACACTGTCATTCAGCAAGGGAGTGCACATGGATGCATGGTACTTCATACACATACAGTTCTGTAAGTTCGGACTTGGGAGAGTGGCCAATACCATGCCGATTCATTATTGAACCATTCATTGTGATTGTCGATGTGGCTGGCAGAATATAGTATTGTGACGAGCAGCCTGCAGTACAGCCTATACTGTGTACAGGAAGGAAATTGATGCCACTTTTACTGCAGTCAGCAATTTTTTGTGTTCTCTTGCATTACTTTTGCATAGGGTGAGCAATGATTCTTCCATTGAGTGCACTCTGTCGTGGTTAGGGTATTGGATGTTTTTCCAACTTTAATATTGCAGGTTGGAAGCATTCTCAGAAGTTGCAATGACTAATTACCCTTTCAAATCGGGGAACAATAAGGGAAATTGTTGATAAAGAACAGAACAGTGCATAGTGTCATTGTTGAGGGGATGTTTACTTGCAAAATTGACCTTGAAAAAAAGGAATTAGATAATGCGGGTAGTAATTAGGAGTTATGATATCTGTGTCTCACCTGCCTAGCCTTGACAACAGAAAGGACATATGAAAAAGGGAACAATATAATCAATTGGGAGTTGAGAGTTTTCATACCTAAAAGGCAACTGTCATACAGTATATGATGCACGTGCACTGCTCTAGTGCAGTTCAGCCCTAACTATTTACAGATATTGATTTGCTTACACCCCCGCCACAGAGTTAGCACACATAAATCTATGTTAGAGACAGGCAAGGTGCTCTTTGATCTAGCAGTAGCATCTAGCCAACATCAAACGAGGTGCAAGGTGCACAACCATAGTAACTGTACTGGTGTATGGAGCACATCAAGGACAAGGGCCCAGGAAATTGCTGATTTATCACTGGGTTGAGACGATAGGTATATTATATAGCTACACTACAACGCATTAGCAGCTGGATATATATTTGGAATTTGTTCTAATATGAATATGGCGGAGAGAAACAGTTACATAACTTTTCTAATTGAAGGCAGAAGGCCGTGACAATTGTCAATAACAGGATAAAGTTCCTTTATTCAACCGTCAGTAACAGATTCAAGATTCTCTTTTCAAGGGAAAGTAATCTATTATTGACTGTCAATAAGAGAATTTAATCTTTAATTTGCTCTAATTAGAATTATCTATGTAGGAGGAAAATTATTCATACAAGCATACATGAGGGTATTTAGCATAACTGGCATCTCTAATAGTACTGCCTATATTAGGCACTATACACCTGTGGCCAGTCTAAATGAGGGAGGCAAAGTGTTAGTTTTCGGTATTTCTCTAGCTTTTCCGCATCAGAAGGCAGGGGGGGGGGGGCTGTAGTGCTGGCCTTAATTGGTTATATTAGGATAGACTGATTGCTGCCACCTGGCACAGACCTGGTACATGACCACCAACAGGCGCCTTAGCAATGCTCCATGGCAGTTGGAGGACACGTCATGGTCCATATTACATTGCTACAGCACCTCCCATCTCCAACATAGAGCATCAATAAGTCAGAGGTGATGCAATGATCATTCAAATATGTCACAATTCACAAATCAGATGTCATCTTGAAGCATTAAGCTACTCTGTGGGATAATGTGCATCTCGTAGCCCACAGTGATAGGGGCTATCAAACTAGTGTGCGTGTGCAACGAACGGATCAATTTGCAATTCAATATGTTTACCTGGTTAAGAAATCGATAGACTTTAACATTGGCTAGTACCATAACTAATGTTATTAAGTCTCCAATATTTAAATATTGAATACCCACATACTACTACCAAAGTTAATTCATGCTCTAAACGCAAATTGTAGGTTTCAGACAACATACCTCTTTAAACATGACCTATCTTTTGAACAGGCAGACCCTACCTGGCCGTTCTACACAAGATATGATATAATGTTCGTTTAGTGTCCTTGAGTAACTATGATTATTATCATATGTGATAGGGTCAGGCTATAATATGATGTTTTATTCAAAGGAACTATCCAGATAGTATCTTAATCACTGGGCCACTGCAGTATGTCTGGCACTGTAAAACCATCAGTGAATGGAGACCCCAACTTAAATACCAAAACATCTTTTCAAAATATTCCACTAGCGTTTAACCCTTCCATTCATTCCATCCTCCAGCAGCCCACAGTAAGGCTGGCTCAGATGATGAACACAGTTGTACTGATAAAGAGGTCGGTCGGTATCCCTGTGGGATTAGCGTCTGCTCTGGGAGGAAATGGACTTGGACTTTGGAATTGTTTCTAATGCCTACACTGTCCCTAGGTGAGAGAACAGGTCTACTGGGTAGGACAGAATGAAAACAGTGACCTTTAGGCTAGTACTACTATCTTGTCAGTGGATAAGGTGGGCGGTCGTGGATAAGACGCCTAAAGTTCTCCAGCCATCCCAGGATTTATTGAGTCATACATGAAGCAGATCATACTAATTTTTTGTCTGAGTACCTTATTCCCTAAGACGATTACTGCAGGGAAATCGGGGGCTGGTAGCAAAGGTGGATGATTACAGCCAGAGGATATGCCATGTCTGGGGCTTTCATCTATTATCTTCCGGCGTTATCATTCCCAAGCTTCTGGTGGGAAATGGCAATTATGTGTGGTACATGTTCCTTTAGACCTCATGGGCTTATTACGGACTTCTATAGTCCTATCTTAATACCATATTCAGGTGATGAGTATCCTTCGTCTGACGATATTGGTCACGTTAATGGTTTCTTTATTTTTGCCGTTTAACCCTCCCACCACCAGATTTCTCTGTAGTTTTTCCAAAAATGTGAAAAAATTATAAATTTCAAAAAGTGAATTGAGGTATTGGCATAGACTCTCCTTTAACATTCCTTGTAAACAGAAATGTAATGTAGGATGTGAAAGATGATGTCATAAGCTTTTAATCTGATACCAAACATGAGGGTGCTTGGACTAAGATTTGTAAGAAATTGTTTCATCAATTTTGGGTAATTTTGTTCAGCCCAATTGTTTAGGTGCTCTGGCCGCTATAGCGGCTAACCAACACCTCAAAGACAAGTGCTGTAAATTCCTAATTTTTGTCCTACACTTTAGACTAATACTGACTCTTTTGTACATAATTTCTGTACTTTGTATAATATGTTCACCTTAATATCACCTGTACGCGATGTGCCTATAGTTTAAGGGACCAATAAACACACTATTTCAAGGACATCTATAGGATAAATGTCATATGGCAATCGGATAATGTTCTCCACAATAGTATTACAGAGATAGTCTTCAGATCCATCACTAAGTCTTTTGCTTCTTTCTAATCCCGACATGCAGGAACGGAAGTGCTTTATAACAGGACAATACATTCCTCAATATAAAAGCATATCTACCCTATTTCTTTACATTATTGTAGTTATAACATACATATAACCTTCTATCGGTATAATTCGAAATAGGAATTGTAAGATACATATTGTTTTGATACGAAACAATGTCTGCAACCGTTGCATTTTTACCTTAAAAGAGACAATGGAAAGTATAATTATGAAATAGAAAGAGGTTTAAAAATAATTGAAACAAAGAAAGGAAAATTATTAAAAGGAGGAAGTTAGAAGGGCCAAACTAAGCCATGAGGAAAAAAGATTGACAAGAGAACTTGAATACGTAAACAGGTAAAAAGATATACAATGACTGCCAAAGACAGCTTCATAAAACAACTCTGCTTCATTCAGCAGGGGTAAAAATATCGTAATTTGTCAGTCTGCAGGAGGGTCCGTGAGTTATGGACTCTTTTCTCCATATGACGCTACCATAAAGAAGCCAAAGGAAATAAATCATGGCTCCTGTACCTGCACCACTTTGGGTGGGTATTGGTGGCTAAATACCCCTAAAGGGCAGGCCAGGTAGTGAGGAGGGAGAGATTTGCATTTAATAAATTTGTACATGTCTAGACCTGTTTAATGGTAGAAATGCATGGACTTTCCAAATCTGGCAAGCACCCTGGGATTCCCAGCTAGGGATTCCCAGCTAAAAAATATGTACTTCAAAATTACATACATGTACAATGTTTGACCATAACAAGGAGCCATAGAGAAACGTTCTGAAACGCTATATATATATATATATATATATATATATATATATATATATATATATATATATATATATATATATACTATATATATATACTATATATATACTATATATATATGTGTGTGTATAACGTGTTCTGTTTACTGGGTTGTCCTAGGGTGAGAATGTTTTCTTTCGTTTACAATTTCTGGAAAGAATCATTATTTCAGTCTCTGAATAGCTAAAGAAAAAACGGACTAAAAAGGGAAAGGCTCCCTCAGACATCACTAGCCATAGCACACACCTGATGGTACCTAATTAGATTACACCACTGCTGTCTGGCCTGGAAGCAGTTTTCTTTCAACAAAGACTTTCTGTCAGAGGGAGGTAATTAGGATGAATCACCGATATGTTTGGTGGAGGAGATGGGAACCTTTAATCCTTTTTATTTTGATATTATGAACTTAAACATTCAACTCTGTTCGGATACAAGCTAACTACTAGTAGTATAATTCAATGTTGCTACCTCCTTTCTATGTTCCATGTCTGTGCTACCCGGTTACATTATAGGCCTAATGCGTGCAGCCTTTGAAGTTTCACGGTATTCTCAGATGTACAAAAGCCGCCGTAGACTTAGTCTTAGTAGGCGACTGACGTTAGGTCTATCAGTAGCTACCAAAGTAACAGGAAGATTTTCACACTACCACGTGTCTGTCAATAGATGCCTACATTGCATGTGACACTATAGTTAAAAGACATTCTATATTGGGGAAGACCTGAAGGAAAGGCATATTCTGTGTGGCTTCATAGGGTCGGAAGGCTTACCTGGCCCAAAGTTAAACCGTGTCACACTGAAAAGCAGTAGCGTGCTTTCTATATGACGAATCTTGAAGAAAGACTCAATGGGAAGAAAGAGCAATATCCTGTAGAGCAAGTCAATAATACATAGATGGCTGGTTCAGAATCTGAATTCCCCACAACTGAGATTGTATATCATAATGTATAGCGGAATGTGTATTATCAAGGAAATGTAAACTCCCTATTAGATCTAGTATTACCAGGGAGAACCTACCAAAGGTATCTTGCATCACAGCCATTGAAGTGTGTACTAGTGCTACTGCTGCAGGCAGTGGCAGTTTACATCCATAGTTATATTGCAATATTTGACAAAAAGATTCAATAAAATCGCCTCTACCACGAGCTTCATCATCCCTGGGGAAATGAATAAGTAGAAGACGAATGGCAGGAAATCTCAGTACCTCACTACAACCAGTATTATCAGGGGCCAGTCGAAACCCTGCTCATTTCATTTTCCAATAAAATGTAAATATTTAATACTTCTGGAGGTTGCCGTATCAACAGAGCAATACCGATGGGAAATTACCCAGATTGTTTTTACCATAACACCAGGCTAGGGGGATTCTGTGTAAAGAAATCCGACTCCTCGAACTGCTTTCAAATGATAAGTACCAGTGAGTATAATGGTAATATGTCCATTTAGATAGAGGACTCTTTGTAAAGAATGGCAGCTGCATAGTCTCATATAATATGTAGACATTTGTGAGAAATCTCTGAAGCATTATGGAAATGGCATTTTCCATTCCCTTTTCACATGCCAGCAGGGACTAATATGAATATAGTAGATCGGGAAACTGGAATTGCCCATGAAGGTCTTTGAGGAGGAATATTTCTTATTCTGACTGTCAGATGCAGGAAATTATCGAATCACGGGCAGAAGGTTAACATACAGGGGATGTGCTCATCATGAATTATCTTTTCGATGTTGCTAACTTTACAAGTATTTAGATAAATGGATAAACTAATGAATTATACGATTCATTTTGGGAATGTTCTGTAACATAATCCTATATCCCTCAGTGCAACTTTATAGTATATAATATAGCTGTTTTCTACTATGTATTCTAGTGTCAACTAGTGTGACTTTTACCGTGAAAAAAATGATTTCTATTCGACAACCAATCAGGGAGGTTATTATGGGGCTTGGTGTAATCCCTCTGATGCAGCAGCCAATCAGTGATTTGCTTTCTCCCAGCTATGGCAGAAATTACTTCTGTCAACAGTCAGCGATGAGCAAGCAATACGTAATCAGGTTACTACCCCCACACTGTCACCTTTGTATGTCTATTTGGAGGGGTATAATTGGCCAAGGCATGCATGGACATGAACACAGTAGAATAATCATGTTCAATACAATATAAACTTCTACTACTGAGCTGCTGAGTCACATCATTTAGATAACGGTTAAAGGCTCTGCTAGCAGTTGATCAGTATATAATCGCCGGAGGCCGCGGAGATAACATTGGTGGATCGTAGAATGCGCCCATATGTATGTGATAAGAAATAGGGAAACCATGAACTTGAAGGTGGAACTTGAACAAAGCATAACCTGTCTGTATAATAATCTACCCCTTTTCAGCATCCAGGAGTCATCAACATCACATACAGTTTACGGATTTCCATTATTTTCACGCTGAATACGTTGTTAACCAACTTTGCCATTGATTTTCCAGAACATTCAGGACTATGTAAGTGTTTCTAAGATTTGATGAAGTGCTAGCCAAAAGTTGTACCTAGAAAAGTCAGAGCTTGTAGTCCTAAGACATCAATGAAAGCTCTCCTTTGGTGTTCCCTAGACATGCACATGTGTGGTCGTGTGTTGGTGTTGGTGTCTTATCTTCCAGGTGTCCCGGCTTGAGACGTAGCTGTACCTAAGATACAATATTGATAAGCAAGATACAATGGGCAACTAGTATCGGCCCATCTAGTTACAGGTAGACATAGTTTACGGTATATTAGTAATAGATAGTTGCATCATTCTTCCTAGGTCATAGACAATTAATCTGGGAACTATGATTTTGTGAATTTCTTTAAGTTGGTCAGAAATTCTTACCAGAGAGTAATGTTACTATGTGAACTAGATATCTAGATGTTTGTGTTAAGATGCTAAGCTGTTACATGGGATTGGAAGATGATGTTATCTTATAAAAATGCCTTTAAGTGTGTATTGACAGATGTACATGTTGTAGACTGCACAAACAATGTAGCATGGACACTCAATCACGCATGAACCGCTGTTACCATATATGTAGTCAACTGATCATGATCAATCGGTTCAACAGGATCTATATGTCTGTGATGGACTATATTGTTCATATACATTTAAGCATGGTGATCTAAATTCCTAACTTGACCAACATTCATTCCAAAAAAGTAGGGACTCCTTATTATAGCTTATAAATCTACTTATAAATATTAAGTAATGTCTCTGTTCAATTTTATGTTAGAACAATCCAATAATAAAGGTCAGTATGCGCATGAATGTATTCGGCTGTAGTTGATGTACCATGATTCAACTAAGCTAGCTAAAATCCTTAATGTAACAGCCCACTCCATTTTAGCATTTCTATTGATATCCTTCAGTGGTCAATAATAAGGCCATAGCAAATAATAAGGCAAATCAATATTGCCGTAATAAAATAGAATAAAGGCAGATTTCATGACTTGTGAAATGCCTACTTGATAAACACTTGGCAGGCATACAGGATTTTTATCTGACCTAACCTAGTTTATATCTGGCATGTAACGCAACAGGTGGGCTACTCATTAGGGAACAGGGGAAGAGTATTATTGATCCAAGCTTCTGGAGCCATGGTGAGAATACAACACGGATTTGTATTGATGAGAAAGCAACATGCACCTGGCTTGCAGTAATCATTCTCCCTCTACACAACCCTGAAAGGCTGATACTGTGTGTATGCTAATAGACATCTGATTGAACCCTATGGTTTGTTTTACTATTATGGAGTCATGCAGGTATTCACAGAAGGAGCACATAAAATCATTGGCGTGTTCATTATAGTGGTCAATGATGAAGTTCTGAAATGGTGATCTATGCTGGTTTAGATTTTAAGTCATTGTTACTCCAAAAACGACGACACATGCGCACTCAACGCCATCCGGTTTAATGGCAGTGTCAAATATACATCTTCATTTCGACAATAAAATCACCAAAGAATGATATTTATAACAAAGAAAACGCCCCGATTGTCATATTTTCTTTCACCGAACTTAAGCTGGGGTTCCACTAACCGATTTTCTAGTCCATTCCCACAAAAGTAAATCTGTCAGATGATGATAACATGGATGATCAGATGATGTTAAGCTTTGCTTATGATATTTGGATTGTTATCTGTTTTGGTCCGACGTGTGAGAATATCTCCAATATGACTATAAAATTGGGTAGTGGTGTCCCGGCTATAGTAGATCATATGTTGCTTCCAGTCCTGATTGCATCCATATTTTTCCAAATGGGAAATCTGTGCCAATTCTGCTATCTCAATGAACTCCCCAGCCCTTTGGAATCATGGCAATTTGGGATGCCTGTACATCGGAATATGGTTGCATTGGGTTTGGGGTCAGGGTCGACTGGGCCATATATAGCTATCACATGGGGCTTTCTCAGGCGCCGTCTGGTTGAAAAATCCCCCGATACTTCATCCTAATTGACATTAATTTCTCAATTAACTCCCATTTGAGAGGAATTTTCCCGTCCATAACAGCACTCAATGAAATGGTTTGAAATGGGTATAAATACATGTAACAGTTACCCATGGGAAGATCATACCATTTGGATTTAATCAAAGATAAAAGTCATTTCAATCAAAGAAAAAAGAGCAAAACAAGCAGGGGGAAATTCCCAACTGGAATTAAAGTAAGTGGGAAGCATTATCCTCAGAATCATAGAATCACATTTAAGAGTTCCAACCTAGCTCTACCATCCCTTTATTCATGTATTAGATACAACCGATATCTAGAACTATATTTGAGTAGATAATTTTACTTGTTTTAAACTATATGTAAGCCACATGATAAAAACGAATGAGAATGCTAATATTCTACATTAATCTCACAGCCAAGAAAATGAGATAACTTTACGTGACAGACAGACAACTAAGTTTATTAGAGGGAAAAATGTTTTACTAGTGGTCTGTTCGGCAAGTAAGAATATTAATCCCATTTTCTTGGAAGAAGGTTATTATCTTGGTTGTGTAGTATGCTATGCGTCATTGCTGAGATAAGTATTGCCCATCTGTTGCCTAATGATGCATCTAATGAAGCACATTGCTGTCCCAATCATGAACCAACTGGATGGTGTTTCTCCACAAATCTGCGGATGTCCGCAAATTTGCGGACGTCCGCAAATATATTTATGGAGCTCCGCAAATTATGCCTTTTTGGTACTTAAGCATACAAATACGGACCTCCGTATATATTTGCGGACATCCATATATATTTGCGGACATCCGTATATGATTGCGGAGCTCCGCAAATTTGTGGAGAAACGGGACCCAGGGGCAATAATTGCCTCTATCCCATTATGTTGGGGATAATAGTATGGTAGCATTCAGCGGGACATTTCTGAAGCACTATAGATCTATATACTCCGCTTATCAGAATCAAGCATCAGCACACTGCCAAAGGTAGAGGCACTCATATAATTAAACCTAATCATGGTGTTGGCAACCATATCCAGGACCTTGTCCCTCCGCTTTATAGTCAATAAAGCATCGGTATGGAAATGTGGACAGACCACAAGATTGGTGTGCTATTGCCAACAAAAGGAGATTCTGATTGACCTTCAAAAAGGTTCCCAGTAATCTGCCCAAATTGACACCAATTTTGCAATTCCAACCCATTTGACAAGGAGCTTTATCACCATCTACTGCTACCACCATGGAGGCATGATAAGATGGAACAAGCAACACAATTGACATGGTTGCCCACGAGTCGGTAACAATGATAAGTAGAGCTCATAAACTTTCTTTTCTGGGTTTGGGCAACATGCAGTGCAAGCATGTATATGTGGTCGGCTTTTCATACCATATACATTATGTGGGGCAATCCCATGTATATACCAAAAGATTAAGGTTGGATCAAGATGGTTGTTGGACCAGTGGTAATACTGGGAGTTACGTATACCATAGGCCATTATGCAATGTATGGTCATAACATGGAAGTGAAATATATTACTAGATTTACAGACATCATTATCCCTTAAACCCTCCAATTTCTCACCCGAATGAGATGGAACTAGGCCGTGGCAATTCTACTCTTTCTTTTCATTATCTTTTTATAACCCAGCCTAGATATAATTCTACAACAAACAAATTTCCCAAACACTAATAATGAATGTGTACTACATTTTCTGCTTGAATAAACTGCCGACACTTTATTGCGATATTTAACCTCCTAAAGCTAACGGTATAGCTCAGGTTTCAGCCCATTTATGCTGAAAGCTATCCATCACACATACAATAACATGCCATGCCAATGCGTCCAAAGGTACCATCTATTCTTGCACAGCAGACACGGGGGATTTGATTGATAGGCTGGGTAAATACGATCATAGACAGAGGTCCCCTGTTGCCCCCCCCCCCCATCTTAAAGCTAGGGATATAGCAATGATATGATGGGATAACCATTTCAAACCAAGTTCTTGACGGTTGTAGATCTAAGTGTATTTAATTGTTCAATTTTTTCAAATGAAACAGGAGATGATGTGTTGCTAACATGCCATTGCCCTACTTAACTAAGTTAGTTTGATATCGGTATGTAGGCTTAATGTCAGATATTCATAATGTGGAATGGACTGTCATTTGGCATTATTACCAGTGCCTTTGACAGCTAGATATTCTAAGCCCCCTGCCATGTCCTATTTCCATATACTACTAAGGCAGGGTGAGACAGAATGTGTATAGTTTACACCGGCAAACATACAAGGGGTGGCCACGATTCCTTACAGAACTAGAGCAAAATAAACCAGAACAACCGTAGGATATTTGGTGGACGCTACTTTATCAGATTCAAAGTTTTATTTTCGATAGAAATAATATTATGTTTCCTATGCTGGGATACACAGAGCAAAATACGCCAAGCACAAGATACTGAGTCTTCACAGCAAATTGGCTAGACCTGTGCGCATTTAAGGTGTAATGCCTTTGCTAGACTCTAATCTGATCCATATGCAGCACAGTCCTCAGGCCCAATCCATCATCTTGATGAGATCCTTTGAGGGATGTTTTGCAGAGGCGTGTCTGTCCAGGAGGACCTTGTATCCATGTCACTGAACCTATTAGCATGATAGCTAGATGGCGTATACAGCCAGCCGAGGTCATTCTCCAATCTTATGGTAAATCTATTGAGGCAATATCCACACATAAACATACTGCTAGTCGGACATCTATACCATGCAGTGTTCATGTATAGATGTATCATATATCACTAGATTAATTAGTAATAGCTTTATTTTGTGATTATAATGCAGAAAGCAACCGTATACACAAGTTGTTAAAAGCTGGATTCCCAGAATATTTAAATCAAGGATAGGCAGAACTCCTATAGCGTGCTAAGCTGTTCATATACATCGCCCAAAATGATAGCTTCCTAACATGAGACTGATAAATGATGATGACAACGGCAGCAGTGATTTAACCCCACCTTAAATGCCTGGAGGAGGATTAGTAAGCACCTGCGGTGTTAAACTACTCCAGCAACCCCTAGTGAAGAGCCAGGCACGCCGGAAGTGATTTACTGACTGTGGCATGCTTAGGCTGGTACCCATCAAATTGAGGAGATGGGGGTTGGGTGTCCTGGGGGTTGTTCAATCATGGTAATGAGTGCTGGGAGTGACAGGTGGGGACATGCAGGTGTCTACAACCTGACCACCCCTTCACCAGTGGAACCACCAGTGGAACCCCTTCCTCCACCAGCTGTCTCCTGCAGTCAAGTCTCCTTGTCATTATGATTTGATTATAAAACGCGAATTTCATAATTACTATGCAGTATTATCATCTCTAAACTTTATTTCTTGATATCCCAGTATGCTTTCAGTAGCATAAACCTTAATAATAAATACTAAGGTGTGCCATCTACGGGCCCTTATTCAGGTGATTTTTGCAACGGTCACCATATTATTACAGGGATCCAATCAAATAATCTAATGAGTGGTTTGAATAGGAGCCTGGTATATAGGATAACTACCAGATCTGACTCTGTATTACTCAACACTAGCTGGACAACAGGTAAGACCAGTCTCCATTCCTTCATCTCTGCAGTATACCCAGTCTCGGGCCCTGACTGTACTGCAGTATACCCTGATCATTCAGAGGATGTAGGAGCTAACCAGGTCAGTGCAAGAGAATGTTTTCTATGTCTCACCCAATCAGATTAGCTGTAGCTTGGCAAGATGGGGTTTTCCCAAAGCAGATCAAGACACACTGGATTGGAGGAGGGGGATGTAACCTCTGACACTGAATCCGATCCTGCCAAACCGGGAATAAAGACTGATGTATAGATGCTATATAGTTCATGGGACCATTGGTAGAAGCAGCTAGTGGATTGGTAAGAGACATGGACAGCTCTGTTCGTTTATCTACATCTGAGAATGGGTTAGAGAGACAGACAGAGACAGACTGAAGGAGGGGGAGGAGAGGGAGAGACAAACGGAACAGAGACAATTGAGATAGCAATAAAGACAATACTTCATGCTCAACAGAGCAATGAATCTAAATGGTTCCATATTTTCTGATATGATTAATGCGATAAGATACTTGAATACGATAATTATGACAATCATTGCTCATGAATTATTGAAGAGGACCTTCTCAACATTTGATACAGACACAGTGTCGGATGTGCATCTTAATGCCATTCATGACAATCTGAAAAGCAAAACAAAATAAAATAACACTTGGAAAATCCCAGTGGCCTAGCTGAGGTATTATGTGTTAGGGGAGAGAGTATTAATTGATTAAAAGAACACGACAGTTTGAAGCACTTATAAGAACATGGAAATACATCCTCCTGGGGAATTATTTTTGCTTTAGAAAACTGAAGATGGCCAGTATAGTAGGACACCCCGAGAGATGTAGCTATCTTTTAGTAGTCCTTTACTGTAAGTCACGTGCAGACAGTTCATTATCTTTTAATAAAATGTTATATTTAAATAGAATCTATTTTAGCCATACTGTTTTAAAGATTACTGAATGAACTAAACATGCTTCATAAAACGGTTCTCATTAAGAAAGACTCATGTTGGTCACTACCGAATTACTCGTGACAGATATTAGTTTTTACATCATTTGAGCACAGTAGAGGTCTTACAATCTCTAGGATTTTATCATTATTATTGACATGTACAGGATCTTTATACCATAGGCACAACAACTGCCTAAAGCTAAAAAAAAAAAAGAATTAAAAAAAAGAGCGAGAGAGAGAGACAAAGTAGACTGAAGGTCACTTGTGGGTTATGACGTCATGTCATCTGATACTGACAATGCCCAGAAGGCCGCTGGGGTTGCCATGGCAACCAGAGGGGTCTTTGCTCTTTGAGCAGTACCTTACTTAGAGCAGCACAGGGATAAGGGTCATGAATGGCAAATGGTCCAGGCCACTTTGCCAGCTGTGGTTCCAGTTGCTGCTATCAACATCCCTACGGATGTCTTTTCTTAGAAACTTTCTGTATACCTATGCACCCATGTCTCACCCTGCTTGCGCCTTATGTCTGCTACCTGTCAAGTATTGGTAGCATGCACAGGCTTTTGGGAATCCATAATATATACACGTTGTTCAATCATATTCTCAGAGTTAACCATCTTGCAGACGTCATCCTAGAGTTTTCCATTAGCTGGAGATAGGAACTGTGCACCATGAAGGCATGTGTAACCCCTTGGCATTCAGCATGTAGCCACTCTAGCGATCGGAACGCCATTTATGATAGAATGCTATACATTGCTCCCCTATCTGGCTCTGTGCTTAACTGCCAACCTGTCCACACTATTCTATCACCCACTTTTCACCCCC
The DNA here is from genome assembly GCA_947462335.1 of Harmothoe impar. NCBI lineage: Eukaryota > Metazoa > Annelida > Polychaeta > Phyllodocida > Polynoidae > Harmothoe > Harmothoe impar. The sequence continues at coordinate 50,428,306 of OX381715.1, read as the reverse complement.
GGATTATTCCTGTCATCAGGTGATAGATGTTCAGCCCGTGTACTCACTCCTCCATGCTACCCCATCCTTAATTGTCCCACCATCATATGCCAAGATATAGTACGCCTCTTGGGTCCCATTGCCAGCTTTCTCATGGCACAAGTTAATACCCTTCAGTGTACCCCTGTCTTCCCTCCCACGGGTGGCCTGGTCCTGGCACTGTGACTGACAGTAGATTCCTCCTGTGGTGTTGAACTCAGATTATCCTCGATCGATTTCAAAGTCAATCCCGACCATCCAGAACACAACCTACAATTCAGGGCACGATGGCAAGGCGGTTACCATAGCAACAGGCCTTTCAGAGTCCCCTTGCCGGTAAAGGAGAGGGCAGGCTAGGGCATTTAAGGGAATGGAAGGAAGTATCGGAGTCCAATGTAGGGTGGGCTGAGGGGAATTGGAACTGGCAGTGACAAGTGGCTTTTTGAGGGGCTCTACTCTAGATTGACACTCATAAATCTGGTTTTACTAATCCTAAGAGGGCATTTTCAGATTTATGTGGGTTCGTCCTAAGCTGCCACTTGTATATATCCAACAGGTTCTGAAGACTTTTTTTACATGCCCTGGTAATATTGACATCTATATAATTTATAAGTGTCTGGAAAGATATATATATGGTCACAGTATTTGGTTTGAAGAGAACATTTTATGCACGTACCTGGCTCTGTCATAATTATGAGGACACTCATTTTTGGTTATCATTTCCAATAGGAATATGACTTTATGCCAAGAAAATAATGTAAATAATTTTGTCATTATGGATACAAACAAGAGGCAAAAACCGATGAGATTGCTTTCTGATAAAATATGATCTCTGAAGAAATACATCCTCTTTGACCCTAATTATGGTACTGTAGTTCGTTATTATGCAAAAAGCCGAAGAGATTGCTTTCTGAGAAAACATGGCTAAGAAATACATCATCAGTGACCAGATGACTATGGCCAGTCACGTGGGATGCTAGTTCTCGTGATGAAATGTGGCAGCTTCCGCCCTGAGCATGCCCTGTACATGTGGACGGTTAGGAGAGGAAGATATTAAGCAGTGTCTGGTACCTATTTTGCGTCATTCCTGCAGATGTTACATAGTGAGTATAGCCAATGCCTTTTTATCAGGAATGTTAAGCGTGAAAACTACACATCCTCCGCTACTCCCAAAGTTATTTCAAAAAGAGATCAATGCTTTTTCTAACCCATTTAAATGATTTTACATCTAAAGTGGAATGACCTTCTGTACAGCCAAACAACAATCATCCAACTGGTCATTTTGGGCATAGAGGTAACTATGAAAAAATAATTATAATGGCAATGGTTGGTGGAACATTGGCGATGCTGGGTGCCACATTCTATTTGGCCATGTTGACCATTTATAGGGCCATAAAAGGCAAGTGGCAATACATCAAGATTTACGGCCATCATTATACTTCAAGCCCCTCAATTCCAGACCTCTCCACCCACAGAGGGAGTACTATATATTATGTGCCATCGTTGGGTATCAGTAGTCGGAAGATGTAAGGAACTCGATCAGGTTTTTGTATCTACAGGATACTTTGTATTCATCTCCATCTCCATGATAATTGCAACAGCTCTAAGGATTGGTTGACATTTCGAATTTAATAATGATCTAATTGCGATGTATAGGGGCAAATCCTGGTATAGGCTGTACAACAATCTCAATTAATCTAAAGTGGCATAAAAGGTCTCCCTCAATATCAATTAGAATTCCAGTAAGCTCTACAGGATTATTTTTATGATAGACTGGTGGGGATAGAATATATGCATAACACGTATTTCTACATGCGATATTAATACTTCTCAACTGCAGTGAGTTCATTAAAACTCAACGCACTGCTCATAGACACACACTAATAGTAATGATGGCTTAGCTAGGCCCTAATCTGATCCATATTTAGTGCAGTCCCTAGGCCAAATTCATTTTCATAATCAGATCACTTCGGGGTGGCTTTGCTTTGGCCTCTCTCTCCATGTGTATGGCCATGTCACTGAACTCACCAGCTTCGGGATGAACCCTATTAGCATGTTAAATAGATGGACGAGTTTTTTAAGTGTATTTATTTGATAAAATCATCTTCGAAAATACACTTATATAGTTAAATTGCATTGTTAAGGGTCTGTGTTGCATTTCCATTGGTTCACCTTTCCAATGTTCCATTGATATGTATGGTAATAGTGGCAGAAAACACACGAAAAGAACGTATATACACTCTAAGAACAGTGTGTTACGGGAACATGCATGAGGAGTTACACACACATATTTGCAACACACTTTTGAGATCAACACGCTTTTGACAAATAGTGTGCAGTGGGTAGTGTGTTACACGAAAATGTGTGTTAAAAGTGGCTGCAGAAAAGCGTGTTGATAAGTGTGTTAACGTAACACACTGTGCTTAGAGTGTAGTCAGATGAGACAAATTAACTAACTGAACAGAGGGTAAATTTTCCTTGCATGCTACATCCCTGCATTTCCCTCGATAGTACTTGACATGATTCATCTTTTGAATATTCGATCACCCCCAATGATGCATCAGCTCTGCCGTCTGGCCAGTAAAATAGTAAGGCATAGAATTGTAGAAGAAATCATTAGTATAATATGTAAAGAAGGTGGAGAAGAAATTATGTTTTAGTGTTCATTATATCAGTCATGCCTATGCCTTTGTCTACTGTGATATATAATGCGCCACCTTTGTATGTATAATAAGTAAGACAGTAACAGTGTGTGAGTGTTCACATATACAATTCACAGAATCACTTATCATTACCAGGGAACATAGAGACCCCTTTATACACTATGAATTGCTTTATACAAAAGCGGGTCAGATTTCATTACACTGCTAGCAATAATTTGGCTTGGCAATATGATACATGAGGAAAATAAAGATGACAGCCGTATCAATGATTTAAACCGGCCTTAATGGCCAGGAGGGTGTTAAATGACTCCTGTGACCCTTCCTGTGAAAAACCAGCAGCATCGTAAGTGATTTACTGTTTAAAGCATGCTAAATCCTTTAATGGGGGCATTATGCCTTAATGCAGCCCCGGTGAGTAACTCACCAGTGCTGCATTCGAGCATCATGCCAACCTTATGAGGTTGAGTCACTCCCGAAGGGACGGCATGATGCACCAATGCAGCACTGGCGAGTTACTCCCCAGGGCTTGATTGGTGCATCATGACGTCCTTAAAGGGTTACGCTGGTTGCCATTAGGTCGGTGGGTGGATGAGAGGGATGGTCCAGGGGGTTGTTCAATCATGGTAATGGCTGCTGGGTGTGAGAGGTGGGGACCTACAGGTGTCCACCACCACACCACCTCCAACCATTGGATCTCCTATCCCATCTCGCTTCCCCAACACCTCTTTTAAACCTCTGCTAAAGGAGGTCCCCGTTACATTTGAGTTCTACACTATTTACAACTGATGCCATACGTTGAATGATACTTCGATCTGATATGATGAGACCCATAGCTATAATTATGTAAATTTATATATGTAAAAATACCCTCTATCAGAGTAATTGGTAGGCTATTAAAGTAAAGAATGGATCCTCATGGACTTTCTCTATAATTATTTACTACGAATGACACGTGGTAAGAGCAGTCTGGGCAATGGTCTTTCCCTTTCCTCAACAGCACTCTCTGATCACTGAGAGTATGCAGAAGATAACTAGGTTAGTGTCTGTCTCGACCAATCAGATTAGCCATACCTAAGACGGGTCGGAAATACGGGTCAGCCTAAGCAGATTACAAGAAGCCAGATTGTAGGAGGAGGCTGTTATGTGAACGCTGACCAGAATCGAACTCTTGTCGACCAGAAATAAGACAGGAGTTTGATGTATGGGTAGGTGACGTAGTCCATTTTATTATACCTAGCATATGATAGTCCTATCTCTTAAACACTGAAGCTCATATGCCCACTGCAGTGGCGTATTATGGCAATACGCCCACCGGGTGGGCGTATTGGAGAGGTCACGTGACCAGCTATTGACCAATCACAGCACAGCTAGATTTAATCCGATTTCTGGGAAAATGCCCTCGATTGCCGATTTATTTTCCGATTTTTGATGAAAGCACAGTCTATTTCTGATGATTTAATTATTGAAAATGGTAGGCAGCACATGCGGGCATATATTTAGAACTTTACAGCATGTAAATCGGACCAGAAATAAAGGTTTTAGAGGGAAAACTCTGAGAAAATAGTGACACACCTAGGAGCAAAAACGTGAACTAAGAAATCAAAACAATCGACGATCGGCCCGATTTAGGCCGATTTCTAAATTAAAAGTAGCTTCTCTGGTCTATATTCTTGATGTATTATAGTTGACTATCATATTCTAGGTATAATAAAACAAAAACACAACTCGTGAGCATATCTAAGCTGCATGCCTACTTGTGGCCCTTATGAAGGGCCACGCGTAGGCATACAGCTTAGATATGCTCACACGTTGTGTTTTTGGTTAGTAGGCTTGGTTGGGGATGGATGAAGGAGGGCTAGCTTTCCTTAGTAAGATATTAGATAACCGCTCCAACCATTGGTATGGGTCACATTGCGACTTACCAATACAATGCACTATTTGAAGAGTTTGGATGCAAAACGACATAAGCACCAAAATACAAAAACGGGAAAAAAAACTGGTTAAAGCCATAGCCTAGGGCACGATTAAAAAAATTGTGGAAATTTTTTCTTATAATATGTCCTCAAATAGTAGATATAGCCTGCCTAAAATGCAGTTTTTTTGCAAAACGACATAAATCCAAAAGCGTTTTTTTTTTGCAAAACGACATACATCCACCTTACTAAACATGGTTTCTGCATGTATGGCTCTCAATTCCTGCATGTGAAATGTCTTGAATAAACATTATTACATATATGATGTTGCTCTCTACTGCTAAAAGTATTATCTCAAAACGAAATGAGCACTCTTACTTCAAAGAAATGTGAAAAATGGACACAAAAGTGACATTTCATGATCATGCGAAAAAACTGTTTTGGGATTCATGTCGTTTTGCAAAAAAACAAAATTGGGCATATATTTAAATCAAAGAAATATGATGCAAGGATCTTTAATGATCATATGTTGGTGTTTCATTGATGTCCTACTCAACCCAGAAACGTGAAAAAAAAAGAAGCCTGGTATCAATTTAGGGGTAAATACAGAAAAACAGCTTTTGGATTTATGTAGTTTTGCAAAAAAACTGAAAAATCACATTTAATCAGCTATTTTCTCTTTCAATAATGATTTAGGATTTAAAAAATCGATTTCTAGATATTCTATTCATTGCCCATTAATCATTAGTGATTGAAAAAATATTTTCTATTCACCATTTCTTCAAAATTAGAAATGTGCTGAAACTCACAAAATGGATTTATGTTGTTTTGCATCCAAACTCTTCATTTCATCTCTACACACACGGGAGGGTCACTAGTGCTTGAAACAATGGAATCCCTTTGAGAGAAGGATGAAGAGAACAACAGATAGATACAATTTAAGAAGGAGGAAAGGCAACTAATACAGAGATTAAATATGAATGAGCCTGAAAGATTCCAGTACAAATTCTGACTAATGAAATACAGTGAATGGTGTTTTTTTTCACATGGGTATCAATGATTAATGCATATCAGTCAGAATTTAAGGCTAAAACACTATTTTTCTGGCATGGCCATAACATTTCTACATGTCTTGATTAATAATGGAGCCACATTATTACACATTTATTTAGGACCGGGAAGGTATATTCAACTGAGGACGTAATTACATAATCCCCGCTCCAACAGGCACTGTGTGAGCAGACATGCCTCATTAAATCATACAATTTCATGACAATTTGAGATGGAGAATAAAAGCAGAGCAGGACCTTTAATTTGTAAAACACGTAGAGCCTCTGGTTTAATGTGTCAAAAGGCAGGCAGTCCTAACTAATGAAAAGGAATAAGAACGTTTTGTGTCCCTTGATTCTGACGTTGAATCTGTGTGCATATATTTTTGTGAAAATGGTTGAAATCGGTAAAAGTATCTTCAAAAATTTACAAATTTACGTATTAATCAACAATTAATGGGAAGTGTCAGGAAATTTGATGAGCTATTGAATACCCTGAAAGAACATGCATTAAATAAAGGTTATTTCAGCCAAAGGTAATTTTCAAAGCCCGGTCTTGTATGGTAAATCAATTATATTCTCTTTTATTCATAATATTTTATTGGATCTTCAACAATGCATATTACAATACAATAGAATGTAAGCAGGCTCTCCAATGAATCAATGTCCAGTGACTATATTTATTACCTGATGAAACAACAAAGAGAAGAGAGACTGGAGGTCAGTGAAGAGGTAAGATATCACAGCATCTGTTACTGACAGTACCCAGAGGCTGTAGAAGGTTGCCATGACAACGACAGGCATCTCTGGTCTGTGGGCAGGGATTAAGAGCCTATACCTGCTCTCTACCCTTGGCAAACTCACACATCATCTCTCCTTCCTCCAGCTCAAAAATAAAACACTAAATATATATGACTTATTTTTATTTCATTTTTATCTTTTAGTGTCTTATGGTCAGTAGGAATAAGTATTATGCCCAGGAGCCGGATGTAGATACATTGAAATGAGAAACGTTAGTAATAATTTTCCATGCACGTATCTTTTATGGGAAGGGGTCGGGGTGGGCTCTCTACCCTCGCCCTTGTACATCATATTCCTTATCCTACTTCTACATGGTGAGATATTCTTCCTCTTCTTGCCACCTTCGCCTATCTGTATCCTAACCTGGAGGGAGACATACACTTGACCTTGTGACTGATGGTCGGTTCCGTGTGTCGGATGTGACTGATGGTCGGTTCCCTTGCTGTGTTGGATTAAGATTATCTTTAATCAATTACAAGGTCAGCAACCATAGTTCAGAGCACAACCTACCATTCAAGGTTAAGGGTGTTGTCCAAGCAACAGGCATTCCATATTTCCCTTCCTCGAAAATGAGAGGGAAAGAGACGCTTAGGGAGCAGGAGGAATTACGCGTGAGTTGCATGAAATGGTATAGTGAGTAGAATTGGTTATATTGATTCTGTTCTGGGAGTGACAAGCGACTGTTACATACACACACACACTTTAGGTGTCAGGGTCAAACACTAGGCCTTGGAGGATGAGGAATTTTAACTAAAGATGGCACTCATATATTGTTCTATCCCAAGAGGGCACTCATATGTATTCTAATTATTTCTGTCCTCAGTGGACCAAAAATGGGTTTGCCTTAAGACTCAGGGAAAGAAGGGGTGATATAGTCTTAGAAAATATATTTAAGATGCAATGACAATTATGGGTAAGTTGGTCTCTGCAGGTAGACTGTGGGGGGGGGGGGGGGGGGGGGAGAAATATATCACCTTCCACCTTATGTCACTATATCTGGTTGAGATCTACTTTAGCAGCTGGCACTGCAGTGGTCAGCAGTTGTCACAGTCTAATGGGCCAGATACCACTCTGCATACTGTGAGGTGACAGTTTCTGATTAGACCACGGTATGTAAATGTAGGCATGAGGACCGCATGGTGAGGATGGGGAGGAGATAAGGAGCAGTAGGGTGTGGTGTCTAGTTCATACCTCTGTCATCAGACTCCGCACGCTGAGTAATGAACACACAGTATTGTGTGTTTTTGGTTTGAATGTCTTCATTGCCAAATCATGGTTGATTAACTATAGTGGTATGTTTATATCAATAAATGACAAACCATGTGTTGAGTCCAATTTAAGCACACTGATGAAGACAGAGTCATAAAGATGCGTAATTACTGACGATCAACAGATGAAGTGCAGGAAAAACATAATATTTACATACAATAATATTTACAAATATCAACCATACAATCGACTTGTGGATTCACAAGAAAAAGGAGCCGTTGAATTGAAAATATCATTCGGTACATCAAAGGTTATCATAATAGAATTTCATGGCGGTAATATAGGTTTTATAGAAACGGGGAGCAACTACGAGTCAGAACCTCCCTTATTAAACACAGGTAATACCAGTATTTTTATAATCACTGAATAAGAAGATAACATTCTGGTCGTTAATATATTCTAGGTATTCAAGACCTAGACATGATTAAATGGTTTTCCATGCCATAGGAGGTCTGTAATAGCTTCAGCCGCCATGATCTGGATGTCTTTATTAACTAAAGGGAAAACCAGTTGCACCGTGAAAAGATGGCTCGAAAGGCCACTTGATGAGGTCATTACAGCATCCTAAGGCATCAATAGGTCTAAATGCCATCAAAGGAAGTCATAACAACGTTGCTCTCTGTCAAACCTTCGGGGAAATAGGTTAGAGGATAAATCCCATATGTAGATTTGCTGATAGGCCGACATTATTTCATTGATTTCTAAAAGTTTGAGAAACATATTATGATTCGGAAAGAGGTAGGGGCTATTTCCCATTCTATATTAGAACTATACTGGCCAGCCTGAGAAAACAAGTTTCATCGGCTTGGTTCTATCGACGTGTGTCAATTTCCCTTAATCTCTGTCATATGCACAATCAAATGGAAGCACTATGTCTAAATCAATAAGAGCTGTCACCCAGAAAAATGGGATGAGCTTGTACAATCACCTGTGATACCCTAGCCAACGCTATTGGATTGGCTTGGGTATGCCCAAGGCCGGCACAACCTCGCTGCTAATTTACAGGGTATGAGCGTGCCCCGCATTTGCATTAGCATGACAAAATACTCACGTTAAGCCTGCCATCTGTGATTTCATAACTGTATGAACACCATCATATAATGGCTACATGGTATTATTAGTCCGAATGGAGGGTTGCCGTTGAATTAAACTCTGTGATGATATGATGATGATATAGTTTTAAAACCAACACAGCCGAAGGCTGGTCAGCAGGTCCACAGGGCCCATACGGACCGAACCTGCTCTGTGATGCTTTTAGAAGTGGTATCCAGGTAATATGGATAATTCATGACATTCAAATATATTGGTTTTAGATCCCTCAACCTCCCTTTAAACCTAATTTCTACCTTACAGGCAAAACCCTTTTCTTGATTAGAACCACATCATTGCAGACTGACACGAACTAGAAGTAGCTATGGATTTGCTAGGCTGTAATCTGATCCATATTCAGGACAGCCCCTAGACTCAATCCATCTTTATAATGAGATCATTTCAGGGCTGCTTTTCTCGTACCTTTTTATCCATGTGGATCCTGCATCCATGTCCCTGGACTCGCCAGCTCCAGGCTGGGACCTCTACGTATGGTAAATAGATAAACTAGGGAAGACTTTCATGTGGACCACAAGGTAATTTTCCCAGTTAAAGTTCAATATCATTAAAGACCATCTAATGTGTTCTAATGGCTATCGTATGGCAAATATAGGCCCACAGGGAAGGCATAATGATGTGTTTATTCCGTTTACTTAGATGTTACAACCTATTTTGAATAAATCTAATATGTGTGGCTGACAGAATTATGCTATGGTCTTCATATAGCAGGCCATATATCATATATCGCTAGAGGAATTGGTCATGCCAGTGCTTTCATCTATTGTGATGTATGATATGCCACCTTTGTAAATAAGTAAGCCAGTAACAGTCCATGAGTCAAGATCACTTATCATTGCAAGGAAATTAGGCATTCACTTGCACACCATGAATTCCTATACCCAAAGGCAAGTTACATTACACCCTTGTACTGCTATACAACCATGATGATTGCTTTGCAACCTGATACACCAGGAAGCAATTATCATGACAGCAGTAGCAGTGATTTAAACCACCGTAGATACCAGGAGGAAGATTACCAAGCACCTGCAGTGTTCAACTACTCAAGTGACCTTTCTAGTGAAATCTGAGCAGCATCAGAAGTGACTTACTGCTTATGGCGTGCTTAACCTGGTATCCATTGGGTTCGCAGGTGGGTGTGTAGGGGGTGGTCCTTGGGGGTCATTTAATCATGGTGCTGGGTGCTGGAAGTGACAGGTGTGGACCTGCAGGTGTCCAAAACCACACTGTCCCTTCAATAGTGAATCCCATCCCATGCCACTACTCTAAACCCTCTTATGTGTCTTGCAGGGCAAAAACGATGCTTTTTTGATAAAGTACATCTAGAGCTGATATTAGCAAAACATTACTTAATCTTATCAAAATCAAGCTACCATTGAAAAAGCATTGGTATATTGCTGGCTAGATGAAGCCACCTTGAGAGAACTTCTTCCATAATGCCAATGACGCAACCAGGAATATTCTGAGGATAAATAAGCTTTTATCTCAACATCATACTAATCACCGGTAGAATGCAAAAGAAAACAGATTGGTGCCTGGGAACACTTTCTATGTCTCAACCAATCAGATTAGCCATAGCAAAAATAGCCTGAAAATACGGGTCAGCCTAAAAGTAGATTAGCGTAAACCAGATTGTCGGAAGAGTCTGTGACCCAGCCCTGACCAGCATCAAGTTCTTGCAGACCAGAGGTAAGACAGGACTGTGATGTATGGGTAGGTGATATAGTTCACAGTATGATTGGTTGTGTATGTGTGAGAGGAGTTGGCTTGAATAGGATGGACAGCTCTAGCCATTCATGCAGGTCACATAGTAACTTACCAATACCAAGTACCATCTCATCTCTACTCACTGACTCAAAGCAGGGTTCAGAAAAGGAATGGATGATAGAAAAAACAGAGTGGGAGAGGGATAGAGGGAACAATAATTAGACAGATAACTTTTGAGAAGAGGGGAAGGGGAACTGATACAGATAAGTCATCTGATTTGTTTAATCATCTATTTAACATAATGGATTCCACCTTTAATATCACTTTGTCTTAATAAATGACGATAAGTGTGAAGGTATGATATGGTAAGTACAAAAGGTCTGAAACCTCAGTAACACATAAATGGGCTCACAAGATCCCAAGTGCCAAATCATTTTTCTGACTAAAATGATAAGGAGGACATACATGATAAAGTGAAAATAACTGAGAGACCCTTAGCCATATTTTGGCGCCCTATACATATATATGCCCAACCTGTGCTAGTCAATGCTGTCAGGTTAGTCAAAATGACCAGCTTAGCTTTTCGTTTTAAGGTGTATTAGGTTAGTCATTTCAACTAAGAAGTTAGTCTTGACTTAGTCATGTTTGAATATGAATTTGTCATTTTGACTAATATGTCTGTGACGAAGCTGGGATAGCCACTAATGACTAGCCTCATAAACCTATAGATTTTGTTGTATTAATGACCCTAATTAATACCCCGGTAAACCACTGTACCAGCTGTTTACCTGGTGACTAAGGAAAGAGAAGGGAGACTGAAGGTAAGTAAATGGTTGTGACGCCAATGCATCTGATACTGACAGTACCTTGAAGGCAATAGCAGGCTGCTATGACAATGACAGGGACATCTGGTCTGTGAGCAGGGATGAAGAGTATTTCACTGTACAGGTGTGTTAAGGAGAATAGTGGCTGAGGTCAGTGTTCTATTTTAAATTCTGTTGTAGGGCACTACTACCGTAAAACCTCGCGTATAAGCCGCGGCTAGTACGCGAATCAGATCGCTGATACGGCTTATAGGATCGGCACAGAGTCCAGGTGAGGCTTATACGTGAGTTTTTGCTCCTATAGTACAGTACTAAAGTCACCATAAGCAGATCGCTGGTGCAGCTTGTAGGATCGGCCCAAAGTCGGGGTGCGGCTTATACGTGAGTAAGGCTTATACGCGAGGTTTTACGGTAGTACTAGTCGATATGCCCTTCCATATCTTCTCTCTACCCTTTCCCTTAGATGCTTAGTAACACACCATCTGCCCCTCGTCCATCCTCTACATGATAACAATATTTTACGCCTTCGCCTTCTGTCACAACATCAGTTCTGCCTCTGGTTGAGATCTACTTTAACATCGTTTGACACTGCAGTGGTCAGCAGTTGTCACACTGTAATGTGGCAGATTATCATTTTACAGAATTAAGTTGACAGCTTCTGATCAGACCAGGGTAGGTATGCATGAGGATCGCATGGTGAGAACAGGAGAGGAAATGAGGAGCAGTAGGGTGTGATGTCTAGTTCATCTCTTATGTCTCTTTTCTCACTCTCATGCTGCATACTAAATATAGGCAAGTCTATGTTTACCCAAAATAGGTTACTTGAGAACTCTGGACCAATTGCAAGCGGTGCCATGATCACATGGTTATATCCAAGTCGTGTTAGTACATATTATTGAGAAATGCTGTATTCGCACGGGCTGTTTGATAGAAGTACAGTCCCACAGTGAAGCAATTTTTAGAAGTAATGCTAGGATTTCTGGATGATGAATGAGGGTTGAGAATTAACATTCATAATTCTTGTCAGCAAACGAAAATGAAATCCGTGAAATACATTGTAAGGATGCAACTTGCTTATTATCATCTTCCGAACAGCTGTTCATGTATGAGAGATCCCGTGTTATGAAATAGTATAACCATCTAGGAAATACATAAACCTACCTCATGTAATGCCCACTCATTGAATTTTGGCTGGTTACTTTGACTGATTTGAAATATATTTCTAGTTAAGAGGCTGACACTATCTCGCTGATTTGTTTGAAAAAAGCACGAGTAGCAAAGAGGTTTTGGGTTTATTCAGTTCTAGTTTAGAATTGTACTTTCTGCCTCGGCAATCAATTGTCATTGCCTTCGTTCCGCCCACACTTGCAAATTCCCATTAGCTCCAGTATAATTGCTAAATCACAGTTGCTGAATTTGTGTGGGAGGAATGCATTCAATATAAAACGTTTTAATATGCATTGTAGTGGTGATAACAATGGATTGATAGAATGAAAGCACTGGTAATAAACAGAGGAGGACATGCACTGTGTCTAAATCAATTAGACCTATCATGATCATGCACTGCATTCACATTAACATGACAAAACACTGGGCTCAGATTCAACATGCCATTTGGGATTCCATAACCAGATGAATACCGTCACATCATAGCGACATGGTATTATTGCTTCATCAAGTTCCAAGGGGAAGGCTGCAGTTGAATTAGACTCGGTGATGCTAGGAGGTACCTACCCTGGTAACAAGTCACGAGAAATTCCCGGGAATTTTTGGGGATTCTGTGAGCAAAATTTCCCGTGATAACACGGGATTAAAAGACGTGATTTTCCAAGTAGAATCTTGTAGAATCACGGGATTTACCCCAGTCAATCAGCAGGATGTGGGTTCAAATCCTGATGGTGCTCATAAAACGTCCAGGATGTAGAATAACCCTTTAGCTACAGCTACTCTGTGTACTATGGCACAGTCACCACTGGCCTCAGTTCAGATACCTCTCCCACTACATGCCCCAGTAGGTCAGGTCCCAGAGCACAGGACTATGGATCTAAAGGTAGCTGGTTCAATCCCCGGCAGGCACATGCAGGCGTTAAATGTAAAGTACATGTATATGGAGGGTTTTATGCAAATATTTTAATCACTCACACAGGACACATTTGCTAGAAAGATGCAACTCTTTTAGTAATGGGATTCGAACTCAAGCAAACTTCTTTACCTGTATCCTGTGATATCCAGAATACACTTTAAAACATGTGCAAACATAGATATGACCTGGAGTCCTAATGTGCATAACCCAGCCGGGAATTGAACCAGCTACCTTTACATCCATAGTCCCGTGCTCTAGGACCTGACCTACTGGGGCATGTAGTGGGACAAGTATCTGAACTGTGGCCAGTGGTGACTGTGCCATAGTACATAGAGTAGCTGTAGATAGCAAAGAGGAAAGCCGGATACTATGGACCTTTAGCAAACCACTCAAAAGCGTATAAAATGCAGACGATAGCAGTACTGAAAGGATAGCATACGTCTGCGTTTAATTAGCTTTTACGTGGTTGCTAAATGTCCCTACTAGTGACCTGTAGCAATCCCGGCGTAGCTCATTTAACCCAGATGTTATCCTATCCTTTTAGCACTGCTACGTATGCCTTTAATAGGGACCTTTAGCAACCAAGTAAAAGCTCATTAAACGCAGACGAAGCCTATTCCTTTAGCACTACTATGTCTGCGTTTAGTGAGCTACATCGGGTTTGCTGAAGGTCCCTATTAAGCTTTTACGTGGTTGCTAAAGGTCCCTAATAGGGACCTTTAGCAAAGTCCCTAATAGGGACCTTTAGCAAGCCCGATGTAGATCATTTAACCCGGACGTATCCTATGCTTTCAGCACTGCTATGTGTGCGTTTAATGAGCTTTTACGTAGATGTAGCTCATTAAACATAGACGTAGACACTTTCATGTGCATTGGTGGTAGTTCTAAAACTTACGTTACGTCTACGTTTTATGAGCTACGTCGGGTTTGCTAAAGCTCCCTATAACTTGCATCATGCCTACGTTTTATGAGTCTTGCTAAAGGTCCATAGTGTCAATGGGGGTGTTTTCTACAGGGTAAAAATGTGTTTTTAAATTTCAGAAAGGTTGAATAAGTCTACATGGATCATCCAAAGATTTTCCCAGCCATTATGCCTTAAAATTTGCTCATTTCCCAAATCAGGAGAAGGGGACTGAAAGAGAATCGAGCTTATTATTTATATCTATGAATGGAATATTCATAAAGAATGTAGTTCTTTTAAGCTGATACAAGATTACTGAGCCCTTTTGACAATATGTGATAAACAAATGAGCCTAAACAATAAAATTAATGTAGCCTATAGACTGCTTTCCTCTTTGCCAACAGCTACTCTGTGTACTATGGCACAGTCACCACTGGCCTCAGTTCAGATACCTCTCCCACTACATGCCCCAGTAGGTCAGGTCCTAGAGCACGGGACTATGGATCTAAAGGTAGCTGGTTCAATTCCCGGCAGGCACATGCATATATGTGGGAGTGTTAGTAGTTAAAAGGAAAGTAAGTGCATATTTTTTATAAGAATATTAGAGAAATCACACGAGACACATTCACTAAAACAATGCAGGTCTTATTAGTAATGGGATTCGAACCCATGCACCCCTCTTTACCAGAATCCCGTGATATAACGGGAAATTTTGCTCACAGAATCCCGTGATATAACGGGAATACAACCCGGGTTATTCCCGGGACTGACCCCAGTTTAACTCGTGTTATTCTGGGGGAATTCACGTGAATTTGTTTCCAGGGTAGGCATTAGAGACCATCCATTAATTTCAGTTTATTGGGCTTGGATCCCCCAACCTCCCTTTAAAGCTTGATATGCAATGTAATGTGAAGCTAGTGAAGAGCACTTTTACATTACATCAATCGATATTACAGGGTGTTATAATAGCTTACAGGTGGATGTAAGTGTGAATGATATACCTCTTAATGGTTTTAAATGTCATATTGATTCCCCAAGTTTGACCCTTAAATTATGGTAAGGAGGTACTTAGAATTATTGATATTAAGTTGTGCAATGCCTTTGTATTGAAAAGCAATACTAGTTTATACACACACAACCAGGATACTACAGGACTATTTACCCAATAATCACAGTAATACTATTAACTCTGCAATCACTCAGCATTGTACAAACATAATATTATATGCCATGAGATGCTCGTACCTTAAGGACCAAATGAGGCAACCTCCTCTCTCTAAGAAGGGTCTCCTCTAAGCAGTGCTAAGGCCAGCCAATCATCAATATTGAGAGACGACCTGAGGCAATGAGTTCTATTTCTAGCATCCTTGATACTTTCCAATGTGTAATTCGTCGGTCCTTAGTGTGTGGCTTTGATAGGGGGTTGTGTATTGACAGCTGTCCTTGTACCCAGTATCTTTGCCCCTCATTATGACATCTTAGATCATTGATAATTGAATGCGGTATCTTGAATGTAAAGAAATCTAACTCATTGTAAAGTTACATTGGATGGCTCAGTTCTTCATGGAATCTTTAATGTTGTTTGCAATAGGATTTCCCATGGGCAGTTATGGGTGAAGCAGGACACAAATCAACTGACAGCTATTAATGTAATTGCTCTGTTGCGTTCCACAATCCCCCTAATCGGAAGGTGACGTTTTGCACGCGAAAGCTTTGAGCAGATGATTCCTTTTTATATTAACCTTGTGTGGCGAATACACGAAAAAGCTTATTGGTGCTACAAAAGTGTCAAATGTATTTGAATTAAACAAACTCCACTGGTAATGAAACCCATATCCCTCCCTCTACGTGTCCGTCTTCTCTCTCTACTACTCCGAGATCCCAATAATCATGTAGTTCCCTTGAATACCAGGGTCATGAAGGTGGACTTAAACAGGGTTTACTTAGATATGGATGGCGGGTCAATACTCAAGGGAGACCGGGACCTGCTAAGTTTACGTCTGATCCATAGCAGTTCAAAGGCCAAAAAGTAGCATCAAACGATGTCATCATCTGGCAACATAAATCTTTGTACCTTTCATAATTATTTGAATTTTACCTGCACCTTACCAGCTTACATACACTGTAACACACACAGAAAAGTGAGAGTCATTGTCGCTAAAACTACCCTCACCTAAGGGTCGGGCAGTGCCTGACCCTCAGGTGAGGGTAGTTTTAGCGACAATGACTCTCACTTTTCTGAGGGTGTACGTCGGGGATTCATCATGGTATATACCTTATGCGATTTCAAGTGGTAGTACATATCTGTAAGCATAGCCCCTTAATTCTCAATACAGTTTGATCGGTTAACAAGTGTCCTGCATCCATAACGTATTTACTGTTAGAATGTAGGCTCAGCCAAAGGCAGGACCACGGATCAAAACACAGCACCCCAGTTATAGTTTAGGAAAGCCTATGTGTTTAATAATCATAATAATATCCGAAGGTTAATTGTGTGGTATGATGGATCAGACTATTGAAAAGATCTGCACCAAAACAAGGCACTTTGAATACATTTACCGTAAATAGACAAGTGTTTGACAGGAGGTACTAACGTGTACAACAAGTGTCTCCAGTTGCCCACAAGGTAGAACCTCCATTCTCCTGTTTCACATGCAATAACCCAGTTTAGCACTTACGTACCTGGTGCTCTTTGGCGACATGATGGATGCACGCAGCACAGAAGAGTACATCACGACATTCCTATGGGGTTGATAGGGGCTGATACAACCCCATAGGATCGGCATGATACCAGAAATACATTGCCAGGGAGTTACCTGACAGCGTTGCTATGAGGCATTATGCCATCCCTAAAGGGTTAGGTCTCGGGTGAAGCTGCACCCACAAGATAAGCCAGCCTGTAAGGTGACCAGGGAGTCCACCTACAGAGTACAGCATACAAAACATGGTGTCAGACCTAGTGGAGGTTTCCCCTGGTAACCTAGGGCTATACCCCCAAGGCTGACTAACCGGCTAACCAGTAGGGCAGTGTTTCAGAGCCAATGTCACGAGCTATCGGTGAGCACCACCAATAGCTCTGGTATTCTCACGCTACACGTACGGAAATGTTGTAAGCATTATAATAACAAAATGGCAAACCCAATGAATCAGATTGTGATTTCAACATTATTAAAACAATAAGACTGGTACAGTTGTGTGTTCATAACCTTTTTCCTTTGAGTGTGTGAATTGATCTAGAACCAAGAACACGTTGGCACAATGCTGACAAATTACTTGATGGGATTAGGGGAGCACGACAAAGAAGAGTAATGAAATTTCACTAAATTGCTAATCTTCATTGTCATAGACAACTGTATTAAAATCTGAACAATTCTGTAGCAAATGGAGAGAACTGACAGATGCATATCACAGCAACCACGTTGTCCACTAATGCCAACAGCAACCACCATCAGTATGTGTACATGCATATCATCATACCATTTGCCTCCGTGTATATTTTACAAATTAAGTAGGCAGGCATTTCCCCAGAACATCTGAGAAAGGTGAGCAACTTCAGTAGAGAAGTGCTTGTATGCTATAAATTACTTGATACAGCCATTAATCTGTAATATTGTCCTTCTTCGCTGCGGTAACCCGATTCTCAGAAGCATATAGCTGTACTAATGAGCAATGCCCCTGGGACAACTGTCATTACCATATTAACTTCCCAGTGAGGAAGAGGAAAACCAAATGTGTGTTCATCATAAATCATTCCCAGGCACCCAAGGACGGTAAAAAGAATGAAGAACATTAATTAATTAATTAATTAAATGTAGCGTATGTGAGTTGGGTCGGTTTGTTTTCAGTTGTGGTCCCAGAGACCTGTCCTTGCAAGTGGGGCCAAAATTTGCTGTGAGGAACATCGTGTGGGAATGAGGTCAGCGATGTGGTTTTTTCTTTGTGAATTTAATGCCAGATACATAAAACTGTTGGGAAATCTTTCGGACAGTGGAGATGTGATAACAGTACATTTGACAACCACTACTACATAGGCATCAGTGATCTTTAACATTTATATTGGACATAATTATCTGATATAAACTATTCAAAACTGCTGAGTTCTTCTTTGAATGGCATCGTGTTTTTCTTTGATATAAAAGTTACATTTTTCAAGGATAGTCAAAATACGGTTTGACTTTTATGAGAGAGAGGGACTCGAGGTGACTCATTTTACGTCCACACCCCATTATCACAGTCATAGGCATTTTGACTGTTTTGGATAAGAAGACCCAAATCGGCCTTTTTCCAGAAAAGTCCTTATTATCGAGGAGTCTCACTCTGGAATGAGCTAGACTTATGAATTCAGCTGCTTAAGTCTGAAGATAAGTTTAATAGGGAAGTGAATTTATTGTATCCGGTCAACTACTAAACACCACACTAATGCAACTGTTGCTAATAAATACTAAAATTGGTAATAATCACAAGCTAATTGTATTGACCTAGAAGGGAAATGATTTTGTATTACAATGACATCACACGTCGTGTAGTCTGGGTCAAGACAATCAATCTAAATCAGCTAATGAACTGAATAAGATGTTAATGTCAATACGAGCTCGTTGTATTGACCTAGAAGGGAAATGATCTTGTATTACAATGATGCCATGCATTGTGTAGCACTGGTCAAGACAATCAATCTAAAAAAGGTTAATGAATGGATCAACTCGAAAGTGTTGACAGTTTGAGACCATGGATCCTCATGAGAAATAGTACATTGGCGTCCATCTAGAGTATTATAGTAATTTGATATAAAATATATGAATCTGAATCATTAATCCGAGGAACATTGCTACATCAAAGCACATGTAAAAGGGAGTTGTTCGGGTAGGAAGCGTCGAAAGATGCTACCGTCCAATAAAGATTCAATTCAATTCACCAGCAGGGCTTTTGGTACCATGGGGACCCGCGAGCAACACTCTAGATCTCAAACCAATCTTTTCTCAAATGAATGCCTAAAATATGTGCAAAGGACATAGTGATAAAATACCTTACTATCATCAAAGTCATAATTGACTTCTCCCCTTTTCTGAATCAATTTCATCCTTTGAATAATATAAAGGTGGAGTCAGCTGGGCGAAAAGATGTAGCTATGGAAAATATCTGAGTTATGGTGACTCTTCCGTTTTCACATTGATGATTATGCTAATAATGTTTACAAAGAAGTATAAATGGAGACATGCATGAGCATGATAATTGGATGGTCACCACTCCCTAAACAAAGCAAATTTCTTTAACAAGGGAAAAAAATAAAAATTGATTCCAATGAGGGATTCATTGTCTTGGGTCCTCTTTTTCTCTATTTGCCAATTAAAGAACTCATAATCGAAGTCAAAAGGGTTTTCCGCACACAAACAAGAGCGGGATATTTATTGGGACGCATTGGGTTTTTATCTGCCAACCGGCTGTTTTCTGTCCAATCCTGATTAGAAAGAAATTAAAACAGACAATCAAACATAATGGTAGGTGCTCATGACTGCTTTATTGCGTGCAGAGTTATGTAATGGGATCTGCCCATTGACATCCTTCCTGCTCGGTTTTACCGCATATTACCACGTGTGTAAAAAGGGAGAATTGTTCACTAAAATTGTTTTGAAGGTCTAATACCAATCAATCTACAGCAATAAACATATATACACTATCACAAGATCGAACTAAATCACCACAGGCTCACACTAAAGTCTACCTGTCAGATTATTAGATAATGACAACTCCCTTATAAATGTGATATTTATGAAAACATACAGCTCTGAGGTGCTAAGGTTTAATAATTACGTGATATGACATGTCTCACAAACATCCCACGGTTATGGACTTAGGGCTTAGGTGAGATAGAGTAAGGATAGGGCATTTGTATAATATGTAGGACGTTGGCTAATGGGAGGCAAATGTGGACCGACTGTCATATTACCACACAAATTCGGATTGAATATTGATGGCACTGTTCAGTACAGGTTATTTCATTGTATCTATATCAAATCAGAATCTGTTGATAGTAGCTCATGACCAGTGTTCTGTTCTCTGTACTTCCAGCAAATGCCTGACACGCCTGAGTCGTCCAAGAGTGGCATCAGTGACCTGCATCAGCTGGTGGGAGATGACGACCCACGGCCGGACAAGCCGAGAAGCACCATCCCCATGGCCTCCTTCAACTTCATCAACAGCATCATCGGCTCCGGCATTATCGGTGGGTAGATTGAGTGACATTTTAAGCTGGGATTTAATGTATTGGTTAATTAACACTGGTTATAACTGTGGCAGTTCTAGACACCGAACCATGGAGATATTGTAAAGGCATTAAGCAATCGAGAGAATTGCTGAGGACAAAGCACTGGAATTATTGAATTTAATAAAAACTTAATGTTCTGGAAAGGCTCCAGTTTTAGAAAAGTGCTCTGATACATAGATTTAAGGTAGCTGCCAAATAGCAAACAATCCAGATCACCTCAACACATAAGATTGATATCAGAATCAGCCACCTTCCCAGTTTTTCTGTAGTTGAGTACTTACCTGCCTGGCAATGTTACTGCCCTATAAGGGAATTCGAACATAATCACCTTGTCTTATAGCAAACCATATTGTGATCAATATACATTGATCATCCCAAGCCCCAGACAAGATCATGTAACATGAAGTCAATCTCCAATCAGCCTGCTATTATATCACCTATCAGTTGGTAATTGGGCGACAGCCCCTGTAATTATGCTAATGACCTTCCAGACGAAGAGAGTGGCCATGGAACCGCTTTGTATGGAGAGCCAGAGGATGGCAATCAGTATAGAATAGACTCTCAGACAGGCAGGCATATGAAAATATGGAACATGAGGGGCGAATAAGAATCCTGCATCAATGTTACCGGTAGCTGTAACCTCTCTACGAGAGTCATCATATAACTCTGCTACCACACGTGTATAGATTTGGAAACACTTAGATGGATCCAATGTACCATCAAACATGATGTGCATGACTCTAATAACTTGCCATCAGGCCCTCCCCTCAAGACATGTAGAGCTTATTAGAGTAATACGTCCGGGGTCCCTGTAATTCCCATATCACGGAGGGTGTGTCTCCCTCCCCCGTTCCCTGAGAGGTAGCAGGATTAGAGTTGATAGCTGGAAAACCAATATGTGTAGTGCCTTGATTAATCCACCTCAGGATCTGCAGATTATAATTAGCCTCTGTAGTTTATTATTCTCTCAAGATTAAACTTGGTTTTGTATCAACTTGAATTTGTATTATTAATCATCTCATATGGGAGAATAATCTTAAGAATGCTCTGTGGTAGGGGTCTAGGGGATTATAGTCGGACTGTAAGCTGAGGAGCATTATTCATAAAGTACGGTCCCCAGTGGTAATGGAATAGCTCTGACCTTTCTATTGCTAATAGTAATACCAATTAAAATCTAAGGAATTTCTGTCTTAATAAGTGATGGCTAGGATATTTTATTTCGACTGCCTGTCATGAACGTTTCAGTGTAATACTATTCAGCTTTAGCTTGGGAAAGGGCAAATGTGATTGAAATCTCCACGTATCATCTATAATTATATCATTAAAGGCCTGCTGTTTGAATTCAATATATTCAGTTTGTATCTTTCTATTCGTATATATATATATATAAATATATATATATATATATATATATATATATATATATATATATATATATATATATATATATATATATATATATATATATATATATATATCACTAATTTTTAATCATGGCGTTCTTCTATATAAGGCGATAGAAGAGAGCCTGTATACTTCTGGCTCCAATGCGCATCCAGTTGTGTATAAGGAAGTATACATATTCATTATAAAGTAGAATCTGTATTTGTGTTGGCCTTGCTGCTTGAACATCCAGGAACATTCAGATAACTGTATCATCGACCCCTAAACCTTTTCAGTATGCTGTACATTTGTTAGAATCCTAATGCTGTAGACTACAATCCTCTCTGTTCTTCCACAGGCATGCCGTTTGCCCTAAAGGAGGCCGGATTCGGAATGGGTATCTTCCTGGTTGTCGTAGTAACCATCGTTACAGGTAAGGTCATCTGTTTATGCTCATCAATAATTATGTCAAATCTGATTCTACAACATTGGGTGGGCGCCACAAGAGATATTGTAACAACACATTAACAGTGTCTTTACAATGTCCGAAATATTTCCCAATTGAGCTTAATTTTATTCCATATGTATTCTGCGTGGGGTTTGAACGTCAAGAACCAAACAGTCGGAAGGCCCAACCTCCATATGTTTGTATACATGCCATGGACCATGGAGAGAGTCTTGTACGTTTGAAATAGCCCACAGCAACATTAAACAACCCACGAACCTAATACACCAAAAGATCATAGTAGGGTATTTAAACAGTACTCAACCCATGATGGTAGAAACATAATCCATTATCTTCCCGCTTCAAGACAGTATACGGTCTCACTTGTTTATGCGGGATCTATTATGTTATATCATGTTGACCATTTGTATGCATGCAGGAGGTCCTCGAATACCCTATCCTGTAGCAGATCACGTGTTGTTGATCTTAAAGGGCAGCCCTTTCCCAGTTTCTTCTGGACCAGCCAATAGAACGGACTTTGTCCATTAGTCTTGATCCAACTGTATACAGCAGCAATTGGCTGCTGTTGTATTGGATTAGATTCTTCAATGGCACACCTGAGCCTTGGCTTTTTAGAACGTGACTTAGGCAGTTCTATAGAAAGGTCGTCTATACAAACTGAGAAAATGTCAAACAAACTTTTGTGAATGCAATCATTTGGTGAACTTGAGCATTTTTAGCTGGATTAATTGATTGTATGCTATATAATTTCACTATTGTATTCACCATCTTGTTGTAAGACTGGTTTTGATAAGTGTTTACATACAGCTAGTTTAGTGCTTTCCCATTCAAGTGGGATTATTATAGACAAGAAGGGTACCCATAACCCTACTACATTATATATCGAATCTACTTCAAACAACCATTGGGGCATTGGGGAATGGCTAAGTAGTATATTACAATGAGTCCTTGCCGCTGGCATTACGGCTGCTGTAGATCTCTGTTAGTAGCATATAAAAGGTGGACCCGGTGCCTGGTGGCCTGCTCTCGTGCCGACCTAGGGCCACTGAACCCAGTGTTAGTCTAGACCTCTGCTTAGTGACACTGCAATAAAAAGGCAATGATTGAGAGCTACAGGGCCACTGACGAGCAAAATCCCCATCTACCAACTCGATTGTTGGACTCTGACGTGTTCACAGATGGCCATGCCTATTCCCTCACGTGAGGGGTCAGAGGCATTTGGCGTCGCAGAGCTTAGAGCTCGTGATCAAAGAGAGGTCGTATTGAAAAGGGTTATGATCTATGCTAGTCTGACTATGGTGGCCTTGGTGATTAGATTAACTGTCGTGGCAAATTGTGGTCTCAGTTTTTTTTGTAAAATCACTTTTATTCTCTGACAATAATGAAATGATGTTATAGATCAATAATGTGTATTGTAGCATCCATGTTGGTAGAGAATTGAATAGATCACATTGGCAAAATAGTTGAGTTCAGTCAAGTATAATAAACCATGCAAATGTAGGACAAGCTATGATAATCTGTTTCCGGTTCACATTAATCAAATGTATTCTGTCCAAAAGCGGCTATATTACTCCTCTACTCCCACATGACCAGGGCTAATAGAAGCGGTGATCTTTTTAAGTCGTTTTGAGCCATTAAAATACAATGCATGTACTAAACCATTCTTCCGGTCTGTCAATATGCCCCTCCCTGTATGAATATGAAGTCAAACTTAGGGGGGATATACAAGTACACAGAGGCAAATATCAGAGTCACCCAATGTCGCCAATACTACTCTCATACAAGGGTCAGGCACTGCTGGACTATAATAGATGGGTCAAGGGCCATTCTAGTGAGGGTCAGGCTAGGCTGGACATTCAATAACAGGCTGGACTTTGGCAAACTTGCTTGAAAGTCTGGCCATGCTGGATCCTCATGCCACAGTGTGACAATGCTGGACTCTTGCAGGCTGATAGAGACTCTCCCAAGAGTCCAGCATTGCCAGACTATGGCATAAGGATCCAGCATGGCCAGACTTTCAAGCAATTTTGCCAAGGTCCAGCCTGTTATTGAATGTCCAGCCTAGCCTGACCCTCACTAGAATGGCCCTTGACCCATCTATTATAGTCCAGCAGTGCCTGACCCTTGTCTGAGAGTAGTATTGGCGACATTGGGTGACTCTGATATTTGCCTCTGTGTACCAAGGCCCTGGGTAATTTGAATCTCCTCCCTCAACATTAAGATTGACTTCTCATGTCAGAGAGTATTTCTGGAACTTGAATTTCAAAATGTCGTGACTAAAATCAATGCCCAGAAAACAAGTGCATACAATTGATGAGTTTGCAAGTTTAGACCCCATGGGAATATAAATAACGCACCATCGATCGCCTTGGTGTGACGCTGTCGTGCATTAGGGGTATCATTCCCTGCCGGTCGGGCGCGCTTCTCAAGCTATGATCAATTATTTATCCAACCAATGCCACAACCAGCCACAAATAAAGTTGTTTTCTCTTCACCCGGTGTTCAAATGGTGATTTTCTTGCAGCAATGCGGCTAACCTTGCTGTGTTCTGTTAGGGAAAAGTTGGTGGAATTGTCCAAAGAATTGAAATGCATATCCGGATGATTTATCCCTTCCTGATGGCAAACTTCTCTTTCTATACGACGCATCCGACACTGCCCTCCAATGTGGCGATACACTGAAGATACCTCATGGTAATTGAGCTTTATAATTGACACATTGTCTGCAGTGCATATAGCATGAAACGCATTTGCAAGAGACCCCCCATTACAATACCAGTCTACCTGTTCCTGACAGTAGACTGGTACTAATGCTGCTACGTAATAGGGTGGTTTAGGCAATACCCAAGGCCCCTGTCCAATGTCCGGGATGAGGCTAGTGAAGCCAGGATAATCCCTGGCAAATCCCCCTTCTCACTGACAGTGACAACTGGGGTCTGCCCGGCCTAACGTTAACGCCCGGCTTAATAGCTGCCCAGACATATGTATATGGTGTATACACTAGTACGTCTATACGACGATAGTCGCTGAATAAAAACTTGGTCAGGTCCCAGGCGGATTAGCATCCTTTACGTATCCAGTATTACTTCTGACATTGATCATAATTAAGTCGTGCAGGATTAGTGAAGGATTAGCACTCTTTATAGTTATCATTATCTTTATGTAATACCACATAATTATATGATATGTGACTGTAGTCACTATAGTATTGGGTAAATTTCTCCTCGTGTGGACTAAGGATGATATCTCGGTTATATAACATCCCTTAGTTCAGGATAGCATTACTTGAATATCATTTTAATGCAATCATTAATCTGTCATCAGACAGACATTAAAGCCAACGGTAACTAAAGATATGATGCGAAGATCCTTATGTAAAGTGAGCTGCTCATTGCCCTAAGGTGTCTTACAAACCTACACCCTGCTCTAAGAGCACCTCATCAATGACTCCAACCGTAAACCCTCAGGTAACCTGAAGATTCCGCAGCAAATTGAGACAGAGAGTAAAATGGTCCGATTTATTCCATATTTCAATTCCTACTTAAGTGTGTTCCAGATGTTAGTACAATATCATGCTTGAAGAATGGGGCACAATAAGAATGAAAATATATGGAATGCGATTAAACAAAGTAGGTAGCAATAGACAATGGCCATATGGAACATTTTGGATTTTTTTTAATGAGATTTATTTTTGCGCCCTAATCATCGAACCATGTCAAACGCATCCATAGACTGCAGCTGTTTTAATCCACCCAATCCTAATGACAATTCAAACTGTATGAACCTCAATTCCAAACTCAGCGTGGGTCACTCATCGCCATTCTTTTCTTATCCTGGGCTAAAATGGTGGTAATCTCTGGCAATTAGCTGATTCCAATGGATATCCAGGCATTTTTAACCATCGTATGTGCCTCACACACTACTCTCTGAATTACCCAACAGTCATTTAGCTATATAGGGTAGTGTGTGCAAGTAGCCGCTTTTACTTATTTAACTAGTCTATTATTACGTCGTATACCTGATTTAATATGACAGTTTCATATGATAGGAATGTAAATGGTGAATAACGTAGACAGTAGTTTGGGTAAACTATTGATACTAGCTCTACCAAGGGAACAGGGCTCAGTTATCTATTAGTCCCCCGTGTAATACCGAACACCAAGTATACCTAGAATACCCAGTGGTAATGCCTAGAGTGGCCCCGTGGTGCGTTTACATACAGTGGCCCAGAAGGGCCAAAAAATAGAAAAGTGAAAAGTGAAAAGTGAAAATCAAAAAGTGAAAAGTGAAAATCAAAAAGTGAAAAGTGAAAATCAAAAAGTGAAAAGTGAAAATCAAAAGTGAAAAGTGAAAATCAAAAAGTGAAAAGTGCAAACCTAAAAGTGAAAAGTGCAAACCTAAAAGTGAAAAGTGAAAATCAAAAAGTGAAAAGTGAAAATCAAAAAGTGAAAACCAAAAAGTAAATAGTGGTTTGAGGTTTGAGGTTTGAGGTTTCCACTTTCAGTGTCACGCTGTCAATCTGTCAACAGGTTGTGACAGGTATCTTTTAGCATTGGGTCAGAATTTCCAAAAATGTGATTTTCGGGAAATTGGCAGAAATAGCGAGAAAAAAGGTCAGAAACGAAAAAAGTCAATTTTTTCCGGGAAAATGTCCAATTGGGCGAGAAAAATGGTCAGAATTTCCAAAAATGTGATTTTCGGGAAATTGGCAGAAATGGCGAGAAAAAGGGTCAGAAACGAAAAAAGTCAATTTTTTCCGGGAAAATGTCCAATTGGGCGAGAAAAATGGTCAGAATTTCCAAAAATGTGATTTGTCGGGAAAATGGCAGAAATAGCGAGAAAAAAGGTCAGATAAGAAAAAAGTCAATTTTTTCCGGGAAAATGTCCAATTGGGCGAGAAAAATGGTCAGAATTTCCAAAAATGTGCTTTTCGGGAAATTGGCAGAAATGGCGAGAAAAAAGGTCAGAAACGAAAAAAGTCTCATTTTTTCCCGGAAAATTTCCAATTGGGCGAGAAAAATGGTGAGAATTGCCAAAAATGTGATTTTCGGGAAATTGGCAGAAATGGCGAGAAAAAAGGTCAGAAATGAAAAAAAGTCAAGTACACTTTTTTGGTACCTTATTTCTGGGCCATTTCCCAGGGCCTATGATTCAAAAATCGCTTAGGTTGAGGATGTGTCCTTCTCTGAACTGGTTCTATGGGTTACTGGCATGAGGCAAATGTAATATCAAAGTGTATAATATAGAATTTCCCATTTTGCTATGTGGTCAAACTTGGGAAATACACCTTTCCCTTTGAGCATAAAGGCAGGTTCAGAGAGTTCTCCTACCAGTATTTGTCATTACAATTGGGCCATAATTAATTTTCGGTGTCTATATAACTATGTCAATAGGCATATATGTGTTACCATAAGTAAACCAAGATTATTTAGGGAAATATGACTGTCTGAAAATGACACCGAAATAGTGAAAAGTGCAAATCAAAAAGTGAAAAGTGCAAATCAAAAAGTGACAACCAAAAAGTTGTTTGAGGTTTGAGGTTTGAGGTTTGAAGTTTCCACTTTCAGTGTCACACTGTCAATCTGTCAACAGGTTGTGACAGGTATCTTATAGCATTGGGTCAGAATTTCCAAAAATGTGATTTTTCGGGAAATTGGCAGAAATGGCGAGAAAAGAGGTCAGAAACGAAAAAAGTCAAGTACACTTTTTTGGTACCTTATTTCTGGGCCATTTCCCAGGGCCTATAATTCAGAAATCGCTTGGGTTGAGGATGTGTCCTTCTCTGAACTCGTTCTATGGGTTACTGGCATGAGGCAGATGTAATATCAAAGTGAATAATATAGAATTTCCCATTTTGCTATGTGGTCAAACTTGGGAAATACACCTTTCCCTTTGAGCATGAAGGCAGGTTCAGAGAGTTCTCCCACCAGTATTTGTCATTACAATTGGGCCATAATTAATTTTCGGTGTCTATATAACTATGTCAATAGGCATATGTGTTACCATAAGTAAACCAAGATTATTAAGGGAAATATGACTGTCTGAAAATGACACAGAAATAGAATTGGCACTTTTGACCCCCAAATATAGCCATGTGGGATAGGTGAACCCAAACCAGAATATGATATATATTTGAAAGAGCTATATCTCCCCCTCACATTGATGTAAGAAAAAAGCTGGGTTCTCATTTCCTTCATAATGTTGTAATCCAATGAAAAACACTGATTTTCCTTGAAATTGACAATGAGGGCATGTTTAGGTAGCTCTCCTATCAAAAGTAGTTTTCATGAAGTGTGCCTATTTTGGTTTCTGTATCTACCTCAAATTGTTAAAAGGCATGCGCAATACTATCAGTGAAATATGCTTCATTCAGAAAATATTACTGACTGAAAATGGCTGAGATGTGAAATTGACACTTTTAAAAAATTA
Organism: Harmothoe impar; assembly: GCA_947462335.1. NCBI lineage: Eukaryota > Metazoa > Annelida > Polychaeta > Phyllodocida > Polynoidae > Harmothoe > Harmothoe impar. The sequence goes on along the minus strand of OX381715.1, from coordinate 50,399,432 downwards.
GTGGGAAATTGGCAGAAATGGCGAGAAAAAAGGTCAGAAATGAAAAAAGTCTATAACCTTTTTTTCTCGCCAAATATGCATATTTCCTGGAAATCTCATTTTTTGAGGTTTTGACCATTTTTCTTGCCCAATTGGACATTTTCCCGGAAAAAATTGACTTTTTTCAATTTTGACCTTTTTTTTCGCCGTTTCTGCCAATTTCCCGAAAAACACATTTTTGGCAATTCTAACCATTTAAATTCTCGCCCAATTGGAAATTTTTTCCGGAAAAAATGAGACTTTTTTCGTTTCTGACCTTTTTTCTCGCCATTTCTGCCAATTTCCCGAAAATCACATTTTTGGAAATTCTGACCATTTTTCTCTCCTAATTGGAAATTTTCCCGGAAAAAATTGACTTTTTTCTTATCTGACCTTTTTTCTCGCCATTTTTGCCAATTTCCCGAAAATCACATTTTTGGCAATTCTAACCATTTTTCTCGCCAGATTGGGAATTTTCCTGGAAAAAATGAGACTTTTTTCGTTTCTGACCTTTTTTCTCGCCATTTCTGCCAATTTCCCGAAAATCACATTTTTGGAAATTCTGACCATTTTTCTTGCCCAATTGGACATTTTCCCGGAAAAAATTGACTTTTTTCGTTTCTGACCTTTTTTCTCGCCATTTCTGCCAATTTCCCGAAAATCACATTTTTGGCAATTCTAACCATTTTTCTTGCCCAGTTGGACATTTTCCCGGAAAAAATGAGACTTTTTTCGTTTCTGACCTTTTTTCTCGCCATTTTTGCCAATTTCCCGAAAATCACATTTTTGGCAATTCTGACCATTTTTCTCACCCAATTGGAAATTTTCCCGGAAAAAATGAGACTTTTTTCGTTTCTGACCTTTTTTCTCGCCATTTCTGCCAATTTCCCGAAAATCACATTTTTGGAAATTCTGACCATTTTTCTCGCCCAATTGGACATTTTCCCAGAAAAAATTGACTTTTTTCGTTTCTGACCTTTTTTCTCGCCATTTCTGCCAATTTCCCGAAAATCACATTTTTGGAAATTCTGACCCAATGCTAAAAGATACCTGTCACAACCTGTTGACAGATTGACAGCGTGACACTGAAAGTGGAAACCTCAAACCTCAAACCTCAAACCACTTTTTACTTTTTGGTTTTCACTTTTTGATTTTCACTTTTCACTTTTAGGTTTGCACTTTTCACTTTTAGGTTTTCACTTTTCACTTTTAGGTTTGCACTTTTCACTTTATGATTTTCACTTTTTACTTTTTGATTTTCACTTTTCACTTTTTGATTTTCACTTTCCACTTTTTGATTTTCACTTTTCACTTTTTGATTTTCACTTTCCACTTTTCACTTTTCTATTTTTTGGCCCTTCTGGGCCACTGTATTTACATGTATAGAGGAATGAATCCATCTAACTGAAAAAGGGGCATGCTGTTAGCTCTTGGCTCTGAATCCCCTTCCCTAGAAGATCCCCCCCCCCCCCGCAGATACACAGGCGCTAACTATAGCAACGCATGAGAGTGAGATTTCTCTCTGTGAAGAAATGACACACGCAGAGGAGGGGGGTGCGAATTATATTGAAGTCTCCTCTCAATCTGTCTACCCATGTAATTCTCTCACATCCGAGCCCTTTAAACCCTACGTGACCCTACCGAAGGCAGCTATAGCTGTCACAATCTTTTACCGTGGTATATTCCCATCCTGCCTCCCGCTCAGTTCCCCTACCGAGCGGACTCCACATTTTTTCATCCTTAACCCACCTAGCCTATACACCTACTTTTATCTTGCAGCTCTGAACCCAAACCTACATGCACGTGTAACTGGTTATCTTGAACCATCATACTATCATTTAGCGCTGCGCCATTGGTAATGACCACTCCCTGGACCAGACTCAGAGTGGCAGCAAATAGCCTCGATGCCAATATGACATGTTGGGGATGGAGCTAGGTGCATGACGTGCTGAGCATCCACAACTCTGGTGGTATGGCACGTCGCACAGGCAATAGATTGTAGCATGATATTGACTACCAGCTACTTTGTCATGAATGTAAATTAAATAGCAAATCACAAAGCATTTGGTTTCTAAAGCCATATCATAAACAGGTCATTATTATGCAAAGTAAGATCATACTATCCCGTACTCTAATATTATTAGGTTTCTCTATTCCACAATTTTGTCTTAATGGGATGCCCTGGTATTGCTCCTGCTAGATCGGCACGAGATCATTGTAAGGTGGCGTATTCTGCAAGGGCGGGCGGAGTGTGTGTGCATGTGGGGGTGGGAGTGTAAAATGGCATGAGGGTGAGGGGCCGGGGAGAAGGGAAGAGGAAACACCTACTTCGACACGCACTTTCCAGACTGGGACACCTTAATAACCCCTTAAGGCTCTGTCAGTGTCTCAGGGTTGGAGCTTGCTCTCCTTTTCTTTTTTCCTTCATATGTATTTATGATATTCAATACCTGTTCTATTGAGGTTTGATTTAGTTGGCTGTTAGTTAGTTTCGTACCGTAACTTAATTAATAGGAGAACAGCACATGGAGAAGCCAACACGAGGGCTGGTTATTCATGGGCAGGTAAAGGTAAAACGGGATGCCTTGGCCATGGAGAGCTAGCATATGATTTAGTGCTCACTTATCCATGTATCATACATTATTACACATTAGTTTTAACATCTGAAAATAAAGGGTTAGTTCTCCATTGTAGACTTGGCCGTTTATGATGTAAACTAACAGTAGCTTTTGATTGCCTAAAGTGGAAAAACATGGTATAATAAACATAATCATGCAAAATGAGTATTATGCCATGCATGTATAGAAAACAGTGCCGGTGCTCTTGAAATATCTAGAATATCTATTTCCTCAGGATATTAAACATTGAATTATCAATCAATTGATCGAATCCCTGTGTTTCAGATTACTCATTGGTGTTGCTGATTCATGGAGGAGAGATGTCCAACACCAACACCTACCAGGTTAGTCTTCTTCTCGTCTTCACGTTAACTGGTTCGGCCTACTTTCTAAATATTAAAACGCCAACACCTTACAGGGTCAGCCTACTTATATGTATAATATACTGTGAACGTATTCATATCAACTGGTATACATATTCGCGGAAAAATTAAAATTGGCGATTTCGCGGGTAATCATTGCCTATGGTAGGAGATGCAAACTTCGATGATTTTTTATTTCCGCGAATTCCGCCAAAATATGTACATGTGAAATGAAGTACGACCATATATATTATAACCTCATATTAGGCATATTAACACTCTCCAATTCCGCTAATAGAAGGTGAAAGGGGCCAAGTGGGTCTGGAGAATATTTACACCTTCAGTTACTTGCTCCCCAGAGAACCAGTCCATCTCCATGCAACCCAAGGTCCATATACCCCTTGTCAATCTCAATCTGCTCACCCCAATATCTCAATCCCGCCTCTCATTGGTTGGGCGATGTCACATGACTGGGAGTGACACCCACAGGAACTAGAGTGAGGCCCAAGAGGCCAAAGGGAATTGTTGGATGCTTTATTGATTGCTGGTAGTGACTGTCACTGACAGGTCAATCTCCTGATGTCAGGGGGATTAGCATAAGGAAGAACTATTAGTGATAGTATGGGGTGAGTAGGGTATGGCCTGGAGGCATAGCTGACAGTGTGGGACATAAAGAGAGGGGTCAGTAGGATTTCGTATGGGGTATGGCTGACAGTGTGGGACATATAGAGAGGGGTCAGTAGGATATCGTATGGGGTATGGCTGACAGTGCGGGACATATAGAGAGGGGTCAGTAGGATATGGTATGGAGGCATGGTTGACAGGGTGGTACATAAAGATAGGGATGTAGGATATTGTATGAGGTATGACTGACGGTGTGGAACATACACAGAAGGATCAGTAGGATATGGTATGGGATATGGCTGACAGTGTAGGACATACAGAGATGGGTCAGCAGGATAATGTATGGGATATGGATGACAGTGTTGGACATACACAGAAGGATCAGTAGGATATGGTGTTGGGGCACGACTGACAGTGCATATAGGGCATACAGAGAGGGGTCAGTAGGATATGGTATGGAGACATGGTTGACAGTGTGGGACATACAGAGAGGGGCCAGCAGGATATGGTATGGAGACATGGCCGACAGTGTAGGACATACAGAGAGGGGTCAGTAGGATATGGTATGGAGACATGGCTGACAGTGTGGGACATAATTATAGAGAGGGGTCAGTAGGATATGGTATGGAGGCATGGCTGACAGTGTGGGACATACAGAAAAGGACACACAGGGTATTGGCTGGAGATGTGGTTGCACTGCTGGAGAGACCGTGCGAAGGAGACACCACAAAGCCCTTTTTCAGAAACCAATATGTGACGATGGATGGGGGTATTAGTGGCAAGGCTACACCCGTTCACGCCGCCCCTTCCTCTAGGGATCACCCAACGTTCATCCATATAACCACATCTCGAGGGCGTACACAACAAGGGCGGGTCGTTAGGTTCACAATGCTGGGAATAGAACAGGTATACTCCCGTATGCATGCATCTAGGATGCAGCTATTCTAGCCTGGATAATTGTGTATACTGTGGCATTGTGTTGTTGCAACGGGTTCCTTTCTTCTTCTTCATTTCTATTCCTCTTCCCAGTCTCACTGCCATTGGAGGGGAATTCTGCCCAGAATGACACCTAATATATTACCACAACCACTTCCCATGCTACAGCACATAAGCTACCTTTCTCAGCATTGCATTCCACGTCTGTGTATTGATTCAGGTATTAAATATTATCCTGTTTTCCTCTTGCACTAATTTCATGGAGGTCATCTTATAATCAACTTACTCATACTGTGTTATGGACCATCTATGGTTAAAAGATTTCTAAAAGGATCTCTCAGATATTAACATTCCTTTTTGAAAGGGCTTAGTGTCTGGAACATAGCTTTGAGTGCTTGACATAATCACTAAACCTCGACTTAGGGAGCGTTCCTATAAACCTGCCTCTCATGTCTTCATGAGTTAATTAGAGAGCCACCTCTTAGAAGTTTATAGCATGTTGTAGCTACATTACTTCTTACATGCCACAGCACTAACCTCCTATTAAGACACGACCTAAAGGTGCATATTGAGGAGGTTGGCGAGGTAGACGCTTCATGAAGAATGCTCTACTCAAAAGACCCTCATATCAAATCTAAGAAAAAGCCGAGAGAGAAAAAATTATATATGGAGAAGAAGGTCATTCAATATATTTACCTTCATATATGGTATATTAACGAGCACTGGGTTAGACCAAAATTGAAAGAAAAGGAATGAATTCAACCATTCATAAGAAGTTGTAGTTTGTAGTTTGTAGTTTAATTATTTTATTGACCATAAAAAATCACAGACGTGGGGCCTTCATAAATGGCCAAGGAGGATACATTGATCGAGCGATTGATGCAGTAGAGTCTTAAACTAGATTCTTAGTTATATATGTGATCAGAAAATTGTACACCTAGCGTCATTGTGTGCCTAGATTGCTTTTAGGAAGTCTTTCTTGACTATCAGGTTTTGGACTTCATCGTCCAGGGCAGTCCAGAGGACATCCCTTCGGTGTAGCGGGCTCTTAGCGTATATGGCTTTCTTCACCCTAGGTACTTTCAGTCTCTTCTTCGAGTTGCCGCGCAGTAGCCTTGCAGGTACCGCTACCATACCAGGTGTCAGTGCTAGATTGTGCATGTGAGAGAGTAATTGCCTCCGGCGGGTTGATTCTAGGTAGGTCACCCTATGGCGTTGGTAGAGGTCGAGGACGTGTACATCCGGAGCAAATCTGATCTGCTCACACGCTCTCAAGCAGTCGTTCTGCAACGTCTGTAGTTTGCGGGAAGCCCACACTGGGCCGCTATCTGCCATGAAGGCGCAATAGTCGGAGATAGGTCTGATCATCTGCTTGTAGACCTGCACTGCTGTGGGTTGATCTGTCCTGCTGCGCATGCGTCTTAGTTGGGGCAGCCTCGTTCTAATTAGTCTGATTTGTTTTTTCAGTTGGCTCGACATGTTTATGTAGCGGTCAATGGTTAAGCCCAGGTAATTGAACTCGCTGACCACTTTTAGTGTCCTGCCCTGTAGGTGAAGGTCACAGCCCGTCAGGTCCGGTATGGACCGCTGTGAGTAGACCCACAAGACGTGGGTCTTGTCGCTGTTTACTGTCAATTTGTTGCTAGAGCACCAGGTACTGACTGCGTCTAGGTCCCTTTGGAGTAGCATTTGGACGCGCACAGGGTCCTTTCCAGAGACAACAATGGCTAGGTCATCAGCATAGAGGAACGTGGCGCTGTTGTTGATCACCCGGACCACATCGTTTATGTACGCAATGAACAGAAGCGGCCCGAGGACGGATCCTTGCGGGACGCCCATGTCCACCTGTTCAAGTGATGAGGTCATGTCATTGGCTCTGGTTTGTTGAAGCCTAGAGTCCAGGTAGTTCTTGAACCAGTTACAGGACGCGGCGTCAATTCCGTACTGGCCTAGTTTCAGTAGCAGGATGGAGTTGTCGACCGTGTCAAACGCCTTAAGAAGGTTGTCTGTCTAACTGTAATAGATCTGCCAGGCATGATCTAACCTCCTGAAAAGGGATGCATGGCTCTGGAGAGATTGCATTAAGATCCCTCTTGGTCTACTTGTATGAATTGTACATAGCTACTAACTGTACATTGGTGCATGCGGGGGGGCACAGAGTCCCTGTCTTAGCTTTCCCTGTAGTGTATCTGAGCTGCTCAGTGTATAGTAACATGGTGGCGACCCCTGGTGTTTCAGGACGTAATGAGAGCGGCGTTCGGCAGACCTGGCTTCATAGTCCTGACTGTGATGCAGTTTCTATACCCAATGATAGGTAAGTGGCACACAGTCTATTTACTATGTAGAGCCAATAGTGTTACGGTTTGTTTCTGTGGATGCCAATTCATGTTAACATTAACAGTTAAAGCACAGACACCTTTATATCTCATCCAGAAATGTCTAGCAAGCACTAATCTTTTATATAGCTAAATACATTACCATAAAACGAGATGATCATTTTTGAGTTTTGAAAGGTTTTTATTGAACTTCTCACAATATACAAAAAGTGATATGGCGAAGTCAACGGTATCAAAAGTATCATAAATCAATATCAGTTCAATCATTTTCACATTTGTTAATACAATGTAGAATGAAATGTATAACGTGACAAAATAATAATGGATGATGAAGAGAATCATGGCAATATTCATGGACAAAATGTATATTAGGCCTGAAATACACATTTGTATATGTTTCTTACCATTTTTCTTCATTTCCCCCATAATATTCCAGCTATGATAAGCTACAACGTGATAATCGGTGACACTATAACCAAAATAGTCCTTCGAGTAGGTGGAGGTAAATATGACTTAATTCCCATAATCAATCTAAAATTATCAGTACGGTGTTTTGTTCAATAAGATATCTTACTAACAACATATTTCTCAACAAAAAAATGTCCGTTTTGTACGATTTTGATAACATACCTATAAATGTAGTATTGCCATTCTGACAGATGGCAGTATGGATGAACGCTGAATAATGTATTGACTGATCACTACGATAATATTTTTATGTTTTTTTCTTACCAGAGAGCGTCCGAAGTACTGTTTTTGCCAGTCGTTGGTTCATCATCGTCGCCGTCACCATATGCATCACCCTGCCACTGTCTCTCTACAAGGATATCACTAAACTGGGAAAGGTAACTCATAATACATATTAGGTTCAAATAGAACTATGATTAGATGAATAGATTCAAATTACATGTCTTAGAGGCCTGAAAACTAAAGTTAATGTATATGCATAAAACTAAAATACAGCAGCCATTTAGAATTTATTTTGCTGTGTAAACATCCATTGATGTTTATTTCATTAATATCATTTCCTGAGGTATAATTCACAGATATTGTATAAAAATACTGTTATCACTCAAGATTATTTTTCCCCAATTATCTTGAACAGGTGTTCAACCCTCATGATTTCATCCATCAGAAAGTTAAAGTTATAAGCATCTGAACAAATCAAAACCCAGGGTATGCAGCGATCAAACTTAATTAATATGGTTGAATTACTGTATTTTGTAAATTTCTCTGAATTGGACAAAACCAAGGTTTTGCAATTATAATTGATGGTTACTTTTTGAGTAGCAGATGAATGATTATCTTTTCACAAGGAGGCCATGTTATTTGTGCTAAATAGAACGACCCCCAGAAATAATTGCCAGGCACAACCTGCCAGTAGCTCACATGTTTGGTTGATAATTCTTTCTTCCTGCCTTGTAATCAGGTACTTTGTAAGGTCTAGAGCTATCACTGAAAACCCTATGTAAAAATAAGTACTCACTAGTGAGGACTTTTGGGTGATCATTTTGATTGGGGCGTGGGGTAGTACCCTGGTGATCTTTAAAGTGATCACAAGTGAGGACCCAGGTCATCAATATGATCACCCTTTTGACCTAATTGTAGAGCATTGCTACGTTGTCAAAGGGAAGACCCTGGGTATTCAATTTGATGACTGCCTTTAATTTTCAATTTTTTCTTGTTATAAAAATTTATCTACCAATATTATTATAATTAACCCCCTCCCAATCATCAACTTCAATCATCTGGCCTTTTTTAAGAGTATGTTTCAGACCTCATAAAAAGCCATGTAAAAGAGATATGTATAACTGATGGCTGTCAATCTTCACATGGGCCTGGGTTTTCAGTGTACTAGTTAAGCACCTATGAATGAAAGTCCTCAAAGCGTTAGACAACGCACAGTCATATGTACCGGGACATAAAACTGATTTTATCCATCCTATTCAACCTATTTCACATTCTATGTGAGGTACAATAATCAGACAGTATACATCCTCAATGACGAACTTCAACAGCAATTGAGCAGTATTAAAAATGTTTTTGAGAATGTGTAGAAATTAGGCACATTGGTGATTATTTGACATTAATTTACTATACTATTTTACATTTAGAATATTCTCCTTTGGTATAGTTTGGCTTATACTTGAGGTACACTCTAAATCTTCATCAAATACTAATGAATTGCATAGCAGTGACGTACCATAACAATTAATTAATGGCATACTGTCTTTATTGCACAAAATGAAAAGAATTAATTAATTATGAACTGCTTAATGTTTCTTTCAGGTGTCCCTAGTGTCAATAGTGTTTATAGTATTCATAGTGGCCGTAATGATAGGAAAGGGCTTCGTAGTGCCAGTGTAAGGAAGACCAATAAACCAATATTCTAACTTCTCAGTAAACTCCCTGTAGGACCTTATTATGTGTTCTACTCTTTCTGCAAGTTTTACAGGTTCTTCAATTCTTCTTCTCCTTCTTCTCTCTCTCCCTCTCTCATTCAGCTTAAAGACTAGCTGATCTCTTTGTGACCAATATTCTGTCGAAGATAATTTAAAGCCTTTTGTATAACCTTGTTAGTATTTTGTAGGAAGTGTAAAATTGTGTGATTCCTTCTCATGAAATAAGTGCATTCACAATTATAAAGACAATTGTAAGTCTGATATTCAGAACCATTATCTACACAATCTTGATATTTTGATTATATTTTGAAACAACCTAAAAGATACAAATTGCTATACCACTCAACAAAGCCAAATTGATACCTCTTCTAACCTGAATCGCAATGACAACTAACAAATACAGACAACATGTGATTGCATTTATACTAAAGAAAAATTATCGTTTTGATTTGTATCATAATGATACTACAAACGTCCTGACCATATCGCAGCTTGGTTAGTCTTAGTTTGAATTCATCAGAATCCCTTTAGCCACAGGGACAACATGAACCAAACCTAGGGAAAGACCTAGCTGCCACCAACCAGGATGGTTGTATTCTACCCTTAAATTGTAACACATAGACAGTTTCAAAACTAGAAGAGCTCAAATAATGACAGACAAGGGCTCCCTCTTGACTCGTAGTGTTGACATCAACAGTATGATGGCAACTTTAAATTAAAGCAAGGTTCTCAGCTCACTAGAGATCATACACTTGTATGGCTACCAACTTAAGGGTAGAATGCAAACATATTCATAATAATTCCGATGACCTGTTTCTCTTCTCCCTCTACTACCATATCTACCCCCTTTGTCCTTTCAGTATGCATGTATATCCATTATATTCGTCTTCGCCATCATCGTCTCCGTTATTATTCGCCACTTCACTTTACCGGTGTAAGTTCACTGACTGACAATTGGCCATTCATCTGCTGTTTCTACAATTCCTGGCATAATTACACAAAATCTCTCTAAAGTTTTCCTCATATTTGGCGCAAGGGATATAAAAAAACAGCAAATGTATAGTGGTCGTCATTAGAAATATCACAGACAATCTGCTAGATCTATGTATATCTAGGAAGTCTTAAAACTAATCACACCAATATTCTGTTAGCAACACAGCATAATTATGTCTGTAGTCTTTGGAATCCAAGGGCATTAGCGTTTAAACTACATGCCTTCTAATTAGGATTTAGGCCAGCAGCATGTAAATGTCTTAGACTCATAAGCGAAAGCTTATGTGTAGACAAAGGTTGCAATCTGGGAAAAAAGTATTCTTTGTAGTCACCAAACTCAAAAGAATCCAAACAACCACTTAATTGCTGCAAAACAGCACTAGGCCTGTCATGTTTCTTGCACCTCCTTCACTTTGTTTTATTTGTATTGATTTGCTAGCTAATCTGAATCTCTCATCACCTGTCCTATTAAAGTAGCACTCCATAATGTCAAACCCTCATGCATGTATCCTAAAGGTACTATTATACCAGTATCATGATACCGATCACTGTTAACATTTTATAGACAACAACTATGTACATGAAAATAGCTATTAATTTCAATATAGGACATTTATAACATTGCTCTTGGCATCTCAACTGTCCTCTTGCGATATTGAGAATGTATGGCATTATATAAATCTTTCATAATTATAATCACACGTATTTTAGCTCTTAATGTTAAACAAGCTAATAGTTATTCTAGTTTCAAGCAGAGTAGAGTATGATGTCTCTATCTTAGAAGAAGCTAAGCATCTTTCTTTCATGTCGATCTTAGACTGAATATATGAGGGTGAGTAGCTAAGTTATATTATCTATATCGACTTTCGTTTTATGTGCCTCTATTTTACAATAATTAGGCCACAGACGGAAGGTGCCTGGGATTTTGCCAATACTGGTATTACAAAGGCAATTGGAATCATGGCATTTGGTACGTATATTAGCTTGCCATTAAAATTCTTTTGGTAATATAAAAAGTAAAGGAGTGTTAATATCTACAAATGGTTGTATTGATATTGTTGTTCTCCAGTAATCAGGAGTTATAAAATAGAATGTAGTTCCTGATATTGTATTTTCAATGGACGCAACGTGATACCTGGCTGTATGGAAATTATGTAAAATGACCCATCTATCAAGCTACACAAAAAAAAAAAAAACCGATTATTATTTATTTGTTCTTGATGCTAGCCTACATGTGCCACCATAACTCGTTCCTCATTTACGACTCAATGGAGGAGCCAACGGAGAAACGATGGGGAGTAGTCACCCACATCAGTGTCATCTTCGCCATGGTCTGCACCCTTGTCCTGGGAATCACTGGCTATGCCACCTTCACAGGATTCACACAAGGTTAGTCGGAAACAGGGATTACAATGTTGCAAGGAATGTAATGTAATGTATCTGGATTATGTAGAGCTGTGCTAAAAGGGGATCTTTATTGCAAGCTAAGTGCAACCCTGTATGACTCACTAACTGACACAGTTCTCAAAACAGACAACAACTCATCATCTTTACCAAGTTCAAATCAATAGCAAATAGAAGGGTCTGAGGTATTTTTCTACTTCCTATTTTATTTGATAAGGAAAGTGTAATGGGTTTATCTATGCAGTATACTTATTGTAGTAACTACTAAAATTACAGTGATATACCACACGGCTAACAAATGTATATCAAGAATATCAACCAGTTATAATTTAAATTCAGGTGATGTCTTAGAAAATTATTGCCACAAGGATGACCTAATAAATGTGGCCCGATTTCTCTTCGCGTGCACCATCATGCTAACATACCCAATAGAGTGTTTTGTTGCTAGACAGGTAAGTACGAAAGTAGTTTCAGTGAGAATTTATTTCATAAATGCCCTGAGATTGCACTTATGCTAGTGATTAATATGGTAATGGGTTAGATATTACTGTAAATAATCATTACCAAATAGAAATTACAAAAGCTGCGCACCTGTCACATAAGTACTTAGTTGGACTGTGCATAGACACTATTTAAAAATTATAAATGTACTTATTCTAAGGGAATTTTATACATATCGTTTTCTTCTCCTCTTCCTTATCATTAACAATATTTCTAAAAAAAATATATAGAAAAAATGTATGGGGGGCATTGAATACAGCCTTCCAGTGCTTAAGCATAGGAGATCTTGTATTTCCAAAAAATAAAAATTGATATTGAAATAACCTAACACTAACTTTCTATAATACTGTTCAAACAGCCTCGGGTCACAGCACATAACGACAATACACTTTGCATGTTCTTCTCCTTCAGGTGATAGAGAATGCAGTGTTCGCCTTCAAACAACCACCCCCCTTGTGGAGACATGTCCTCATCACCTTGATTATTGTGGTGGTCGCCTGTATCGTCTCATTGACGACTGACTGTCTTGGTATTGTTTTAGAGCTCAACGTAAGTATATTTCTATATTGAGAATTAATTTTTGGAACCAGACGTCTTAATTTACCCTTTCACCTCTGGATTCCTGGATATGGCTCTGGTTTAGGAACGAACTCGTCCTTATTGTTGTGAAAGGGTTAAGGAAGAGCATCACAAATAGTGTTCAAAAAGACTAAGATAAGAACTAAAAAGCAGATACAACTTACAAGACTCTTGAAAGATTACTACATAATGAATGATGACATTTTCAGACAGAAACATCTGTAGGATATCATGTTATTTCTTCTTACAAAAGATATACGTAGATTGTGTTATCAAAGATAATGTACAATCTAACCATGCAACTTTAATCTTAAAGTGGCATAGTCACCAAGCGTATCCCACTCACAATTCTAGTACTGGTCTAGTCTACTATGTGGTTAAGTGTGAGTGGTGAGATTGCCCCTTTAATGTTGCAGGATATCCCACCACACAAGAGGCGGATATAATATGTTACCTTACTATTTGTCTATCGTAAACAGGGTGTGGTAAATGCAGCTCCCCTAGCCTACATCTTCCCTGCACTCTGTGTCATGAAGCTACAGAACGAACGCCTCCTCAGCTGGAAGAATGTCCCCTGCATCCTCACCGCCATCTTCGGGCTGCTCGTGGCAGTCATAGGTTTCATCATGGTCATCATCGAGATTGCAAATGGCGTCGAGTGTTCTCACGGAAAGGAGCTTCCATATTGTTCGTTAGGCGACAGTGAGTCGGAGGGCAGTGACGTCACGCACGGCATCATGGCTGCTGTGACGCAGCGAAGCATGTCAGGGAATGAGTCCTATTCACTTTACCCTTAACAAGTAGCACTGTGTAGTTACATGTGAATTGGGGTGGTTAGATATAATTATAATGCGTTATAACTTATTACAACTAGTAAGGGAGTGTTTGTTATTTGTCGTTGATGAATGTGGAGATGTGTAATTTATTAGTAATGTTATTTAACTAGATTATTGATTTGTCAGGTGTGGCATAGGTCCTAGAAACCTTATTATTATTATAACATGATAGTATCTAGGTAGATGATAGTCATGGTAGGTAGTTATGCATTATACAATTCAGATTTACCTATAGCTACGTCATTGCAATAACGGGAAATTGGATCTACAAATAATGATTGGTATAGTCCACACGGCATTGTCAACTGAAGTATCGAATTCATCTCTTTTGTCCCGATTAATTATGTGTAACTCTAAGAATGTATTAATGATCACAACAAACATCTGAGATGATTTTGGTTGTTCTTTATCATTACATGAAGTCTTTGTACGATAAGTATTATACCCATCCTCTTTACACCATCTACTATCACTATACCATGAGCTTATCTTTCCAAGTTGAAATAACATACAAGAATAAGCAACTTCATCATCCCAAAATCTTTTGAGCAATTCCTTGAACATTTCATGCGCTATTGTCTGGATATAGATAAGAGGCAATTCCTAACCTAACGAGTTGAGTTTGAGGTATGAGTAATTATATTTGGCAATAATATTTCGTACAGTTGATGATTGTGCTCCTGCTGTGACAATTAGTGCACTCGTGCAAGATAAACATGTAGTGACATCATATATAGGATATAACAGGTACAATACATTCAGTCAATGCTCTCTTTTAATTAAATGTGTCAGAAAAAATAATGTAGTTTCCTCTCCGCTTGTGAAATGTCTACATCAAACACTTGAATGCCTCTACTTTTAACTATTTGTCTGTGATGAACGTTACGTGTGAACCGTCTAATTAATGTTAGATAACTATATCCTTCAAGTGTACATTATTCTGTGAAGTAAATGTGTATGGAAATAGACAACTTCAGATCTATTCCATGAATCTACAGATGCTATACTGTTTATGAAACTTACATTGTGAGGTTAAGAAAACAGTGATTTGATACGGGATACTGTTAATGAAGATGATTATGTAGCAGACCCCAGGAAATAGACAGGTACTATAAAGCTGGGTAAAGTTGGGGGATTTAGAGTCAGTTTGCAAGGTGAGATAGGAAATACTTCATACCCAATACAAGCTATGTGGATGGATAATGTAATCTTCAAATATGTATAACAATACGTATAACCTGTACGATTATTGCATAGAATGAACTGACTGCTTGTGCAAGAATTACAGTGCTGTTGGTAATAATAATGAATTGCATACATGGTTATCCACTCACAAGCAAATATAGGTAGATAACTGCAGCAGATTGCTTATTACATAGATAAGCAAATAGAGTAATATATAAGTGAGATCTAGGTTGTACAAAAAGGGACCAATATAAAGAGCTTGGTGTGGTTAGGTGATCACATATTAGACATATATAGCTTATAAAGACCGATGTTGTCCATGTGCTATTTTTGGAGGGGTTAATATAACAGGATAGTGTCGATGCTGGATTAAAGGATGTGTGTAATAGAGGAATTCCCCTGGGCGAGCATTACTTGTGCCTATGTGTATAGGTGGTTTAACTGTAAACCATTCAAGATGTGATTGAAAATTTAAATGATAAAGGTGATGCATACCACGAATTACTCAAAATGGTCCAAAAAAACATGAGTTAATTATTCTTACCCAATGAACTAGGCCAGGTTTAATACTAAATAAACTTTATTTCAAACTGTTTCGGCAAGTATGATGGATATAGAGATGGACTTCTCATGATGTTTCTTTCATACTCGTTTCTTATATTGAATATTGAGCAACGAAATCAATATAATCAGCTGATAATGTAATCAATTGATAAGTTTTATAACATGCATTTCCTGATATAGTTTACAAACAATTTGAAGTCATATTTCTTTACATGACGTACATTTTAACTTGATTAGACATTCAAACAAAGTATATATTGGTGTCTGAGTGTGAGGACGAAGTGCAGGC
The DNA here is from genome assembly GCA_947462335.1 of Harmothoe impar. NCBI lineage: Eukaryota > Metazoa > Annelida > Polychaeta > Phyllodocida > Polynoidae > Harmothoe > Harmothoe impar. The sequence goes on along the minus strand of OX381715.1, from coordinate 50,383,785 downwards.
ATTCTGTTAAAACAAACTTGTTCATGCTACTTTCTATTTGTTTTTCATTGCTATATCTTGCCTCTTTTTGACTAAGAGCTGAGACCAGTCAAAGCTTTTTGTAATTTCCTCTAACATCAACTATTAGTGATAAGGACAAATGTATGAAGGCATGTAGCTTAGCTCATAGGGTACTTTAGATAGGAAGGTCTATAGATAGTGAGAATTGTTAGGATCCTGTGGAATTAGGTAAATATGGGGAAAAGGCTAGGCCAAATAGTACCATTCATGAGTTGTGAGGTCTAATCGTCAAACATGGTATGATGTGTCATTGGATAAGAGGGTCGGAGAGAGAACAATCTAGTTAAATCCACTTAACTATTTTCGCTCATGATACTTCATAACATAATCCTGTTAATCGATGATAGATTTTATGTTATTATTCCAGTTCCTACCATGTTTCCCAAAATTATCATAATATAATTACACACATGTCAGGAGGCCTGTGTATAATTGTTATATAATTAATGCTTCACAGGGTGCCACTTAATTAACATAATCATCGGTTTTAGATGTAAGATTAGAATAATTGTGTACGGCAGTAAACTATCATTCATGCTACATACATTCCAGATGGAATAATTGTCATTGGATATAAAAGAACATATTATTTTCAAATGTTATTCGTGTACAGAATATTTAACATAATGTAGTTGTGTATTGTAATTGTTGATTACCTACATGGCTGGTATTGTATTCTTTACAATCTGGCAGACAATGCTGTATGGCAAAGACAATCTAGTATACATTCATGTCTGTCTGAATGTCTGTATCAAATATCATTTGGATATCCTTTATGCTGAGAATCTTCGAGTGTTCACCAATGTTTGAAATAGTAAGTGTTTAATGATTCGCTGCTTTCCCAGTAAATGTGGGCAAGTTATTTATAACAACATACTTTACAATGAACTATGTTGAGCAAACCAAAGGAGTGTATGTCTCATCATTCTCTTGCTGTGGTATCTGGCTAGGTCTTATTATTCAGTCCTAGTTCTTAGTAACTGAACTAGGTGGCGCTGAGATCATCAATACTCTACACAATCTGTCATAATGGTTAACGAGTTATAATTGAAATCTTAAGGTAGAGAGGAAATCTTGATCTCAAATCAATAGGCTCTGTAAAGTCCGCCTGTGATCTATTATGTGTCAAATCAAAGGTATTTATTTGTGCTATGAATCTATTTTGATTGTATAATACTTAATTTTCATAATTGTGTCTGTCCATTATTTAATGTAAAGGGTCCTTTTAACCATGAAACAGATATCATCAGGCATTCTTGCATCAAATAATTAATTCATTCAAAGGGAATGCTTAAGCCTGATCCACAATAGTATATCAAAGTGGTATGTTTTAAGACGCCTACTGTGGCGATTTTCCCAATGATATCTGCTATGGTTTTGAAAGGGCCTTCTGACCCGTCCAGAAGACAGCTTCACTGAAGTTATATTTGAATTATTTCTTAGCCAAAGCTCTGTCCGAATTATGAAGTAAATACTGTTATGTAGAGCAAAGTCATTTAGTTAATGTTACTGTTCTGTGGCATGAAACAAAATGTAGTAGCAATGTCAGAATTGCAGAAGATATAGGATGGAGAGAAAGCAATACGATTTTGTTTAGCTAAATTCAAGTATTACTTATTACAAGAGATGAAATTGAATGTTGATGTCGAGGAGAGCATGCAAAGTATACGATGTAATAGAATTCGATAAGTTATTCGTAACGCTATACACATATAAACATGGGGGATGGTTCATGACTTTATACTCAATGACCATGTACCTTACTTGTTGAACTAGCCCATCGAACAGTACCAGATGCCAGATGAAATGACAAAAAGGAACTCTTTTTTTTCAGATATGTATCAATAAACATTCACGTCCTGGTGCAAATAAGTTAATAATGTGAGGTTAGTACATTGCTAGTGTCCCCCATACCCATCCCTCGATACATTGCCCTGCTGGTGGTGCTGTGACGTACAATGTTGTTGGTAGGGGGAAATACGAGATTTACAAATGATATTTATTAGTGTTGATTCGACTAACTCTGTTTCTGGAATAAAGTATACGAAACCGATGATATTGAGTTGTGTGTGAATTTATTAAAGTTATGGTATCGAGGTAGTCGACTGAAACTGGGCTATAGTAGATGTCCTCTTGATACATAGTGTTTTACCGTGTTTACTCAGGGTTCCAAACTCACCTTATATTATGTCATTATATGGGGTTAACTAGTAGATGGTAGAGGCGTTCCCTGCCCATGGAGAAACAACTCTGCTTGTGTGAGATCCAGCTTTATTGGAGGATACTGATGTTTAGTAACCTATACATGTCCTGGGCTTACAGTGTACCATATATCTGTCCTTTGCTTCTCAGTGTGCAATGTGTGCATGTTGTTATTGTAGTCTACAAGTATATGTCTGTTTGGAGAGTGCATTGGTTCAGCGTGCACGCCCGCACCTGCCTGCCACCATTTGTGCTGTCGACGGCTACTCCTCCATGGGACATCCGTATCTGCCATGGTCGACAGCCTCAGCACTCCAATACCATGCAGAAGCCATGTAGATCTAAATCCACATTGAATCACTGTCTATGAATGCCACAAATGTACTCCCATATAGAGCTGAGCATCTCAGCCCCGGCAGACCTTCCGGGCTGATTTCTAATCCCCAACTGCCTGGAGATCCCAGCGGCCAACGACTCATCCCCTTCCTGCATAATTACATTACGTCATGCCCTCACCCCAGGATCCGCAGTGTCTGCACTCTCTACCAATGAGAGCAGTGATGAGAGAATGTCACTGCGTCATATGTTTTGCTCTGGGATCCGCACTGTCTCTGCAATCCACCAGTGAGAGCGGTGATGAGAGAATGTCATTGATCTGTTTGCGCACTATTTTGCTGACTACAGGATCCGCACTGTTTTTCCACGATAACTCATGCCTTGATCCGACCCTGGGAGCTCCTAATGTCTTTTCTGTCCCTGAACAGCTTTACGTGATAGCTCTCTATGGCTGCCATTCCCATATGTTATATTATACGTTATTTATAAGTCAATAAATATGTCTTCCAAACGTTTCTGCTCTTCCCTGTTTTTCCACTATAACCCAGGACAGGGGGGTCCCCCGTAGATTCGTTTTATATACGAATCGTCCTCTCTAGATCTTACCTTTTTCTTTTACTTTGCTTCTATTTTGCCTCTATTCTACTTCTATTTTTACTTTTTCTTTCTCTCCTTTGGTTTCTAAATGTTCTTCATTACTTTTCTTATTTTGTTTCTTGTTTCTTTTCTCGCGCTTCTCTTTTCTCTCCTAATCTATGTTTTTGTTGCTTATATTTCGCTTTTCGTTTTGAATTCTAGTTTCTTGGCTGTTCTGCTGGCTTCTTGTCTTGTTTTCTTTTTGTGCCCCGGTTCTCCACCATCTGGGCTATAGTAGATGTCCTCTTGATACATAGTGTTTTACCGTGTTTACTCAGGGTTCCAAACTCACCTTATATTATGTCATTATATTGGGTTAACTAGTAGATGGTAGAGGCGTTCCCTGCCCATGGAGAAACAACTCTGCTTGTGTGAGATCCAGCTTTATTGGAGGATACTGATGTTTAGTAACCTATACATGTCCTGGGCTTACAGTGTACCATATATCTGTCCTTTGCTTCTCAGTGTGCAATGTGTGCATGTTGTTATTGTAGTCTACAAGTATATGTCTGTTTGGAGAGTGCATTGGTTCAGCGTGCACGCCCGCACCTGCCTGCCACCATTTGTGCTGTCGACGGCTACTCCTCCATGGGACATCCGTATCTGCCATGGTCGACAGCCTCAGCACTCCAATACCATGCAGAAGCCATGTAGATCTAAATCCACATTGAATCACTGTCTATGAATGCCACAAATGTACTCCCATATAGAGCTGAGCATCTCAGCCCCGGCAGACCTCCCGGGCTGATTTCTAATCCCCAACTGCCTGGAGATCCCAGCGGCCAACGACTCATCCCCTTCCTGCATAATTACATTACGTCATGCCCTCACCCCAGGATCCGCAGTGTCTGCACTCTCTACCAATGAGAGCAGTGATGAGAGAATGTCACTGCGTCATATGTTTTGCTCTGGGATCCGCACTGTCTCTGCAATCCACCAATGAGAGCGGTGATGAGAGAATGTCATTGATCTGTTTGCGCACTATTTTGCTGACTACAGGATCCGCACTGTTTTTCCACGATAACTCATGCCTTGATCCGACCCTGGGAGCTCCTAATGTCTTTTCTGTCCCTGAACAGCTTTACGTGATAGCTCTCTATGGCTGCCATTCCCATATGTTATATTATACGTTATTTATAAGTCAATAAATATGTCTTCCAAACGTTTCTGCTCTTCCCTGTTTTTCCACTATAACCCAGGACAGGGGGGTCCCCCGTAGATTCGTTTTATATACGAATCGTCCTCTCTAGATCTTACCTTTTTCTTTTACTTTGCTTCTATTTTGCCTCTATTCTACTTCTATTTTTACTTTTTCTTTCTCTCCTTTGGTTTCTAAATGTTCTTCATTACTTTTCTTATTTTGTTTCTTGTTTCTTTTCTCGCGCTTCTCTTTTCTCTCCTAATCTATGTTTTTGTTGCTTATATTTCGCTTTTCGTTTTGAATTCTAGTTTCTCGGCTGTTCTGCTGGCTTCTTGTCTTGTTTTCTTTTTGTGCCCCGGTTCTCCACCATCTGGGCTATAGTAGATGTCCTCTTGATACATAGTGTTTTACCGTGTTTACTCAGGGTTCCAAACTCACCTTATATTATGTCATTATATTGGGTTAACTAGTAGATGGTAGAGGCGTTCCCTGCCCATGGAGAAACAACTCTGCTTGTGTGAGATCCAGCTTTATTGGAGGATACTGATGTTTAGTAACCTATACATGTCCTGGGCTTACAGTGTACCATATATCTGTCCTTTGCTTCTCAGTGTGCAATGTGTGCATGTTGTTATTGTAGTCTACAAGTATATGTCTGTTTGGAGAGTGCATTGGTGCAGCGTGCACGCCCGCACCTGCCTGCCACCATTTGTGCTGTCGACGGCTACTCCTCCATGGGACATCCGTATCTGCCATGGTCGACAGCCTCAGCACTCCAATACCATGCAGAAGCCATGTAGATCTAAATCCACATTGAATCACTGTCTATGAATGCCACAAATGTACTCCCATATAGAGCTGAGCATCTCAGCCCCGGCAGACCTCCCGGGCTGATTTCTAATCCCCAACTGCCTGGAGATCCCAGCGGCCAACGACTCATCCCCTTCCTGCATAATTACATTACGTCATGCCCTCACCCCAGGATCCGCAGTGTCTGCACTCTCTACCAATGAGAGCAGTGATGAGAGAATGTCACTGCGTCATATGTTTTGCTCTGGGATCCGCACTGTCTCTGCAATCCACCAATGAGAGCGGTGATGAGAGAATGTCATTGATCTGTTTGCGCACTATTTTGCTGACTACAGGATCCGCACTGTTTTTCCACGATAACTCATGCCTTGATCCGACCCTGGGAGCTCCTAATGTCTTTTCTGTCCCTGAACAGCTTTACGTGATAGCTCTCTATGGCTGCCATTCCCATATGTTATATTATACGTTATTTATAAGTCAATAAATATGTCTTCCAAACGTTTCTGCTCTTCCCTGTTTTTCCACTATAACCCAGGACAGGGGGGTCCCCCGTAGATTCGTTTTATATACGAATCGTCCTCTCTAGATCTTACCTTTTTCTTTTACTTTGCTTCTATTTTGCCTCTATTCTACTTCTATTTTTACTTTTTCTTTCTCTCCTTTGGTTTCTAAATGTTCTTCATTACTTTTCTTATTTTGTTTCTTGTTTCTTTTCTCGCGCTTCTCTTTTCTCTCCTAATCTATGTTTTTGTTGCTTATATTTCGCTTTTCGTTTTGAATTCTAGTTTCTCGGCTGTTCTGCTGGCTTCTTGTCTTGTTTTCTTTTTGTGCCCCGGTTCTCCACCATCTGGGCTATAGTAGATGTCCTCTTGATACATAGTGTTTTACCGTGTTTACTCAGGGTTCCAAACTCACCTTATATTATGTCATTATATTGGGTTAACTAGTAGATGGTAGAGGCGTTCCCTGCCCATGGAGAAACAACTCTGCTTGTGTGAGATCCAGCTTTATTGGAGGATACTGATGTTTAGTAACCTATACATGTCCTGGGCTTACAGTGTACCATATATCTGTCCTTTGCTTCTCAGTGTGCAATGTGTGCATGTTGTTATTGTAGTCTACAAGTATATGTCTGTTTGGAGAGTGCATTGGTTCAGCGTGCACGCCCGCACCTGCCTGCCACCATTTGTGCTGTCGACGGCTACTCCTCCATGGGACATCCGTATCTGCCATGGTCGACAGCCTCAGCACTCCAATACCATGCAGAAGCCATGTAGATCTAAATCCACATTGAATCACTGTCTATGAATGCCACAAATGTACTCCCATATAGAGCTGAGCATCTCAGCCCCGGCAGACCTCCCGGGCTGATTTCTAATCCCCAACTGCCTGGAGATCCCAGCGGCCAACGACTCATCCCCTTCCTGCATAATTACATTACGTCATGCCCTCACCCCAGGATCCGCAGTGTCTGCACTCTCTACCAATGAGAGCAGTGATAAGAGAATGTCACTGCGTCATATGTTTTGCTCTGGGATCCGCACTGTCTCTGCAATCCACCAATGAGAGCGGTGATGAGAGAATGTCATTGATCTGTTTGCGCACTATTTTGCTGACTACAGGATCCGCACTGTTTTTCCACGATAACTCATGCCTTGATCCGACCCTGGGAGCTCCTAATGTCTTTTCTGTCCCTGAACAGCTTTACGTGATAGCTCTCTATGGCTGCCATTCCCATATGTTATATTATACGTTATTTATAAGTCAATAAATATGTCTTCCAAACGTTTCTGCTCTTCCCTGTTTTTCCACTATAACCCAAAACACCTTAGGACAATCCCGTTACTAACATTTAAAACATCCAGTCAATTTCACAAACCTATTTGCACACATGCTGACGAAATCTGAGGTCGCCCTGTCTGAAACTACATAGAAACTAAAAGTTGGCAAAAGTAGAATGGAATGAGGCAAATCACATTTTCACAATTTATAATGTTTTGAGCAGCCCCAGAAAAGCATGTTGCAGATCGTAGTTAACACATGGACCAGAACGAATTACCAAAGACTATCAATAGGAGAAACTATGGCCATTTAACCATGAAAAAACGATGGGAATTAAAACGTAGCTTTGTTGTTAATCGCCCAACTGGCGAGGTGACCAATTTCTCCTTTTGCCTTTATGGACACGATGGTTATGTATGTATATGAATGCTAAAATATGAATATCAAAGGTCACCTATCTTCCTCAGAAAACAGGCACATAGTGATGAGATCTTATTTCTACTGGTTAGTTTTTAAAGGGGTATGCCAGGGTCTATGCATACGGCATCTGGTGGCAAAAAATGAAACTACCTAAAACCACTATGGCTATGGCCACTACACTAGACAGACAGCACAGCGCGCTTCAAAATCTACTAAGGAAGTACTCCACACCTTTACAAGTGGCACACTGGTCGTATAAAGGTTGCTACTTAACCAGGATCTTCTTAAATAAGGAGGATTCCCAAGAATAAAGGAGCACTGAGGAGATTTATCTCTGGACCATACCACTGGTGAGCCTTCATAACTGCACGCTCCAGTGACCCGCACCTACCTGTGCTTTGTTTCTACCTGTGTCTTAAAACATGGCGAGTAGAGACTCAGCGGGTAAGGTCTTAGCGGACTTGAGGAAGCCTATAACCAGGCATAATCCAGGGGATATTTCTTCCTACACAGAGGGCCTCAGTGATACTTTGGATTATTATGCTACTCACAGAAAGAGATGCCTTGAAGGAATCGTTGTTTTTTTTCTCAGCAGGACATTTCTGATCTAAAAACCGACAAAGGAGCCCTTCAAGGTGAGGTAAAATCTCTAAAGGCCAGATTATTAAAGAGTGAAAGGCAACTCAGAGTTAATACCATGGCCATTGATGAAAATAAAGAGTCCATCAACCTAAATGATCACTCTTTAAGGAGAAGAAATCTCGTCATTGATGGCCTGGAATTTACGATGAATGAGTCCACACTGGAGGTAGCCAGTTCTCTCCTTGCGTCCATTGACGATGACTTTTTGAAAAGAGAGATAGACTATGCCTACAGGCAGGGCTCCCCGTCAAGTAAAATCAGGACAATTATTGTGGTATGTGTCCAAGGGAGTACAAGAGACAGGCTCCTATCTCTAAAAGGGAGACTCAAGAGAGATAACCCCGCCGTGTACCTATCAGAGGATAGCAACAATGCCATAAGAAAACAAAAGGCTGACGTCACCACAATCACAAGGCTGGCCTTTGAGGCTGGCATTACCGTAAAACCAAGGGGAAGAGGCATCATATGTGCCATGGTCTGGGGAAAGGGACCTTAGTGTAATCCGCACTAAGGTCCCTTTTCGCAGATTGTGTCACATATTTGGAGGAAAATTCTACCCTCGGGGACCTACCTGCCCCTAGAAATACACATAGCCAACGCTCGTACATTCATTAATGATGGGATAGTGGCTTTTCACTCCGAGCTGGCCCCGCTCAGCAACTTTTATGCATGTAGTGTGGAGGTTGATGTATATATACCTTCCACTGTGTGGAGCAAGCCCTCAGCCACAGGAAAGCAGTATTCTGTAAGAACCCAGGCAAGGCACAACGGATAAAAGACTGCTGCACTGCATTAGCGGCCAAAAATATAGCCAAGACAATGGTGAGTGACGCGTGGAGAGGAACACCTAACCGAGCTAAACATGATAAAGTATGAAAGCCATCAAGAACTGCTCATTACCCTCTTGTCCAGCGGGTCACTTGACCTAGTGGAAGCGAAGACATGCCCCCATTGGGGGGCCGGGGCCCCCCTGAAATCTAAAGCTGTTCAAAATAACTATTTCAAAGGAAAAAATCGGGGGGGGGGGACAGGTCCTAATGGAGGTACGAAGACAACTGAGAGCAAAGTATCCTGAGCTAGTCCCTATACCACGTACCAGTGCCAACAGTTGAGCCAGCTCCAGAGGCTAGCCCCCGACAAGCAACTCCTCCTACTGCAGTACCAGATGCCATGCTCCCCTCAAACCTGTCGCCAGCAGTGGCCGCACCCCCCCCCCCCCCCCCCCTTGAGCCAAGGGACAATCCAGATCCTACGCAGACCATGACTGCAGCTACAGCAGCTACAGCAGCTACAGCAGCTACCACGCCAACACCGACGGTTGACACCACAACAACAACAACAACAACAACAACAGCAACAACAGCAGCTACAACCGCCCCGGAAATAATAGTCGCTAAGACTGTAGTGTCTACACCTGACAATGCTAAAGTGACCCTCACTACCGTATCACCTTCGGCCGCAGAAAAGAGACTTGGGAAGCCTATATCCATGCAGGACTTGCAAGGAAAACATGGCAACGCTACCGTTCAAGGCCCCTCTGAGACCACTATTGTAATCCCCCCCTCACGTAATACTCAGTCAGCGAAAAAACATAGTAAAGTAGAAAGAGGCCAGAAGCCACAAATGAACAATGACTCTGTTAGACTACAGGATCGTATGTTAGGCCTCATAGGCTCTGCAGCGAAAAAAGTACCAGGAAACAGCAACAAGTAATCTAAATAAATAATACGGTATAAGAAAACATATCAATTCTATAGTAAAACACCAATATATGTATTTCTCTTACCTTTTATCATTGTCTGGGGAGGCTCTGAGCTGTGGGTGCAAATGCCCTATAGTCCCACTAAGGTAATCATGTATGTATAAACACAGTTAGAATAGCACTCTAGATTGTTACTTACATAATACTAATAGTATTACTATAGAGTGGCCGACCGGGTAAATAGCGTCCCACATGAAGTGTCCGTCCTAAGCAAGGTTACTGGGTCAAGATGAAACAGCTGACTACAATTGTTACCTATGTATCTATGTATACTATAAGTACCGGTAAAGTCAAAATATAATGTTTCTTTAAGGTAATTCCTACCAATTTCTTACAATAATATGTGTAATTAACAACGACAATTAAAATGTATCATGCTCAGAATTAGCAAACAGGGTTGGATCGACACAATATATTGTTTAACTTGATTCTACAAGGGAGTGCGCTGTCACACTCAGCAATAGCCAGATGTAATATGTATTTTAAGAACTCCCCATACAATCAACTCACACTTGGTATCACTTCACTATTCCTCACTAGCGGGATACCAGTGCTGCCACAATTGGGGACACTTAGAACTAGCAGTGTGGGTCTCAGGGGGGGCCAAACATCAGGGGGAGAGTGCAGCAATGATTACACTAGGCATGTGTATTATGCATTGGTTGTACCTGGACACACCTTTTGTTATCTGTCCAATATAGGGTTGTGGTTAGGACAATGGACTCATGACTAGCAGTACCTAAGTTCAAATCCCCTCCAGGCTAGGTGTGGTGACCATTTTAACCCCATTGGTTGAAAAAGCTTGCACCAAAAGTTTTGGCAAAACGTTTTTGTAAAACATTTTATGAACCTTTGCAAAAGGTTTGGGTATAGTCTTTTGGTAACCACTTTTGGTAACCATCTATGTTACACTAAAAGCCACACCAAGGACCGAACCCTGGACCCTTAGATTGGGAGTTCCAGGCTCTCCTGGTTGAGCTATGGAGGCTGCTGGTAGGTGCAGGTACAATAGGTAAACTTTGTTATTGATTATCCGCATTAATGATCAATGCTAAATAATTGGGACCTTTAGCAAACCCGACGTAGCTTACTTAACCCAGACGTATCCTATGCTTTCAGCACTGCTACGTCTGCGTTAAATGAGCTTTTACGTGGCTGCTAAAGGTCCCTAATGGTAGGCCTACACTGTAATATAGGGACTTTAAACAACCAATGGGGTCGAACCCAAGGTAATAAACTCAAAGGCATGTTCCCTAACAGATCAGGGGCAGACCCAAAATAAACAAGATTTATTTGTGAATGGTCTACTCTAGACTGTTAGCCTGGGTTCGACCCCATTTGTTGTTCAAGGTCCCTAGATATCACAGTGCACCATTATTTAGGAACCTTTAGCAAACCCGACGTAGCTCATTAAACGCAGGCGTATCCAATCCTTTCAGCACTGCAAAATCTGCATTTAATAGGGACCTTTAGCAACCCACGTAAAAGCTCATTAAACGCAGACGTAGCAGTGCTGAAGACATAGGATACGTCTAATGAGCTTTTACGTGGTTGCTAAAGGTCCCAAATGAGCTTTTACGTGGTTGCTAAAGGTCCCTAATAGCATTGATCATTAATGATGATAATCAATAACAAAGTTTATGTTCACCTATTGTACCTTGATCTACCAGCAGCCTCCATAGCTCAACCAGGAGAGCCTGGAACTCCCAATCTAAGGGTCCAGGGTTCGGTCCTTGGTGTGGCTTTTAGTGTAACATAGATGGTTACCAAAAGTGGTTACCAAAAGACTATACCCAAACCTTTTGCAAAGGTTCATAAAATGTTTTACAAAAACGTTTTGCCAAAACTTTTGGTGCAAGCTTTTTCAACCAATGGGGTTAAAATGGTCACCACACCTAGCATGGAGGGGATTTGAACTTAGGTACTGCTAGTCATGAGTCCATTGTCCTAACCACAACCCTATATTGGACAGGTGAAAGATTGCAGGTGTCCTAGCATGCAGGGAATGTAGTAGTTCCACTCTCCAAGCAGAGCTTTAGCCCCCTGATCTGGTCCACATAATTTGCTGAAGCTAGTGACTGGAAAGGAGAGAGTGCATACTGGGACCAGTCCAATATGGCGCTGTCCAGTGGACATCCAGCTAGAGGGGAATATCATTTCAATGCATTAATTGCTCGGTGTACTTTTACAGTGTATGAAAATGGATGACCTTGATACGATAAAAGCCACCAAAGGCTTAAAATTTGTATGTATTAATGCAAGATCTATTTATAAGAAAAGATGTGATGCTTTTAAAATTATACCATGTGCTGACATCATAGGTACAGTAGAGACCTGGTTGAATCCCACTCATAATGATATCGACCTGTACATACCCGGGTACCAATATGTAAGGTTGGACAGAACCCCACACCAGGCTTAAGGTGCTGGAGGATTAATGTTATACTTAAGAGACCACTATACTGCCACTGTAGATATCAACTCGTCATGCATTAAAGGGGGTCTGTCCCCGCCAGAGTGCATCCATCTTGTGCCCTATGCTATGATTGGTACACACCAGTAGCCGCCCACAGGTTGTGTTATGCACCTCCCACCCACTAGTATCCTTACCATAACTACCCCAGAGCAGCCCTCACACTGCCACAATTGTGGTACCAGTGTGTGGAGGTGGGGGGGGGGGGGAGGGTAATTATCAGCTTTCTCTCCTCACTCAAGGTCTATGGAAGTGATCATTGTTGGGAGGTGAGGGGTCTGCCTCAATTATGATAACATAAGATAGAAAAATGTGATATCCACTCACCAGCCTGCACATATTGCATGTTTGAAAAGGTTATTCATGGTGAGTTCAAGTTCATCTTCTCTGTGTCCTCCCCAATGAAAGATGGATAAAAGAATGACCTCCCTCCCTCCCCAAGCATATTAACATGCACAGCAGAGACTCAGGGAGTAAAATAGAGGGGGTTATGATTGAAGGCTAAACACGCGCGGCAGCTCGGCTCCCGGTAAATAGCTGAATAACAAGTGAATTAATCAAGCAAACTGCAAACAACCAGCGAGGCGATTGTGCCTTAAGGTGAGAGGAACATTTTGGTGGTATTTTTGAAAAAATTTACCAAAAATTAAGAAAGTTATAACAATATTTGTAATTTTCAAAGAGCGTGAGCGATAATTGGAGGCTGCGCTCATTGACTTAGACGTTGTGCTGTGTTATTTGAAAATAACGGTCAGCGAAAAAAGTAAGCATGTCTAAAGTTGACGCTAAAACTTCAACAAAAATGGAGAAACAACTTGAGCAAATTATCAATGATAATAAGATCATCAAGGAGAAGGTGGAGAAAATAGCTGACTTAAATATAAGATTGGCATCAGCGGAGGAGAAGTTGGGAAAGGTGAAGGAGTTAGCAGAGGGCGTTGAGAAGGCGATGAAGCGCCATGATGAACTCTTTGAAGAAATGGAGACTGCTGAAGGTCAGAGGAAGCTTAACTTCAATGAGCTTGTAGATAGAGTCAAAACTGTTGAGGAGTTGAAAACTGGGGCCAGTAAAGATGAGATAAGAGAAATGGTCAAGGAAAGTCTGAAGCAAGTAGTTAGTGAAGAGCTCAAAGGACTGAAGAAAGTGGTCAAAGAGCAAGTCCAAGATGATGACAAGAAGAGAAATCTTGTGATGCTAAAGATGCCTGAGATTAGAGGGGAGAATCTTTGGAATGACATGAGGGATGTGCTGCTTACCTCAGGAAACAATTTTTATAATGACTTTGTGTCAGTCAAGAGACTTGGGAAATTTCGGGGAATGACTAGGCCTAGGAAAGTCCTGATCTCATTCAAAAGTGAGGAGAGGAGAAATCTTGCATACGAGGGGAGATTTGTCATGGGAGAAATCAAGAAGTGTGCTGGCTTTATGCTAGTAGAAGATGAGAATGATGAAGAAAAGGAAATTAGGGAGAGGGCTTAGGGTCTGGTGGATCTTGGAAAAGATCTGAAGATGAAAATCAAGATTTCCAACAAGAAAATTCTTTTAAATGGAGAAAGATATGATATTGAGCGAGATCTGGATAAGCTCCCAGAATCTCTCACGGTGGAGAAAGCTTTTGTGAGGGAAGTCGAAACAGCGATAATCTTTCAAAGCAAGCATGCCTATCTCTCCAATCATTATGAAAGGGAGATAGTTTATGAAGGGAAGAAATATGTCTCAAATAAACAAGCTTATTATCAGAAGAAGACAGAGGTCTGCAATAAGCCAGAGGAGGGAAAAATCATCATGAGTCTGAAATGTGGGAAAAAAATCAAAGCTGTGGGTGACTCATTCCCAGGAAATGAACTTTGGATGGCAAAGAGAGAAGAAATCTTAAAGGAGATAAATGTCATCAAGTACACTACCCACGCAGACTTAAAGGATAAATTGGTAGCAACAACCAAAACCCTGGAGGAAGCCACAGGAGATAGGGTCTGGGGAAAAGGACATTATCTGTTCACTAAGGAGGCAAAGAATAGCAGCGGGAACGGCCAAAACAAGTTTGGACTGATCCTTATGGACATAAGAAGAGATCTGCGGTGAAGAAAATTGTGGATAAAAAGAAGTTGACTCGATAGATAATTTTAATTTTTTCGCCAGAGCTAGATAAACACTTATACTTGGCCTTGATAGATCCTTAGCCTGCTAAAAAAATTATAACGTATATTCAGAGGGCATTTATGAAGATGCCGGGTCGATGCGGCGAGAACCGGAAGTCAATCGAAGCCATTTGTAAACAAAGCGCCGCGGTTACTAGGCTACCCTAGCAACCCGGTCAAATATCAGTTGTCGTCAATTCTAAGCGTAATAAAACGCCTGAGAGTTATGAAAATATTAATTAAATAGCTGAATCAGAATTAATATTGTAGCTAGCAAGTAAAATAAGTAGGATGGCACTTTTATTCAAAAACTTAACGGAAAATATTCACTGCCGACTACCCGGAAGTGGCGGCCATTGTTAGCGTCTGTAAACAAAGTCAGGGATTTTCACGCATTGCAGCTAGAAAATAAGCATTTACAAGTAGATTGTGGAATTTACGTTTGTATGTACTTTCCCAATTTAATTATAAACCAACGAAGAAGAGGAGGATTGCAGGATTAGGTGCAGGCCCCTTCAGTTAGCTGAGAAATTGTGTGTCAACAATAGTGACAGTGTCACGAATGTCAAAAATGGAGAACTCAGAGGTGCAGATATTCACTGATGGGCGCATAGATGAAGACGTGATGCAAAGAATGGTGGAAGTAGGCCTAACGGAAAAATCTATACCGGTAACGAGTCATATATATGAAGAAGAAGGCTTATTAAGCATAGCAGACGAGTTGTTGCAAGTATTAAAAGATAGGCCGGAGGATTATATGATTTTGGCTGCAGGAATCAATGATGTGTTTATTAGAACAGTTAAAAGTGAGGACCCTATGGAAAGGCAGCTCACTTTAATTTCCAAAGATAGAAAAGAAATTGCGCAGAATATATGGAGCCAGATTGATACATTGGATGACAGATTAGAGCAACTAGGAGGACAAAGTAACATTTCTTTGTGCCCGTATTCTACAGTAGACTTGAAGAAATATGCGCCAAGTTGTGATTTTAGTGAAGAAGATCAATATAACTTGAACGTGGCTATAGTGGTCATAAATGACAGGGTGATTCAATTTAATCAGAAGCTGAGAACCCCCACCCCCTGGATAGGGAATGAAGTGCAGCACTATCGCAAGAAAAAGCTCAAGATTCACTATGAATTATTACAAGATGGATATAGGCCTACCTCTAAATTAAAAGATTGGTGGGCTAGGGATATTCACAAAGCCATAGTTAAATATGAAGCATCAATGCTAGGCCATTAGGAATTTATTTAGTACTAGCAGTACTCAACCAAGTGGTCAACCAAGTGGTCATTTTTAAAGTGGAAAATTTGGGATCAAGTGTAATATAACACTAACCACCAAAGTGGATCGTAATGATAATTCAAAGTGCAAATGCTAAACTGTTATATTACGGATTGGCCTTGTAAAATATTAGTTCATTGATGATAAAAACAAGCCTGCGGCAGTGCCTGAAAAGGATAGTATTGATTAGTCAAGGTGTAATATAACATCTTGTACTAATAAATGCTTGTTTATGAAATATTGAGGTAATTATTGTAATATAACAATAATTTACTGAAGCCTGCATCAACAAATGAGAAATGCAAATGTCCAAGCTCAAGAACTACTACTACTCCAGATGATTCAAGTACTCAGATGACGTCAGATGACGTCAAGATGTCGTATAAGGTGTCATGGGATGTGCCACTGTGTTTGTAAATAATATTGAAATATATTGGTATGTTAAAAAGTCTATCGAGTCCAGAATGATAAATGATAATAACAAATACTTAGATGTGATTGTAAAAGTTGGTCTCAAGGTCGTAATAAAACGCCTTGTTATCGTCTTTATTGTTGTTATCAATAATATGATTTTTTGTTTATTCATAATATGTGTTACATTAGTGTAAATATTTTTTAAGTACCGCTAACTTATGTACATATTTGTATAGGAGTTGGTATAGGAGCTGTATAGTAGTTTGTATATAAGTTCGAGAAGGTTAACAGGATTTGTAAAACCTAGTTCAACTTTTTTGCAGTGGTTGGATGTGGTTTTTTACTAAAACTTAATGTAGGTGCCCTCAAATGTGTGGGTGCTGCATGTATAATTGTTGTGATAAATAATTGAGTCATTTATCTGAATGATAATATGAATGTAGGCATATTAGTTATGCAGGTTTTTTTTTTACCGGGTAGCTATTTGGCTTTATCTCAAAATTAACGTTCCAATGAGTAAGAGTCTTAAGCATAGAGAAATTACACCCCCCCCCCTGTTCCATCATTATTCATCAATATACAGTCATCACTAATCAATGTGCCGAGTGTGTTAGAACACGGGTTATTGTGAAATATAAAAAGCAATATCATTTATAAAATGGCTAATAAAGTCAAAGGTTTAAAAACTATTTTCTGGAATGCTCAGAGTTTAAACTCAACTAAATCGGTGACAGTGAATGATTTTTTGGAAGATTTGAATGCAAATGTCATAAATATTTCTGAAACATGGCTAAAAGAAAGTATGGGTGACAATATATTCACCATGAATGGTTTTGTTACTCATAGGCTTGATAGACAATATCTTAATGAAAAAGGAGATATTAACAAAGCAGGTGGTTTGGCGACTTTAATACAGAATAACATAAGACATGAAGTGGTTTTACATGATGATTTACATGTAATGAATGAAAGTGTTGAAATCTTAACAGTAAAAGTTTGTTTACCTTATACAAGAAAAATATATATTTTAAATGTGTATCGACCTCCATCGGGTAACAAAGATAACTTTTTCTTGCATATTATAAAAGCTTTAGCCCGCATTAAAAAGTTAGAAGGGAAGAAAAATGTTGATTACATACTAGGTGGAGACTTCAATATTGACTACAGTAAAAGTTCAAAGGCAAAAGAAAGGTTGGAACTTATTGAGGCTGCTTTTAGTATGACTCAATATATACAAGTACCTACAAGACCATTGTATTCCAGTGCTGTAATAGATCTAATATTCACAAACATGAAAGATGTTGCAGATGCCAATGTAATAGATGATCTTTTTCATGATGAAGGTCTATCAGAAGCTGATATTGTTGAAAAATCAATAAGTGACCATGTACCGGTATATATTGTACGTAAGCGCATTAAAAGAGCAGGTGGTGTATCAGCAGATTTTATGGCAAGGACTTATAGAAAATATAATACAGAGACCATGATTGCTTATATGAAGAGTATGAATTGGGATTTGTTCTTTGCATGTATAGACCCAAATGAAGCTTGGAAAATTTTCTATGATCATTTGATTAAATATTTAGATGAGAATTGTCCAATTAGAAGGAATATATTTCGTCGAGAAAAACCGGAGTGGTTAAATCCGGAATTAATTCAGTTGATGAGGGATAGAGATGTAGCGTTAAAAAGAGCCAGAAAGACTCATAAAAAAGAAGACAAGGACTTGGCCAAACTATTGAAAAATAGGTCAAATGCAAAGAATAGAAGAGCACATGATACTTATGTTAAAAGTCAATTGTTAAAACACAAAAATGATCCTAAGAAATTTTGGGAGGAAATTAAGAGGTTATTACCAAAAAATGCAAACTCTGCAAGTCTGAATTTGATAGATGGGGAAGGGGTTGAGATACCCAATGACGGGGCAGCTGAGCATATAAATACTTTCTTTGCAAATGTAGGAAAAAAACTAGCTTCTGAGATACCTGAGTTTAATGGTATATTAGAGATGCAAAATGGCCCTGTTCATAACAATGAGTTACATTTCATTGATGTAACAAAAGAAGATCTAGAAAAAGAAATCAAAGAGATTGATGTAACTAAATCCTCAGGGTTTGATAATCTATCAGCTAAAGTATTAAAAGAATGTTTGTTAGGGATGAGTGACCATTTTTTACATGTCATTAATCTTTCAATAGCTAGCGGTATCTTTCCAGATAGCTGGAAAATGGCAAAAATAACACCTATACCTAAGGTGAAAAATCCTAGTAATGTTAGTGACCTGAGGCCAATCTCACTGTTGCCTATCACGGGAAAAATATTAGAAAAGTTTATACATAAGCAAACGTCAGCTTTTTTGGAAGAAAATACTCTTCTTACCAGTAAACAAAATGGTTTTAGGGCCAATAGGGGTACTCAAGATACGGTGATAAAACTAACTTGTGACATCTTTGAGACACTTAATAGAAATGATTATGTAGGGGCAGTATTTATTGATTACCGTAAGGCATTTGATACAATTAACCATGAGAAATTGCTTGAAAAAATGCCTCTATTTGGATTTTCACAAAATGTTATTAGATGGTTTAGGAGCTACTTAGCAAGTAGGGCTCAAAAAACTATAGCAAACAATGTACATTCTGAATGGTTAGATATCACCTTTGGAGTCCCTCAAGGATCAATTTTAGGGCCATTATTATTCATATTGTATGTCAATGATTTAGCAAAATTGAAGATGGAAAGTAGAATTATGCAATATGCAGATGATACAGTGTTATACGTTTCGGGTGGACTGGTAAATGACATCACCACCAAATTGCAAAGTGACCTCGATATTTTAGTTGATTACTGTGATGCAAATCAGCTGACAATAAATGCAGCAAAGACAAAATTCATGCTTTACACACATGAGGATGGAGTAGTTACTGACTCCTTACAAGTAAAAGGAAAAAAATTGGAAAAAGTAGATAAGTACAAATACTTGGGAATTATTTTAGATCAAAAACTCACTTTTAAATTTGAACTGAATAAAACTGTAAGTAGACTTAATCATAAAATTTGGATTTTGGGCCATTTCAGAAGTTGTCTAGATTTGCACACAGCATTAACTATATTGAAGTCAATGATTTTACCATATGTGGATAACAGTAACTTATTTTTCTCAGCATTAAGTTTTGTAGATCAGAAAAAAATACAAGTATTGCAGAATAATGCCTTGCGAGTATGTTATCAAGTGTATGATCCTGAAGAGGTGCCTGTAAAAAAACTACATGAAGATGCAGGAATTTTGCCAGTTGATCTGAGGCGTAGGTATCTTCAAGGTGTATTGTCATATAGATTAATTTTTATTGATGGGATAACGCTGGTTAATAACCGCAGAACAAGGGCTGCTGATGGTCCTTTAATAAAAATGTACTTATCTCATACGGAAAGGATTAGAAAATGCCCTCCAAATTCAATGAGTCATGAGTGGAATTTAATACCTCCGGCAGTTAGAAATGCAGAAACAAAAAGAGCGTTTAAGACCAAATTAATGGCTTTAATAAATAATTTCTTCAAGAAGATTTGGAGATATGATCTGCAGTTTACCAACGGAGCTGTAGATGACATATATTCTGCCCTCAGGGATTTCCCTAGGGTGTAGGTATATAATTATATAGTAGATACAAATGTGAATTTTAGGTTAATAATACTGAGTAGTTGTAATAAAACAATTATGTCATGTATTATTGCCAAAGGTGATAATATAGTGGAGTTGTAATAAAACAATTCTACTATTACTATTATTGTTATTATAAAGCAGAGCAACAAGAATGCTGTAGTGTAGTATGTATAAGTCATCCAACACCTATTCAAGTTTTTATAATTAGAGTTCTTAGTGGAGAAATGTTTAATTGAGCATGGGAGTATAATTGTCATTATATGTGTTTATTCTGAGTGTTTATGGAATTTACAGTTCATGATGAAAGAAAGGAAAATTTTGTACAAAAGTGGAAAATATCAATATTCATATTTCATCTATCCCTCCCCCGTCCCCCAGTAATATCATCCAAAGGATTCTTTAATTCTTTGTAAAAATGAAGCTAAAGGGCGACATTATAATTGAATGATGTTAGTAGAAAATATAGTCATGCATATTGGACCCATTATGTCGTCTTTGTCCAGCTGAGTGTTCAATTGATATCTGCATTAATTTGGAGAATGTACATTCAGTTAAATAAACAATTAAATTGAATTGAATTGAATTGGGTGTCCGAACAATCAGCAGACAGAATGTAAAAGGTCTCCCCCACCCCACCCCTTTCCAAAGAATGACCTCTCCCTGTGACCAAGAAGGTCCCACAAGCTGCCCTGTGCCCTATGTGGTAAATTATTACAATGTGTGTAGGACCAGAGGTGACATGCCCCCCCCCCCTGCTAATTGTAACCTGCAGGTCACTGCTCCTCACCCACACTTACACCTAACAACCACAAACAGTATATGCAGTGCAGTGACAGGTATAATAACATGCATGAACGGGCACTCCACATACCCTTATAAGGTACATTGTATTGGGACAGGCAAAGGGGGAGGGGCAGAGGGAGGAGCACCTGGTCGTCACTGCAATGCCCTCTAGTATTGGCCAGTGCAAATACATTGCTAGTTTAACAAAGAATATGAGATACTTTGTGTCGATATTGAAATAGGAGTTATTAGGTACAAGGTATACGTATGTTACTGACCACCTGATCCTGATAATGATAAAAATGCTATTTATAAGAAATTGGAGGAACTCAAGAAGCCTGTTACTAGAAATAGAAAAATAATCATGATGGGTGATTTTAACGTTGATCTCTTTTCTCAAGAGGATGTAAATACTTCCAAAGTAGATAATTTTTGCATGAACAATGATAAATGAAGTTACCAGACCTCCGTCAGGGACTCTGTTAGATCATTTTTATACAAATGTGCATTACGTGTCAAAATATGACTTTTTAAGATTCAAAAATACCCTTAATAATATTGATTGGACAACAGTAGTTACTGCCAATAATGCAAATGTTATGTGGGACAGATTCATAGATATTATAAGAACCATTCTTGATGAGATGTGCCCTGTAAGGAAAATAATTGTTCCAGAATTTACTCCTGAATGGCTGACCCCCCCCCCCCCCCCCATAATAGATGCCATGAGAGAAAGGGACAGACTTTATAATATAGCAAGACGAAGTATGGATAATGAAGATTGGCACATTGCAGATTTTCATAAAAATCGAGTAGAAAGTATGATTTTTAGAAGTAGAAAAGAAAAAATCGACATGTTATTAGTTCATAGAAAAGATGACCTAGCAAAATTCTGGCAAGCCATAAGGAAATTATTACCTATTAAAACAGCCTCCACATTAATTAAATTAAAAAATAATACAACTGGTCTCATTATACCTACAGAAAAATGTGCCGATTATATTAATTCTTACTTTTCGTCAGTTGGTGAGACTCTAGCTAATGCCCTGCCACCTGGTGATGGGGAGAGGAACAATGTTAATCCATACGGTACTCCTGTAGAAGGTAAAGACCTACTCATGCCTATGACTTATATGGAAATAATGAAATATATAAAGAAGATTAATATTAAAAAGTCTTCTTCTATTAAGCATGTAAAGACTTCTGTTTTAAAGGATGCCTTCATGTGCATCCCAGATGTAATTCTATGTTTATACAACAAATGTCTTAAGACAAGTGTTTTTCCGTCCAAATGGAAGGCAGGTACTGTGGTTCCCTCACCAAAAAAAGGCAAACTCAATGGAAGTTGGGGATCTTAGACCCATTAGTTTATTACCCTTACCAAGGAAAATACTAGAAAAAATAATATGTACAAGGTTGCAAAGTTATATGGAGGAATGCAATCTCTTGTTGCCAAGACAGCATGGATATCGAGCAGACCACTTGACCCAAACGGCCATACAGGAACACTTACAAAACATAATAGAGAATATAATAAATAATAAGCCAACTATTTCCCTACATCTCGATTACAAGAAGGCTTTTGATACAGTCTCACACGCTAAATTAATTGAAAAATTATCCCTTTTTAGACTTAGCGAAAATACCGTAAATTGGTTCAAAAGCTACCTCCACCTCAGAACACAGAAAACAGTGGCTAATAATATCCTATCTAATGAAAAAACAATTACGTATGGTGTTCCTCAGGGTTCTGTATTGGGTCCAGTGCCCTTCTCTATTTATACAAATTCTTTACTGAAAATTTACAATTTTAATATTACGCTATATGCAGGTGACTCTGTTGTCTCATTGAACTGCCCACAACAAATGCAAACTGCTATTAATTTAATCTCAAAATGGTGCTGAGATAATTGTCTCACAATTAATGAGAAAAATGGATGTATTTTAACTATTTCCAGAGGAAAAACCTAGTTTTTACACTAAATGGTGCTGTACTTGAGAGGGTATATAATTTCACTTATTTAGGGTTAACTCTAGACCCAGAGCTAAAGTTTTTACAACATAGAGTGAACACTGTTAATAATATTAGAAATAAAATAATTCAAGCGGCCAGAGCCAGGACATATGTCGACACACTAACTGCTCTAACAATGTACAAAACCATGACCTTACCTTCTTTTGATTACATTGACTATGTGTGGGATAGAGGTGATATAGGAGAATCTAATGAAATACAGTACCTACAAAACAAAGCTCTGAGGACAGTGTATAGAGTTAAGTTGGAAGCCAACGCATTGTATAATACTATGCAACTGCACAAAAATAGCAGATGTATGTACCTTACTGTAAGAAGAGACATTCATCTTTTATTCTATGCGTTCACTCTAAAAAGTCAGCCCCGTTTAGTTGACAATAGAAACCTGCCCACACAACACAATCAAGGTATTAGGCTAAAAAATTCCAAGGTCTTTAAAGCCAATTTACTTGCTTTTATAGAGCCATAATACGCTGGAACATGTTAAAACCCTGTTATTCACAGCCTGGCTGATTTTAAAATTATGATAAAAAAGGATTATGATCACTGTTTCATGTAGGAAATGCATTTTAATATTATTACTTGCAAAATGCTCCCTACTCTGTACACCAAACCCGCCCCCACCTCATCTCATCTCATCAATTGCTGATCTTAATACTACCACTTGTATAATGAGTAAACCTGAGTCTGTGTATATATAATAATGTATGTGAACAATGTAACGCCATATCCATTAATGTATGAATCTGTGATACAATATCTAAAGGACAGGGGACCTAGCGGAAGCAAGGCAATGCGCCTATGCTAGGATGAAACATCTACTATACTATTTGTCTCTTTTACCCAATAAAACACTTTTTTTTAAACATGATAAATGCATGTATCTCTCTTGTATACAGCTACACTTCTTGTCACTATGTTTTGCTACTGCCAAAAGCTATGCACTACTCGATTATGACCTGTCTGGGCCGACTAGAAAATATTTGAATATGTCCCCAACAGTATTAATTCATCAATGAATCACTACTATTTTGAATGCAAAGTGTATCTTATGAACCTATATATATAGCTAAGGTTTTGATTACAAATTGTTGACAACTTACTCTCCTGTGTTGCAAGATATTGAAAAAATATGATTAATTTATTTTGTGTTTTTCACCTAAATTGGTCATAGCTCATTGGTTTCACCTATGACTACCAATTTGTATGGCTTGATTATATCCCAGACCTTCTTCTCTATACATCTGAGAAGTTTGGTTGGAATATTATTGGTCAATTTTTCATAAAGTTCAAAAATGTTTAAAAAACTGAGGTTTGCACCATAGTTAAGGGTGTCCTATCTTCAAATGTCAATATATCAAAATATAGCACCATGAAGTATAGATTATTTTGCTTCTATCACATCATCAAAGTGATTAAAAGATATTGTCGGTAGAATAGAATTGACTGACATCCCCCCTTATACCTTTAATCCAGATAACATTAGACAGACTCATCACAGGCCTAGTATTTGCTGTAGTTATTTACTTTGAAGGGCCAACTAGTCCTGCTGGGTGGGGGAGGGGGGCAAAGGTCCCTGTCGATGTATCTAAATGCCAGCAGAGGGCCATGCAGTTGTGTGATTTTCTCACTTCCACTGGCCTCCCCCACCCCCCACCCCCACCACGCCTCGAGAGGTGGTGCTACCTTATGGAGAGAGAACGCAAACCCAGAAGGACAATGTGTTTCCCACCAAACATATCCATGTTGTCTCAATGAAACCCCCCGAGAAAGCATTTAGGGCAACTGTTAATGATAGTAGCTTACATGACTTACAAAAGAATCATCTATAGAGATAATTTAGCTATGTATCTGTGAAATTCGAAATTAGTCAGCCCAGTTGAATTACCAACTTTAAGCATAGTATACTTAATTACAATGGAGCTATGAACTCAACATTGGCACGTTAATAATCCAGTGTTTAATGCAGAAATGATATAATTTAATGATTGAATGAAGCAGATGAAGGCCAGGAGTAAACTTGCACAAAGGCCACAAGGGCTTTATTGGTCACATGGAACATCATTACTCATCTAACCTTGTTGTCTTCATCAAGGGGAGAGAATTTATACATCTCACAACGACAAAATAAATATATATTCTGTGTAATATATATATGTATATATTTATGTAGTAAATAACACCAAGTATACATATATAGAGAGTCAGCTATTCTGTAGGCTGTCAAACTATATAGAGAGTGGAGGTTTCAGAAATACACTCAACCTTTGTAATTTATCTTAAATATCTATCGTCTCTATTCAAAATGTAATTAAGTCTATTCACTATTTGCATTGCAGATTTATATATGAATTTGGGGGACTTATATTTCTTTGTTTATGAACCCAGCAGAATAGGGTGGACAGTTGACATAACACTTCTAAAAGGGGTACGAGCATTAGATAGTGTTCCTTCACTCCTCTACCACTGTTTACAGATGCAAGGTGCAAACAGAAATGGCCACTCCAGTGGCGCCCCCTGCGGGGAAAACACAGGTGGCTGCAGGATAGTTCAGTGTTGTGACACCAGGTGGTATCCATGTTATAACATTAACCCCTTAATGACGGCATGATGCCTTATTGTTTTTGTTCATTTGTCTTCGAGACGTACCAATGTAACGCCTGCACAAAATGCATTGGGCACTGCCTCAGCGCATCAACCCCGTAGGGTTGGCCTCAATGCATGAATGCAATACTGACGAGTTACTTGCCGGTGTTGCATCGATGTATTATGCCAGCAAGATGACACAATACATAAAGACACTATGCTGCCCGTACAGGGTTAAATCTTTCTCTTCCATCAAGCTCGTCAACTGACCTCTAGAGGACTTAAACTACTGAAACAACAAAACTAAACTTTCCCTCTCAGGTGGGAAGGCCATTTGAGGGAGGTCCAACTACATAATAATAACTTCCTATCATCACCAGCATCTTTGCTCTTTAGTTGCAAGCTAACATATTCATTCACTGCATGCTACTTGTGTTAAGTGTCATCGGCTGGTCATAACTGAAACTATCACTACTCTCTTTCGCTCTTTGGCAATCATTTGTCATTTTATCATCACCATCACCATCTCTGAACATACATCTCTGTTTGAACCGCCAACTCGGATCGTCTTATGTGGTAAATAATAATGCATTAACGTAAAACACTGCATAAACTTAACAGGGGTTAGGGTACCCACTAATAGACCCAGACTCAAAATGAACTTCCATCTTGTATCCACCATCGTGAAGGGTCATATGTAACTGGCAACAGCATAAATTTACTTAACTTGCGAGCCTTTAACCGGCAGATGTCGGAGCGTGAATTTTATCACATAGAATTAGATGATAATATATTCTGGTGCTGTGGGAAGTTAATTTTCTGTATCGAGAAGAGGAAAAATATAACAAGTTGCAAGGATAAGAGTTAACAGGACATGGAAGTGTTTACATGGGATGGAATGTGTTCAAGTATGTCAGTTTGGCTACCATATAAACAAGTGATTACCATCGGAGGTAGTACTAACATATATGGCAGCTAGGAATACAATGAAGGCAATACTATCGTACTACAAGACTGAGGCTAAAGGTAAATAGAGGATAACAACCACCAGAATCCACCTGCAACTCTCTATGTAACCATGGTAACCTTATCAAAATATACGATCATTTTCATCAGTCAAAGACTCTCAACAGTATTTTAATAAAGCGCATAGCTCATGTTTCATCTTAATCCAAACTGAGCAATTAATACATTTTAAATATGTTTTTTTTCTTGTTTTATCTCATCTCCAGGTTAGAAACCTTAAAAGCACACACATTTACCAGGCATCAATACATCAACATGACTTAGCATGGCTTACCGATGGAATTCCATAACATAAGCTACAACCGATGACTACCAACAATCAACGGGGTTGGTCAATCAACCATCACAAGATAGCAACAGGAAATTTAACAATAATTTTGTATCGGCGTTAGCAGAGAAACTTATCACTGGTTTAAGTGAGCAGTAGCAGCAAAGGAACAGAAAATAGTCTTTTCTCATCTTTGATCAAGGCTAACAAACAGACCCAGACAGGTATTAGTCTGCCATGAACACCATCACAGAACCGTCACCGTTGAAACCTCGATAACCGTACATACGTCAGCATGTTGAACTATGGGGACACTATTTGAGGAGAGGAATGACATACATATAGTTTGGAGAGCTCTGTTTAGGAACACTTTACATGCAGTTTCAACAGGGGATATTTGTACAACAACATTTACATGGTTTTTCCTTGCCTTTGTGGTCCACATATTATGAAACCTTCGGATAAAAATAAAGGGTTATGTTATATATGTCACTCCTAAAGTCTCTATCAACGAAGCCCCCTTGAGGCAAGCTCAAACCCTCGGAAAGCAGTCCCTTTTGCACTATTAACATTGGACTTTCATAATCTTTGCAGGTTTAAGCTTAGACTAAAACTTTACCTCAGATTGTATTCTCGAATTCAAAGTTCGATATTGTCTCAAGGGGGCGGGAGGCCAGGACTTCGCATTGCGAATTATCTTCGGATAAATATCCCTTATGTCTAAGCCAGAATTTCTAGCAATGTGGCCAGCCTAACCACATGTATGCAATCCTAGGATCTAGAGCAATTTACTTACACGTTTTTGACTTTAGGACTGTTTCGAAATTGCCATTGATGGCTATAACACTTTCGGAAGATCTGAGTGAAAACTTCTTAGGAAGATATTTATGTGTTGAGTATAAAATTATGATATTTACATGATCTTGATATCATTAATGCCTTAACATCCAATGGGAACTGCTGGCATCCCGATCGTGCATACTCGGATATATGTCTGACTAGAATGTAATCTTAACCTGTTGTTAAGCCACCCCTCCAAACCCTCACTCCCCTTTGATTTGGAAACAAATTAGTTGAAAGAGAATGAAATAAGAGAACTAATATACAAGAACCTGAGATTGCATTCATCATAAATAAAGCTTGGCAGTGAGACGATTACAAAAGGGAAACAATTAAAAGAATTACATGTTAATGAATGAATTAAGTACAACTGGGTGGCTGGCAAATTCAGGAATGAAATACCCTTGGCAGGATATAATGAAAAGTGAATACAAGGCCAACCAAGTTTAACAAAAAATAAACCTTTCAATTTTGGCTATAATCCTTTTTAATAGACTACCTATATCAGTACTGTGCTCCTTAACGCCACACATCACCCCAGCGGCCATTTCTGAATATTTGCACTCAATTATTGATTGACATTAGGTGGATATGATTGACATACATTGATTCCACCACCAGTAAGCTTCTTCATCTATGACTATAGACTTGCATAATGGGATTGTGACTAAGCTACATCTTTTACATCCTGAACTTCAAGTTAACATTACTCTCAGACTATCCTCTTACACCTTTGAAAAATATGTGTATTAGTATTGCAATTGAACTAATGCCATATTCTGTACATAGCTAGGTTTGTATTCACCAATCTAATTTTCTGCAGTGACTAGTAAAGCTAACAAATATCCATTACCACCGATTCAGTTAGCTCTGCCACAATCTCATTACTGCAAGTCTTCTACACCGTATATATTTGTTTCGCAGTTTGTCGAGCCACATATATACTCATTTGACTGATCACCAGCTAATAAGATATGACTGACTTACAATTTGCATTGGACTTAGTGATTGGATGGGTACTGTGACATATCCCATCCAGGTGTATTTTACGTGGTACGATTGTTCACCTAATTGTGGTCATCAACTCTGATCGCTTAAATCACAACACTGATAACCTATGTACACCAATATTGGTCAAAAATCCATCGATTAGTGTCTGCGATAATGTGATGATTAAAGCAAACTAGTTTTGGGGACAAAAATGGTGCAGTCAGCTATCTTAGCGTTACATCATTTTCTTCCAAATCTATAAGTTTCAGTTGTTCAACTAGACAGGGACCTAATATAATTATTACATGTTGCTGATCAAAAGGTTCACGAATGGGAAGTAAACGCGAAACTGGATGTCCAGTGCTTGAGGATTCCTTGTCCGCCATCTTGGATGCAGTGGTCCGTGGGTGTGACGTCACCAGGGTTATGGGGTCACAGGTGCATCGTGTGTTGTCGTGTCTTTGTTTCTCGTGTCCTGGATGCATCGGAAGGGGGCGTTCTAGTCTCACTGTGGGAGAGCTTTCAATATGGCATGCACTTCCTCGGCCACAGATGCCAGGGTAAATTCGAATTGTTCCTGGAATGTGAGATAGACAGATTTGTTATAAAAAGAATACAATATCCTGCGATAAAATGGTTCTTGTTTTTCCCTACATATATTATATAATATGATTTACAAATATATCCAGAGGAATACATATTGATAAATCTCTATAACATTGCCAGTTCATTGATGTAAGTCCCGGGATATAAGTTAATAAAAGCACCCTTTTATGAATCATGTATATTCATGCATACATTTTATTTCACACCAAAGAGAACAGCTCTCTTACCTTGGTCTTCACTGTGTTAGCCCGTTGATCACGAATGTGTTCGAGTGTTGCTGCTATGTCAATCTCCTTTGCACCTTTGCTCATTCGGTTTAGAACCATATCAATCACGCAGTAGGCCCCGGTTCGTCCAACGCCATCGCTGTAGGAAATAAACAAGTGATATATTGAAAGTTATCTAACTGAAAAACAGTTCTCATATTGGTGCACTAACATTTCCCACAACGTAATACATTGGTGTTGTTACTGAGAAGTGGTATAACAAATTTACCTTTCCGAAATTTTGCGGTATTATTTTGAATTGTTCGACTATTACTCAATTCAATGAACTTCTCTCTTCTTAGATACATTATATTTTGAGTATAAATCAAACATACCTGCAATGGACGACGATAGGACAGGAGCGCCCACGGTATGACTTGTTCACTTTCCTGCAAGTATTCCCCAAGTAAATATTGAGTATGAATTATCATATGTCACAAAAACTGAAAATAAGATGAAAGAGCATGAAAAGAGTATGTGAACTGGGATTTGTTAGCATTATTAAACAGGCAGGTGCTGTCAAAGTTTGCTGTGTTTAACATTCAGTAAGTTCCCAAGCATCAAGCATTAGCAACAGAGTGTAAACAGATTAGAGCAGCTATGTACAACGATTGTGATAAATCAAATTAATTGTGATAAAACTAAATCTGAAATAATGAGAAGTACCATACTGATTCAAACAAATGATTGGTTGTTTGAAAAGTGCTAGAATATTTTAGATCGTGAACATTCACGTCCAGGTTTGCAGAATAGCATTAATGTGATTAAATCAACTATATCTTAATCTTAAACTGATTCTACAAGGAGAGAAAGGAAGATAGCTATCTTGATTAATATGAACAGAGTGAATGTGGCATTTTGGCATCTTGGTTTTCTTTCACTTTGTGTCGAGGGACGAGTCTTCGGGGTACACCCAGTGATCCAGCAGTAATATATCACAACATTATTTACGTGATATTGTCTCCTGTGATGGTATCATATTCTTTTCTCCAATTTTCTCTCTGATGTTAAGTCAGTTTAATCAGAGGATGTCTAGTCTGAGTGTAGCAATCAACCAATGAAAATTAATTTTGCATCCAGCTTAGGAGAAATAAAGTAGTAGAAGCAGGTGATTTTAGGATGCATAAAAATTCCAAAACCAAAGGCAGTTCTAGATTGTTGAAGATGGCAGGCAGTGGGTGCTAGTATCACACACGCGCACCCGTGCATTCAACGAGGAACATGCGGAGGAGAAGAGAGGCGGTAGGAGTAGGTGTCTATATGTCTAGAACTACGATCCGCAATAAATCAGCATTCTGCAGTGCTTAATCCTACTGACTGCTCCTTTCCCAGCCAAATATAGGTAGCTCTGCTCAGCTGTGTTGGTGAGGTGTGTCTTCGAGCGAATCATATCCTGTTGTAGCGGATTGTTCTTATCGACCCCGCAAAAAATGCAAGGTGTACCGTCCAGAGAAATTCTCTCTATCATATCTCTTTCCATATTAGTCAATAATATTTTCTAGAATATTTTCCCTCACGTTCTTATCTTAGCAGAGAGGAGGGCAAGTTCATGTTCATTGTTCATGCAATGTCGCTGAGTGTCTCAAGGTGGTGAAGGAAGATGCAACGAAGGGCCTTATCAGGTGTAGATCCAATCAAAATGCACACTATATATTATAATATATAAGATGGTGAGCCCGCCGCCAGGGTGTGTTAGTAGTAGCTAGGCTCAGCTAACCGATCACTTTTGAGACTATGCAATTTGTTGTCTTGACAATTGCAAATCACAAAAGTTCGTCGGGAAGCTGAGAGATATAGTAGAGCATGAAAGCACAGGCAGCCCACAAGCCGCTAAGCCCAGTCTAGGTCAAGGTCACAGGATTATGTTCAAGGTCACATGCAAATTATCTTGAAACCTGTGAGGCATGCTTCAATTGTTATAAAACCAGAAGGAGTTGGAGAAAGTGTGAGAGGGTCTCTTGTACTTGGAACTTATCTTAGTGGATTATTGTTATCTTACATTAGCAAATTATGAGAGAAGTACATCTAGATGTTATTATATGACAAGTTGGAACAAAAATAGTATGGAAACTTATGTCTAGATATGTACAAAAGAAAATATTAATAGTAGAAAATGTCTTATTCATTATAATATTTTATCTAATGTCTGCAAACCTGGAGCCTATAGTCATGCATCAATTGCATTGATGCAACGATCAGTGCAATTTGGCATTTTACTTATTCAAAGGTAAATAAAAAGTCATTCAATTCCTCTTTTAAATCATTATTTTGTGTCAGTAATAGCTTTATCCTGACACAAGTATAAGAAGAAATGAATGCAACAAAATTATAGTCACAGTAATTATAGTCACTCTTACAAGTCTTTTCAAAAGACTAGATAAATGCATTATCAAGCTTGCTGTAGGCGGATCTACTAGCTCTATAGCAGAATAACAGCAGGGCAGGAGAAAATCTAAAGATTGCTGAAGCAAATAAACTTTATAATATCTAACAGGTTGAGAGAGTATTATATTCTATGGATCGTTCAGAAACATTAGCCGTAGTGATTTTCTGGGAGCAATTGGTACATTATAATCAGATGTATCACAGATTTTCAAGATAATATTGTGAAGCAAATACGAAAACCAAATCAATGATAATTATGGACTTTAGCAAATGGATTTCTGCATCCAACTGTCCATTATACAATGAGGTTGAAGTATCAAATTGCTAAATGTTAACAGCATTATGTTGTCGCATTTCACAAAACCTTTTGACCAGATTTATATTCTACATCCAATGGTAAGAGGGTATTCTAATGTATAGAGTTCCTACTCTAGGTAGGGATATTGTAAGTGGGTTTTCAGAATTTGGATTTGAAAGTAGCTACTAATTATTTTGAATATCACTATAGTTTTGATACTTCCATGAGATTTTGTTATAAGATTCTAGGAAAGAGTTGAAATGAGATGATTTAATTGATACAAAAAAAATCACTGTAATATTAAACATAAGTATGTGACCTTTCACTTTGTTTCAGCATCAAGCACGTGTCGAAAATCACCAAAAGCCCCATGAGGAAAGAGGAGATTAAGCATAATACATAAATGAAACAAATAGTCCAAAAAGGTGCAAGCTGTGCATATGAACTCATTTCATTCCTGTTCAGTTTGGAACCAAAAATATTGCTTATATAATCTAGAATCCTATTATTTCGTTCCTTAACTCTTACTTCTTATGAATTCTAACTCATCACAATAAATTTTGTAGACCTAATACATGTATTTTTACATGTTAGTAGAACTAGATGAAGTGGTTCATAAGCAAGCCATTGACTTTCTAGAGTTGCCAACAAAACAGTATGCCAACCTTTTGTGAACACACAGACAGGGTGTGCATTAACCAATATAGAATATGACTTCTTTTTGAAGAAATAGCAAAATAAAACAGTAAATCGGCAGTAGACAGATGACCCAGTATCATTATAGAAATCATTAGCGCAATCCATTTATCTTTGCTTTATATTTCGACAATTGACCAATCAAGGGAGTCATTACCATCATTTATGTTAGAATATCACAGTAGAAAGAAATTGACTTGTCACCTGCGGAAATCAAGTAGGGACTTGGCGGAGGTTGGGATGCCGAGGTCGGGCCAGGTCAGGAAGTGGAACTGGGTCACGGTGCGAGTCTCGTTAGTCTGCAAGTTCTTGAGATAGAAACTCCTCACCAGGTAGTCATCGCACCAGATGTGTTCCGACACCAGGTGTACCTAAAACAAAAGAGGATGTTAGATAAGACACAGTCATAACAGAAGGTGCCATGTGTGGGGTATGTATATTTAGGAGGTGGCAATAACAATGCTTGAGAATGAATGAGTAATGGATGTTTAACACCATTTCGACAACTATGGTCATATTCATGGCGAGACAATGCATGAGATATGTGTGTACGTTCCTCTAGTTAATAAACCTATGCTCACCAGAATATCAATCCCTGATTACTTTATTTATTTATCTAAAGTAAGTCAAATGCAGTCTATGTGTGTGGTAGTTCAGGAGGGAGAGACCTGCCATGGAGAGAATTGGTAACTTAGATATCAGCATCTAGAAGTGGGAATAAAGATTGGAGAACCTGTAGCCTCCTTAAGGGGGAAACCTAGCACCGTAAGAGGTGATAGAAGCCTCCCCGTTACTTCCAGATTGCAGGGCCTGCTAGTACTCATCCTAATCCAGATTACAGGGTCCCTCTGACGTAAGACCCAGTTAATGACGTCATTAGGGGGGATTACCCCCTCAGAGAGAGCTCTCAGACGCGGTGACGCCGGCAGAGAAGACCCAGGAGTGGGGCAAAATCCTGTCTGATAGTATCCAACCCAGTGATCAGGTCTCTCCTCCACTGCCATAACCCCTCAAGGAATACAAATTGAAAAATCCTCCATCCCCTCCCTAATCAGACCTAAGGTGCTATGAATGCAATTATAAAGATAGTTGCTGTGATTCCCTAATGTCTCTAGCTGCTGTCTTCTGGGGAGTTGTGTGCAAATACTGGGAAGGTGTATGGAAATACATAGTGGCAATGGACATGGAATACATTTTCTTTTAAAATTATGCTTCCTCAATAAGTACCCATGTACAGGTATACATTTATATATGTATTATGTTGAAGTAGATGTATTTCTTCTCCTTTAACCAATTTGATTTATTTTCATTTTATGGGTAGGATGGCGATTGCCTAGAATATGATTATAGGTTATAGGTGGTTGGATTGAGGGGGGGGTGGTAGGTGAGATGTCAGTTTACTAGGACTCTGGTAGGAGGTATGCAATTATATTTGGTCTCCAACATCTGCTCCTGACATTGTCACATTCTCCCTCATTCACCTTCTAGCTCCCTCATCCACAGACGCCTCACTATCAATACCACCACCTTGGCCACTCATCCCAATCCCCTTCCAACCACCACCATGATGGTGGCGGATCCAGGATTTTGGAAAAGGGTTGGGGGGGGGGGGGGGCGTGATATAGGCAATGTACTGGGGTATTGGAAATCCGCATCTTATCCAAATCTCTGACAGTGATATTTCACACCAAACACTATTTTCAACCCACCGTCTCATATACCAGAGTATTATCTCTGGGAACAAATACGACCCGGCTACTTATATGCAAGAACTTTTTCACCGCTGCAATGTCATCATGGCAGAAACCTTTTGGATGTAGTCTGATACCGAGGACTATAGGTGAGTGGGTGAGGAAAGGTACATAATCAGGTGTCAGGGGTGGTGTGCTGTTTGAATGTGATGGTGATCACCATGTGGGATATGTCATTTTCTGCACCAACCTACAGGACACAATGGGGCCATGGACAGGTAAAAACAAGATGGCGGGCGGACAGGTGGAAAATTAACGTGTCATTTCTCTCTGTCAACCACAGCCTATGACATGTCATTCTATGAGGTGACTGTCAACCAGGGTATCAGTAACATGTTTCTTATTTTTTTTAGGAAATTGATATGGTATATAATGTACACCTAGTGAGACAGCACTGTATGCAAAAACATCCCTCCAGTCCCAACACATTTCCTTTATGAGAACTAAAGACACTGTTTTTCTCTTTCTTTTCCTTTCCTCTACGTACAGGTCTTTATAATTAGTAAAGGGTGGAAGGTGAGCCTATATCTTTACCACATAGCATTGGCAAAATATCCTACTAGAATCCTTACATGAAGGCAACTATCCCTTCTCCATCTCAGCCTCCCCACAGGGAAGACCCACCTTTGCCCTTTGATCCATGACCTTTAACCCCTTATGACCTTTGCCCTTGAAGCAGGATAAGAGTAGAGCCGGTCATCATAGATGGCGGGAATGTGGTTGCTATGGCAACTGGCCTGTCATAGAGGAGACCTTACAAGCCTCTGGATCCCACCCCCACCCCCATCCCCAAACCCTCCATCCGCCGTTGCCATAGAGACAGGGCACTTCTAGGAGCTCTCCACAGTTGCGGTTAATGGAGGAGAGAATGACTCCTGACGCCAGGTGCTGCTGCGACTCGGCAGGTGGTTGGAGGCATTGGTGCCTTCCTGGTGCCTTGGGTATAGACTTTCCAGCAGTATAGAGTTCAGGGTAGCAGGATCTTTTTAATAAAGGTTGTTGAGTCACACGTTCTGAAACATCCCCCGACAAGCCGTTATAGCTCAATGAACTCTCTACGAAGCCATGTGGGTAGGCCTGACATATTAAAGTGGCATAATCACCGAGCATATCCCACTTACAAATCTAGTACTGTTCTAATCTACTATGTGGTTAAGTGCGAGTGGGGAGAATGCCTCTTTAAGGAAATGGAGATGAAGCACAGGGAAATGGAAAAAGAGAGACAGAGTAAAACCATAATGGAGCATTTATTAGTTGAGATAGTAGGGAGGTAGACATGAACCAGACAGCAAAATGGAAGGATGTCATTCCCCCTTCCATACATCTGCTTTTTACCAGGAAGGGAAGGCATTGGTGGAAGGGCATTTTTCAGGGAAGGATCCAGACAGTAAAATACACGCATGAAATAAATACATTACCTTTCCTGAAACACCAATGGTCCCAATGACTGCTGCATAGTGCCAATGTCAGTGTGTGTCTTAGAAGTGGGGTCGGTTTAAGGGGTGGATGGTTGGGGGCATTCTACAGCAAAGGAGTGATCAAAAGGTCTCTCTGCGGGGTTCAAATCTCCAGCAGAGGCTTCGTTCTTGGTCCAGACTCAACTCAGGAGTTCTGCATAAATTAACATTGACGGTGTATAAAGATGGCCGTATGAGGAGAGAAGTAACTGGCCTGGACGGTGGCGCCCCCTGTTCCCTGGTGGCCGGGTGGTGAGGCGGAGGAGCAGGGGAAGGTGCCGAGTGTGTCGGAGAGGGGGCGGGTGGGGTATGAGGCATCCTCCTGTTTGTCCGGGTATATGACACGCCGACAGCTACCGTAGGTCACCCTGGCATCTGCTAATGACTTTGTAGGTTTCAGTAATATGTAGAACCCAGAGACCTGCTGGCACCACGAGTCACAGAGAGCAGCAAGCTGACATGTTATCGGAGAGGCAGACCTCCATACGAATGCTAATTTCCTGCTGATTTTGCTACGCAGAATGGTACAGAATGGGTTATCTATTCTGTTGGGGTTGCTCACAGTGGATACAAGGGGAACCATGGGGGGATGTTATGAGTAGCCAAGCAGGAAGGATGGTTCACGCTTCTGTATTTGGCAACGTTTCCGTATGAATACCCACATATGGTATATAGTTGCTACTGTTGTTAAAATAAACTCCATTTCGGACATAGCCGATCCCAAATGTCCTCAAACACTAAACCAGGACATTGAATAAGCGCCTATCTTGGATATCAGTGGCCGATTTTTCCAAATCCTGCATCCGCCACTATATATAATATATATATATATATATATATATATATATATATATATATATATATATATATATATGGGCTCTTAACCTCGGCGCATATATATATATATATATATATATATATATATATATATATATATATATATATATATATATATATATACATTGTATATATATATATATATATATATATATATATATATATATATATGCGCCGAGGGTAAGAGCCCGGCCAAGCTGAAGAGCCCCAATAGGCGCATTAAATGGCGGCGGTACAGTATGCGGCCTATAAAGGGTTAAACTAAATGCTAATACTATAGCTGCGCTTACCTCGTAGATGTGGTAGAGGTCTGAGCCCTCCTCCGGCCAGTAGCGGTGGCACATGGCCACTCCGTTCTCAGTGAGTTTACTCAGACACACGATGACCACACTGCCCTGCTCCCACACCATCTGCCAGAAGTCGGCCACCGTGTGCGGCAACGGGCCCTGGGTGGCAATGTAGGCAGGGTTCCTGGGGTCATGGTCAGTCTGAAATAAGAAAGAAAAACAGTGT
The DNA here is from genome assembly GCA_947462335.1 of Harmothoe impar. NCBI lineage: Eukaryota > Metazoa > Annelida > Polychaeta > Phyllodocida > Polynoidae > Harmothoe > Harmothoe impar. The sequence goes on along the minus strand of OX381715.1, from coordinate 50,346,682 downwards.
AGTATTAATACTATTGGTTGTTATATTGGGCATTACCGGTAAAACATCACACTTTTTTGCTCTGTTATATCATGTATAAATTATCTGTGAAGATAACACCTTTTTGGGGCACCAGCCAATGTCTCTGACAGGCTATTCTGTTGTAATGTTTGATGCGTTTATACCTTTATCATAATCCCAGTGGGCACAAGCTTCAGTGCAGCAGTGAATCAATGTTGAATCAAAATTAAATCAACATTGACAACCAGTTGTAAATGTTGACTCAATGGCGTGTGCCCACTGGGATATACCTCTTCCTTCCAAGTACGCAATGCAGGTTTCTGTGTGCAGGGAGGGCCCTTGGTGACGAGTGTGTGAAAACAGTAACGTTATTAATACGTTTCTTTGCTGCTGCTATTGATGTCATTGCTATCATTTTCATTATCATAAGTGTGCGTGTCTTACCTGCTCTGTATAATTATCAACAATTCAGCATTGGTAAATTTTAAATTTCAATATCCCGTCACACTTCAGCATGCCTGAATTACTCTTGTAAAGACGTGTTATATATATCAACAAGCCTTTGTTATATTAGAAGTTAGCTTATGTCCCTTTTCTTCTGTTCGCTGTTGGTTCTTTGGGATGTGGTGACTAATGTAGTTTATAAGTAATCTTATGGCTAGTATCAAGATGGCAGAACGCGGCCGGCGAGCAGACATGACGCCCCTGAGTGGTGTCGCCACCTGGGTGCTGCAGTAGGAACTAAACCATAGATGCCACTCAAGGCCCGGGGAGATCCTTGCCGGGGGCATTTTAGATCGGTATAATTAATTGTAGTTTCCTGACTCTACTCTTAAAATATCAACAAGTCATCAAAATATGATGAGGGCGTTGCTTTTTTAAATTTTGTACTATCTAAGTAGTTCAAGAGGGGTTTGCGGGACCAATGTATCGCGATCAAGACAAGACGTGTATGTCAAACCTCGTGAATGTATATCTTCCACATTGGTTTATTTAGATATCAAAGTAGCCCCTTGGCATACTCTCATTAGTATGCTACTTAAGTGTATTTATCAAACAGAAAGAGAAGTAAACTACACTCACGATTGTATTGGCGTTGATGTAGTCGGAGCCGGACACGTTGGGAGTGCTGCTTAGGATGACTCGGGAGTGGTCATCTGAGAAAGGGAGAAGAACAAATTATTTTAAAATAGCTATTCAATACTAACTAACCTAGATAGGTCACAAGAATACAGATATTGATGCATGTATAAGATATATCCTTACATTTGTTTGTTTTATAATTATAAAGTATCCCACATCTGAACGTGTTAACCTGATTCCCTGGCAGAACCTGGTAAAGTGTCAGTTATAAATGTATTACAAAATGTCTCCATACACCTTCACTTGACCCCCGGCCCAACCCACGCACTCCTTTCATGTTGACTTCAACTCGATGTCAAAGACTTGGTCCTATATGTGTCAAGCAGGTTAATGCCCCTGTGAATCCAGCTTAAGGCTCACGGGCGGATCTGTTCTAAACTTAAGCATTCCGCCCACTGGTTTATTCCTGGACGGTCTGGGCGAGAGGCCCTTCGTGGTAGTGGTGGTGTCGTACCAGAGTAGTAGGAGGTCTATTATTGGCATGTAGCTGTTTCGTTAACACCCCCGTGTGAGAAAAAACACTGGCAGAATACATGTTTCCCATCATTGTCCATATAATTATATAGAACTTATACGAGTATAAATCTGAGGTATTATATACATCTGCACTTTATATTAGTATCCCCAGTGCCAATTTAAGATTAATCCTCAATAATAAATTACATTTACTACATGAAATTCCATTGGGGAAGGTTCTGATGTAAAGCTTCAATTCCACCACTAACATGCTGTCCTACTTATCTAAGTACTAGACCAGTACTAGGGAAAACTTATAGTAGATGCTTTGGTTGAAATAAATCGCACTAATGACTGCTTATAAGACTGTTTTATACGGCTATCAGAGATATTGTCGATCTTAGAGACCACAGCATATAGGGTCCTGTTATGTTGGATCTGTCCCCGTACAAGTACATGTATTATGACATATGCTGTATTAAAGGCACCCTCATCGTTCATCATGTTCATGTTCATGCCCCCCTCCTTCCTCCTCACAACCCTCTGTGGCAGCTGTACCGTGTACATTGATCTCAGCTCCCACACATATACTATACACTTGCCAAGGCTGATGCTACGTTCATAATATCCTTAAGCAAGAAGTCTGTGCACCAATATGAACATGGTACCATTTGGGTAATATAAACGAGGTATGATGGCCACCGCCCACTATATATAGGGAACTTCGGTCAATTAAGCCCATACATTTCCTATATATACCTTCGGCCGATTAGAGCCTAGTGGACGGTGGCCATAAGAGAAGTATGGTCAACCATAAACTGTGATCTGCAATAGCATAGAAGGGGTAGTATCACTCATGGGCCTTGTCGGCCGAAATTCCCCAGTGGACAGTGATCATTACATGAAATTGAGATGAGTGTAGGACTTACATGGGAGGACGTCGCTGTATCTGTTCTTGCGCATGTTGGAGCTCTCAGCCCCCACTGTGGTGGTACTGGGTTCTGCTTCATAGGCACACAATGCTTCCCACTCCTCACTCAGCCGGTCCTTGTTCTTAAGGTGATCCTCCATGTAGGACTGAAGATAGAGCAATGGAACACCCCCTTATTATTACAGAAGAAATCATTTGATATCATCATATTATTTGAAATAAAACAGCAATGGAATGTCTTGTATTGGAAATATTGAAAGAGATATCGTGGAAAAGACGGTAGATGTGTGCGAATTGATTTAATTTAAGCAAGACATGTATAGCTGGAAGCATGCTTCACAAAAATTGTATCAAATTGTAATACATGTAGTACCCATAGTGGTAACATAGGATATAACGGCTGATACTACCACTGCACGAGAATGGGGGTTTAAGTGTAACTTAAAGCCCAATATATCTTATGTAAATCTCTGGTTGCAACCAATATAATGGAGTTTAATGATCCCTGTCAACCTCGGGTTGGATGGGATTTAAGGGAAATTTATTTCTCTTAAAGGTACACTTGCATGGGCTTTAAGCTACTTGATACTCCAGGACAACCTCAGTAACATTTCACTTAAATCTTAATATTTCGAAGGACAACCAGGGATATTTTTCACCTAGATCCCATTAAACCTCATGACAACTGGGGGTATTTCCACTTAAATCTCATTAAATCACATGACAACCAGGGGTATTTTCCACTTAAATTTCATTAAACCTCAGGACAACCAGGGATATTTCCACTTAAATCTTATTGAACCCCAGGACAACCAGAGGTATTTTCCACTTAAATTTCATTAAACCTCAGGTCAACCAGGGATATTTCCACTTAAATCTTATTAAACCCCAGGACAACTAGAGGTATTTTCCACTTGAATTTCATTAAACCTCATGACAACCGGGGGTATTTCCACTTAGATCTCATTAAATCACATGACAACCAGGGGTATTTTCCACTTAAACTTCACTAAACCTCAGGACAACCAGGCATATTTCCACTTAAATCTTATTAAACTCCACGACAACCCGGAGCATTTTCCACTTAGATTTCATTAAACCCCATGACAACCAGGAGTATTTTCCACTTAGATTTCATTAAACATGAGGACAACCAGGGGTTATTTCCATTTAAATCTTATTAAACCCCAGGACAACCAGGGATTTTTTTCCATTTAGATCTCATGAAACCCTAGGACAATCTGGGATGATTTGACTGCAATCTTATTTTATTCAGGGGGCTAGGATTCCATCATTTGAAGATAACTTATCAAAATTAAAGGAGTACTTCAGTAGGCAGGAGATGCAGGCAGGAGGCAGGCAGGCAGGCGGCAGGCAGTCGGTGTGTTCCCATGGTCAGACAGCAGTGGACTGAGGAGCTCACACTGCACCCCCATTATATAGGGGGTGCAGTGCTGGTCATGTGACCAAAACGAGAATTGCTTCTGATTGGCTGAGGGATCAGTATTGCATTGACCATCATGGAGTGCACATGGGGAGACAGGGATATAACATTTTTTAAACCCTATTAAACCCCATGGCAATTTGGGGTTATAGCTTACTTAAATCTATATAAATCCCATGAAAAAATTAAATTCAAATGGAATATCAATATAGCCTCTCAGTAGAGTAGGGAAAACACGGGTGGCTTGTTGTAGGCGGTCCTGGAACTGGTAGGGCCAGGCAAGAAGCACTGGGGTGACTTGTAGCCGGCCATGGGGCTGTTAAGGCCGGGCAGGATACACTGGGGTGACTTGTAGCCGACCATGGAGCTGGTAGGGCCGGGCAGGAAGCACTGGGGTGACTTGAAGCCGGCCATAAGGTTGTTAGGGCCGCTGGGGTGACTTGAAGCCGGCCATAAGGTTGTTAGGGCCGGGCAGGAAGCACTGGGGTGACTTGTAGCCGGCCATGGGGCTGGTAGGGCCGGGTAGGAAGCACTGGGCAGGGTATGAATATATTTCCCACCTACATCTCATTTTATATTTTGGAACAAAATTAACACTTTTCTGAAGAAAATTAATTTAGGTAATACAGAAGCATGGAAAAACATGGCGATCTAACAAAAGTCTACTCTTACTCTAACACTAGGTAGGTGTATCTACACTACACCCAGAAGCTCTCACAGTAAGTAGGCGTCTCTACACTACACAGGGAAGTCCTGACAGTAGGTAGGCGTCTCTACACTACACTATACCCACCTCTAGGGCCGGTATCAGCTACCCCCTAGTTATTATAAAACTCCCCCAAGTTGATTTGCAGTGGTACAGTAAAGTCTCGTTATAAGGAGCTCCTTTTGGCAAGGCAAATTTGCTCCTTGTAACCAACCTTCCTTGTAATCGATTTTTGTCATATATAGCTATCATATTACCAACAGATTGAAGGATACAGAATTAACTCATCGCTCTATTACTGACACACACACAGATAAAACAAAACTTCTTTTCTTAATAAAGAGAGTAAAAGGCCTACATCTACAGCCACCCACCACCTCCCACAGCTTTCTAGGGACGGGAGAGGCCGTCTACAGAAGCCCTACACCTCCCACAGTCATCCACCACCACCCACAGCTTTCTAGGGACGGGAGAGGCCGTCTACAGAAGCCCTACACCTCCCACAGTCACCCACCACCGCCCACAGCTTTCTAGGGGCGGGAGAGGCCGTCTACAGAAGCCCTACACCTCCCACAGTCATCCACCACCGCCCACAGCTTTCTAGGGGCGGGAGAGGCCGTCTACAGAAGCCCTACACCTCCCACAGTCATCCACCACCACCCACAGCTTTCTAGGGACGGGAGAGGCCGTCTACAGAAGCCCTACACCTCCCACAGTCACCCACCACCGCCCACAGCTTTCTAGGGACGGGAGAGGCCGTCTACAGAAGCCCTACACCTCCCACAGTCATCCACCACCACCCACAGCTTTCTAGGGGCGGGAGAGGCCGTCTACAGAAGCCCTACACCTCCCACAGTCACCCACCACCGCCCACAGCTTTCTGGGGGCGGGAGAGGCCGTCTACAGAAGCCCTACACCTCCCACAGTCACCCACCACCACCCACAGCTTTTGAGCGGTGGGAGAGGCCGTTTATAGGAGCCCTACACCTCCCACAGTCACCCACCACCGCCCACAGCTTTTGAGCGGTGGGAGAGGCAGGGTAGAGAAGTTACAGTATATTCCATGAAAACTTCCCCACCCAGGTTGCAGAAGTATAAAGATCCGGTATTTTCCATGACAACTTCCCCACCCAGGTTGCAGTGGTATAAAGTTACAGTATATTCCATGACAATTTCCCCACCCAGGTTGCAGAAGTATAAAGATCCAGTATTTTCCATGACAACTTCCCCACCCAGGTTGCAGAAGTATAAAGCTCCAGTATATTCCATGACAACTTCAAGACCTAAGTTGCCATGGGATATACTGAGGTTGGATGGGGTTGTCATGAGAAATATGTAACAAGAATATCTCGTAAACCTCCATTTTCGTGCAGTGTACGTAGATTATGGTGTTCCCAGCATAAGACCTAGGCCTGTCATAAACACTGCAGACATAGTATTAGGAGATGGGCGGCACTGACAATGATTTGAAATATTAAAACCACCACTTCCCACAGATAGCCTGCTTGTGCATTATTTAGGAGGTCCTGATGGCACACTTTCTTTTATTTACCACAGAGACGGCAGGTGTAACTAACGTACAAACTACAATTGGATGCTGACACTGTGCACCCTATGTTAGAGCATAGGCTCAGGCTGGGAGGATCTCTCTCATCTCCTCCTCTCATGGAATAGTATACCCTGTGTCCCCATCTGCAATGATGCTGCTACTCACATTAAACTGAAACTAAATTAAACCTTGTTGTATTTCCTCATTTGCAGACTGTACGATAGCCTCACATAACCATAGTCTATCTATTACATAACCTAGGGATTAAGATGTCGCAAATTCACCTCTAGTTGTTTAAAACGCCACTGATAATTCCCCATAAAAGAAACATGTTATTTTGTGGCATTTCAAAAACTGGTTGAATACTTTAAATTATTATGTCCATGCATGTGGCATATCCTATGACTCAGAAAGCACCTGCATAGAGTCGATACTCATTGTTGACGTTTGAATACAGTATATTTCAGCCCGCATATATAGCACCCGGGTCAGTCTGTGTCTCTTAGTCCTTTAAGGGCGGCAAAGTGCTTTATTTCACTATGCCCTTTTGTCATTGAGGGCGTGGCTGTTACACTCCTGTGGGGTCTGGATGATGCACCATTGCAGTTTCAGCTAGTTACTCGCCAGCCCTGTATTGGTGTATAATGACGACAGACAAACAGAATACTTTAGCCATCATGCTCTTGTCAAATGGTTACTTCTAGCAGGGCGGTGGTTATTGATTCTAGCTGTTGGCTGACCTACACAGCTGTATACATGTCGGCGTGAGGGTACATGGATATCACCAGGCAGTGTGGAGAGATATGTTTAAAAGAGGTGTCAGATGCAAGTTCACTCTGAGGAGGCAATTCTTTCTGTCTAGTTATATATGTGTTACTTTTCTTTTCATCTTGGGCCGGGGGCGGGGGGGGGGGGGCTAGGAATATTGTTTGATTTAGATGCAAAGGCGATCTTTCATCTCACAACTTGCAAAAGAAACCAGAATGGATGTTCTTCTTTTTAAATGCCGATCATACAAAATAATAAAAACGGCCATTGAATTTTCATTTTGCCATATACATAAAATCCCATGCCACATTTACATGCAGGGCACTTCTCTGACAGCTGTGTTTCAAATTAATATCTCAAAACCTGAGGCTATCCTCGCGCGGACAAATATGAGGTATGTTATACCTAATTGCCATATAGTAACCTAACAGTTTATCCAGGGTATTGCCTGTGGTATACGATACACTAAAGGAAAACGAATATATGCAATGTTATAATGAACGGTGGTATCAGTTTACTAGTCTATACTCCTATTTGAACAGGGCATGCATTATAGGTTCTTCCTCCAGGGCGGTAAGCACTTGAACACTTGTCATAGGAGCCTCAAAAGCCTGGGCTCCACTAGAGCGGCACAGGTACCTGCGAAACGAGGCGATCTATTTCTATGTTTTTATTTTCATATTTTGCTTCATTTCGCTTCATTTCGCGGCATGTGTACGATCTCTAAGATTATGCTCCTACTGATTTCTACTCTGTCTTCATTCTAAGAGACTATTCTCCAGGTATTGCTCATCAATGCTAAAACCCTAAAATGGCATCGCTTTGTAATTGTACCCGACCCACTGATTGACATGACTAACCGAGGTCTTTAAGGCACACATCAGCTTGTTCTGCTTTTAATTGACAAAGTTTCGTGCGAAAACGCCAAGCGGGATCTTGTTTGGTGCTAATTGGACAAATCCCTCCGATGGTAGAGTCGTTGGCAGATAGACGGTAGCTTCCAGAAATAACTCAGCATCTACATTCTATTACAATAATATGTACATCACAATTTAGGTTTCCTACATGTACACATTTATTATTTTCTTAGAAATACATATGTTAATACACACAGTCAATAATCTTTTTCTTTTTTTTTCTTTGAAAATATCAGAATCTGAAGGGGAGTTACAGCATTACTATGAGCATCATTATTAATGACACCATACGTTCTCTGATTGATAGCAGTGTAAAGAGGCGCTACCTGTCTGATAGAAGAGGCACCTTTATAATGTATTAAGCCACATGGAGGAATCTGTCTGCTATGATGAATAGTTAACCAAGCCGCCATTTTGACCTGATAACTTCATCTTTAGTCAGACCACCCTCCAACTGCATGGCCATGATTTCTAATACCGTGTCGTCGTCGTTTTATATCTAGGGTGCTCTCCTAGCCAATCCACTGAAATACGATCCTCACTCGGAAGAGTAGAAAAAATTAATTTGAGAACTCCATAAATAAAATTAGACATGTTGACTTTAATGACGCCACAGTTCCATAATTAGAGATAATGAAATCCCGCGTTCCTCTCAGAAATCAGGCCCTCATTTGCAGCCAGCGCCTCCGGCGGTTGCTATGGAAACGAAGTTTGCCGGGTGAAAGAATAGACCGGCTAAAAGGCTTGCTGGGTTGAAGGAAGGAGGTTTGGTGGGACATGGGAAGAGGGTTGTAACGGGTATCTAAGGCGGCATAGTTACACATATCTACACTGTAAGATATAGGGGTTCTGTCATTGAGGTGTGTTTCAGGCATAGTGAGACATTGGGTAGTGCCTCCTCACATGTTTAAGCATGGGGTACCTTTATATGGTGAGACATTGGGTAGTACCTCCTTACATGTTCAGGCATGGGGTACCTTTATATGGTGAGACATTGGGTAGTGCCTCCTTACATGTTCAGGCACGGGGTACCTTTATATGGTGAGACATTGGGTAGTGCCTCCTCACATGTTCAGGCACTGGGTACCTTTATGGTGATGCATTGGGTAGTGCCTCCTCACATGTTCAGGCACTGGGTACCTTTATATGGTGAGACATTGGGTATAGTAGTGCCTCCTCACATGTTCAGGCACTGGGTACCTTTATATGGTGAGACATTAGGTAGTGCCTCCTTACATGTTCAGGCACAGGGTACCTTTATATGGTGAGACATTAGGTAGTGCCTCCTTACATGTTCAGGCACTGGGTACCTTTATATGGTGAGACATTGGGTATAGTAGCACTTGCCTCCTCACATGTCCAGGCACTGGGTACCTTTATATGGTGAGACATTAGGTAGTGCCTCCTTACATGTTCAGGCACGGGTACCTTTATGGTAAGACATTGGGTAGTGCCTCCTTACATGTTCAGGCACGGGGTACCTTTATATGGTAAGACATTGGGTAGTGCCTCCTTACATGTTCAGTATAATTATCATAATGGAAACCCTTATTATGAGTTCCAGTTTGAGGGGATATACATGTTCCATGACGTGTTACAACATGAATAGGCCCTAACTCTTTAAACCGTCAAGACAAAGATATACTTAATTGCACAATGCAATATGCAGGGTAGGGCCCGTTCATTTGAGATGGAGATACCAGGAAAACCAATATAGGTACATTCCCTTTTGCTTCAAACTCTCTATCACTGTCTCTCTCCGTTTTTCTCTCCCCTACTCCCCCTCTCCTATTTGTCTCGGTATCTCTAATGCCATCTATTCCAATTAGACATGAGGGGGCCCTCATCCATGATATGACAGAAATAACGGGTTGTGGGGTTGGCGTTATATAGGTTAATTTTCATGTTTCCGTCTTCAGAATAGACTTAGCTACACATCACTACACTCTTTGCAGCAATAATATAACAACCACGAGCAGTATAGTTATTTTCATGCTATGTTCTATAACTGTTGTCTGTATGGTTCAGATAAGTATGCGCGCATGATGAAAAGAGAACAAAAATGACAAGTCAACTATGGTAGCAGATCCCTGGGCCTTTCCAGTTCTATAGAGTAGTATGCGCTATTTAATAAATAAGTAAGATGCTGGAACCAAGGGGTCACTGTTAGCATACAATATCCAAATTTATTTCAATTTCTAATATAATTGTGAAATATCTAATGCCTGTCGGACTACTTCAGTCTGAATTGTTCTGTCGTATTACTGGCTCCTATGAGTCCTGGACCTGTAGGTCTACTATTTAGAGCTTATTAATACTGAGGTGTGGTGCATTTGGCAGAATAGCAACGTTCACTCGGTGCTGGTCAGTGACAAACGGTATAATATGGTGTAATGGATCCTTCTATTGAGGTAAAATGCCAACGATATATCCACTGGTCAGACGGCTAGACGGTGATTGTTCCAAATCTCTCCAGCCAAATACAGTACCCTTAGTACTTGGACAGCATGAACACTGAATGCTGTAAATTATTATACACATGTCAATATGCACTCCACGCAGTACTATATGTTCGTTTCTTTTTGTTATATTTTAAGGGGCTTAAAGCTTTAAAGCTTACCCAGACCCTATGAGTATACAGCTAGGTACACATGCACTAAGGAGTGGCCGGTCATTGAGGAGATCTTTTCTAAAGGTCCATGTATTCAATTATACTGAATGATGTTTACAAGTTATTAAATGCTAACGTATTACTGACCCTCCAACAAGAGTTAGACTGGAGCGAGGACAATACTCAAGGCTTTATATAGGAGAGGTAGGGGTTTAGAAAGCCAAGAAGATTTACTCGATGTACCATATACATAAATAATGTAGTTAAAACTCCACCCATCCTATATAAATCCAAAAGTACCAGTCCTTGCTTCACTTCGACTGTTGTTAGAGAGGCAGTTAGTTGTGGGCATTTAAGCTCATTGCCTTTATCTAAGCATACATCCAGATCCCCTTTAAAGGCTATTCAATTTCACATGTCATATGGATGTAAACCCAACTTGCATTCAGATAAATGGGATTTTACATAAGTACCACCCATAAGCAGATACGTTATAATCAAAGTGTAACCTGTGCTCCTCTAGACCCACAGTCCATACTATACAACCAGGCATAGGTTACTTTATTTACATTTCCTTTTTATGATTGATTCTACACCTTCTCACATTGTCAGCTGACAGAGTTCAAACACTCTGAGTAGGCCAAGGAATATCTCCTGTAGGTCTGCTTAGTTTACATAGTATGAGCCAAACAGTATATTTACTATATTCCCCCAAACATAAATATGGGTCAACTGCAGTGCCAGTTTATAGGGACTATAATACCACCTCCAGTACTATGTATAGCCACTAATTGGTGGGGGTCTGATACTGTGTACATGACCTTAGACAAATTGCTTTAATGTATACATACATGCGTTGCTAATCGGTTATTAATCAATAGTACATTTTATATGATCAGTAAGATGGGTCGATGTTGCAAACTGATGGATATGTTTAACTATTGCTGACACATCAAACAGTTTATTTCAGTTTATAGCTCTTTGTTCTTTTATAAAAACGTGTTTAAAAGCCTGGTAATAGCAGTATATTAATTGATAGTTAAAAATAGAAGCAAATTAGATGTGTGCTATCTATAGTCTTAGGACCCATGCATATTGATATAAACTAGTCACCGAAGTACAAATATAATGATTTTATATAGACTCGCCATTGGCTACAAACACATCTACTTTTCAAAGTGTTGTCTAGAGCTATGCAGCAGTATTTATGGAGGTGGTACACAATGATTTTAAAACTGTGTATTAATGACACCCGCATGGCAATACAGTATTGGCTGTGCCCTACTGTGGCTGGCTCCAACGCATGAAGTGTACTGCTCTCCGCCAGCTGTTGTACAGATGGACCCATTACACTCAATAACCAAAAGCTCATACTCATTTTGTAACATTACCTAAATATGGTTACCTCTTTTTTGAAACGGTAATCAATTATTAATGGAATAGGGAGGATATATGTATGGGTGATAGCAATGAGTACAGTTATTCATCAAAGGTCCATTTTCTTCCTTGTCCGTGCCCTTACCTTTTTTCTATTGAAAATAGAGCAATCCAATCTACCTGGTCTTACATAGCATATACTTGCATGTAGAGTTAATAATATTACTATGAAAAAGCAGTAAAGTAATCTATAGAAATACCGAATTGGAGAACATAGGTAATTTCGAGCAGGGTGCTTTTTTTTAGAACGGCAATACACCATTCTAAGAAACAACAACAGGAGTATTATCTGGATACACTGACAATAGGCTTGTATGGTATATGTGTTTTTGAAGTTGGCTCAATCAAAAGTTGAAGGCAACATGATATCAGTTTAATACAGAGTCTGATGTCAATGTGCAAACATGTCAGATAAGAAAGGCATATCAGTTCTGATTGGATACAAGTGTATGTCTGAAGACCTATTTGTTATTGGAAATGGAATTAACCCTTTGATTAAAGGATGGCATGATACCTCAAAGATTCATGTTCATGTAAAGTATCATTCTGAATAATATATATTCCCTATAATTAGTTAGTATACTTTTCAGCTAGTTCAACATATAAATAGATAGTACTGATTTAAGGTGCAAATCCCTACACATTTCGTCCCTTCTTGTGTTCATTTCTATAAGACACAGCCGACCGTCATTGCGTTGCTGCATAATGTCAACCCTTTGGGAGTGCATCAACCCCGAAGGGGTTGCATTTATGCATCAAGATAACAGATAACGATCGTGAATTAGATCATGCTGCCCCTAAAGGTTTTCAAGGCTTCTATAGTACATTTACTGTCTTCCAAAACACGCACTATCTAGGTTGTGTATACAAATGAAATCAGTTGAGGTCGAGTGGGGCCGGCTAGAGTGGGGCAACCACCTGTTTGCATATATAGTACAACAAGTGATACTGAAACATATATACGATGTGCTATAGTTTATAATAGTACACAAACACGTATTCATACCGACGTACGTTAGGTTTATGCCATAAAATAATGGTGAATAGGTTATGTAGTAGATACCCCACAAGGACCTGAGAATATGTACAATTAACCATGACAGACTGACTGGTGCCCTCATAGGGCACCAGTCACTCTACCATTGTTAATATTACATAACTCAGGTCCGAGGGGGGTATCTGACTTAACCTTCGGTTATGTGAAAATAACCAAGGTGTGAAGTCCTTTGTCTTAGCCGTCCACCGTAGGTTAAGACACACTTAGACTCACATAACCTTCTAGCTGTGGTTTAAAATAGTTAGACAATCTAACTATTACATATTAAATATGTCGGAAACCGACATGTAACTAGTCGGTGTGTCCAAACATGCAATACCATATGCATGGACACCCAATGGAAATGCAAATAACTCCTCTACAAAAAGTACGTAATAGGCAGAACAATATTATTCTCTGCTACCATTTGACAGATTCTGCACATCCAATACATGTAATTGAGCCTATATCATCAGGTAGCTATAAACTTAAAGAAATGGTTCGATGCGTCTGTAAATCGATATCTAAATTTTCACTTGTCAAAATATGAAATACAAGTATTCTAAGGCTTAAAAGGGTATTTTCAGGTAACATGGCAAGAAAAACTTAGGGTCGGTAGGTCGGATTTTTTTTTATAATTTTTTTTCATTAAACATGAAAGTACTAGCCAGCCTCTCCGAAGGCCCTAACATTGGCCAAAAAAGGGTAAAACTACGAAAATGTTTTCAAAATTGCATAAAAAACGTAGGGTCGGCCCTGTTTTGATAAGGTCGATCGGGTGACCTGAAACAAACCTCTTTTTGGCCTAATTAGATGAACAGAAAAATTAACTTACCAGCACAATGTGTCCAGTGGAGATATCCATGTTGGAGGCCACGGGTTCCTCACTCCTGTAAGAATGCAGAAATATGGTCTCAGTCCGACTACAAGGGTTACAGCCATAATGTAAATACCACTCATTAATGTGCACAAATCTCTCCTCATCAGTTCCCGTATCCTGATACTTGAAGCCTCTGGTAAAGGTATCCCCTCCTTTGGTGGTACACTCCCTGTGGGTGAGGTACTGGAATCCTTGCCTGTAGGGGAGGTTATCGTCTGCCCCGTGCACTATTTGCGAATACTGTCTGTGGATGGAAGAAGGGCTGGTTTTCTGGACAGAATTGTCATTTTTGTCCAGCGTCATATCTGACTGGCTGCGTCTGAGGGTGTCCATCCTCATGGTTTGTTATCGGGAGACTTGCCTCCCGCCGAAATGAGACAAATCTCGTCTGCTTTCAGTGGTCAACTCTGTGACATGTCATCTGTTTTCGGTAAATATGATAAATGTCGTCTGCTACGTGCCTTTAATCCGACTGACTGGCGGAGAGGGAGAGGGTCAGCTGTACTTCCTGGAGCCAGTTGTTTGGTATATATTCATCTGGGTCAGCAGGTCATAAGGATCATTCAGCCATGCCAAATAACGTATGTTTGCTGACTTATGAAGACCCACTTTATTGGGCTAAAAATAGCCTTGGGTAAGCTATGCTCGGTTCACACGGACTGGGAGGACCCGGGAATAGAAGCACAGTTATTTATGGCAGGTGTCAGGGGGTTGGGAACAGTGGGGTGGTTTAGACTGAAAGGGCAGGTCTATTGGCCGTATACTATGAACAGCAATGGATGTTGTTATAAAGAGAGGGATCCAAGTGAGCAGCGCTCAGTGTACAGCATGGGTGAGGGGAGGGGGCGGGGCTCCTTCTCATGCTGGCCATATGTTCAGTGACCGGTTGAATAGCCCTGGGCTTATCAATAGTGTTGGTTGGCACTGAGTAGGTGTTCTGTAACTGCAGGTGTTAACATTGGCAGTAGGACAGAGCCATAGCGATACGTCCAGCAGCTGGTCGTGCCACCCACCGCCTCCAGTGTAGCAGTGGCTATACACAGACCTCACTGACCGCCTCCTCCAGACCCCATGTACTACTACCCTTAATGCTGACAGACACGGCCGGGGACACCCTCCTGCTGTCCGACACACCCCTCAGCCGACACAACAACAATGGGGATCCTCCTCCCCCAGGGTCCTCTGTATCACTCCACGACCTATGTCACATACATGTCAGGCCACTCCGAGCCTACAGGAGGAAGGTATTCCATTCTGAAACCGGCGTGAGTGGAGTTGTGCTTGAGTAACTGTGTCCATATGTTACTAACATGCCGCGCCGTGTGGCTCTGTCAATTCACAGTGAGCGGCGGCCTGGAGAGGTGGTGGTGACGGTGGTGGTGGTGGGTGGTGGGGAGGAGGGGATTCCCTCCTCCCCCACTGACGTCATCACTAATGGAGAACCCCCGCCTGCAGGAGCAAGGGGAGGGGGGAGTGTTCCCGAGACAGCCCCAATATTTACCCATTATACCCTGTCCAGTACCTACTGCCAGGCCTTACAACTTGATTGATCCCACTGAAGCATTTCCTCCGAGCCACTCAGGGGAAGGGAGGTGTTACTGTGAATATGGGAGGGGGTCTCAAAATGGTCATTAGCAATTGGATTTTATAATCAAACCCAGTATTACAACCATAGATATTTGGCTCTTATGTTATACATGTCTCGTATTCTGGTAAAAGAAAAAGATATGTCCATAAACCTCATGACACATGATTTTACCACTGACACTGCACAATTCAGAATCACCCTTGCCATTTGTGAACGTATGCAGTGTCATCAAATGGGGCCCTCACGTATTGGTGGATACGTAATAGATAAGCCAGATAAGAGCTGCTCTCCATATGGGGCACCGTCGGCAGACTGGTGCGAAACATGACATACAATACAGGAGCAGCTCACATAGCAGGAAACATCTACTCATGCCAATGATAACAGCCAGTATGAGTAAACAATGTCATATAGACACACTAGTATGATATCTCTACATACTTTCAGTGTGGGCTTCTGCTATTACTAAGGAATATGTATATTCGGAAATCGTTATGAGTCCATACAACTGGCAGTGTGCTAACAATGATTACTTGTATCATGATGTCATCTGATATGCTGTAGGTATGAGCATAATTTATTAAGTGCACTTGTTGTCTGATTACCCTCTCTAATCCGTCTAAAGATAGAGAATACATACGAGCACTACCACCCTATACTTTGTCGGCTGTTTGTGTACCATAACAATCAGTCATTGAGGGCCTCCATGCCTGGCAGATGGCCAGATCTCGAGAGTATTATACGAGATTGGTATACCAGAGTATGGTGATGGCCACCCTCCAGTGGGCTCTAATCGGCCGGAGCTATATGGGGAATGTATGGGCTTACATTCTCCTTTGCAGCGGGTAATTACAACAAACACTCCAAGATGATTACTCTCTGCCGCAGGCACCAGATTACGACCAAATTTATCCATATTCATACTCATGCTTGCCTTTATTTATGTTTCATGATGATAGTTCTTTCCACCCTTAGTCCATGTATTTGGATGTCCGATTTTCAGGGTTAATCTCAGAGGCATGTATAATTACCATACACAGATTATTACAGGGAAAATAGTCCTGAGGCATTATACAGGCCTATGCCATCAGGCTTGACCCTCTACTTGACCCTTACCCTTTCTGAGTCTTGTCTATGTGGTGTTATTGAGTGTGATTTGCGGACTACACTATGACGTAAGTGGTCTGTGCCAGAGGTATTACATTTGATTGTATTGTTGTGATTACCTCTGCACTGGAGATTGATGGGCTTAGTCGGCCGAAGTTTCCCCAGTGAACGGTGGCCATAAACATGACAGAAGCAGCAACAGGAGAGTGCCTTCCAATGCATATCCAAAGCAAGTGTATCATTGATCCCAATATTATACATGATGATAGCAATTAAGAAGTATCAGCGCCTACCATAAAACCTCGCGTATAAGCCTAACTCGCGTATAAGCCGCACCCCGAGTTTGTGCCGATGCTATAAGCCGCACCAAAGATCTGAGTATGGTGACATCTAGTACTGTACCATAATAACAAAAACTCGCGTATAAGCCGCACCCTGACCCGGGGCCGATGCTATAAGCCGCACCGCCGATCTGACTCGCGTACTAGCTGCGGCTTATACGCGAGGTTCTACGGTATATATCTTTTGGGCAGCTTATATGAGAATTATCAGTAATATGGGAATTTGAGACTATGATACCTGGCCATGTTTAATTAACACTGCATGAGAATTGGCATTTAAGCAAACCTTTTATTGCTTTAAGCCACTATTTCAACAGCTTTAAGTTCAGTAAACTCCATGTAAATATCCTGGAAAGGTCATAATGACATTGAAGTGGCTTTAAGTGGTATTTACTGGAATTGAAGATGCGTGTGACTTTAAGAAGTCCAATTTTCACTTAAATGCTAACATTCATGCAGTGTAAAGGTAACTGATTGGTTGATTGATTGATTGATTGGTTGATTAATATCTTATTTCTGATTATAAAGCCTGAGGAGATACATATCTGCTATGGAATGTGTTATAGTATATTCCCCAGCTAAATGTTGTAAATGAGATGCAATGCAGCAACACAAAATCTCATGGCTTTGCTTTACTCATTTTTGAAGGAGTGGTCGATATTATATAGAATATAGAGAGATGTCGCATCACCTGGTCATGGTTCCGTTACCCTACATGTAGTACCACATTGGTATCACATGGCATGCTAGTATTGACGTAGCTAGAACATATCCAGGTTCGATAATGTCCACAGAGTGTTACATTATGGTGGGTGCGTTTCTCTCTGATTGTGGTGTTACGTGTGGACCAGCCCAGGGGCGTGGCAAGCACTTTCAAAGTAGGGGGGACTGAGGGGTATTTTGACCCTTTTCGACCCCTTTTATTTGACCTTTTTGGTTTGACCTTTTTTGCTGTTGGTCAAGAGTGGGGGGGGGGGGGGACATGTCCCCCCGTCCCCCCCCCGGTTGCCACGCCCCTGCAGCCTGTAGACTACTCATTACCCTATACAGTCAACGTACCCCAGGCAGTGAATACTAATAGTATGAGGTCAGGGAAAATCTACAAATTTCAGTTTGATTCACATCTTGATATGTGATTTGTTCAATACAGTGCCATTTCTCAATGAACTACAATACCCCAATTAAATCAACGTTGACAATTGTAATGATATCATAATGTTTTCTTTCTGCTAGTCATATCACCTTTTTATGACAGAGTATAAATTTGTCTTCGGCTGATTTTTTGTATCCATGCGTTTACCATTAATTGTGGCACCGTCTTTCCTTTCCGGCCACAAAATAGCACATACTTCACCCAGAAAAATATGAGGGTCAGCTGGACGCCGGGCCAGGCACTTTAGTGAGGTACAGGCATTGCTGGACCCACCCACATGAGGGCCGGGCATTGCTGGACTCCGGGGAGAGTCTCTTTCAGCCTCCAAAAGTCTAGCATTGTCAGACTCTGCAGGTATGAGCTATAGGTGCAGCAAGTTCGCCATAGTACAACCTGTTATAGAAGGTACAGCATAGTCTGACCCTCATTAAAATGGCCTTTGACCCATCTATTATAGTCAACCTGACCCTTTGTATGAGAATGCTTTTAGCGACATGGGCTGATGCTCATGTTAGCCTCAGTGTTGTTTGGGATCAGCGACCCATGAATACAGCCTTTTCAGCACTTTCTGTGCCAACGTCTAGCATCTACTTACAGACAGAACTATGAGAAGGAACAGCACGAATAGGAATACGGTACACGTATATCAATAGCTAGCCTGTGACATCGTCATGTCTCACAGTAAAGTGTAGGGACGATAGTTCTGGTATTTCTGTTTTTGGTGTGAGGGATGCATGTGTAATGGTGGATGGATATTAGAAATAATGTGCCTGCCTTATTAAATAATTATCTGGCAATAGGCCTGTGTCTACTAAAATATATAACACTGTCTTGTCGCCGTAAAACACGTTAACACGACAAAACAGTGTTATATAATATTATCCTAGTGGACATGCACGGGCCTTATATCTCTCTCTCAATCTCTCTCACACTCACACTCACTCTCTCCTATGTCGTGCTCTGTGATTCACTTCTGCAAAAGAAATATAATGGGATTGGACTGAAAGGTGAATCTTGATTTACGATTCTCATAATTCATCTCATTCTTGACTCCGCTTTCACTGTCCATGATGTGCTACGTTCACCGGGGAATTTCGGGCGATTAAGCCCATACATTTGCTATATATGACTTCTGCCGATTAGAGCCCAGTGGGCGGTGGCCATAACCAGGCAATACCTACACTGATAATAAAACCTATAGTCAGTACTGACTATACCACCATATTTTGACCCCCGTAGTCAGATGATTATACATGTTAGTCACATATTAGTCATAAAGATAGTCAGTAGTGACTATATGTGGATCACACAAATTGATGATGTCATAGGAATGTGTGCACAGGAAACAGTTAGGATTCAAAATTGAATGCTCAACTGACTTCAGGTAGGCACATCTTATTCTATCTAAACCACTCCTTTACACATTTCCCTGTGCGTTAGCTCTTGTGTTAGTGTTGAGTATGTTTAGTTAAGGCATCATAGAACACATGCTTTCTCAATTTTGATTGAAATATCATGTGGTTTTGTTCAAATTCTGATCATGTAACTGTGGATCTCTAGGCTTCCAGACTAGAATATACAGAAGTTGACTGTGTGAAGGGTTATAGTGTGCCAGGAATATGGCCCATGCTCATCTACTTCATCCAATGGTGCTAGGGCAGGTACCCCGGACATCTACCCCCAGACATCTACCCCTGGACATCTACCACCTGAGAATCTACCCCCTAGGACAGGGGATGGGGATGGATGTCCTGGGGGTAGAAGTCATAAGGGGGTAAAAATCCAGGGGATGGATGTCCAAGGGGTAGATGTCCTAAGCATGGTAAACATTACCACAACATTAACACCCGGACTTCTACCCCTGGAAATCTACCCCCTAGGACTTCTCCCCCCTAGGACTTTAATCCCCTTGGACATTTACCCCCTTTACCCTCTAGGATTTCTACCCCTGGGGACATCAACCCCCTCCAAATGTCCATAAAAAGTCATATCATGTGGAGGAGGTAGATTTCTCCAGGGACATCCGACATCTATCCCTGGACATCTACCCCTGGGAATATCTACCACCTAGGGCATCTACCCCCAGGACCCCCCTTTGGCACCTATTCGGCACCTATCCCCTTAAAACTTCTACCCCCTAGGATATCCATCCCCTTGGACATCTACCCCCTTTACCCCCTAGGAGTTCTACCCCTGAGGACATCAACCCCATTCACATGCCCATATGGTTGAGCCATATGATGTGGAGGGAGAAGATTTCTCAAGTGACATTGGACATCTACCCCTTAACATCTACCCCCTAAAAATCTACCCCCTAGGACTTTTACCCCCTTAGGACTCTACCCCTAGGACTTCCACCCCCTTGGACACCTACCCCAGGACATCTACGCCATGGACATTTAGCCCCTATGACATCTACCCCTAGGACATCTACCCCCCCAGACTTGTACCCCTGGAGAAATCTACCCCTTCCACATAATTTATGATGGGTCATAAGGGGGTTAAACTCCAGGGGGTACATGTCCAGGGGGTACATGTCCTGGGGGTACATGTCCTGGGGTAGGTGTCCAAGGGGTGGATGTCCTACAGGGTAGAGTCTTAAGGGGCCAAAGTCCAGGAAAAAAAGGGGTAGATGTCCAGGGGTAGATGTCTGATGTCCCTGGAAAAATCTACCCCATCCACATGATATGACTAAGAGAGTAAAGGGGTAGATGTCTGATATCCCTGGAGAAATCTACCCCCTCCACATTATATGACTAAGAGAGTAAAGGGGTAGATGTCCCAGGGGTAGATGTCCCAGGGGGTAGATGTCCAGGGGGTAGATGTCTGGGGGTAGATCTCGAGGCAGGGGATATCCAAAGAGGGTAGAAGTCCTAGGGGTAAAATTCCAAGGGGTAGATGCCCATAGGGGTAAAAGTCCTAGGGGGTAGATGTCCTAGGTAGGGGTAGTTGGCCTGGGGTAGATGTCCTAGGGGGTATATAGTAGGCCCTAGGGTAGATGTCTTGGGGGTAGATGCCAGTGGGGTACTTCTCCTGACTTATTGTCCTGATGTCTCATGATGGACTATGTCTATTAGTCAGAGTGACTACTTTAGAGCATGAAAGCATTAAATTCATAGTCACTTGACTATATATCCCAAACCAGCTCTTTTAATGCATGACTATAGGTTGACTATATGACTAACTTACTATAGACATAGGTGACTAACTTGGTATAGTCGTTTTTGCTACATTCACATGACTATAGAAATGTAGTCAGTAGTGACTAACATTTCCAGGGCCATTATTATCAGTGTAGACTCACATTGTAGGTCAATCTGTTAGAACGATACAAACTGTTGCGTTTCTAAAATAGCTGAAGAAGAGGAAGTTCTATGTAGATTACACACACAAAAGCACCATCCATATTGAGGCAAATCGCATCTGTTCGACAAGGCAGAATACACCATTGGACGTGTGTTATTCTCTCCTAATTGGTCCTTGTAACATTTGCATGTATTACCATGAACACTGAATTTCCTGGGACCTCCCCTGGGACAGAGCCATTCCCGTGGGTGTATTCCAATAGTCTGTATGCTTTATCAATGATGTTGTTGAGAATGCGTCCAAGGTAAATCCAATTTACATAATTTGATGACCCAGTGTTTCTTGAGGTGTTGGGTCATTAAAATTCCTGAATATTTCTTTTTTTAAATTTTAAAACAAGATCCAATCTTCCCTTGTCCCCGCGTATATCCATTACCCTCTCTCTCTGCTGTCGTCCCCTCTCACCACCTAAAATGATATATCTAGTTCCTCCACATCCGCACCATAACACTATGTAATGCCAGGAATAAGTTACGTTCTGAGAGCAGAACCAACACCTCACGAGAACTGTCTGGTGGTCTCGGGAATATGTTCCTTTCTCTTGTATTGGATGCCCCATGCACCCAACCTTCCCACTCTTGTGTCCCCTCTTCCCCGGCCCCTCACTTCAACCGCCCTTCCCTGTCTCCCTTTTACTCATACCCCCTCCTATCCCCTACCTTGTTATGCCCCCTCCCGCCTTTCCTCTAGACGTTCTGGAGGAGCACCAATCACATCCAGCTGACTGGATTACTCTTTTTGTCTCTGTGTCTATCGCTCTTGAAATGAGATGTTTTAATCCACAGTGCCAGCATTCCATTTCCAACTATGTCTAATGATTGCATGGAATACAACCCGCACTATTTGCCTATAAAATCCCTGTGCTCCGACCAATAAATTTAATATCAAATTATTTATTTGGAATATCTTCTTTCATTGTAAAAGGATTAATATGAAACTGTCCAGATTAATTACATTACAATTTAGCGGTATTAATATAACACAAACCTTTGTTGTTAGTTCAATCAAAATAATAACATTTATAATAAGGAACATTACACATTTGGTACGCCACATCGTATTAACAGTTGTAAATATAATTATGTATATAACTCGCAGAGTTATATGCCATGCATATCAAACATTAATTTCTGCTATAGGCGATGCACAAGATGGGTTTTTTTTCAAGTTTTATTTTTATGGCGTCTGGATAAAGTTCTGCACACCTGCATATGGGCTGCTTCATTTAATGTGACATGGCGGTGGCGGTGCTATCTTCACGCCTCCATTACTGTGGGGATGGCGGATGTGGGGGGGGGGGGGTGCTGGGGTGTCTTGGGTATCTTGTCCTAGTGTTAATTAGTAGATGGAGGTAACTGGGGACAGGGCCAGGTAATATCTGAAATGGCGTGGAGGAGCTGATGGTAATAGGTGTGGGAGGGGGAGAGGGATTTCCTACAGCCCCATCTCCCGGATTGTTACTCCAGCCTACTGTGCGCAGGCGCCCGCACAGGCTCCGCGGCCGTTTCCGGCCCTTGCTCCCTGCTGCGTCTGGGCATGCGCAATGACTATTATCTTATGTAAAATGCAGTCTGATTTTTGTTATTCTGTTAGTTTTAGGCCACATACTGCTTTTCGGATATCCTCATCCCTGGCTTGGCATTATATATCATTATGTATACCTCTTTGATAATTGCATACACAGAATTTCATATGCATATATTTTAACATCTTCGTATTTCAGCAGTTCCGTCTCTGCTTCAAAAGTTTCCTTCATTTCTTATTTAATATGTATCTGTTGTCTCTTGGTTTTGTGGTTCTTAGATAGTTTTTTCCCTATTTTAAATAAATCTCGATTCTCTTTATGCATGTACCTCTCTACTCTATATATAGCCGTAGGCCTACAGCTCGTTTTTATATATATAGGTACCCTTTCTCTTGGGGAATGTTATGTATATCTTATCCTATCTTGCACTCCGACTTCCCTGTCCTTCCGTCCTTCCGTTCACTCTCATTCAATTTGCCCTTCCTCCTCCACCCTCGATAACAACTCTCCCAAGTGGGAGGCGCGAAAGAAACCCTCCCTCAAACACGCCTCCACTACTGGAGAGCTCTTACAAAAACGTACTCATAATGTCTTGGGGAAGACAGGGGCGCCGGTTCTTCTGCTCGTTGTTGGGGGGAAGGGGGTGCCAAAGGAGGTGCGCTCGGGGAGGAGGTGGGGGATGGCTGATCTGTGCAGCAATCAGGGCGGCGTTCCTCGAGCAGACGACATTTGGGTAGCAGACGATATTTAGGTGGGTAAAGGCGGGAAAAGTGGGAAAAGGCGGCACTGTAGGAGGCTGGTATAGCTGCTACTGCTGTTGCTGCTGCCGCTGCTGCAGTGGCGTCCTCTGCTGGTGGCTGATCTGGCGCACCAAACTAATTGGGGGAAACCAATTACCATTGTAATTAAGGAACTGATAAATCTGACTCCGTTTCCCTCTCTCACCCCCTTCCTCCCACCCCCTCCTACTCACCTACCCTTGTACCACCATCTCCTCAGCCCCGTCCTCTTGGATTCTGATCATTGGCACGGCTTTCCCGTCACCATGGCAACGGACTGTGCCCTGATTGGCTGGCTTCGCGGAGACTGAATGGTGCGCACGGCGGGCGGTAGGGGGAGGTATGTTGGCAGGCCTAAGGTGTGGAGCTGTTTCTCTAAAATACCCCTGCAAATACCCACCCCACCTCCAACCCCAACCTTCCACAGCCCCATCCCTTACCGCCTCCCTCCCAACCGCCACTACTGGCTACAATATTCTGTCACTGACGAAATGGAATACTAAATATGATATGTGAGTCACACGGGGATCATCTTATATATATATATGAGCAACTCGTATTTGTTTCCATGATACATGTTCTATGAGCCACTCACTCTAATCAACGAGGCCCATGGCCTAGCCAAAAGCCTATTAATCTGTGTAGTAGCAGAATCAGAACCTTCATTTTGTAATGATAAAAAGGAAAAAATGACCCCCTTTAATAGCTAATTGGAAATGAAATGGGACGCCTTTTCATTTCGTCTCACATTCTTTTCGTCTTTTTCAGATGTCCTCTGTAAAGGGATTGTATAGACAGCAGTCTTTTTAACACCTCGTCTGCCCTGGAGATCCAAGTCGAATTCAATAAATGGCTCTTAATTAATTTACTCCAGCTGTGTGAAGACAACCCTCATCTCCCCTTTCTCGATTTCTCATCCCTCGCCATGTCATTACTTAGGCTACACTGTGAGCTATATGTGTGGATGTAAGATTGAGATCCTGTCTGCGGGACGGTGTGTGGGTGTGGGGTGCTATGGAACTGTGCTAGTACAGTCAAGCACCAATGTGACATCTAGTGTAAGGAGTCGGAACTAAAGCGCGCAGGTGGAGCAGTGGACATACTTGACACCAATATAGTAGATGTATCAATATACAGATACTATCGTTAATAGCTTACCAAAATATAGAGAGAGGACCACACAAAACTTAACCATAATATCTAAATGAACCTCGAACAAACGCCTGAATATAGATCTACTTTAATATTTAGATCTTTGGATTCTACTTACTTCGCATCTCGAGACAGAATAAGAGGTTAATGCATAATTTAACACCGATCTATTTAGTACGGATATGATTATATCAATTGCATGTAGGCCTATACATGTCAAATTCAAGACTGAAAATAATTTAACGAATGCATTTCTATCGGTGCAGGATTTCAACTTCTCCTCGACCTCTCTACTCAAAGGTGTTGATGAATCTGGGTAGCAGAATGGCTGCCAGCTGTGCTGGGTGCCCGGATGTCACATTTAGCGTCCCTCATTAGGGACAGGAGAATGTCCCTGTGTCCCTGTGTACGGCGGCCATAACAACAGCCAATGTCTTTGAGCTGAGACTGTGATTGTTCCCGAGACGGACCCCCTGTAGGGGAGAGAAGCAGGTCTCCCCCCTTTATACAGTTCCCCAGCACCTGTCTCTCTTACCATACGCTTCTAAAGATGTGGCTAGTATCATGAGAGAATAAAGCCTTTAACTCCCTAAAAGGCAGGGTTTCTAAAATAGCTTATACTACTGTCCATCCGTCCGTCCATAAAAAACGTCCAAAAAAGTAGGGAAATGGACGGATTTGATGGACGGATTGACAAAACCCACTTCCACCCACGACCGTCTGTCCATTCCGTCTATAAATCCGTCCAGTTTCTGGTCAAAAACTGGACGGATTGATGGACGGATTGTACGGACGGATTCCGTCCATCAATCCATCCATCAATCCGTCCATTCCTATCCATCACAGATCACGAGAAAATGGACGAATTCTGTAGAAAAATGGACGGACGGAAATATCAAAAAAGTTTGATATTTCCGTTCGTCCACATTTCCATCGGAAAACAGAATTTTCCGTCCATATGTGATGGACGGAATGGACGGATTGATGGATGGAATCCGTCCGTCCATTCCGTCCATCAATCCGTCCAGACCCCAAACTAGACGGATTAATGGACGGAATGGATGGACGGTCGTTGGTGGAAGTGGGTTTTGTCCATCAGTCCATCAAATCCGTCCAGATACCTGCTTTTTTGGACGGATTTTATGGACGGAAGGATGGACGGTCGTTGGTAGAGGCACCCCTTTACTATCACTCTAGTAATATCTAATTTCTATTAAACCCTACAGAGAATAACAAGCGCTTAAGAAGTGGTCTGTGCCCACTGGACATGGACTCTGTGGTTGCCTATGGCTATACACATTGTGAGGATTTATAATGGTGCATCTAGATACTTGGTCAGTGGTACCCAGTTTTGTTTTTTTTAAACGTAGAACAGTTAAAGTCTATTAAAGATTATGTTGTTCTTATGGTAAGAACACAGTTCATACTTTTACTTATAACCGCCTCTATCCTAATACCACTACTATATCAATCATTTTTTATATTAAAAATCAGATAATATCCAATAACAGATATACATCATTGCAATGTTCCGAGCCATTCATCATTCAGAACAGCTTTGGGGAACTCTGGTGTATTCTGCAACAGTGTTAAGCAGCTCGGAGCGACTCTAAATAGCCTCCGAGAGGAGCAAGATCTAGAGCAGCTCAACCATACTGGTCGGCATGGAAGGGAGGGGGCAGTGCAACTCGGGAGCAGCTCGGGGGCGGCTCAGATTATTAGGATTATTATTATTATTCCTGCCACAAAAATTATTGAATTTTTGTCTGATCAAATGACACATCGGGTGACCGAAATTGAAGCGAATGCGGGCTTGCGGCGACTCAAAACAACTGTTGGGAAGTCATTAATACAGGTAATGAGTCGCTCTCCACTGACCCCGAAATGATTTCCATAAATCGCCTGGCTGCGTTAACACCCGGCAGTGACTGCTAATAGGACTCGGGGGATATAGTATGGACTGAAGGAGTGGGTGAGTGGGTGGGGTGTGGATTGGAGAAGGAGGGGGTGGGGAGTTAAGGGGGTGCAAATAGGAATGTGGAAAAGATGGCGTAAAAGGTACATCATCTATATGTACATGCAAGCACAGGCGTAGACAGGAGAGACTGCAAAAAACTCGTGGATGACAATTATTCTCTACATTTACTACAAGGCCTGGTGACGGAATGCATGGAAGCACACACGGCTACATGGAAGCACCAAACTAAAAGACGAAGTATGGGAATAACCAACGGCAATCAGTTCATCCGATTTGTTAAAACCTTATCTGCAGACATGAAGCCCTATCCATGTACACGATACGAGAACCACCATGTAGTGGGGTGATTGCCCGAACAGAGATATGCAGAGGCCGAAGGAAACATCCTCAGAGAGGGAGATTTTAGTTCTCCCTACGGCCGCTTGGCGTTGCGTGATACCTCCCACTCTCCACGCGCAGACTCAGTCGCGCCACCTCTCGGGTCGACCGGTAATTAGAGCGAGAATCTCGCAGCGGTCTGTCACGTGACTGGGGCGCCGATCGCTGATTGGTCGGGAGGATCCACCAATCAGCATCGAGAAGACCATTAACTGCTGGACCCGCCGGGGTGCACAGATTAAAAGTCCATCTGCTGCCCCCCCCCACTCATTCGTCTCTCTACACCCCCTTTCCCATCCTCTCCATACTACCTCTCTCCCATATTCTAACCTATTTTCTGTTGCTTCTGGTGGTGGTGGAGGAGGGAGGATGGAGGAGGGAGGGGGGTGGTGGTTGGCGGGGAGGGGGGGTGCAGCCCCCGTCACCCAGCTCCTATTGTAGGCCGTGACTGCAGCAGCTGACGGGAGGACATGGATGCAGCCATATTGAATTGCAGATAAAGTCCATCAGAACCTGGAGCAGGTAGACACACGTGAGGGGAGACGGCCTGGACGCTCATTGGGAGGGGGGTTGTTGATGGGGTGGGGGTGAGGGAGGTTTATCAAGGAAAATAAATATACCAAGGAGGCTCCATAGATGTAAGTCACTGTATAAACAAATAGTATATGTGTGGAGTCAGAGCCTTGCGCACGGGGGGAGGGGCTCACAGGTAGTAGAAGGTCAGCCTGAACAATGTTTATGTTTATGTTTTTTTAAATAAATGGAACTGCTTGAAATAAATACCTGATATGGAAAGATTAATGAGCCCATAGAAATTGCCTATGCTACATGGCCTAGGTCCGATGAGCCCGAGCTAACCTGACACCCAAAACCCGCCATAAGGTAATAGAATGGGGGTGGATGGCTAAATTCGACACGGCGACATGGCCATTTCTTAAAATCGACATGCGACATTGGGTTTGGTGACATGAGGGGAAAAAAGTGACATGACATGGGGTGTTTCTTAAAATCAAAATCGACATGGGACATAAGAGGTTTAACATGCGACATCAGATTTTAAGGGACAGGCGACATGACCATTTCTTTAAATCGACATGCGACATGGGGATCCCCCCATCTAGACCGCCAATAAAGCCAGGTCTCCTTACACTGTAGACCCCTTCTCAGACAAAGCAGGTACCTGGTGATGCCCAATCCACCCCATGAGCTGCTCAAAATCTGGATTTGCTCACAGCAGGGACAAGCAAGGTCTGTTCCAGGCAGACAGGACCAGCATCTGAAGGCAACCGGAAATACGGGCTCTGCCCCCGCACGTATGAGGCTTTTAGCAGGACGGACGCTGGGGACGTCGGGAAGCACTTAGGGCTGATGACGTCACTTGACTTGACAGGGTCACGTTCCCTGGTCCGCGCAGGGGACTGGACAGTCCTTCCAACTACCTCCACTAGCCCAACCCCTCCAGCCCCCCTCCCCTCCTTCGACCTATCGCCTTCCCCGTTGACCTCTTTCTCCCAGGCAAACTAAAGCTTTGTTTCCTGTGTCATGGACATCTCTGTGCCTATCATTACTCACCACTTCTTTCCATTCCGTGCAGAAAAAGGCAGAATAACTTGTTTGTCCAGAATAATTCATTTTCCCTCCTTCTTTCTGACCTATATCATCATCATCCTAATCACAATACGCATTAAACTTACCATCTAGATCACCCACATTCTCACAAGATTGACAAAAGCTCTCCAACTTCCCCTCCTTCCATGTACATGTATTAGTTGAATCTCCATCACATCCCACCTCCTCATAATATGTCTTCCAGCTACACCTATATGACATTGTGTACCGGTACATGTATCAGACCAGTGGGGCTACATAGTACAATCCACTGATCAGCTGATCAGACCTACTTGAACCCATCATAGTCCAGACCCAGACCCGGAACAAAGCACATTGCACGAGGCATGGGACACAAGACACGAGGCACGAGATGCGAGGCATGAGGCATGAGCCAGGGCATGAGGTATGAGGCACGAGGCATGAGACGCAAGGCACGAGGCATGAGCCGGGGCATGAGGCATGAGGCACGAGACACGAGGCACGAGGCACAAGGTTACAGTTAGGTTTGGTTCTCTGCCATCTTGTTTAGGTTATATAGGGGACAAGGCAGCTAAAGACTGTACAGGCACGGCCTAGCCTCAGATGGCGGCATCAGGAAAGCCACACATGTATGACTGGTTTCTAGACTAGTTCCTGCCCCTGCCGCTATCAGCGCCACTCACCCCGAGGTCAGCCTGGCACCACGTGACACCTGCCTCACACCCGGGGGACACTACGGTGTCTCCCCCTGGTGTGGACTAGACGCAGCTTCCCCCTGACATCGTCATCGCTGCTCACTGTTGGTGAGTTCGGTATGCGCCAAATGTCTCGGTTTAGTCGAACACTGAACCAGCGTGACTGTAGCTTCCAGTAGGGGCTAGCAGGTATCCAGCTGCATAAACCTCGGTTTGATGAAGCTGGTTCCTTGAAATACACTACCAGAAGCTACAGTCACGCTGATTCAGTGTTTGCATACCAAACTCGACATGTTCTGTCTCAGCAATAGGTCCAATAGCAGCAGGTCCTACTCGCCTGGTTTACCCTCAGATCAGAACTGCAAGAGCTCTTTATCCATATTTTGTATGCCCATGTAACTGTTTTAAATTAGTTCTTATAAGAGAGGGATTCTTTTCTGCTGTTGAATATTGCATTCAACTTCTCTGTACTTTGCATTTACTTTCCATCAAGCAATCATTGCTTTCACCTCAACAAACCAGAATCATTTACTAAAACACTTGCCATGAAGAGACATTTGTATTCAAAAAAGCAAAGTTCAATCTACTTTAACTTTATTCGATTTTCCCCGAAAGCTATTACTTTTAAGAAGTGAAATACGATGTGTAAAATCGTGTAGTCTGACACGTTACAGAGGAGAAAAGGGATGAAGCATTGGCCATGCAGCGTCTTGCCTGTTAACACCTGGGAGGTGTCATATACAGACATCCCGCTGTCAGTAAAACAAGACGGGGTGTGTGGTTATTGTCAGGGCTGCTCAGGTTAAAGTCTATGTTTTCGGAGACAGTGTCCCATTGCCTTCCACCCCACCCCCAATCGTTAAAGCAGCAGCTTCAACTTAAGGTATGATAAAATGATAAAATACGTTCCTATCACTTCATCAGCTGGTCATGTGTATTCCACAAGGATCACCATGTGGACGTTTTTGTACAGTGCATAAGGGACAATATGATATCAAAGGAAGCTGAGTCAAGGACTCTATGAGAGTTATCTCGGCGATGATGCTTTGATTTATTTCAAGGTAAGCTTCATGTAACTGATGGTGTCAAGGTGGGGGGGGGGGGGGGGGGTGGGAGGGCAGTGGGAGTAAAAGTATGCATGCATTATGGAAGGGATGGATGGTGGGAGGGGATGGGGTATAGGACCAGGAAGGGGTGATCGGTGGCAGTGCGGAGGTGGATGGTGGTAGGGAATGAGTTAGTTTAATACAGAATAAGTCGACTGCAATAATAGGAGAAGGCAATATAAGATGGAGGCTGGGCACTAGATATAACTGAGGCAAGTGGGCAGGTGGTGGGAAGGTATACAGTGAGGGGGCACAGGAGGGGGGCATTATCAATAGTTGTGTAGGGAAGGAGATACGACATGGGTAGGGAAGCCGGGTATGCACAATTATGAAAATAGTCGTGCCAGCGCCAATTCACTAAATGGCGGGTGGATCCAGATTGGCTGGGTAATATGGACTAGGCTTCTGAACTCAGCCCCTCTCTCCTCCCCCAACTCGCCACACAGGGGCCTAATTTCCCAGCATCCTGAGACGGAACCGGAAATGGAATGTCTGTGAATGAGATGTGCTTATCGAACTAACTTTCGGCATGAGCAGCTGTGGTCAACCCCCTGCTTGTACCTGCAGTGTGTAGTAGGGGTCTATGCTGCCTCTATGGTAACCAGTGTCAGCCCCCCCCCCTGCTTGTACCTGTAGTGTGTAGTAGGGGTCTATGCTGCCTCTATGGTAACCAGTGTCAGCCCCCCCTGCTTGTACCTGCTGTGTGTAGTAGGGGTCTATGCTGCTTATATGGTAACCAGTGTTAGCCCCCCCCCCCCTGCTTGTACCTGCAGTGTGTAGTAGGGGTCTATGCTGCTTCTATGGTAACCAGTGTCAGCCCCCCCCCCCCCCTGCTTGTACCTGCAGTGCATAGTAGGGGTCTATGCTGCTTCGATGGTAACCAGTGTCAGCCCGCCTGCTTGTACCTGCAGTGTGTAGTAGGGGTCTATGCTGCTTCTATGGTAACCAGTGTCAGCCCCCCCCTGCTTGTATCTGCAGTGTGTAGTAGGGGTCTATGCTGCCTCTATGGTAGCCAGTGTCAGCCCCCCCCCCCTGCTTGTATCTGCAGTGTGTAGTAGGGGTCTATGCTGCTTCTATGGTAACCAGTGTCAGCCCCCCCCCCTGCTTGTACCTGCAGTGTGTAGTAGGGGTCTATGCTGCTTCTATGGTAACCGGTGTCAACCCCCCCCTGCTTGTACCTGCAGTGTGTAGTAGGGGTCTATGCTGCTTATATGGTAACCAGTGTTAGCCCCCCCCCTGCTTGTACCTGCAGTGTGTAGTAGGGGTCTATGCTGCTTCTATGGTAACCAGTATCAGCCCCCCCCCTGCTTGTACCTGCCGTGTGTAGTAGGGGTCTATGCTGCTTCTATGGTAACCAGTGTCAGCCCCCCCTGCTTGTACCTGCAGTGCATAGAAGGGGTCTATGCTGCTTCGATGGTAACCAGTGTCAGCCCCCCTGCTTGTACCTGCAGTGCATAGTAGGGGTCTATGCTGCTTTGATGGTAACCAGTGTCAGCCCCCCTGCTTGTACTTGCAGTGTGTAGTAGGGGTCTATGCTGCTTCTATGGTAACCAGTGTCAGCCCCCCTGCTTGTACCTGCAGTGTGTAGTAGGGGTCTATGCTGCTTCTATGGTAACCAGTGTCAGCCCCCCCTGCTTGTACCTGCAGTGTGTAGTAGGGGTCTATGCTGCTTTGATGGTAACCAGTGTCAGCCCCCCTGCTTGTACCTGCAGTGTGTAGTAGGGGTCTATGCTGCTTCTATGGTAACCAGTGTCAGCACCCCTGCTTGTACCTGCAGTGTGTAGTAGGGGTCTATGCTGCTTTGATGGTAACCAGTATCAGCCCCCCCCCCCCTGCTTGTATCTGCAGTGTGTAGTAGGGGTCTATGCTGCTTCTATGGTAACCAGTGTCAGCCCCCCCCCTGCTTGTACCTGCAGTGTGTAGTAGGGGTCTATGCTGCTTCTATGGTAACCGGTGTCAACCCCCCCTGCTTGTACCCGCAGTGCATAGTAGGGGTCTATGCTGCTTTGATGGTAACCAGTGTCAGCCCCCCTGCTTGTACCTGCAGTGTGTAGTAGGGGTCTATGCTGCTTCTATGGTAACCAGTGTCAGCCCCCCTGCTTGTACCTGCAGTGTGTAGTAGGGGTCTATGCTGCTTCTATGGTAACCAGTGTCAGCCCCCCCCCCCCTGCTTGTACCTTGGGTCATATGCTGAGCACTATAATTGTACGTTGGCTGCTGGGCTGATATTAGCTTGAAGTCCAATTCCATTTGCAGAGCAACAACAGCCGCCAATTTGAGTCGATCCTATATGAGATCCACCCTGCCCCCCCCCCCCCCAACACGAGCTAGTTATCACATTCGTCCATTCCACCCTTCCCTGTATTCTCATGTTTTCACTTTGTATGCCATAACAGCCATGGTCACCCAGATATGAAGATTCAGGACAAGGCCATACAACGACCTTGACCCGAATGGCCACATTCTGACCCCGCTGGAGTCTATCGACCCTAGAGTGGTGGGAGTGTGGGGTGGGTGGTGGGAGGAGGGGTCGCTAGAGGAGGGTTGGGTCGCTGATAATCTCATGTGATCTGCCTGTTACCTTGGACGGTAACCCGCAAGGGGCTGATCAAAGCCTCGGCCCATCCCACTGCCCGCATGATCACATAAACAAGATGCTACCCCGACTCACTTTGATGTGCCTAACTCTATCAGGGGGACAGTTAGGTTGGGGAAGCCACTGCCTCCACCCTCCACCCACATCCCAGCCTCAACCCTCTAGCCTCCAGGCTAAGTAGCCAAATGCCGAACTCTACCCCGCCCCGAGGCACTGACCGGATGGCGGGAACCCCCAGGGGCATGACGGGTAATTAAGCGTTCGCGAGTGAAAAATATCTGCATAGAAAGGTAGACGGGGTGGTATGGAGGGCCATGGAAGTGTCTAGCCAAGGCCCAGAGTCAAGGATGCACGCCATTAGGGCAGACCTGGAGACACGGTATACATACGGCGGGAGTGTTCCGCAGAGGTGACGGCTTAACGTTTCAACGCCAGGGTTTCAACCAGTTTCTGAGAAAACTACAAAGTGCTCAAAGTTGGCCAGAGATCAGTTAATCACTCAAAATAAGGCGCGTACAGTAAATGAAGATTCAATTAATCATTGCATGTTATCAGAAAATAAATGAGGTTTACAGAAAGTATTATATATAGCTGCATTGTTTGTAATGTACGTTGTGAAAGTACTAATTAAGGAGCAGTAGGAGGGAGGGATGTTGAAGGCGGGAGGTGGTGTAGGGGAAGGGAGGAGGGGAAGGGGAGAGAAGTGTGAAAGAGACAGGAGGAAAGTATACGCATTGGGGACAAGAGAACATTATTATAGCATGGGGAGTTATAGATCTATAGACAGGATCTGAGGCGAGGTATTGGGTGAATAAGAAGGTGGTACATCGGCGGCAGGGTCGCTTGTGGTTGGGAGGAGGAGGAAGGGGGTGGGGTTGGTGCAGGTGGGACTGGGGGGGTGCCTTTTTCCCTGCCATGATCTCTCCATTAGGACATCCCTCTGGGTCTTCATACCGGCCCCGGCCCCGTCAACACAACTTGAAATCAGCCGTAATAAGATGGGTGGCTGTTGGGTGAGGGGGTGAGGGGCAGCTGCAGCAGAGACTCCTCCTGCTCTCAGACCTCGTTTTGCACCGCCTTAAGCCCGGTGAGATGCCAAACACATTAGAATTATAATTCAAACGGAGTCAACCCCAGTTTGTGTCACACTTGGCGGCCAAGAACAACTCCCCAACCGCAGCCTCCCACGAGGCCGGAGAACACTTAGTTTGTAGTGGGTCTTATTGGTTCTGTTTCAAATGGAATTAATTCACAATATTTTGCTTGTGCCACTGCGGTTGACATATGAGAAGGATGTGTTGAGACACTGTGTAATCAAATCATTCCATGACAATCTGAATGTTAAAAGAAGGAATGGTTCAATAGGAGGTGGAAAAAACGTTGTTAGCGTTTTCCCTATCTTAAAACAAAATACCCCTAATATATGAAGCAACGATGTTCCTGATAATTGTCTGGAGTATAATTATAGTCATCAATAGGTGTATAATGACTACCAACATGATTATCATACCATCCATCTACCTACCAATCTATCCCCCAGTCACCTCCTCACCTCCTGCCTTCATACAAACAAAAATCAACCACCCTCGAAATTCTCATAATAACTCGTCCATCGTCCGTCAGACGGCAGCACTTGAGGTCATAGGTCACTTCCGCTATAGTCCCGGTCAGCAGCCATTGTGCCGGCGCCACCTGATTGGCTGGTGTCGGCGGAGGAATACCACCGTCTTCATCTCTCCATCACACCCTGCCCTGACAGATCCATGTTTTCCGGGCCACCTTCCATCAATTAGTGCTCAATGCCCTCGTCATCGGTGGAGCCGCCACCCAAAGACAAATCCACACTTTAGTGGTGGTCATCGATAACACTCTCCACATGCCACGCCCCCCTGTGTCCCTCTCGGCCCCGCCCCCCTCATTTGCATGGTGACTTACCGACAGCTGTGAGTGATGGCGTTTGCCGCGGGGATATTAGAAGTTTTGAGAAGAGAGATCCGACCTATGTATTAGGGACAATGGTAATAGGTGTCGGATGATTGGTAAGTCTGGCAGCAAAGTTATAAACGGTTATACACCATTGTTAAACTCGGTGAGCTAAAGTGAGCGAGACCAGAGTAGACCCAGTCCTGTGGGGAGGAATAAACAGCAACAGGACGAAAATGCAGAGATATTGGGGGATGGGGGGGGGGCGTCAGATCGTCCAAGGACAAAATTGGTGTCACAAGGGATCGAAATTAAGTTCGTATAGTGTGTTTATATAAATCAGACAATCTTCCATAAATCATACACATGTATAGGAGAGATGGTACAGCTAACGGTAGCTGGAGGGAGCCGCATCAAGCAGTTGTTACAGGAGACCTGGTGTACAGTGTGCTTGTACAGGTGGGATGTATGTGTACACACACCTGCACCTACATGAGCGGCAGCCCCCGGGCCGACCCTGGAGAAGTATGCTGATTATTAAGAAGTGAATGGTGGGTGGCCAAGATAGATGGGGGCGGGGTGGGGAGGGTGTTTCACTCACATGTCCGTGCTGCCCTTGGAGGTATATATCCACAGATTAATGCATGCGTGATGTCACGCCTGCATTGGGATACAGTTATTATTATTTCTAATTATCTAATTATGCTGCCCTTCTATTTAAAAATACCTATGTGCCCCCCGCGGTTCCCTGTGACATGCTTGCCTTTCTCCTTCTATATATCTCAGTAATCCCCTCCCTCCATTAGAAACTGCTGACTCAGGTCTATGTTATCGGAGACCGCTGATTGTATAACCTTCTGTGCTGAGCCCCCTCCCTTTCCCTACCCGTACATCGCCACCACCTCTCATCTGCCTCCCTCATAATAAAGGACAGCGGTGGATTAAGCCCGATCACTCGGCCGGGCCTCCGGGCTGCATGGACCCACCTGCCGGCGGCTGGGAGCTGCCTCCCTGTCCTACCTACCTACTCCACACTGGGTTCTAACAGGTAGTAGTATGGTGAGATGTGGGCTAGGTGCAGGCTGCCTCCCTGTCCTACCTACCCCACCCTACACTGGGTACTAACAGGTAGTAGTATGGTGAGATATGGGCTGGGTGCAGGCTGCCTCCCTGTCCTACCTACCCCATCCCCCACCGTGTACTAACAGGTAGTAGTATGGTGAGATGTGGGCTGGGTGCAGGCTGCCTCACTGTCCTACCTACCCCACCCCACACCGTGTACTAACAGGTAGTAGTATGGTGAGATGTGGGCTGGGTGCAGGCTGCCTCCCTGTGCTACCTACCCCACCCCACACCGTGTACTAACAGGTAGTAGTATGGTGAGATATGGGCTGGGTGCAGGCTGCCTCCCTGTGCTACCTACCCCACCCCACACCGTGTACTAACAGGTAGTAGTATGGTGAGATATGGGCTGGGTGCAGGCTGCCTCCCTGTCCTACCTACCTACTCCACACTGGGTTCTAACAGGTAGTAGTATGGTGAGATGTGGGCTAGGTGCAGGCTGCCTCCCTGTCCTACCTACCCCATCCCCCACCGTGTACTAACAGGTAGTAGTATGGTGAGATGTGGGCTGGGTGCAGGCTGCCTCCCTGTCCTACCTACCCCACCCTACACTGGGTACTAACAGGTAGTAGTATGGTGAGATGTGGGCTGGGTGCAGGCTGCCTCCATGTCCTACCTACCCCATCCCACACCGTGTACTAACAGGTAGTAGTATGGTGAGATGTGGGCTGGGTGCAGGCTGCCTCCCTGTCCTACCTACCTACTCCACACTGGATTCTAACAGGTAGTAGTATGGTGAGATGTGGGCTGGGTGCAGGCTGCCTCCCTGTCCTACCTACCTACTCCACACTGGGTTCTAACAGGTAGTAGTATGGTGAGATGTGGGCTGGGTGCAGGCTGCCTCCCTGTCCTACCTACCCCACCCCACACCGTGTACTAACAGGTAGTAGTATGGTGAGATGTGGGCTGGGTGCAGGCTGCCTCCCTGTCCTACCTACCCCACCCCACACCGTGTACTAACAGGTAGTAGTATGGTGAGATGTGGGCTGGGTGCAGGCTGCCTCCCTGTCCTACCTACCCCACCCCACACTGGGTACTAACAGGTAGTAGTATGGTGAGATATGGGCTGGGTGCAGGCTGCCTCCCTGTCCTACCTACCTACTCCACACTGGGTTCTAACAGGTAGTAGTATGGTGAGATATGGGCTGGGTGCAGGCTGCCTCCCTGTCCTACCTACCTACTCCACACTGGGTTCTAACAGGTAGTAGTATGGTGAGATATGGGCTGGGTGCAGGCTGCCTCCCTGTCCTACCTACCTACTCCACACTGGGTTCTAACAGGTAGTAGTATGGTGAGATGTGGGCTGGGTGCAGGCTGCCTCCCTGTCCTACCTACCTACTCCACACTGGGTTCTAACAGGTAGTAGTATGGTGAGATGTGGGCTAGGTGCAGGCTGCCTCCCTGTCCTACCTACCCCACCCTACACTGGGTACTAACAGGTAGTAGTATGGTGAGATGTGGGCTAGGTGCAGGCTGCCTCCCTGTCCTACCTACCCCATCCCCCACCGTGTACTAACAGGTAGTAGTATGGTGAGATGTGGGCTGGGTGCAGGCTGCCTCCCTGTCCTACCTACCCCACCCTACACTGGGTACTAACAGGTAGTAGTATGGTGAGATGTGGGCTGGGTGCAGGCTGCCTCCCTGTCCTACCTACCCCACCCTACACTGGGTACTAACAGGTAGTAGTATGGTGAGATGTGGGCTAGGTGCAGGCTGCCTCCGTGTCCGAAATATGTGTGTGAAACCTTTGGTTACTGCAAATGATGACCCTCCCAAGTATAGGACGTTGTCATTTCAAGTAATTCCCTGTTATTAAGAACATAAGATTCCTTTTTATGGACGGACTCTATCCAATCAGATTACTCTTTCCTTAACAATACATGAATTGGTCATGCAATTGAAACAATTATATTCTCTGTCTCGGCACCTCAATTTAAATCAGTCCTAGGGCATTCATCTCAAAATGAAGGAAGGAAGGTACACATGCAGGTTTTTTCGGTCCGGTGGAGTAATACAGAAGACAAATTGCCCCCAAATCACTATATCACCCCGCTAGTCCCATCGTGTGTCGGGATACAGTGCAATTTCTGTCTTTTCCCATACAAGGGGAAATATTTACAGCCGGTACAGCAACACCTACAATCACCATTCTCTCACAACGCTAATAGAACAACAAACCGCCCTTAATGCATAATACACTATTCTCCCTGCGCGAGACAAGGAAAGCCATATATTTGTAGTATAGGTTGGGATGTATACGTTGTGGTCGTGTGGAGAGGATGCCATGGATGGTTTTACTGTCATGCACTGAATAAGTAAACTTGTCTCCAGACTCGTCTAAGTGACTGTCATAAAATAAACGAGTTAAAGGTTGTCTAACCTATCAGGTCTGGAGACAAGTTTACTTTTTCAGTGTGGTTTTTGCGACAGATCCCTTTTCCGTGGGTCTAATGTGGGTAATAAATGTGTTGATACAGAATAGTGTATGCTTTCCGGGTTGGGCCCGATGTCTATGGGAACGCAGGTGGTAACAGTTTGTTATTGTATAACACAGTACTCAACGGTCGACTAGCATGTTGGGGGGTAGGGGGTGAGGAAGGAGGAAGGGATTGGAGCGAGTGAGGGCGTTATGGGTTGAGCGAGTGTTTAGCCAAGAGCCAAGAAAGGGCAGTGTGGAGAGACCTTATTCAGAAGGCAGCAGGCCTAGTCAGGTGTGTACGGCTGGCGAAGGGATCACATGCAGGGGCTGGTTGTAGTGGTGGTGGTGGGCATGGGCAGGGTAATAGGGGTGTAAAACGATGAGAAGCTCAAAAAGCGATGACATGGCTGACTGGCGCCACCTCACGGTGATCCCCCTCCCCACGTGTCAGCTCACACCTTCACCCTGACACGACCTTTACAGCAACAAGGTCACCTGAAGGTCAAACGCCAATCCAGGTGAGCTGCTCTTTCCTTCCGCCTTCCCCAACCATGAGTCGCTCCTCCAGGCATCAATTACGTCTCCATTATCACCTTTTGTTACCAACTTGACCTCAGGGATAAATGAAGTTCACACGGGGTCGCCATGACAACGGACGGAAAGTAGGTCAGCAGAGGGATGACTACTTATGAGCTGCTCAACCTCAAGGTCAAGGACGACTGGGGGGAGTTGGGGCAACTCTCCGGATATGGCTCACCAGAACTGGAGTTGCTCTCTTGTCTCCCGACTCGAATTGCGATCCCTCCTGTCCTATCAATCTAGCGGCCAATGCTCAGGCGGCTTGGGTTCTCATAATGCTTTGTTCATAGACTGGCATTCATGTACTAAAGCGACGGATATTACCATTTCATCTGCCGGTGTATCACATACTGCCCCGCTATCTATCCTCCTCATCGCCCCTTTCCTGCCACTGTTGCCTCATCCAAAACACAGCATTGTTGGCCCAGTCCCCACCTATCTCACCACTCCCCACCATCCCTCCAGCTGCCTTTATGGTTAGACATTAACGCCAACACTACCTCACCCCCTTGCATCCTTTTCTGAATGCAAAACATCAGCATTTGTATCAAATCTGCTCCGGCCGTTTGCTGCGATAGTGAACGGTGATGTAAACGCCATGGCTGTTTTGGTATGTCAATTGCTGACATTTAAGATGGCCACTACATCTTCCCATGAAAGGCAATACTATTATTAACAGTACACGGCAGTGATAATATCTCTGCTGTACTGAACGTCAGTATGTGGATGGTGCGGGATAGGGAGTACAACAGGTGGTTGTACAGGTGATAGGTGAGACAGTGGGCTGGTGTATGTGTCGGGCGGTCGGGTGGGCGGCTGGGGGTTGGGGTGGGGGTGATGGTGGTGGTGGGGGGGGGGGGGGTTACTGTACACACAGGGCTAGCATAAATAGGGAACAGGCTGCAATATCCTGCAGGACACGGACACCCACTTAATGGGAGCTTCATTACAAGGTGTAGGGAGACGGTGGAAGGAGGCTGCAGTGCGAATGCCAGGGTGTAGGGAGGCAGTGAGTAAGGTAAGGAGGCAAGGAGAAAGGGAGGCAGAGAGGCGAGGGGTACAGGAGGTAAGGAGGCAAGGGAGCAGGCAAAGCATCAGGGCGTTGGAGCAGGAGGGGACTGAATGAGAAAGGAGGCAAGGGAGAGTGACAAGGCTTGGGATTTAAAGGTAGGTTAAAGGTTTTAAAAAAAGAAACAAAAGAGCAAGACGCTGTGAAATAGGCCTACCTGGTGGCCCTTTGACGGCAGGGCTGAACTGAGTGGGTTGCTGTATACTTTGATCACGATAGCCATGGGGCGGTAGTGTGTCATTGAGATTGATAAGGCCTGCAGGGGAATGTGACAGAGATACCTGGTATGTGTGGGAAGAGCCATTTACAGGTAGTCCGCCTACACACATATGTACCCACTCCCCGTAAAAAAAAGGTGTGCCTTTGGTACATTGTATTACCTATAGTACAGGCTGTAGGTGCATATAGGTGGTATAGCCATCTCCCGCCCACACCAACTGACTTGGTTGATTCTTCGCCTTAGTGGAAACACCCCTACTGATTTCTATAGTTATTGACCTTCATATTCTGATCTTTTGGCTGAGAATGGACAATGCAGAACCTATTTAAATAATCTATTTAGGTATGATAATGATTTGTCCAGCATTCATTAGACTCCAATCCACTTTTCTTTGCTATAGTTCATCCTCTTGCATTTTTTGCAGGTCAACTGGAACTATAAACGTGACCTTACATTCTGACTTCGCTCATTCTTCCAAAATGAAAATCAGTTAGGGTTCGAAGGCAAGTCTATGCAAAGCCTTCCGGAAGTAGCTACAGGAAGTGATCTGGCCGCACTAAGGCTTCCCTCTAGATCCTGTCTCAGCCCACGAGATTACACCCCCTCCCTCCCCCCTACCCTTCCCCTATCCCTCCCTCCTACCCCCTTCATCAACATCCCCAACCAATCACCCACCTTCCTTCCTACACGTCTCCTGTATTCTCTGAGCCATTTGCTGCCCTTTGCTCTCCTTTTGTCCTGATAACATGCCTTTTGGCTCTTGCTGATACTTTCTGAACCCGGTGCTCTCTTTCTTTGTGCATTTTATTTTAGTGTACTCATATATCCCTACCCCAGGGGGTGACTGACGTATATGCATGATGAATACAACTATGGTACAAGGTAAGGGTGAAGGTTGGTATGGAGGGATGTCGAGTGGGGGAAGAGGCAAGCATATACGGTGTAAGGGACCAAGGCACATTGGAGGCAAGCAGGTGGGTATAGGGGCAGCTATGCAGCGTGATGAGGGGGGAGGGTACAGGTTAGCTGTCCAACGTTGAGTGAGGGGTAAGACAGCGGACGGATTAGGAAAGGGCACATGCAGGTTTGGGTGGGCGACAATGGAGGTCTAACCGGAAGTGAATAACAGTAGCGCTGCCTGCCTCATAGCGGCAATAGCGGCGGCGTCGGGTGGCGCTGTTTACCGGCAGGACACAAAAGGTTTAGTGCCCCCCACACTCAGTAGGGGGCGTGCCGTTCTGTCAGCCCTCCCACAATGCAGCAGTACCAACAAAAACCGGCTTTAATATGGCCTCCCTGGCCAATCCCCACCTCGCAATGCGCAACCACCCCGGCGGTCACCTTACCCCCATTCTTGTGGCCTCAAAACCTGCTCCCGTCACACGATTGGGGTGATCGCATGACTTTAGTTGACAGAGACACATGGTTTGAGAAGTTTCTCCACCGGTGGCGCCACGAGTTTGTTTTCCTTTCCACTTGGGCATTCAAATGAGGGGCAAGCTGAGGTGAGACTGTAAATTATGTATGACATTGGGCAGTGTGTGCGCACGCGCAATGTATACCGGAAGTTGTGTTGAGCTGCTCGGTGGGGAGCTCAAAGGTCACACTTTGCCGTGTTTACATTGGTTTAAACACCTTTTGCCCCTTTTATACACAAGGGAAGGTATTACTGCAGGTGCTTCCTGCAATTGAAATGTATACGCCTATGTGTACTTCAAATGTAATACAGGCCAGAAATATAAGCCAAAAGATAATTAGGAATGTCGTTTTCCTTTCAAAATTCATTTTCGATGATATCGGAAAAAAACTATTACAATTAATAAATAGTAATTAGCCATTTGATGTCCTAAATTTCTCTGTGCAGAGTGCCTAAAGGATGGGAGGGTAGGGTCTTTTTAGGCCTGATCAGTAGTCCTAGATACAGATGGGAATTTAGATGAAATTATCTTTCCTGAGACATTCCACTGGATGTTTATCGTTTGTACCAAATATCAAATGGGTAAGTCTCTGGTTCACCTTTCAATGCCTTGCTGTTCACTTTTGGTGTCTTCATTGTTCCTTAGTAATGATATTCCTCGTCCGTAATACGTGGGATGAATAATAATGATATATCCAAGCCAGATGAGGGCTGGAGGGTTCCTGCTGGTACCAGCCAGTTTTCTATAAATATTGATTCATTCTTACGGCGTAGAATTTGTTTCAGCCCTGATGTCTTGCTCTTACTTTATTGTAGGTACAGACTTCCTATTTGGTCATTGGGACACCTTCTTGAGGATTCAGGTCAGGATACTGAGAACAAATGATAACTTACCTTGTGCACAGTTTTGTCAATTACGATGCATTTCATGGCATTGACAAATATGGACGTTTAAACACATTTACGACAAATGAATAGATTGCATCGGAAATGAAAGGAACTTCTTTTCACATAATGTGACACTATACTAATTTAGACATGGTTCATAAATGCTAAAAGAAGGTTATTATAAAAGCATCCTTTACACTTAAGAACGCAAATCCTTACCAAACAATACTTTTGACACTCAATCTGATGTATGTAACTGTCGGAAATTTCACCCATTGATCTCTGTCGTATTTCACGAGTGGAGGCTGGGACAGTATACCACGAAGCCGCAGACTGACAGTGAGTGGGATGCGCCCCAGCGCCCACAAGTGAAATATGTCAGAGAGATATCAATGTAGTTGGCATTTGCATTAATTTTTTTCATTTGAAGCCATTTAATGAAGGAAAGACAAATTTTCGTAGCCCATTGAATACAAGCACAATGTATTCAATGGGGGGCATTGAATACGGCTTTCCATTGCTTAAGCATAGATCTTGTATTTCAAAAAAATATATAAAGCAATATGAGTGGCATAATAATTAGGTAGTGGTGTGTAATACTGACCAGGAGGAGGTGCTGCTCCTGGAGGAAGGAGACCTGACGGCAGACTCGGACGCCACACTGCTAACACGAGTAGGTTGGTGTACCTCGGCCTTCTCTGACGACTTACTCTGCATGCGCTGACGGCACAGGTCCTGCAGGGGGAGGAAAATACAACACAGGGATCAGTCTCAAAGGAAATGACTGAATACCGGTAGTAAGATACTGATTTTGAATGACGCTATCTTTGGGCCATATGATGATGGAAAAATCTATCCATGGGACGTAACCATGGAAACGGCCGGGGAGATAAACCCTCAGGTTATCACTCTTCTAATATAAGGCATTCAATGCAGTATATCACTATGGTGCTATAAGGTGTAATGATATATAATGATCACATCTGTATTTGCGTCTTTACATTTTCATTTTGCCAGTCGGTGGCTATCATTATACTCTACCCCACTCCTTCCATCAAGCCCCAATACATATTCATCCAACCTGAGATAGCTTCACAACCTTACCCCCACACACCCTCCATTCCCTGTCCCCATTTGCTGTTTCCATAAAAGCTAATTTCTTGTCTAAGGTTGACCTCTCGTCTGACCTTGACCCCAGTGTCAGCTGACCTTCCGGGATCACCCCATTAATCGAGCGCTCTCCCCTCCCCCACCCGCGCTCTGATAGCGGGCGCATTGGGGGCTGAGAGTGGGTGACTTTAGCTTTCACGACGACAGAAGGCCCAGAACTTGGCTCTTCTTAATGTCATACAATGTAGACCAGCGCACTCTTTTAAATATGGTCCCACAGGGGATAGGTTCAGTGGAGTTATGTAGTTGAAGCCAACGGTACATGTTACAGTACGCCCGGTGCTATCAGTTGGCCTTGATATCATATATTACATTTAAGTAATAATTAAGAAAACAAGAGTCTTCATGACATATTACGCACAACACATGTAGCCTATACTGCGCCCTGGCATCAATGTTTGCGCTTACCCAATGTTACAAAATACAGCTTTCTAGAGCAAAACAATCCAGCCTACAGTGAAAAGCAAACCCATACAATTACATGGATGTGAATACATCAAATATCAACAATACGTATTCTCATCACCAATTATCAACGCAATTTTTATAACTGAATATATATATAAAAAAATAAACGCCAGCAATCCCAGAAAGATATGGGGTCCAGAAGGATTAACATTTCGTCTCACTATTTCCCCGCTATCAAAATGAAAAGGATAATAACAACAACAACAACAACAACAACAACCAATGTCCTACCTGATAGTCCTTGGAGGCCTCATTGCCATCTCCGACCGCTGATAGAGCCTTAAGCTTCTCCTTGGACCTGGAGTGCCTCTTGACTATGTAGAGGGCGA
Source organism: Harmothoe impar (assembly GCA_947462335.1). Lineage (NCBI taxonomy): Eukaryota > Metazoa > Annelida > Polychaeta > Phyllodocida > Polynoidae > Harmothoe > Harmothoe impar. Next base: position 50,301,846 of record OX381715.1, on the reverse strand, counting down.
TCACGGCCAGTACGATACCAGCTATGGATCCACACAGCACGAAGGTAAGTACAAAGTACTTGGGACCATTACGGTCAGGGTCGGCCGACGTCACACTCAGTTTGTCCTGTGGAAGATAAGCAAGGTGAAAATCGGGTAAAATGTATGTGATGAGTGTTTTTGGATGTTTCAATCACATTTTCACCTCTAAAGATGATAATGTATGCATGTAGTCAAAGTAACATTAAAAGTTCTTCTACAAAATAGCGCCAACTGGTACAGTTTAGCTGCGCCTTCTCGAGTATCTGTTAGTTATGGGGATCCCCTCAAACCAACAGGTGTTCCAGTCAGCATGCACACAGGGACTGCATTAGATCTTAAGCATTACTTTAATGAAGCCCCCCTCACACATCACATACACCTACTCACCCCCCTCTCCTGATCCCCTCTTCTGTATTTGCTCACTCCACCCGCCTTCAACCTATGATATTCTTCCCATATGTTGCTCCTTCTAACTTGCTTCACTTCATATTACAACATAATCCAGTCCCCCCCCTCCTCCTTACACACCTTTCACCCCGGTACTACATATTTCACGCCAACCCATCATCCCCTCTCATCCCTATATATCCCTCTAACCCCTGTCCTATATTGCGCCCTCTTTCATTTAGTTTTCTCCTTCCTTCCTTCCTTCCTTCCTTCCTTCCTCCCTTCCTTCCTTCCTTCTTGTCTCCTCCCCCGCCCAATTCCGTCCTTCGTGTGTGTTCTCCCATATTACTCCATCCATTTTTTTTACATATCCCGCTCATCAGCCCACCTGCTCACCTAGTTCTGCATCTACCCACACCGGGTCGCCTGGAGCAGCTCGACCTAATCGTCCACAACTCGTGATTAGCTCGCCTGCTCGGTTGACATGGCTACGGGGCCGAGTCGCTCCGCAGCGAATGGCATTATCAGCCAATCAGCTCTCGGCGTTCACGTCAGAACCAGATGCGGGACTGCTCCCCAATAGAATGGCGGATTGACTCATGACCAATAAGAGTAAACCCAAAGACGGTGGCCGTCAATATGTCCCATTTCTCCACATTTTATCAAACATGCAGGTGTCAATACTCGTATGTGGGTTTTTGTACATAAGGAACTGCTGCCAGACGTTAAACATTACTTCCCTGAGACCTTCCCGTCCTCGTTATAACTACTAAAATTATTATGCATGGTAACAGGGGATAGTAGAATTAGTTCTTAATGCTAATAACATGAACTCTAAGGTATCCTTGGAACCGTGTCCCTCTCATCAAATTCACCCACCCACCCCCCCCCCCTTCCACGCCACGCGAATCACTTACATCTGAGACAGTCGTGATCTACCTGGACAAAGATCCATTGTTACGTCTGAATGCTTGCAAACTGACACAAGCTATCATAATCGCTATCGGCTTCATATCATTGGACTATAGTACTTCCATTGTTGACTGAATGAGGGTATGGAGAGGTCGCCTTAACATGCAGTACAACAGCTATTATCGGTATAGAAGAAACTCTGCCATTATGCATAATAGTCGCATCCCCTTTCTCAGAAGATACACAATATTCATATAAATAGAGTATCCGTTGGGACCTATGCGCCCCTATGTCATGATACGGTATGTAGGCGTGTGGGAATGTATATACCCATGGTGATATTACATAGGCCCTACTACCTTGACTCTAGGACTACATATCATAATAGGCAGAGCAACGGTAGCCATTTTCAAGTGTATGTATAATTAACTGCCACTGGGAAAGGACGGGGTAGTACACAAATACAGACATATGGCAAAACTAGATCACAATAATGTACTGTAAATATATATATATATATATACATCCAGTAGTTCTACATGTTGACTACACCTCTTGTGTTTGCTTGATGTGGGACAAGAGAGGGGGAGGAAAAATTCCCAACCTCTTTAGAGCCATCTCTAATGTCCGCCCTGCCCAGGTCTCGCACAGATTCCCGTGCCTTGCGAGACAATGCGAGGATTTTCCGAGGAGTAATGGCGGCCGTAGCCCGGCAGCGCCCTGGTGGGGTGCCTCTAATTGTGAAGCTAAATACGGAGCGAAGAGGGCGGGGTAGGTGGGGGAAAGGGGCTGCTGGAAGGGGAGGGGCATGCAGGGTGGTCTAGAAGGGTGGGTGAGCCGTCAGGGCCTCACTCCCATCCCAAGTAATTACCCCTGGCTAGAAATGCCAGCAAAATGTCATGGAAACCGGTGTGAGACAGAGTAGGGCTCGGATACGGTGCTAGGGAGAGTATTAGGGTGTCAGGGGGTAGGGGAGGCAGGAGGTGTATAGCATGACGCAGTCCTAGCAATATAAGGAATTGAGATGGAAGTGGACAGATGCTGGGGATGGGCGCGTGAGAGAGTACGGATGGGAAAGTGACAGGGATAGTCCTAGCACTTAAAATGTTTCATATAGCGTCCAAATGATACTTATTCTACATATCATTTATATATTTACAAATGTAATAAAGTTATTTGTTTCCAAGATAACGTTATTTATTTTGATCATTATAGCATTTGATATCGACTAAATACATGTTATAATGTGCACAATAATGTAGAGCTTTATCAGATAAGAATGGCTATGGTGGCCTATTTTATAACGGAGAAGACGGGGCATCTGGAGTCCCCGATGGGGCATGCAGGAGATGTACTGAGGAGGCGGGAGTTGGAGGTAAAAGATAGCAGGTGCAGTATTGGCCTACCCCACATCACCCCCCTCTCTAACTCTCCCTCCCTCCGCCCCACCCCCTCCCTCCCGATCCCACCCAGCAGCAGCACAGGTCAGCGAGCAATGTGGACCTCGGAAGGAAGGCAGAAGGCCATGTCACCAGTAACCAGCGGGCTGTCGGCCCCGCCCGCCGGTAAGGCCAAGACAGGACACACGGCGGGTACCAGCCAGGGGGGCGGGGTTGGGGGTGGGGGCTATAGGGGGGTTCCACCTGCATCTGACTGGTGCCCAGGCCCGCCATATTGATCGTCACGTGACCTTGTCATGATGACAGGCCCTAACGGTCATTTACAGGGAGGACGGGGTAGTGGGGAGAGGGAAGATCCCTGGTACGAGAAAAACACAGAGGGGGCAGGGGGAGCGGTTCCTTACACGGTAGTAAGGTATGCAACTGAAATCGATTTCATTCAGTGCAGACAGGTACTATGCTAATTGCAGTTAGCAAGTACAGGATCCCATACTTACAGGACCACGCTGCGATGGAGGGACCCATTGCCTGTACTCAGGGCCAATTGTTCTCGTTGAGAACAGCCCGCATGACAGAGCCTCGGTAAGTCCTGTGTATGGCCCCACCCTAGGACCGACTACTACAATGGCCAGGCTGTAGCCTTGTGTTGAGTACGGCGGTCATTCTGTTGGCTTCCCATGGGATATATTGTCACTCCCTATGAGAACATGACCCATGGCCGGTTACAATGGCTGCCAACAGTTGGTGGGTTTCCAGCCTCTCTATGTAAAATGAGTTACTCCGCTGGGCCCGAGAGAGCAGCTCAAAAAGTCTCCATTTAGAACTCTACTACACTGGTGCGTTATATAATGTACGGGTTCCTCATTCCTCTACTCTTTATACTTCGAATATAAGTTCTGCCTTACATAAATGAAATCTTGAATACAGTGTGATATGTTATAGTATTCGGGTTGTAGTCAATTACCAATGGCTACAATGCCTCTATGATATAGTTGACTCCCCTCGCCATTGCATTTCCTACATGTATAATCATCAGTGTCTATCTAGATATGAAAGCTCCCAAGACATCATTTCCCATATGCCATTACCTCTTATCTTTCTAGTCTGACCTTTCAGATCATCTCCAATCTATACCCCATCTCCGGGAGGATACCCAGGTGAACTATCCAGCACAGAGACATCCTTCCGCCTCCTATGCACTAATCCCGGCCATCATGAGAACCCCCATGCCCTTCCTAATCCAGGGCCCTCCCCTGTTAGATCACCCTGGTCTGCAGCAGTCCCACAGCCCTCTGGCCTACAGGCTTCAGCCTTGTGTGATCTCGGTCCCTCTCTATTCTTTCACTCCCTTGGGAGAAGTCGTTAGAAGGCCCATCTTCCTTTCATCTAGGAGAACCCTCCCCTTCTCCCTTCTTTCTCCCTTCGTCATATCCACATTATGGTCCCTCTAACGGTCCGGGCTACAAGGCTATATTATGAAGTAGTCGGCGAGGTACCTCGCTTTAGTAAATCAAGATTTACCTCATACGTGTACTACTGTCTAAGCATAAATTGTACCTTCCATGTGTACCCTGAACTGACAACCTAGGACTATATGGTAATTCTACATAAACCATTGCTTCCTCTATGCCCCCCCCCCCCATCTCTCTGAAGGGTGAGATCGTTATTGCAACCTACCATATATCCACTCCTCCCTTCTTTCCCCTTGTGCCTCACATCGGCCATGTTCGCCCCCAGATCTTCTGCCATCCACCCCAGATACTATTTTACAATCAGATACCTCAAGACTGTGGGATCGAGTTGTTTCGAGGCTATTCACATTCTCTTGAGAGGGAATTTTCCTTTCCAGACGACTCTGTTTTACTGACATACCTAGTTAACTGTGATGTATACCTAGTATGTAGTTTATTGTGTGCTTGTCCAAATTAAATTAATTAGCCGACTCCCAAACCTCATTACCAATTCTAGACTATAGACTCTATAGTCGACCTTCTTCGAGGCTATACCTTTACACCAGCCTTACTTTGGTCATGAGTGATGGCGGCTAATTCCGTTCTGCCTTTAGGAGGCAGGTGGCGCCACCAGCGGCGGCTGATGAATTGCCTCGGTGAGCAGACGCCCACTGATAATGGGTGGGCAGCATCTGTTTGGTGGAGGTAAGCTGGGGGATACAGCAGGACGAGGTCTGATGACGATATCAGGTCGGTGTGGGGCTTGTCATGACCTACCCCGCCACCAGCACATCTCAGTCAATATCTCCATAAACCACGCTCCCAATCCACCCCTCCCCAGCCACCAACTGCCTCTCACCACCGCCTGTCATCGTTTTGTTTTTATCTCTAATAGCGATAAGCCACTGGGAGAAGGGGGGAAGAAATACATTAATATGACTTGAAGGCTACCCTGTTTTTTCTCCAAATCCATTCCTCCAGGGCTTTTTAAAGTCAACCTCACACTGGTTTTCCTTTCCACGTGTCTGTCTATTTCTTTTAACACGTGCTCGTGGTACTGAGCTGGTATGGGTGTGTATTTTATATTCAGGGGTGTAGTTTTCTTACATTTAGCCTGCACCACTGATGTACCAATAACGACATTTGTCATTATTTTCCCCTTTTTTCCCACACCAACGTCTGTTTCCCTCGTGTGTATTCTTTGCGATTATCTACCAACTACCCTGCGTCCTACTTACCAGAATGCAAATATAGTATTTTAGACACTCCACATCTATATATATGTCTGATTTCGGAGATACGCAGCAGTACGTGTGTTCTGATAGACCTATCTCTGAACTACAACCCAAGAGGATATATTTAAACTAGCAGGGAAAAAACACCTTTTCATGGACTGGCATGAATTGATGGATGTCGTGATTTCTGGGCGCTACATATCATGGAAGTACATTCAAAAGAAAGAACAAAAACAGGTCTGACATCAGTGATCACGTGATCGGAAACATTTGACACGAGAAACCCCTATTGGGCGTAAGTAGAACTAAAGCGGCTGTCATCACATATGGAACTGATTTATCTTCTGGTAAGAGTGCAGGATGCATCAAGTACATCCTATTTGCAGGTGTTCTGTTGGATTTAGTGTCTCCAGTGGGCAGGTCACAATAATTCGATGACTCAAAATGTATACGTACTTATTGTGATATTTCTACTTTTATTCCCATAAGTTATGACACCCTTTAAGCTGCTCCAATACTACTGGAATAATAACAGTATGCAAACTGGTATGAATCTCGAAAGAGGTGGTGATACAAATGAAGGTTAGTGTCCCAGTTTGCACAGAACCTTGAATCAGCGTTGATATTGATTATGGTTGATCAACCACTTTTCAACATTGGTTCAACGTTGAACTAATGTTTCCACTGGGGAGTGCAGAGGGAATATCCTACTTCATACAACTATGAGAATATAAATATGATAGCAACCCAATATTTAGAATTCATATTACTGTGGGCTTTGAAGTTTGAAATTTCGAAAGTAAGGAAAGCAGGAACTGACATAGTATTTGTCATCTTTGCTGCATCTAACTCTGGCCATAATACAATTGTTTCCCTTCTTTTTATTCCGAAATCTCCTTTTTAGTTTTGATAATACTAATTAATACAAATACCTGTTATCTGGCAAGCCAACATCGGATGATCCTGCCTTGTATGGGAATCGAGAAAGACCCACATTCCAATTAATCCATAGATAATGATTCAATTACTTTTTTTTCTTTTGTTCGCCTTTCAGGCATTCACTCTAATTTCTGACTAATTGCTGAGAAATAATTCACTGATTTGTGTTGTGTTGTGGTGCGAGCGTGAATGGACAATTCCCCCTTGTTGTTAGTGCGCATGTGCGGCACCATGTTTGGGTAATCGCCTGTCAACCTCGTTCCCGCTCGGACATGACCAGGACAAGCGAACAGCTCACTTTCGCTGGTACCTAGCTTGGCTGAGTAGCCCACAATGGAAGTTACCAAGCATGTAGCATCCCAGCAGCTACTCCAGCATAAAAGCAACCAATCCATCCCCGTCAATTCCTTATTGAAAATCCCTGTCTGAACCAAGCCAGTAGTGGCTTTAATGTAAACAAAAAAGTACAAAATAGAAAGGGAAAATAGTCACCCTGCCCTACTAAATAAAAGAAAAGAAATGAAAACACAGGGAGCCGATACTAATGAAGAGAATAATTAGTCATCTTAGAGGCGGTTGTGGGAGGCGGGATGGCTAGGCTAATGACTCAGGTAATGGATTGTTTTTAATCCTAACTCTGTGTTGATTATTATTGCTGTGGTGGGGAGTACAAGTGCTATCTGTGGAGTATGGACAATGTGTGTAAGTGCACGAAGAGGGAGGTAGCGTGAATGGCTCTATACAGACAGAGATATCCTTCTTGTCTCCTGACTAATTACTATGGTCACGTGGGCATGATTAAGACATACAATAGGTATCCTGTCGTATGGAGGAAAGAGGGAGAGGCTGCAATGGGCGAAGGCGTTATCTTTATGTGCAATAAATCGTACTGTGTAGACATATATTCTGTATGTGTGGGACACGATTTAAAGCATTCTAAACTATTTGTCAAAAGGTTGCATTGTCATCCCTGGTTATGACAATGATGGGTTATACAAAACAACATACGTTTTTAACTTAATGTTCAACTGTTGCTAAAATTCTTTATTGTTACACTTGTTCTGATCTCGTGAGGATTACGACACTGTGGCATCATGATGAGGTGCCTTAGCTACTATTTCCTATGGAACACTATCACCACCGGTGGTATACATGCTAAAGCACGTGTAAGAGTCAAATTTACCCTCAAACGAAGGTCATTTTAGATACATACCTGACTCTGGTCTCTTTTCGATCTGTCATTGCAATCATACATGCCTGTTATATGTGTACCCCTGTATCCTCATCTACAAGAGAGTCACTTGACTCTGTTTTCATTTCTATACGTAGTACTTTATATGCCTTTATCCCAATCTAGGTCCACACTCTCCTTCCCCTCAGCTCCCGTACCCTAACCCCACACGTGCACGCTGCCACCACCATGGAGGAGGCTCCATCTTCATTTAGGTGATTGAATGTGAACGGCCAGCGTCCATCTTCTACCATGTGATCATCTGATTACACATGGCCAATTAGCCATTCATCTAACTCTAATTAAGACAGGGAAACACGGAAAAGCACCCATAATCCACCCATAAACGCCCCTCTCTGCTACATCATCAGTCAGTGTACTACACACCCTCGTGGATGAGATACAGACCATTTGTTCAGAATCATAGCATAGATGTATGTATTATATACATATATTAAATTGTCTGGACAATGATCATGGTATATGATTTATCTATTTATTCATTTATTCATAGAAATGAGATACATGCATGAAATACGGATCATGATATATGTATGGTTGTCCTGTATGTACAGTATGTGCACGGCCTCCGAGGAGAATGTAACGTCTTGCCCATGCATGGAAACCGGCCTGGTTTTACTGGTTTGTAACCTTTTATGTTCCCAGAGAAAAGACACAGGGTTAAAAGGGAGTCCAGGCTGCCTCCTGAATGAGGCTGCTTAAGGGGGCCTAGGTGATTCCCTGACCAACTGGTTGAGCTGAAAGAGGACGCCTACAAGACATGACAATGCAGTCATTGTGTAATGTTAGTCTTACTCCCCACCCGCCCAGTTGGAGAAGGGCATTAAGTAGAACATGCATTATATTATGTTGTTGTCATATGATCTACATCTCCCATGGCAATACCACACCCTCATACCTCTATGTGGGTGAAACCTAACACCTTTTCATGAGAGGATTTTCACTGAGAATCTCCTGAGACACTTGCCAAAGAGTCAAATTCAGTAGTCAGTTTGTATAAACTCGACACAATCTTGTTTCTAGACAGTTGGTTAACTCAATACACTGCTTTTCATGGTATAGTTCAGCTTCATTTCTTTTTTAAACATTAGCTGCATTAGCTAACACACAGTATATACCGAGGTTGCAGGTCCCTTAGTAGGGGGCACTGTTACTTGATATGGTACCCGGAGAGATAAGCACTAATAACACCCAGAATGATGGGTACCAGCTGTTATGTAATGTACCCTACAGATTCTGCACTGAATGCACGGAATTATCTCATTGGTCAATAATGTATCCTGCTAGATAACGGTATATAAGGTATAGGTGGCATAAGTAATAACTAGCGCCCCTGTAGCCCTACCCCCCCCCCCCCCATAATTACCCCCAACACCTGCATACTTTCCATCGCAGAACATTGTTCTCTAAGGGAAAATCAATTAAGGTCACTCAGAAACAATTCCCAACAATGCTGTATTCATTGTATTTTAATTTTAACGGCCTTCCTTCCTACCCTGCCCCGCCAGCTCCCCACTAAAAAGCAGCCTCACTCCTTTCAGCGTGGGGATGGTGTCGCATGACGGATGGAGATGGCAGTGCTTTGTAGAATATGCCCCCCCCCCCCCCACGGAAACTCCTATGTACCAGCTGAGCTGCTCCCCTACTCCCCTAGCGAGCAACTCGAACACCCCATTGTGGCCTGCAGATCTGATTCTAAGACTACAGCAGGGGTGGCGCCCCCTACGGATGGAACCTGCAACAAGCTGAGTGCATCAATGGTGAGGCAATTAGGGAAGACGCCACAGAGTTAGGATTTGGGAGATTAAAGGTGGGCGGCCCGGGTGGACGATTTCATGGGTAGTTTTCAGTAGGTGCCACAGATCAGATTGAATATGATCGTTACCTAGCTTCTGTAAATAATATTAGTGAATGAAAACCATTAGCGTGCGGTTAATTTTCTTTGAATATGCAATATTATGTATAGGTTGAATCTTTCTTACAAGATCAGGAGAACTGCTAAGAATAAAATACAATCTAATTCTCCGATAGTTATGATCTAAAATTAAACGCCTATAAATACAGATATGTACATACACTGATAATAAAACCTATAGTCAGTACTGACTATACCACCATATTTTGACCCCCGTAGTCAGGTGATTACATATGTTAGTCACATATTAGTCATAAGATAGTCAGTAGTGACTATATGTGGATCACACAAATTGATGATGTCACAGGAATGTGTGCACAGGAAACAGTTAAGATTCAAAATTGAATGCTCAACTGACTTCAGGTAGGCACATTTTATTCTAGCTAAACTACTCCTTTACACATTTCCCTGTGCATTAGCTCTTGTTCTAATGTTGAGTATATTTACTTAAGGCATCATAGGACCCAAGCATTCTCAATTTTGATTGAAGTATCATGTGGCTTTGTTCAAATTCTGATCATGTAACTGTGGATCTCTAGGCTTCCAGACTAGAATATACAGAAGTTGACTGGGTGAAGGGTTATAGTGTGCCAGGCATATGGCCCATGCTCATCTACTTTATCCAATGGTGCTGGGGCAGGTACCGCCGGACATCTACCCCGGACATCTACCCCGGACATCTACCCCCAGACATCTACCCCCAGACATCTACCCCAGACATCTACCCCTGGACATCTACCACCTGAGAATCTACCCCCTAGGACATAAAAGTCATGCTCATGATAAGTCATATCATATGGAGGGAGTAGATTTCTCTAGGGACATCCGACATCTATCCCTGGACATCTACCCCCTGGGAATCTACCACTTATATCCCCTTTGGCACCTATCCCTTTAGGACTCTACCCCCTAGGATATCCACCCGCTTGGACACCTACCCCGGGACATCTATCCCCTGGACATCTACCCCCTAGGACATCCACCCTTTGGACATCTACCCCCGGACATCTACCCCCTGGACATCTACCCCCTAGGGCACCCATCCCCTTGGACATCTACCCCCTTTACCCTCTAGGAGTTCTACCCCTGGGGACAATAATATCATGTGGAGGGAGATGATTTCTCAAGGGACATTGGACATCTACCCCTAGACATCTACCCCCTGGAAATATACCCCCTAGGACTTTAATCCCCTTGGATATTGATTCCCTGGGCTTTTACCCCCTTAGGATTCCACCTCCTAGGACTTCCACTCCCTTGGAAACCTACCCCAGGACATCTATCCCCTGGGACATCTATACCCTGGGACATCTACCCCTAGGACATCTACCCCCTAGGACTTCCACTCCCTTGGACACCTACCCCAGGACATATATCCCCTGGGACATCTACCCCTAGGACATCTACCCCTAGCACTTCTACCCCTGGACAAAAGTCCAAAGGGGTAGATTTCCAGGGGGTAGATCTCCAGGGGTAGATCCCTGATATCTCTGGAGACATCTACCTCCCGCACATGATATGACTCAAACATATGGGTATGTGTGTGTGGGGGGGGGTGATGTTCTTAGGAGTAAAGGTCCTAGAGAGTAAAGGGGGTATATGCCCCAGGGGGTAGATGTCCAGGAGGGTAGATGTCTGGGGTAGGTTCCAAGGCAGGGGATGTCCTAAGGGGTAGAAGTCCTAGGGGATAAAATTCCAAGAGATAGATGCCCATAGGGGTAAAAGTCCCAGGGGGTAGATGTCCTAGGTAGTGGTAGTTGGCCTGGGGTAGATGTCCTAGGGGGTAGATAGTAGGCCCTAGGGTAGATGTCTTGGGGGTAGATGCCAGGGGGGTACTTGTCCTAACTTATTGTCCTGCCGTCTCATGATGGACTATATCTATTAGTCAGTGTGACTACTTTAGAGCATGAAAGCATTAAATTCATAGTCACTTGACTATATATCCCAAATCAGCTCTTTTAATGCATGACTATAGGTTGACTATATGACTAACTTACTATAGACATAGGTGACTAACTTGGTATAGCCGTTTTTTCTACGTTCACGTGACTATAGAAATGTAGTCCGTAGTGACTAACATTTCCAGGGCTATTATTATCAGTGTACCACACGTTTATAAACGTATTCACTCACCTCTGTCTCTACCCTGGCCATGCACAACATGTCATATAATGTCAAAAACGCGAAGGTAGGCCTGGCTAGGATTTGATCCCCGTAGCCTCCCTGGACAGGGGTTATGGGTGGGAGGTCAGAAGGCACATGGGGCCGGGCGTCAGCGGCAGACAGGCCTGAGGCTGCTGTCAACCAGTCAGCACGACTTTAAGCCTGCCCTTATGACACCACCAAATGTCGTCTGCCCCTTCCCGCCATTTATATTCTATATGAATATCCTATACCGACATGCTTGTATTTCTTTGTGTGTTTTAGATGAGGTTTTATTGGATATGTCAATAGATTATGAATGGAGTAGGATTAATACAATATTCATAGGTATTCATAGGCAATCAAAATGCAATCGAAGCATTGACAACTGTAGGCTATGGCTTTGGACGCGGGAATTATTTTAATATATCGGTATATGAAAAAGGTAATTTTGAACATTAGTATACATGTTTATCATAGCCCCTTAATCATTCCCGTTATATCTCGGGTTCCATAGCTCTAACCTCTAGGTTAGGTACGTCCTATAATATATGGGCGCATCCTAGCCATATAACAACTTTAGGAGGGAAGGTTATAGAGACATGATGCTGACAACTTCATAGCGATTCAAATAAATGGACTAATTCCCATCTGCACCATCAGGTGGCGTCCCTGTTTGACTCGGCGTTCCCCTTAGGGTGGGTGAAGAGCAAAAACCGAACTGTGTCACGGAAAGGAGTGGGGGTGGAAACGGAACGGATCACAGAGGCACAGCGCCCTCGGGCAGGGCTGGTCGTAAAATCCGGATCAAAGAGCAATGTAACGAGAAGGGCGGCCTGCTGCGAGGGCAACGTCTTAGGGATTGGGTAGGGAAAGGGGGGTAAAGAGAGAGAGACAGAGAGTTGGAATGGAGGCGGCAGATGGGGAGGTTGTATAATGAGGGAGAAGGGATGATTAAGGGAGTGCAGTGGGAGCTAAGCCGTGATGGGAATGGAGAGTGGAAGTGGAATATGATAGACAACGATAGAATCAGACACAGGTAGGGATAGGTAAGGCGCTGATAGAGGGGGCAAAACGTGTAGGTATATTGGTGCAGGAGCAGGTAAGTTTAGTGGACGGTTAGGTAAAGAGACGAAGGAGGAATGGTTGAGATCGGGGAGGGATGGAGGGAGTTGCAGCAGGGGTGGGGTAGGGGTCGGAAAAGGCCATGGGATGGCGGCTTCTTGACTAATGCAGGTGCCCGGATGATGGACAGGGCCGACTTCCTGTCGCGGCGTCTGTCGTCACTTCCGGTCGCATTAACATCTCTGTCGGGCCTCCCAGTGGGGGCCGCCATTACGGTGCTGGGGCGTGTGCAGCCCTGTTGTCAGGTACTGACACACTGTAGCGGCGGCGCTGTCGGTGGCGGGCCCATCTGTCAAGTCAGGGCCCTGACACCTGCCGCGGTCCGCCATGACACCTGTACCATTAGATTAGTCCGGTCCTCGCTATATGCAAGTAGAAAAGGGGCCCAGGTAGGCAACATGAGCTCAATGAGAGCCACGTACACCCTACTACAAGTGCCAAGGTCCTCATCCCGTAAACAATAGGTAGCACTGCTGCTTTTAGCGTTGACGTTCATTGCCCCAGCATATTGGTGTCTGAATGTTTCTAAAGTTGGTAAATATGTTATATGATATCATTAATAATCATTTAGTCTAAGTTTAACGAAGGTATTATCAAGGAAGCTCCAAACCCCAGTACCACAGTGCTATTGAAGCCACAGCGACGTCAGACACCATTCTTATCTGATAAGCAGTAGATATAGGTATAGTGAAGTACACCTCTCACTTTGCACACCCACCTGCCGGCTTCCCACGACCTCCCCCACTCCCTCCCCCATCCTCCAACACACCTAATTCTCATACTATCATCAACCCCTCCCCATGCCAACCACCCTTCTCCCCTCCCCCGCCATACACACAGAGCGTTTCTGGCCGACTGTAAGGAGATGTCATGTGGTTCTCGCATATCATGTCACAGGAAACGCGAGAGGTCGCGAGATCAGGGACGCCATCTTGAAATTGAACGTCCGTGTTGCTTTTACCAGAGATTCTGCTCTGATTTCTGGCAGCAATAACAGACATTTGAGGATTATATACATGTATGTCCAATACTGTCCATGTGTTAACATTGGGAATGGCATATATAATGCTATTGGCATGACCCCAAATTCCTGCATATAATCAGCATTTCCCTATACTACTAGGTCATGTGTACCATAACCAAATCCCGTATTGGTATACTACTTATATTCCCTCCCATAATAACCAAGACTCAAACCCCCTACCAGCAGGTGGAGGACGGGACCAGGGATACAGCCTGGCCCGATTTTCAGTCAGCCTGTTAATGCAGGATGCCCAGCCTGGTTTAGCAGGCCGGGAGTCTTTACAGGCAGGGTGTTTGTTCAGGTTGTTCACACTCTCCCAGCACATCAGCCTGGTATAGCAGGCTAGGGCTTAGGTTTTCACACCTTCTCCCAGCAGATACAGCTGCTATACCATGCTCTATGTGTCCCAAACCAGACTAAATACATATTTAAACTTGTAATTACTCTTGAATGCAACGGACCATGCACTAAATGCATCCATAAGTTGGTAGGTAATATATTGATCTATATACTAAAGGGGACTTTATTTTTCGCAAATATCATATAAAAATCGCAAATATGATTATGTTAAAGCCATGTCCAAAACACAGTGCTGTAGCTATACAACCCTGTATACCAGGCTGGGTGACCTGGAATAACGGGCTGGGTGTGTTATGCAGGATGTACTGTAAGTCCAGGCGGTCTTCCACCTGACCAGTATACTATTGATATGCCTTACGATAACCACCCTGGCTCAAAGTCCCTACAGATACACTACTCATAATTGCTAACATATTGACCTGGCTCAAGTCCCCTATTGGTATACTACTCGCATTCTTTACTTTAATGACCTGACCCTAATCTCCTTTTGGTATACTACTCGAATTCTTTACCATAATGACCTAACCCAAAACCCCTTTTAGTATACTACTGGTATTCCCTACAATAATAACCCGCCCCAAATCATCAACTGGTATACTACTTACATTCTTTCCCATATAACCTGACTCAAATGGCTGTTGGTATACTACTCGTCTTCTCTACCCAAACAACCTGGCCCAACCCCCTTATTGGTATACTACTCGTAGATCTATTCGCGCTGATGTTTTGGCCCACAAGTGTAGGCTATCCACTGCACCATCCGTGTGAATAAAGTTAATCATTCACAACATAAAATAACCCCCGTGAAGTACTTTGCGGTCCTTAAAGGGTTAATGCAGGGTAAGGAGTTGTGATATGGATCATGGGATTTCAAGCTCACGCGCAACTCGGGTAGGAATAGTTTCCCCTTTTTAGGGTAGAAGACGGTTATTTCCAGCTACCCTCTTTCCCTCGGAGCGGAGCCCAGGGCCTAAGCAAGGATCATCCCCCCCCAGGAAGGGGGTCCGACCCTCCTGTCGACACCAACATTTACCCAGCTGTGTTCCCCTTCCTGAACCACCCTGCCCGACAACCCCCTACCCCCTACCTACCCCCCACCGCCACCCCCAGGCACCCACCACCTCTTTTCCCTAGCCTTCATCCCTTTTTCCCTACATGACCCAACCCCTGCTCCAGCTTCTGTCGTGCCCGAGGCATTCTTACAGGGTTCTTCCGGTTTGAAGCCCGGTCCAGTCAGAGTTACGAGGTTCCCTCTCCCCGATGCACAACAACAACCCCCTCCCCTGCCCCTCCCTAGAGCTGGTGCAGCCCTCCAGTACGTAAACAGGTTGATAAGCACCTGTCTACCCCTATGTCCACCCTACCTGTGCACCTGCCTGCTATAGTCAGTTAATGACTGGTCACCATCTTTCTCTTCACCTCTCACCTCTGTTCTGTCGGATCCTCCAATGGCCCTTTAACTTCAAATAAAGGGTTTTGATGTTTATGTACTCATAATACTGCATTAATGTACCCTGCCAACGATATGGGGTTGATACACCCCAGGACCCGTCGATCCTAACATAAGGCATTGTAGTATCATGCCGTTATTCAGCATTGATATCTGGATCAGTCGCTCTCCATACCAGTTCTCATATTGTAACCCCTTATATTCCCCATATTATTCAAATGCATGCTCACTGCATATATGCATACCAACGTCAGTGATGAACCAGTACTAAAGAAAGCTGAAGCAAAATATTGCCGTTCTTCCGAACATAACCATCATCTTAACTGATGCAAAAAGGTGGACAGGTGAAAGGGAAGAAAATTAATGAAAAAGATTGAGAGACAGTGTCTGTTTCGCCCGTCCTATTTCTCTGTGTTACTTTTCCACCCTTCGCCCCATCCCCATACACTATCTGTGTCCCCCTCTTTCCGCCGACAGTGGAAATGGGAGGCACATCTGTTTTAATAAAACACACAGTCCCGTCCCCTTTTGAAGCCGTCAGAATCTATTAGTCCGCCCTTGTTCTTAGCTGTAATGACTCAGCAGCCCACCGGCTCACATTTCCCCCGACTTTCCCACTGCCGCCCTCCCGTATTACACGTGTGCACAACTTATTGTGGGGGATATTTTTCCTGGTCTCCTTTGCTGATTACCCAGCATCCCTGGTATGGAGTACGTCCTGTTCCGAGCAGCGAGTCCTCTTGTATAACGTCGGTCCAGGGCGCTCTTTTTGGCGCGCTTTTACGGACGGCAATGATTAATTCATGGAAGTGTCGTCTGCTCGGGGTCCAGATTGGATTGTAAACAAACGGCGCTGTACATTTCATGAGACACCGGTCCCGCACACGTCACTTCCGCTTTGAAGGGGAAGGCGGGCGGCGGGTAACATGCCCCGGGATGTCATCAGTGGGATGTGACGTCGCCTCTGATTGGAGGAAAGCTGGTTGTACAGAATATGAATATGAGCGGTCTGTACATTCGACCTAATTTGTATCATATTTGACAGTACCAGTACCACAATGTGATTTTACATGTAAATGTGAAAGTATGTATAGAGGGCGGACTATGGATAATTATGTAGGCTCATTGAGAGCGCGTCCATCTGTGTACCTATCATGATATTACTATATATAGGCCCACCGGAGTACCTTTTTGTGAAAAAGGAGAAATAGGGAAATCTATATCCGTGTCATATGGGAGGGAATTTGGCACACAATTACAGTTATGTTTTAGTGTTGTGAGAATGTTCCAGGAAAGGAAAACGGGAACTGTGCTGCACACGACAGTGACAGTGGGAAAAAGTGCTATTGGCAGCTATCGCGGAGGTAGTAAAAATATCATTACCTCCAAGGCCTCACCTGTCTACAGCTAACAGTTATACATCACCCCAGCCCCCACCCCAACCATTCCCATACCATTCCAAACAGTCAGCATCTCTAACAGTTCCTCCCTCCTTCCATTCCTCCTCAACGTGTTCCCTTTACTCACTCACTCACTCACTCACTCACTCACTCACTCACTCACTCACCCACTCCATCTATATCCAACCCTCACAATGACTACACTTGCACTCTCTCTGGCTCTCTGTCTCTCCCTCTCTGTCTCTCTGTCTGTCTCTCTGTCTGTCTCTCTGTCTCTCTCTGAGCAACATATCCGTTTCTATGGTAACCTTACTTACCTGTCCTTGCCGTCTGACATTGCTCCTCACCCACATCACCCCCCCCCCCCTCAATCCGCATACACACACACCAAATTAAAGCGCGTGGTTATAAGGCTTCGTCATGGTAACATGTTGCCAAGGCGAGTCCCCTCCTAATACAGCTAATCACCGTTGGCGGCGCCACAGTCACACGGGCTTTGATTGGCAGGCCTGCGTTCTGATTGGGACTGGGAGAATAAAATAGGGGGCGGCGGAACGAAGAGGGGGGAAGAGGGAGGGGAGAGGGGGAGAGAGGGAATAAGGGGACAGGAGATCGGCTACACGGCTACAACCCCTCCCCCTACTCCTTCTTTACCTTCAGCCTAGCCCCCTCCCCCATCTCCCCTACCCACACATCCTCTCCCCCGCCATGGATTATTAGCTACTGACAAGAAAATGGCGGCGTTTCCATGGTGAGGTAATCGTTCTGCGGCGCATGCGCGATTGAGCTTCGCAACAATGATTATCCGAGCAACAAGCTTATTGGTGGGAGGGTGTGGGGCGGCGGTGGTGGGTGTGGGTGTTATTTGTTGTCAATGGGAAGGGTGTGTGCTTTTTTACATTCCATATCTGTCAGCATTGTGTATCGGCAGTCCATAGTGTCTGTGTTAGGGAATCCTCTACTTTGACAGCTGAAATTCAGGTTATATGTACACGTGTGGCGTATGTACTATATTGATATGAGTAGGTATATGCAGATACCATGCTACGTGTGAGGTTCTGATTTCGTATGAGTACAGACCTCCAACCTTGATGACTTTTTCATTTTCATGTTTACCACTCTCCCATTTGCTTTCCCATAATATCCCTTTATTTCCTCTGCCTCCCCTGTTCCCTAATACATTGTCTGCTTTGCACCTTTATTTCCAACTTCCACTTACTTGTAACCCACCCACCTTCGACATTAGCTTTGCCTCTCCTCAATCCATATGTTTCACTGCCACACGAATTTCCCCCTTACTTCACTTGATCCCTCCCTGTTCCTTTCGACATGAGGAAGTCGACTGGTGAGGTGCATGAAACTGCAATTTGTTCGCTGGTCCCCACCCCCCTCCGCCCACAAGACTTGGCAAAGAGCGGCGAGCGGGTGCTCGGCGGGAACCAGCAGAAAGGGCGGCAACTCGGGGGGAAATTGTCGTCTGCTGGTCACGTGACTACGGTATGCTGTGACAGACATGCGCAGACACGCACGGACTGCTGGGAGGTCGTTAGTGGCGCCCCCTATGAACACTGATTGCCACCATTAGGCCACAAGATTGTCTGTCCTCATTTCTACTCAGAAGCTGTGCCACCGTGTGTCTATCTCTATCCATAGTTGTGCCAGTACCTACAACCTACAGCGCAGTGGCATGGGCCAAGATCTTACCGGTCCAGTTTCCCACTGAGATCTCAATCTCTGTTTTATGGCTAGGGATGGTCTAGAGTAGAGGTTTACGTAAAATGATTCACAGATAAAAGTAAAGCCTAGCCAAGAGGCATTTGCCTATGTATAACCATTGCCTGTGGTCAGGCTGTTAATTCAGGCACAAGCATCATACTTTGTCATATAGATAATCAGCCATGATAAGGACGTCCCCAAATGCCAGAATGCACAATATAATTCATATATGCTGTAGTTATGAAATCATGGGCTGCGCAAATAATTCCTAAAAAGCCTGCTTCTTCCCCGCCAGGGGACATCCAGTGGTCTCAATAAAATGTTCCGCCATCAGAAAAGTGTGAAGAAACCCTCTGATAATTTTTAGCTGTTTTGGTCAGCCTTTGAACTTGATCCGACGTGAGCCTTAAAGTGAAACCCAGGACCCCTTCCCCCTCCCAAGCAGTAAAGGAACTGCAATGGATTAATTAACATGCAGCCAAAGTACAGGGATGAGACTGGGGGGCTTTTCCTATCTTGGTCGTGATGTGCTCTCAGCATATCAAATAACGCAGTTCAGGAGCATCTTCTCTAAACCATTACAGTGGCATCAAGTTCGAGTTTGCATTTACTTTAATGTCACGGATGGGAGAAAATGCACCCACTTCCAATCACACTTACCTCTGAAATGTTACCCCACGCTTTATGGGACAAACTAAAATGTGACTTCACATTGCATGCCAGCTTCAGGGCGAGGATAGGCTTTTAAAACGCCTGCCTATCAGTGGTAGTACCTGGGAACATCTGCAATTTCTATTTACTAACAGGGAAACACTGACCCAAATAGAGGGAAATGAATTACGAGTTCTATGGATATATTAAGTAGTATAAACGACATATGGTCGGATACAGAAGTGTTACAGGGTAAAATAGTTTTTCGGAAAATTCATATTAAGACCCCAAGATGAACTCTTTTTAAAGGGTATAGGGTACCAGCTGTGGTTTGGTAATTATCTTAAACCGTCAACACACAGCTCAGCTACCACTATCTCTACCAGGAGCCGTGCCTCCTGTGTCGAGTTCCTGATGCCCAGCATGTGACCCCTGCCCCTGACCTGTCACCCAATGTTCTCCCTTCCCTCCCCCACATTTACCCCTGCCACCCATATCCAACTCCCCCTCATGACCTCCACCCAGCCTTACTTTACCCTCAATGTCCACAACCTGTCACCACCACCATCTCCCCCCTTACACTTCCACCTTCTACTGGCCCCCGCCCCTCAACTCCAGGGTCAGCTCCCGGCCCCATTCCCTCCCTCTACCCCTCCTCCTCCTGCCCTTTCTGTCTACCTATAGACCTCATCGTGCCCTGGTGCCAAAAGGAAAGCGGTCCGCAGCAGCAATCAGTACTTTGCAATCTGATTGGCTGACGGCCTAACACACATGTATATAGCCCTATTCTGGGGAGGTCGCCTTCATGGAGAGCCAAATCGGGCACACTGGGGCAATGAGCCCTAGTTGGTAAAGGAGATGAGGCCATGATGGGTATTAGGTAACAGAGACCCAAGTCGGGTACACTGTACTACACTGGGGCGAAGAGCCCTAGTTGGTAAAGGAGATGAGGCCATGATGGGTATTAGGTAACAGAGAGCCATGGCGGGTATAAGAATGAAGAAAGCCATGGTTGGTAAAAGGGAAGACTTGGCCTAAAACTCATTGAAATGGAAAAGACAAATGTGAGTTGGTCAGTACTGACCAGCCTGACAGTATTAACTAACTGCGGTTGGTCCTATAGGGAGCCAGAAAATGATTAACCAGGTTAGGTACTATGGACTATTTATGCTATTTGTTAGCCAGTACTGACTAAGTTCTAGAACCTAGAGATTATCAATGTGGAAGGCCCTGGTGGGTATACGGGGTCAGAGACCCATTGCGGGTATAAGGGAGTGGCTGACTCATTGCTTGGGTAATTTTTAATGCCCAGTTGGCCCTGACAGGGAATCCAGGCTGCCAAAGGGTTAAGCTTTTCGCAAGAAATGGTTGGCAGAAGAGATGATCGTATCAAGGATGATTAAATCTATGGAATGCGCTGCTTCTATACACTTTTACCAGAAGCAAGGGTTCATTAACATCACACACCATATAGACATGTCGTGAGATCGACAGGCATAGTCACAGCTAGGCTATGGTCTCTGGGATGTTACTATATACGACTACGAGATGGCAGGTCTCCTTCTAAGTGTATGCTTCGATAACGTAGCCTGTACATGTTCTTTGTGCCCATGCTGCACTTACCGAATATTAAATTCTTCATAATTGTACCAGGAGGGGAATCAAGTTCGAAGACAATTAAATGAATTATTGATAACAATTCCATTCCTCTTTTTGAGGTAATTTGTTGGTGTTGAATGGTACTCTCAGCAAGAAGATATCGTGTTTCAAATCTGTCTGCCTTTTTTTGGTTAATTGATTTTACGCTGTCTGCTTAGTTCAACATAATATCGTTACATGTGAGCTGACTTTAAAAAATGGTATCTACGGACTATTTTTTTTAAAAGCTGTTCTTTTCGACTGATTGCAAATAGGACATGCATTCTGTACCACTATAGCAATGTAACTAATACAAGACTTAAATGATAATGACAACTGGACCATGAATAGCTAATACACCTAAGAACATGTTGAATTCGCATTAAACAACGACAGACTTCTTCATCACAGTACAGGTTCTAAATCTAAAATGACATCGTCCTGTAGTAATACATCGATGAATCGATGCATACACAAGGGTACGCTCTACAAAATCTTTTATCTGTAAATCACTTAACTTTGGAACAAAATGAAGAAGCTCATATTGCTGAAGAAACCACCAGGTACGTGAAGAGGTCTGAGTAATAAAATAAATCAAACTCAAATAAAATGAAATAAATAAGATAAGATAGATAGAATAAATGAAATAAAATTAGTAAAAAGTCATACTTCACTGTGTTATGCTAATATCATAGTCCGTCCTATTGTTTAGACTAGACTGCAATCTGAACCTTCCTGACTCCCCCTTTATGTTGAGTATTACACTGTGTATAGCACGGGGCGGTGCAACAGGCAAATCAATGTCTGAATGTCCTGGATAGCAGCACAGCATAACATAGAACACGCCGTGGGAAAATAATCTCATGTTCCCAGTCCTCCCACCTCTCCATCCCCATTTCCCTTTGTTTCTGCATGCTTTAGAGGACCAGACAAAATGTAAACAGACCTAGTGGAACCGTGGTTAGAGCCTTTGCCCCAGGTGGGGAGGTTGGTGGCTCAATGGCCACCTGGGATTTCCCAATGCCTTGATTATTAATACAGATGAGTAAGATGCAGGCCACGTTTAGATGATGAACAGGGCCGTGGAATGTGGGCGCCCAGATCTCTATTTGTCTTGTGGTGTTTTCTTCACACTTTGCTAGGTATTCTGTGTTTCTAGATTAAAAAAAAAGTCTATTCTATATTTTCTATGTATTGGTATTGTGCTCTATACAGAACACACAGAGACCAATCATGGTACGGCTACCATCTGTGTTCAGGATAGTATCCATGGCAACGTCACTGCCAAACATCACTCCTACCCCCAGTCATGGTGTCAGCCATTAAAGAAAAAGGTGAGAATACATAGATAAAGGTGCACAAGTAGAGTTCCTCACTGAGGGTTATTTCACGAGGCAAAGCCGAGTTGAATAACCCTCAGTGGGAAACTCTACAGGTGTGTTTATTTCATGTCAAATTCCAATTAATTGCTTTGAAAAAGGTACTTTATTGTGGTTAAATCAACAATTTTGATTATATGACAGGCCGTGAAATACGGGCCAGGGTTATTTCACAGGGGTGTTAAATACGGCCTTCCTTGGTTAAGCCAATGGGAGTGCCGTTTTCACCATGAAATAAATAACTATGACATTGTGTTAGACCTGACTGTGGAGTCTTGACAGAATAAGACACAAACGCTGCCAATGATTATGTAGACATGAGAATAACAACAGCCAGCCAAAGAAAACGTTTAGAAAGTGAAAGACCTCTGTTGTTTGCACTCCCTTCAAGAACAATTTCATGAATCAATTCATGAGAATATTGCTAAGTAGACATCTATTTGAATGATTGATAATGCATTTGTATATGCAATGATATTCCCTGGTTTACCATTGCAGTGCTGCTTATTGCATTAATGCCCTGGAGGAATGCACCTCTTCACCTCCTGAGATATAGTCACTCTCCGTAGGTCCAGCTCTGATGGAAAGCCTTGTTAGAATCCTTTGAAAAGTCTCATCAGATGCTGGCACCCGAACTCCTTGTTATTCCATATACTGTAGATAGCAGTTTCCCAGACACATACGGAATTGCTGGACTGGGGTGAGAGGGGGCATTCTCCAGGGTTAGGAACCTTGCAGCGTTTATGTATATGTTGAAGGAGGCAATGTCCTAAATCTGGAACTTCACCCACAGCATGAAATCCTACCTAGATAGAGAGTAATAACCCTTACCCTGAAGCAAAAAGGATTAGCTACAGAACAGTTGGCCATGGAGTTACACACAGTGGGTTTTATGCTACGGAGGCTTCTTTTTAAAGAGGAAAACCATTCTGTTTGTGAGTATTTCCTAGCGGTACACAAGACCCTCCCCCAAAATGCCTCAGTGCGCCGTCCGCACATTACTACCTAGCAATGGAAAGACATAAATCAGCGCCAAACCACCGCTCACCATTAATCCTCTCCCTCCGCGGGCCAGAAAAGGGGCTTTTCATCGCGACCAGAGCGTGGATAAATCTCACAAGCATCGGGCACACACACCCCTCCCCTCAACACGCCAAGCAACTCTCACCCACAAACCATTTCTCACCGTTTGCTTTGAATGTATAAACTAGAACGCCCTCTCTCATTGCCTCCCACCTACTCACTTGTTGGCTCTTTAATTCAGGAATGGGTACCAGGGGGCAGTGTAAAGGGTGGGATAGGATCGACAGTGAGTTTGGGGTATTAAGGTTGGAAGGCTGTAAATAAGAATAGGACTAATGAAGGAGGGGAATGAGTGGTCGTGGTAATGGTCATTTGATACAACAGGAACTAAGTGGTGAGGGACAGGATAGGGGAGTGGGCAAGTAGCCGATGTGGACAGGGGAGTGGTTAGGTGGTAAAGGGAGGCCTCAACATAGAGAGGATCCCATCATAGCAAAGAATATATATTAGTCCAATATAACTAATCAAGCTGTAAATGGTACATGCCGGATGCTGAATACATGACCAGGCCATGGTAAGTCAACCAGCACGGCCTGGGCTCCTCTACACGCCACCACCTCTCACCTCTCTACCATGCATTCTGCCCCACCATAGCCATCCCTGACCCCACCCCTCCCACACCACACCCTCGTAAGTCAACCGCCTAGGGTGGTAAACATCCTTTTCTATGGTATTACCTTTCTGCTTGGTCTGTGAGGTACCTTGGGTGGTTTGAGTGACAGACCATGGAAACTCTGGTATGAGAGACGGTTTAAACATAGCACGTGCATGCATATGGTATACCCATAGTGGCCTGTATAAGCGTCGAGTATGAATAAGCGCTAGTCTTGAATACGCACCGCGGGATAGTTGTTTTGAAGTATTTCATAACCAAAGTCTTGAATAAGCTACGGTCTTTTATAAGCATCAGTGGTAGAGCTTAGTTGAATTCAAAAAGCGCCCAGGCGCCTCTACCGGCCAATATGTTATTCATATTTCGAGCATTATTTGGGGAGATTTTACAACCTAGGAGGCATCAAAAGGGAAACAATGCAGAGACGATTATCTATAGACAATGGGGAAGGGAGCGAATGTAGTCTATACGGGAAGACGGTAATGAGGGGCTGTGAGTACTCGTGTATACGGCAAGGTGACTAATAGTAGAAATATGAATGGAAAAAGTTCATCACTATACTGATGCTCGGATATACATATCAGATGGTAAACAGGGAAATGTGTGAGCATGAGGGCCATGAAGGCGGTAATGACGAGCCAGGGAAGAAAGATGAGCCAGGGATAAGGAGGGATCCGGGTGTAGTGGAAAGTTGGGAGGGAGTAAAGATAGCAAGGGTGCGAAAAGCAACATGGCATCGAAAGTGAATATCGTGATGCAAGGTGTGAGAGTGGAGCGAGCGATAATGCAAGAACATTCCCTTATTATCGCCTCCAGGATTTGCTGCTGAAATCCATATTGCAATTTAACTGTGACAATGGCGCCCTGCACTTTAATTTCACAGCCGCCCTGGGTCGGGTTCCAACCCCCCAAACACACGCGAGCAGCTCAAGGTGAGCGGCTCAGCGGCCTTTTAGTCAGATCTCTGCATGAGCAACTCAAGTAACAGCAACCCCTACTCCTTCAACCCCCTCCCTCCAACCAAGCCCCATCTCCAACGAGAACCAAGTAAGAAGAATTCATAATTGGCCGACGAAAAAGTTTTAATTTTAGGGACATGAAACGCCTTGCACAGCAGACAGGTGGAGGGGGGCTCAGCTGACTTGAGTTTTTTTTTGTTATCTGTAGTTATTTTTGAAATTAATTTTTGAAGATTTCTCATTTATTTGAGAGGCTGAAGGGGCC
Organism: Harmothoe impar; assembly: GCA_947462335.1. Taxonomy (NCBI): domain Eukaryota; kingdom Metazoa; phylum Annelida; class Polychaeta; order Phyllodocida; family Polynoidae; genus Harmothoe; species Harmothoe impar. Next base: position 50,276,529 of record OX381715.1, on the reverse strand, counting down.
CTGGAAAGGTCAGGAGAGTTCATCTCTGCGTCACCATGACTTGCCAATGTCCTAGTTAGCGGGGGGTGTCTGTAGAATGATAAACAGGACAGTGGGTTGGTGGGGCTCTGGCCAGAACGCCTCCACACCCCCCCCCCACCCTCCAACCTTACATTCATGTCACATAGACCCAGGCATAGCGACCTTCATACTTAGGTTTTCAAGATGTTGGTTGTGTATGAATCCCTCCAATGACATTTGACTTCAACTGTCGTAGTCAATGTATAAGCAGTATCTATGCAAGAGAAGAAAGCACCAATTCAAGGCCTCAACTCTAATGGTAGGTCTAACATACGGTTAGATATTGCACTCTGCCGCAGTGCATTGATCAGGGAGAACAACCCCCAGTGCTAACTACCCTATAATTGAATTGGTAACGAGGTCAAGCTTCATCCCAGAGCTAAGAGCTTTTCAAAGTCCCAGTGTTCAGCCTCGTCACCGGTAGGTGTCTGTGGGGTTGGCGCACTGTGACACGCAAGGCTTCAATAAATCACACAAAAAGGAGACTGCAGAAACAAAACGAAGTAATAGTTCGTAACAGAATCAAACATCACGAGCCGTCTCTAGAATCTCCGCTTGACCTTTGCCGAGTAATTGCAAGGAACTAGTTCCACTCTGCTCCTACAGGGGGGCCCTTTTTTTCCTTTTTGCCATCCTGTTCCACTTGCGCATGCGCCACCAGGGTGACATCCGTTGAGACAAAGAGCCACCCGGAGAGGGGACGGGGAGAGCAGAGAGCATGGAAGGGCTGAAGAAATTGCACAGCAGGGGTTGGGGAGGATGAGGAGGGCTTAATTCTCCTAGAGCCTTGTGACATTTGGGCTTTTGAGAGCTGCTCATAAGTTGCTGACCTACTTTCCTTGTGTATCTAGAGCCTATGATAGCCTGCTCACTCAGAGGTTGCTTTAAGGCAAAAGGTCATCCTGGATCTTGGCCAAGACATGCAGGTGGCATTAGTCTAGAGGCTAAGATAAAGCCAAAGGTAAGAGGAAATTAAAAACGTGTCCTCCATTCATCTACATGGGTACGAGCTACATTTTGACATTTGCTTCTGTCCGCTAGATATAATTCCCTATTGTGTTACAAGGGATATACAAACCCATTCATGATAAAATAGCAGCAGGTGCAACATGAGCTGAGCAACTTAAATCAATTAAGGCAATATGGGCTATGACACTGGGGCCAAAACAAGTGTTATCCTTCCATCGTGCCTTAGCCCCTGGATGTGAGCCTTGGCTGACCATACCTCACACCCCACCTTGCCCCCTGACCCCCCCCCCCCCTCCCACCCTCTCCCCACCCCCCGTACAGATAGCCGACCACCACGCTGCCATCTTGCCACACCTGAGGCTGTTGTGCTTCCCACGGTCACGTGACTAACACCCTCTGACCACCCGCTCCCCCACCCCCTGATACCCTGGGGACTGTTGCCATGGCAACTGGTCACTAGGAGTGTCCAAGATGGAAGTCAAGGACGTCTGCTGGTGGCCTCAAGCTTCAGGTAGAGCTGGTAGTGTTTACCCTGGGCTGGCCATGGCTGCTATGATATATCATCACACCAAGCAGCCTTCATCTCAGTCCACTCTGCTTCATTTTCCTTTAAAAACTAGATTGTTCGATACAGGGAATAGAGGGTTCATTCCAATCACTTTCTAAACGTATTTAAAAAAGATAGTTGAAGATCGCTTATTCATATATCTAAGCACTTCAACGTCTAGTCTGGATCGCTTTTATTGCACGCCCGATATTAGAGATGATAATAGCTAGTAGTATTTTTCATGGACACCCCATTAGAAGACTTTCAGGTCCGTGTATCGTCAGGACCAGTCACTGTTCCTCTCAGTGGGGTAATGTTGCTGATATAATTACCTTCTGTAAAGGTATTAATAAAAACCCAGCACATCACGCTGATTCAATTACTAAGTGTTTAGTGCCTTTGTGTGGGGTATTTAACTGTCTTTATCATACACGTGTAGAGTGGTAAGTATGGAGGAGTTATCTAAGGAGGTTATTTGATATTGCGGTAATCAACAGAAAACCTTTTAAATGGGCTATGTGGAAAGTTGGCGATACAACATGTATCTTTACACTAACATGTGCAAGATTTGCCTTTAATGTGCAAGTTGTTGCCAGGTTAAATATTATTGTCGGGCCCTTAGCGGCGGGCCATTCGACCCTGTTCAATGCACCATCGCATTTTACAATCAGCCATGTCTTTCGGAAAATGATGAGATACTTTCAGTCTGAATACACAAAGACGGTTTGTGTTGGAATATCATTATACTGGGTACAAAATGCATAACGCACAGATGATTTACAGAACACCTGAATGGGTCGGTATTTGCCCACTCCTGAATATTATAACTCTGCCTTGGGCACTCCACGGTTTACTATGGCGTTGTCTAGACCCCGTAAATCAATTAAAGGCCTTGTAGAAAACTGCCTTCGCCTACATGATTTATGAGACAATGTCATCAATAATTAATCCCAGCACGATAAAATAAAGAATTAACGCCCAGCCAGAGAACATTTATCTTGGGAGGAGGGTGCATGAGGAGGAAGGGGTTGGGGAGAAGACGTGGTGCTTGGAGGTGCCCGAGGAGAGCTTGGAGACATGCTGGGTTTCTTTTTCCTGATGCAGAGTATTTGGTCTCAATTACTTTTCAATTCGCGTGTGTTGACTCCATAGCCAGGAGTGGGAAGGGATGAGGGCCCAGTACGGGTGGGGGGTACAGCAGGGAGGGCAGGGGAGGGCTGCCGGAAGGGCAGGTGGAAGTAGAGAGGGGTAGTGGGGTGGGGGTGGGCCTGGGGTACATAGTCACTGGTCATGTTGGAGAGGGGGCTGAGCGGTGCAGTGGGGAAATGGAGCAATTGGAACCTAACCTTGGCAGGGCTGGCGATTATGGGGTGTGTATTTCTATTTAATTCCACATCAGAATTTTTCTAAAGTCAGGAAATGAAACGGAGTCGCTTAGCTTGGAAGGATGTTCCTGCACATCCTTAGCGCTACTGCTTTTCAATTTAGACTTGCAATTCTGGCCACAAGAAACTGAATGGCGGGTGTTGATATTAATATCAAGGGGGTTATGTGATATGATACTCGAGAGGAAAGGGGTATCTAGGCAGTATGAAATAGGAGTAGGGAAAGTGGCAAGGAAGCAGGGGGTTGGTGGCAGGGGGCATGGGCGGAGGAGGGGGAGGGGTACTCCAATAATAGGAAGGAATAGAACAGAGAGTAAGGATATAGTTTGGGTGGACAGCGGAAACATGACACAGAAAAGTATAGCGGAAGGGAGATGTGGAGAGAAAATGACACATGAAAGCGGGGATAATGCATGGAGAGAAAGGGGCTGACCAACATGGCATCTTAGATTGGACGAGGGGCATATATAGCAACACAGGGAGGAATACAACCTATAGTTTTTATATCAAATACAGAAAGGTCCGAATGTATACAAGTAACATACTGCTTAGAGCTTCAGAGCAGAGTGGATTACACTAGAAGGTATATATGTACTAGCCGAGCAGGTGAGTACTGGGAGCAGCTTAATATGCACCGTCTATCTGTACAGAACCTGCGTTGAGCTGCTCAGGCAGATTCTAGGCCAACCCTCCTACCCCTAGCCACAGGGTGGGCTCAGCCGCATGGGCTGAATGAAATATGCAGTTGCCAATGAGCTATAGAAATGGGATTTGACAGGAAGAGGAAATGCATCATCTTTGCTGTGTCAACTAGCCAATCAGAATACAGAACACAGCCGCGTGTGGTGGTAGTATGCCACCGCTTTCTAGTCTCCCCCACGGGAGAGTGGGACTAGTCAATGGATGGCTGTGCAACGGGAGGCTGTCTTAAAACAAACTAAGCGGGATTAGAAGGGAAGCGGGGGAGGGGACGTGGACCTGCGGCGTGGAGGGGATAGAATAGTGTGAACGTGGCTGGAATCTGGCGCGTGAGGCTTTGTGGCACAAAGGAGCTTTTCTCTGAAAGTGGCTCTTTATAATATACTCGGCTTTGTCCCAGGCACATTGCTGTACAGTAGTCCCAATGGCAAGCCGGAAAGTAATAATATATATATATATAGCTATGTACATTATCATTCACATGACAGTTATGGGTGCGTTTATAGATCTAAGCTTGGCTGGAATGCATAATATCAGACTATACACTTCCTCTAAAACTGCACAATAAGATTCAAATATTCTACAGTGCCTGAATTGAAATAGGTTGCCCCCCCCCCCTCGCCCACATTCTCCTCATTGCTTTACTTATTTCACCATTGCGTTGCACCTTTATTTACCTTCCCCCGTTACTTTTACACATTGCCTACGTTGCCCCCTATGAGTATGCCGTCGGCATGCGCAGAGAGCAGCTCCCAGAATGCCCCTGGAGGCGCCATTTTGGTCCATTACACAGGGGGTGTTTGATTTCGGGCGGGCCGGGGGCCGTACCTACTCTGTGTATTTTCCTCTCACACTAGGGCTAATCTACCCTGACACGCCCGTATATATCCATTATGTCATCCGGGAGGGGGTGGGGGGTCTGGGGGTTGTGACTCATCAAGCCATAGACACGGGGCAACAGCATATATAGACCCTTAGCCATCTTCCCAAGCCATGCTAACCAGACCCATATAATAACCACAGAGGTACCATGGATGGGGATGTTGCAGGGTGAAGGGTTGTGCCTTCGGGGAGATGTAAGGGGAGAGGTGACAGGGGAGGGGATGCAGGAGCAGCATTAGGAGTTAAGTCTAGGGATACATCTGATTTAACACCCTCCCTCGTATTGCCATCACTCACCTTGGTCATGTGGGGTTCTGTGGGGAATAAGGGTAGGGGTGATAGGGGAGGACGAAGGGCAATTGAGTGTATTGAGTAGGGATAGCTTTTAGACATCGTGTGTGGACATTCCATCTCTGAGAGTAGATACATTGAGATAAGTATTAATCTATACACGTCTTACCCGTACCCCACATATAATTATGTATGCATAGACTATATACCTGCCTCTCTGTACCATATGCCTGAGCCTTTAGAATGCTGGCCCTTTTCTCATTGCCCTTCTACAGGACAGGTCCCAGACGGCCCCCGGATGTAGTTTACATGAAAACGAGGCATGGGGCAGCTGGCAAGGCGGAAGCAGTGGCTTGTGGGTGAGAGAAGGGTAGGCGCCCAATATAGCAGCTGCAAGACACGTGAGGGAGTAGCTAGAGATAGGGGTGGTGTAGCAGAAAGGTTAGAACCATGTGTTAGCTGAAATATAACACTATTGTAAAAGTAGTATAGCACAGTCTAGCCCTCCTAATTCTTAAAGTCTTAGCATTGGGAAAGGAGGCTTCTATGTACAACGTGAACGGTTTCTTTGTCCTTCTCTATTCCATATGCTATTTCAGTTATTCACTCATATTACGTCCTTATTATTTCTATCAAGTTGCACCTAGACGACAGTAGCCTTACTCCTATTTCAGACTAATATACAGGCTCCTATGGATCCTCCAGGGTCGAGTGTGAGCACTAGGTGTAACTACTGAGGGCTGGGTAGGGTGGAGGAGGCCAGGACCGGGTTAAGGGCATAGTAAAGACTAATGAGTGTGTGTGCAGGAGAATCGCCTAACGACCTCATCAGTTCTAATATTTGACAAGATGGCCGACACGATGATGCCGCACGCTTAAATATACCACCACCATTAAGCAGGATTATGTCCAGATTACGGCCCGCTCCCGCTCCTCCTGTGGATTTGAATATGATTACCACACTCCGGGCTGCAACAGGGTTTAGTCGGCATGGCTTGGGGTGGAGATTGTACATACAGCGCAGGCAGTGTATTTCAGGGCATATGTTACACTGGCATCTTTTTTTGAGGTTATATTGAATCAAATAGGCCAATAGGTGGCATATGACATACTGAGCACTGATCTTATAGATAGAGAATCAGGAGAATAGTATTCGGGTTGTATTGTATTGCAGCACATTATAGAGAGAAGACAACATCCTACAGTATAAGTCAGAAAGTGTTATAAGACCACGTATAGCACTTGAAGTAGTAAGGCAGGCAGTGGTATAGCTAGCCTCAGCCTGTATACAGCGCCACATGTGGGGCTTCAACGTAGCTCATTAGGTCCCCATTTATAATGCAACCCCCTATTGGACTCCACCATACCCCTTTACCCTCTTTCCCTCCCTTCCACTCGCTCCCTACTCCATCTCTCACTCATGTCCATTTCTTCCCCTCCTCCCCTTCTCTCCCCCACTCCCCATACTCTTCCCACTCCCCCTTCCTTGTCCCCTTTTCTGCACAGGTTCGTTTCCCCTCCCAGACTACTGGTGAGCCCTGAGACCCCCGGTTGGCCAACATGGCGCCGGGCGCCCATCTGCCCTCCCTCAGCGGTTGGCGCCAGGGACGGTAAATCCCCATCCTGCCACCAGGCGGCGTGGCGGAAGGGCAGAGGGGGCGCCCGGGCTTAGCGACATTTTAGTGACTTAAACTAGGGCGGCGCGCTGGAGGTTATAGTCAGAGGGAAGGAAAAGAGGCCTGGGTAAGGTGAGGGCTTCTTGGTATTAATAATGTAGAGAGTCAGGCTGGCCTGCCCATTAAAGCAACACGGGGACACCCTACCCCCTACTTCCCTCCCGCAGCTGCCCCCTCCCACCTTTTGTACGGTGGCCATTTTGTCTCCTGCTGCTGACAATGGCGAAGGGGCAGGATTGAAAGCCCCTAGCCCCCTTCCCCTCCAGCCCCACCTGCCAGGGTGCCGACCCCCCCCCCCCCCCCACCACCATACCCTCCCGGCACAGCCCGCACTCCATTCATCAGGGCAAATCCCCTCTGGATCAGCCCAAGTTCTCCGCCTCCCACACCCCCAGCAGCCGGCTGAAACACCTCACTCTAAGACAGTTTCTGCACTGCTACCATATATATGGTATTTACATTGAGACAGGCACTGTTCATCCATCTTTTATCAGAATAGAGCACACTTGCAACTGATATATCTGTATATGTAGCATAACATGTTGAATATCATAAACAGACGCCTGTTTGATAACACAACTGATCCATTGGTGTTTTTTCCACTGTCATTTACATTTTCACCTTTTGCAGCTCTTGTACATCGCCACCACACTTGTTCTTAATAAACCGGGACAGTTAGATGCGTGCATATCGGAAGAACATAGTCCCATTATAACCTGTATATACCTATAGCACTTCTAACAAGGGTTAGTAGTGGTAATCAGGATAAGCTTCACCCTCAGAAAAGTGAGAGTCATTGTCGCTAAAACTACCCTCACCCCTCAGAAAAGTGAGAGTCATTGTCGCTAAAACTACCCTCACCTGGGGTGCCTGACCCTCAGGTGAGGGTAGTTTTAGCGACAATGACTCTCACTTTTCTGTGTGTGTTGATTACGCCAGACTAAGTCCCTCACTTCCATATACTACTGACTCAACAAGTGTGAACCTGAGACGGTCTACCAATGTGATATACTACTATATCCGCACTGCACATGTGTATGTATGAACAAGATCGCCATTTGACCAGAATGAAAGAACAGGAAGTGACGCTATACATAAGCCGGAGGTGACGTCATAGCGGATATATGGCAGTGTACTGACCTTGTTGTCGCCGACCCCAGCGTCCTCTAGTGTCAAGCGGGTTCGGTTCTGGAGCAGAGCAGATTCCCTCACTGCAAAACACAAATTAGAGGATACTAGTTAGTTGTGTTGATATCAACTAGATACAGTAACGATGGTGAATTAATATGGTATACATATAGGTTTTCTTAACATTGTTTCAGATGTGTTCAACAATGTGTACAACGTGGGTCAGTTTATCATATATTATAATTATAATGTTCCCCGTATATTGTTGTAACTTCCTTGATTTTCAATCAGATGTCCGATGTATCGCTGTAAATTCAATGTGGAAAAGGCAAAGAGAAATTAAGTTATGTATAATCGTGATTTTCGGGCTTCGGTAGATTAATCTATCTTATGTTGATGATAAACCAGATGTGCTAATCAACAGGGGAACTCGGTCCACTGTTACATGAGAACTGGATCATGCTAATTTGAAAAGGTATCTTTTTTTTTAATTTCTTACTCATATGAATCAATCATTTGAATATGTTGGGTAAACATATGAGGAACAATGTGTTCACATAGGCATACTGGTAATTATGAAGACCATTTGCCAGAACACTAGGCAAAGAGAAGAACTCCCATCCCCAGGCCAGAGCCCACACTATTGCAAATGGCAATGGACGCAGCCTTCACGTGACCTGATCAACCAATCACAACCGTCCTCTCATCGGTCCAGTCAACAACCCTCTTTTGTCTAACGTTGGGAGGGCTCTTCATGCTGTCCGCCTGAGGCCTACCCATAATCCCCTGCCGAGAACCCTCTCGGGACTCCACCTAGCGACAGCTAAAGACACCGCTCCCTATTATCGCCCACCCCTATTCGTCCCAGAGTGCATTGCACGCAGCTCGCCTGGGGCGCCACATAGCGTGGCATGGTGGAACTGAGGTGTATATAGGTTAAATCGTAGCTAGGAATAAGATAGGTTACATGCATCGTTCTTGTTAACTCCCTGCACCTTTGTTTTGTCCATGTCTTCTCTCAGCCATCATATTACACTCACTCTGTTGATAGCTCCTGTCGTGGTAATAACCTATTGTTTTTCTTAATGGACTGTGATTATACCAATATGAACACTAGCTGTCTAACGGTACGTCCATCCATGTGAACCGCATACATCTGGTGCTGTATCTGACGTGATTGGTGCGCTGTGGGTCACGTGACCTACACATACGGGTCTTTGTCGGCAGGGTGCTGCCCTCTGGTGGCCGAGTGGCGTACATCCGGGTCCCATAAATCTGCCCCCTAAGGACCCTGGTCCTACCTTAGTAACCCCCTCCCACCATGCATGGACACACGCTTATCAATCTACAGCCATCTACTACATAGCAACTAGTCTCATATATCCTCATACATTGTGTGGCCCCTTCCCCACCATGTCCCTCTGTCCATGAAAAGGGGGCTGCTATATATATCTATGTAGTTCTGCTTTAGGTGAAATTAACTCTGCAACTTACTAGATTAGAGCACTGATAAACAGTAGTTATTCTTATTTAAGTAATGACGGCGTGAAAGCATACGTGGACTTTATTATTATCCATTGCAGCCTTGAGAAAGATATTAGTTGTGCCTCAACCCCAGGCTGGGCCCCCAACCTGTAGCCGCATCCTGTAACCTGTAGACGCTGACCTATAACCGCACCATAGGCCCGGTTAGCCTGCGTCTCACGCCGGGCCATTTTTCTTGCAGCGCGGAAGGATTGCCAGACGAGCCGCTTTACTGCCCTCGGCCTCAGCGCTCAATGGGGCGTAGTGATCGCGGGGCCGGGACTACACGGCCTGCCGAGGAAGATATCAATAGAGCGTCCCCTGATTTGTGGGCTCTGTATTAAGAGTTGGTCACCGCCCAGCGTTTGGTCACTGTCAGACGACATTGCCTTCTTTTTTCGCGCGCTTTTTCTGCAGCCGCCTCTTTTGGATGGTGCTGACGTGCGGCGGCACCGGAAGAGCAACAGTTGGATGCAGGCGCAGTGGTAATGGGAACACTGGGACGCGGTGACGTCACGCCTGAATCGTCGTAGTCCATCAGGGACGGAAGTGACATGGTCATACGTCATGTGTGAACGTCATTATGTGTATGGGGGGCGGGGTAAGTGCTCAAGAGGAGGGGTGGGTGTGAAAGAGAAAATGAATAAACGATTTATACTTTACCAATTGCAACACCTGAGGTTACATTCGTTCTAACACAATTTGATGAAGTTTGACCAAGTATTATGCCACAGACACTATCCTAGACGTGATCCTAATTGGAACTACCCCTTAACCGATCCGGATGCAACATTCTCTATGTGACGTAATAAAGGTGAAGAGCACATTCTCAGAGTGAATGGTCTCGCTGACCCAACATAAAATAGGTTGACCCTGATATTATCCTGCAACGTTTGATCACTACTCCTATTGAACGTTACACAACATGCACAGAGGCAAATATCAGAGTCACCCAATGTCGCCAATACTACTCTCATACAAGGGTCAGGCACTGCTGGACTATAATAGATGGGTCAAGGGCCATTCTAGTGAGGGTCAGGCTAGGCTGGACATTCAATAACAGGCTGGACTTTGGCAAGCTTGCTTGAAAGTCTGGCCATGCTGGATCCTCATGCCATAGTCTGGCAATGCTGGACTCTTGGGAGAGTCTCTTTCAGCCTGCAAGAGTCCAGCATTGTCAGACTGTGGCATGAGGATCCAGCATGGCCAGACTTTCAAGCAAGTTTGCCAAAGTCCAGCCTGTTATTGAATGTCCAGCCTAGCCTGACCCTCACTAGAATGGCCCTTGACCCATCTATTATAGTCCAGCAGTGCCTGACCCTTGTATGAGAGTAGTATTGGCGACATTGGGTGACTCTGATATTTGCCTCTGTGTGGTTTCAATCTGACCCAGCTATTCCATCTCAGCATTTAAACACACTCTTTATGGTGTGCTGTTCCCTTGGGTCGATAAAGAATAAGGCTGATGTGCAGTCAAAAAAAGAAGGAAATAATTATATAGATACTCCCCTTCCCTATCTACCACTAGGCCTCTCGTAATGCTGCTCCTCCTGCCACTGTTAATCCTCTGTCTATATGTCCCCGTTTTTTCCTCCGCTGTCAATAATCACCGATCTCCACACCATGCCTTAGCCCCCCCCCCTCGCCCATTTAACTCACTCACCGGCTTTACTATGGAGCGCCGTTATGGAATGATAATAATCAAATAAAATGCAGTTTCTTTGCTATTTCATGTCATGTATGTTATGCCAATTAGCAATCCCCAGTAGAAATAAACTATTCTAACCCTAACACTTTAATAGCTCGCTTGTTTGCTTCTCCTACTATCTCTGTGTGTTATATCCATCCTAACCCTAAACCACATGTACCCTCTCTGCAGGTATGTCTATATGGCCGTCGTTCCGTTTGATAAAAGACGGCGGGGGTGGGGGTCCGTGTTTTCTGGGCCAGCGGGACACACCGGAAGCAGATATAGCATGTTATTGACACGAGGGGGCGCGGCGAACACATGTGGGGGGCACGGCCGGGTAGGCAGCCAATCAGGTGGAAGCGGCAACGTTTGCTGCGGGGTAGGCACCGACTGCGGGCCTGCTGAGAGACGCTGCTTCCTTTGACGGACAAACCGATTTGGCGCGTCTATCACCGACATCGACAAGCGGAGGGCATAGACTCCCCGCCCCCCCCCCCTGCCTGACACCCTCCTCCTGCTGCCTGCCATAGGGTAGGGTTATGATACACCCGCCATGATACAAGCACCTCAATCCCAGACCTTAACATGTGAGCAACCCAATACCGTCACATAGCATGACCTACTCTTACCATGATACTCATACCGACTCCACCCAACGCCTCTCACTGTTCATTTCTCACTGGACGCCTTTCCTACAACATTTTAGGGTTGTATATGCCCTGTACTACACTACCTCTTAGGCCAAAAAAGGTATGTCTCAGGTAACATGGCAAGATGTGTAGGGTCGGTAGGTCGGATTTTTTTTCCCTTCAACATGAAAGTACTAGCCAGCCCCTCCAAAGACCCTAAAATTGACCAAAAATGTGTAAAAGTATGAAAATTTCTTCAAGATTGCATGAAAAACGTAGGGTCGGCCCTGTTTTGATAGGCTGGGTCGGGTGACCTGAAACAAACCTATTTTTGGCCCTACTGCTCCATATTCTGGTCCCAATACCGTGTCATGCCTGCCCTTACTTGTGCCCGCCCTTTCACGATCTTCTCTATTAGCCTCTCACCCCAACCTCCAAGTTTCTGACTCGGCCTGTCACCCACCGTGATATCTTATTCATAGTCTAGTCAGGGGTACAAATCGAAGGTGACTGGCCCCAATGATAATAATACTTCTGTGTCCGCATATGGTGTCAAGTCGACGGCCAGGCACGAGCTTGTATTCAAATGTTATGAGAACAATATAAAGTCTGGAGAGGCAATTGGGGGCAATGGGAAGTATTGTTTTGAGGTTGAATGTGTGCACTTGGCATAGCACGTAGACCAGCATGATTATACGTATAGTCTACGGTAATAACGACATTTCAAGGCTACAAAAACACGAACTGGAGTATATAAAAAAGGAACAATGGTTGTAGCTGGAGGAATGGGGCCAACAAGGGGCGTGATGTATACGGTCTGGAGGACAGGAACGTGGTTGTCATGGTAACCCACATGCCCTCCTGTGACCGGAAGTGAATGTGCTCATTAATTATTCATGAGGTGTACGGATATGACATTTATTGCTCCTGCTGGGCCCACCTCTACGCCGCTCCTGGGCAGCTTTCCTGGCAATCCCTGGGGTACCCTCCCTTTTGGAGAGCTTAAAGGGTTAAGGTTTGTTTGGACAATACAATGCCTCACGAATATAAAGAATCCAACTTCATGCTATTCTCTACATATTATTGCATGATTTCCCACTGATATAACAGAGGAGGAAAAGCTTATGCAGCCAGGGCGAAGTACATGGATGGATATATAAGGATTTAACACGGGCAGGTACTAGGTGGGGGAGCAGCTCCAAATGAGCTAGATTAGATAACAATGTAATGAAGCGGAACCAGACATAGTTAAGACTATAGGGACATGAATGTATGAGGAGGGGTAAAACACCTGCCCCCCACCCCACCCCACCCCTGGTCTTAAAGGGACATAACCTGTGTATTCCTATGAATCACACATGTACGATAATAGTGAAGACTCACAGCCAGGGATGGGGGGGCTCAATGGGTGTGTGTAAGGAGCTCTTCTTCTTGGCTTTTCCCATGTGAGGTCACCATGCACAGGGCTCTAATAGGCCGATTGACGCATACAGATTCAATATAGAAAATCGGCCTCAGTTGACCGATTAGAGCCCTGTTGGTGGCGGATTTTAGCTGCATGCGCTGAACATGAGTTTTAAGTTTGGGCTGTTTAATCCTTTTTTCATACCGATCTATTCATCTGTTATAGCTGTTGTGCCCTTACACTCCCTGTAGATTTTGTGGGATATGCCTATGAGTTCCTCTGAGCAGCTCCCTTGTCCTTATTCAAACAAGGGTGTAGCTGCTCCCACAGTGTACACTGTAACGTGACAATGTCCTTGATGAGAATTGAATGAGTGGAAATTGTTCAAAGGGAACACAACCAGAATGCTGTGCCTGAGATTAAGAAATAATCCAAAAAGAAAATAACACAACTCTGGCGGCCATGAATTAGCGCCAAAAAAAGAGGGAGAGCTGTTTGACAAAACAGAGTACCATGGGAAAATTGGGCGCTCGGGACTGAGCTTTGTAGAATCAATCTCGGCTGCGATTTGAAATGAACTGCTGGCAGAGGGCCAAGAACCCATCAATTAAGGCCAGAAGACAAAAGCCTCTCTGAACCCCCCCCCCCCTCTCACCCCCTTCCACTTCTTTTCTATGTTTCCCAGCCTCTGTCCTAGTCGCATACTGATGTATGCCATGGTTCTACATGGTCGTCACGACTCTGATAGCCAGAGTCACAGTTTGTCTCCCATGTGACAGGATAGTCAAATGAGGAGAGTCAAACTACAAATGACAAAGTCAACTGCACCTGACTCTGCACTGAAGGTAGAGTCAACCTGTACAAGGGTTAAGGGGTTTTGACTGGAGTAGCTGTGACTCCCCCACCAGAGTCATCATGACTCTACTACCACAGTCAACTAGACTTAGAGTTGACTATGCTAGAGAGTCATGGCGACGCCTTTACTTCTCTCTGTGTATACACTTCCTGTGTCTGCTTTAGTTTAAATACCATTATCTATATAACACAATACTTTATGTTATCTAGATCTATATGTATCAAATTGAACTAGTTTGCACCTATATCCGCCTCTTATATACATATTATCTTCTCCAATATCCAAACCATCTCTGTATGTATAATTATATCTGTCTGCCTGACAATGTGTCTCTCCGTGTCTCTCTCATAGTCTCTATCTCTCCCTCTAACATACGCTTTCTGAGTGGAAAGCTACATACATTACCTCGGCTGGCGGTAGTGCTACCCATGTAGTCATGCCGATTACCCAGACCTGCACTTGTCAGGTATGGAGACATGGGACAAGGGGTTGGTTTATGTAAATACCCAGCAGCAGCTCATGAGGCGAGGAGCTTAAAACGGGGAGCTGCTTAATGCATGCGTTGTCCCTGTCCTCATAGTATTTTACTGTGTCAGAATATAGGTCATGTTATAAGCAGTATGTGGTAATATTTTAATGAATAGCTATAGTAAGAGACAATTTTATTTTTAACCTAATTATATAGATATGAGTTCTACCAAAGTTTAAACGGTTTCAACAGCAATTCTTCAGCTGTTCAGCAGCAATACTATCTTTCAGCGCCAATGCCTATATATATGTGACGAGGTGGGCACAATCTGAACGTGTCTTTCTTCCAGAAGAACAACCTTGTGATTATTCCTGTATCTTTACATGACTGGGGCCTAACACATGAGGCCTTGAATGGTCGACGCATGAATTATCTAGTCCTGGTTTCATTCTTTGTCTTTGAGATCTTTCTCTTTTTGAAACGGTGGAAACGCTAAAGAAAAAGTCTAAGCTTTGTCAACTCTGAAACCCCAATGTTTTGTAGAAAGATTAAGGGAACGAGTGCTAGGATTGTGTGCTGTGTTCATCCTGTGTTACATTTTTCACCACTTAGGAGTTCACAACGGCTGTCTGAAAAATGGGGTAGGACACAATATTGAGAATAGCCACGAAGTGTTTAGTAATGGGAGGAGAGTGGAACAGATGAGACAGAAATATGGAGACATAATACATATATATATATATATATATATGGAATTATTATGAATGGGGATTGCATGTCTCAAAGATCTCTGCAATGGCAAATCATCAATGGGTCTCGAGTACTGGTTGGTGGTTTCTTAATTCGCACCCCCCCCCCTCGCAATTCCACTTGTGTATTTGGAATAGTTGGACAGTGCTCACATAATGTCCTGGAAAGAACATCCCACCATATTATTGCACGTGCCTTGTTTATTTCATCGGTAGTTTTGAAATAACTCTATTGGTCTATACAGTCTCAATATCTAGATAATTAGAAGCCACTAACATGGGTTTAACAGGTATATCAGACACTTTGTGTTCATCATTCTCTCTTTTTAATGTTTGTCCATCTCAGCTCTCCATAAGAGAGGTCTTGGGAGGATGGAGGATAGATACACACCAGGAACACACACAACCCCCCCCTCCACCCCTTAGACACTGAGTTAAGGGGGTTCTCCACCAATTATACAAGCCAGGAGGCGCTCTGGAGGGGTTGGTAGTGGTAGTGGAATTAGTACAGACAACAATCAGTGGGGCGAAGAAAGGAGGTGGGAGGAGCATTTCTTTATTTTTCCTCCTGGGGATGTGATCTGCAAACGGCAAGGCCTGGAGGAGGATCCAAACGGTTGCTGATCCAATATTGACCTAGTGCGGATCGACTGTCTAATAGAATCGAAACGGGTTTAATCTTCAAATACCAGCCATCCAACAATACCTCCTCCAGCCCCACCAGCCCACACTCCCTCACATGCATTGATTCCTCCAACCCCTTACCGCCGACCACTTTCCAAACCAACTAAATGATGTGGGTGTTTTAGAGTGATGACTAAATTGTATCCAGGGATTTCTGTGGAAGCCCGTTCGGGAAGGTTAAGTGTCATGTTTGAATATCAAGTACTATTAGTTTCATAAGAGTTATTAGCTATGGAATGGTCACAGTGTACTGCATACCCTTGCCCATACACACACAGTCTACGGAGCCTGTGTGTATGGAGTTCTAGGCTACTTCCCAATAGCATATATTTTGATGACAGAATTATGGATACCTTTGGGCGACAACACAGTATAGACTAGTTACCTGGCACATCAGACACACGGGCAGGTACTAGGTGGGGGAGCAGCTCAAAATGAGCCATTCACCTCTCACCATCTGCTCATCCATATTATGTAGGCCACCGTGGATGAGGGCAGGGGGAGGCGATGGCCCTGCCTGACAATTACCAGCCTATGGAGAATGCATGAGACGCATCATATGGCTCAGCGCTGATTGCTGATTGGCTGCTGCTCGCCACATCTGACCTTGACCTCAATCATCTAGGTCAAGGTCGCAGGATACCCCATAAGGTCAAGGCCATCCCAATCTGGTTCAGATACCGCCGTCTGTTTAGGGATAGTGAGCCTTTCGCTGTCTATAGTGGTGTTAATTCCCTCCCCTCTCTCCTTGTTGCTGCTCGTTCATCTTCCCCTTTCCTTTCCTGTTTGCTGTGAACTCTGCCCAATGTGCTCCAGTTAGAGTAAAACTCATGAAAGTAAGTTACTGTGATGTGTGTTTTAAATTATTTCATAAATGGTTGATCACGTGTATTTGCACTCCTGTTACGTCATCTTCTCTTTATGTGGGCTACGTCATTTAGAATTTCCATGGCTTAAACACGTGACAAGTAGACCTCAGCAAGGCAGAATTCCCGTTCACTCTTTGCTAAAACAATGGAGCTGGCTGTTGTGTCACCAAGTAGTAGGCTTCAGGAGTTTCGATCCCCGTGTGGCGGCGGCAGCAGCCCTGGGAGGGCACTGGATCAGGATTGAATTGGAAACATCATAACTACATTAGCATAGCCACATCGGGCGCCTGCACGTCACCACCTCTCCCTGCTGATAGCTCAACTTGAGCAGCTCCTCCTCCTCCCTTAGTGAGCAGTTCCCAGCATGTAGGAGCAGCTCACCCTGTGGACAGCCGTACACACTGTGTGTTGTACATGGCATTGTGTTATAAACCTGCTAAGTGACATGTATACGTATTGTATGTGTTGAAATAATTACTGAGATATATGGCTTGAAGCGTGCAGTGGAGTTGGCCCATTAGACATTCTAAGATAGTTCTGTAGAATCCTAAAATGCTGATGTATTAATAATTGTGGGGGCAACATATACAATAGTGCGTGCATGTCTCCTCATCAAGTAGGCCCTATGGGGTGATCTACTGAGCAGTTTTATCATCAGATCCTAAAATAGGTCTTGCGCCTTATGCCCCAGTAGGCCATGTACCAATGTTCAGCGCCTACTGTAGCTTTATCTGAGAAATGTAGGAGTTGTGAATCAAACATTGATTTGAACTGCTCTGATGATCCAGAGGAGATGCTGAAATTAATATACACTCTACCATGTGATACTGCAGTGTAGAGGATTGCGCAAAACGCTGACTCAACACTCCTGCACGGGGGCCGTTGCCGCTGGCGTGTGAACTACTCAGTTTGCCCCTTCCCCCGCCTCTTACAAAATAACAGAATTCAATGCTGCAGAAATCACGACATGTTGACACGCAGTAGGTGATGAGTGGGAGAGGGGGTGAGCTGGCAGGGGGGTGGTGTCGTATTTAGGGGGAATATGACGAGTAGATACGACTGAACTGAAATATTATAGCTAGAGAGCAATGGTGTGTGCGAAATGGTTCAATGGGGAAGGAGACAGGAAGGGAGCAGGGGCAGACATGGATGGAGGCAGCAAGGGGGGCAGACAGGGAGGCTGCAATTAAGGCAGACAGGTAGGGAGAGGAGCAAAGGCAGGGAGACGGACAGGAGGAAGACAGGCAGGTGGACAATTCAGCAGGGAAGGGGAGGCCATAGAATTGAGTTGAGAAGAAGGCCCTGTCACTGCAGTTTGCTGTGTGAATTCGGAGGTCGAAAGTCATCTGTTTAAGGCTGCTCGGGGCAGACGACATTTTTCTGGCAGGTGGGCTTTCCATTCTCTCGTTTCGCGCTAATCACGCCTGTAGCCCGTTCCGGTGCACAGCGGCTCGGCCCTGTCGGCTAATAGAAGCCGGTGTTGTATTCCGGTGGATCCCCCGCCCTGCCGTCCCGTCTAATAGGCCGCGCCCGTCAACACCTCGCCACACAGATGCACCTAATGACGACACAAGCACCCCCCGCCCACCCCATCCGTACTACACACATCACCCTATTCCCCTCACACCCTACACCCCTTCCCTATCCACCCAGGCAGGCCCAGATCCGATTGTTCCCTATTCGTCTAGTCTGCATCTTTCTTTGTCGCCCATTCTCAGTGCCCTCTTGCCCACATTTATTTCTTCCTCCCTCCTTTTCTCTCTGCCACATTTCCTCTTCTCCCTCCCATCTCAATCTCTCACATATATCCGCATTTATACCTTCGGCTGGCTTGCCCTCCAGTTCGCATTGCCTCGTGAGCGCAGACGCTGTGTAATTTGCATTCAGGGCATCTGCCGCGCCGAGGCAAGTGCGTCGACGAAGACCACGCCGTTTCATCAAGATGTAAATTACGGAATTAAATCACATCCAGTAAACTTCACGCCGGTGCACAGGCTCGTCCACCTTGTTCTGGGGTGATTAGACTAAGCTAACACCCCGGCTCCTACAGTGCTGACTAACCCGCCCCTAACTCTAGTTTCTAATACTACTGCCACTATCAGAGCCTACAGAGACCAACCTGTAGCCACAAGCTTTTGTGTGAATTATGAAGTGTCCCCTTCTTACTGCCATTACTACTGGACATATCCCCACAACTAACACACATTTATTTAACACCCAACTAGGGTTTATGGATAATTATTTAGCCGCCAGTGCTGTTTGTATGCAAGAATTGATTCCTTTTATAACTAGGTCTTCTCGAATGATTGCTTTAGACTAGATATTTGTCTCCTGGGATAAGTTTGGACAAAATGCAAGCAAGTCACTCATTTCTTCCCTGCCCGTGAGCGAAAATCATCCAATGTTTCAAACTCTTTTAGAACTAGTCTAAAGTCAACAGTTGACCTACTAATGGTCACCGTTCACTGGGGAACTTTGGCTGAATAAGCCAATATATTTTTAAAATAACTTTGACAGATTAGATCCCAGTGGACGGTGGCCATAACGCACTGTTGCACCAGATATGATTATTCCCACATACTTTACACTAGGGGCGATCCATTACGTTTTTTTCTGTGACAAAGTGTGACAAGGGGGTGGGGGGTGTATAGGATTGTGTGACGTCACACTTTCAGATTTTTTTAAAACCATATATTAGATAAATGCTGTCCTGCTGTATATGCATTGCCACTAAGCAGCATTATAATCTCACGTGTGCTACTTGAAACAGTATGTGGGTACCACAGGTCTTCCAACATCAGAGGAAAGGATAGCAGTGCCCGGGGGTTGTAGCCTATATGTTATATAGATGGGTGTGCGGCTGGCAAGGTTACATTTTGAGCAAGATTCCCCTTAGGGCCTACCAAGGGTCTGCTTTTCACCTGAATCGCTTCACCAAGTATTACTTTTCATCAAAATCCCTTCACCAAGTATTACTTTTCACCAGAATCCCCCAACCAAGTATCACCTTTCACCAGAACCCCCCTCACCAAGGATTAATTTTCACCAAAGGCTCGCTCACTAAGGGTCACTTTTAGGAGATTACCACAAAACCTGTCAAAATATAGGTCACTTTGGAGTTCTCACAAAAAAAAACTTGAAATATAATTGAGGCCCCTTCCTCAGGTAGCAGTTCCAACACATATTCCTGTGAAAACAGACAAGAATCCATGGATAGAGGCCACAAAAATCTAGGGTGCCATGGATACTCGTGTGGTTTTGTTAATTCCTCTTTGAACAGATGTAATCTGAAGGGTTCTAGTCAATAAAATCCATTATTTTCCTGTCTAGGAGGACTTGAAAGATTTGACTGATATCTGATGTCATACTTTCAACACTTAAGTACCAATCTAAATGTATTAAACCCCCGGGATTTAACCTGGGTTACAATTTATATTCAATATAATGATAGGCCTTATTGCAGTGCTTATCACAATATATGTATGGTCTTTTATATGATACGTTACTGGGGGGGGGTGTCAGCAGATTTGTGACATACTTTTCTAGGGGGTGTTTGGAAAGGTGTGACAAAGTGTGACATGGGGGTGGTGGGGGGTCTACAAAATGGCCAAAAAAAAGCGTGACATACTTAATGGATCACCCCCTACATATATACCTATACAATGTACTAAGATTAACTCTCCCGCCATCTTAACCCCACAAACCCCCGCCCATTCACAGCTCTAAACAACACCCCATACAACTCGTTCCCTCTTAATCTCCAATCTCCAATAATTTCAGATGAGGTTTCTCTCAGGGTGCTGCCCCCCCCCCCCCCACACACACACATAGAGCTAACCATTTGGCCTTTGAAGTACGACGTACTCCCGTTGTGGAGCGTAGGCCGAAAATCCGCCTCCGGATTTACCCCTTCCTCCCACCCCTTCCGCTTCCGCCTCCCTCCTCTTTCCCCCCTATCCTTATGCCGGCAAGGCCTTAATTTCGAATGAGAAGTCTATATTGAAATAGGACTTCAAAGCTGACTAATCCTGGGCGAGGTTTCCGTCTCCAGGTTGTATGAGTTTCTAGGCAGAGATGATAGACAAAGGTGATGTGATGACGGATCAGATTTAAATGAGACATTGCCTCCTTCAGCATTATTAACTTTATAATCTCTACACAGATAACCTAAATGCTCCGGCCCTTAGTCTGTAGTGGATATCCCAGGTTAGTCATAGGGGCATTGGTCAGGGACCAAGTGCTATTAAGAAATGACCGAGGCAAAAGAATGAATAATGCCTTACTCAAATGGACCTGGCCTAATACTCATTAAAATGGAGAAGACAAAAGTGAGTTAGGCAGTGCTGACCACCCTTACAATATTAACTAACCTAGGTTGGTAGTATGGGAGTTAGAAAATGACTAACTAGGTTAGGTACTACACTGTATTGACTGATTTGTTAGCCAGTACTGACTAAGTTCTGGAGCCTAAAGAGTATTAGTGTAGTTCATTCGACATCGGCCTCAATATTAGTATAGCATGTTTTAACATGCAGCACACATTGTTCACAGATATGTAATGTCATTGCTACTCTGCATGCAGCCACATTTTTTTAATATAGCACAATTAGTCTACCAATGATTGCTACTGAAACGGTAATTGGGAGAATGTACAGTCTGCGGGTCAGATTGAACAAGCAGTAATAATCTGAAATTCTTACATGAATCTACTGAAAATAAAAATACAGCGATACTGTCTCAGATCATAAATCCAGTACAAACTTTTAAATTGTGTTTGCAGATCCAGGTCTCAGACTATTATCAGCGGAATGAGGGCACAGGGTGCGTTTAGAAGGTACTAAGCACCATCCAGTAACCCCAAGGCTATCTATCTCTATTATCGCTCGATCACATGTAAAATGCATGCACCCCTCCCCCTATCTTCGCCTAGGGGCTCAGGCAAAGCATTACCATACATACAATGAAAAGGAGCGCAATGCTAAATAACATAAACCTCATTGTATTTAAACTAGTGTTCTATACATATAATTATGTCTATAGAATATTCATGGCATCCCCTTTATCTCCCTGAAAGTAGGCTACATGGTTTTAGGATGAGATAATGTTGTTTAACATTCCTTCTCTCTCTCTCTCCCTTGCTCAGATGCATTAATTAGTAAGAGTCCCAAGTGGTGAAGCTTTCTGTCCTGATTCAATCGTCAAACTGGCTACGAAGCCGTCTTATTTCTGCACAGGCTTTTAAATATGTATACGACAGAAGGGTCCCTGTGACAGATTGTGTGTACGGAGGGTGCTGCCTGTATAACCATTCACCCACCCAGGGCTATGAGCGATTATAGTCATCCTTAATGGTTCTTTCTTGCTTTTGATCCATTGTTGCAATTGTGGTACATTTACATCAATAGTCATGGCAGGATGATGTGTTTCTTTCTTAGACGACCAACCCACATTTCTCTCTGTCTCCTCTGTCTCTGTCTCTGTCTCTCTGTCTCTCTGTCTCTGTCTCTCTGTCTCTCTCTCTCTCTGTCTCTCTCTCTCTCTCTCTCTCTCTCTCTTTCTCTCTCTCTTTCCCCCCTCTGTCTCTCCCTTTCTTCATCTATCCCCCTTCTCCTTCCCCCATCTCTCTCTCGCTGTTCACTCCCCGAGCATCCCTATCCAATGGAGAAGAGGGTTTACAAATGTACCTGACGGTGCAGCCGTTAGAATGACCAGGGGTTATATGAGGCAAGACCAATGTCCCTTCTTTTAGAGCCACCCGGGTATGTGGCACCCACAGGTAGTTTACTAGGGTTGTCTTTGTAACGGGACCCATGAGCGTCCATCTTGACTTTGCCTACAACTTCCCATTTACACACCATCAGCTTGCTAACCTATAGCTCCTGGGGTCAGAGCCCTTCAGGGCTGGCCACAGCAAATGTGCCATTCAGCGCTGGGACATTGAACGCTGAATGTGCACGTGCAGCCTCTTTGTTGTGGTGTGGCACCTTAAAGCATTCTACGTGTTAAGGGTTGTAGAGACCATTCATGCTAATCTCTCCCACCCAAGGTGCTTGCGGAAGATTAAGTTTATGTTTTGGTCGTGGGTGTTGACCCGTTTGACATTGGAGGGTCAGTTACGATGTGTAAGGGGATGTCAATATATCCCAACACAACTGGATGTGGGTTTTTTGGGGTGATTCTTTTTCTTTTTTTTTAGGGGGAGGGTTATGTCGCTAAATCTCTTGCTCAAATTTCTCAGTAGATTCGTTCTAAATTATCGCGAACCTCTGCATAATAAGATAAATAGATATCGGCGCACCACTTTAGGGTATGGCCTGATTGTCAGACATTTCATATCAGAATGCCTAATGCTTTAGCTAGTTCAAAACCTAAGTGCTTAGTCTTGTAAGGGAGTTAACAAAGCAGCATCCCAGCCTACACTACCCCCTCAGCCTCCTCCCCAGTGCCGGGCCTTGATGGATAACCTACGTCATGTTCTCTTTACTTGTACTGATTTCTAACAAGATTATCTACGGGGACTCCCAATGATGTTCACGGAGGGGAGGGGTGGAGTCTGCGCCGCGGGTAGCCCAGACGGCGTCTGTCACCTGTTGCTTAGCAACCCAATAAATACCCGGATGTACGGGAGTCACCCAGGGGTCGCTGGGATCGATGAGACGCCGGGTACTGTCATGTTTGTGGGGTGTTCAGGAGCTGTTTAATATAATCACATACTGAACAGGGCTTGGCATGGGTTGGTCATGGGCGGGAGTAGGAGTATATGGGCCACGGGTTCCAATGATATGATGTGCACAGTATTCACGGCCACATTAAACAGCCGGGTCTGGGATCTTGAAATACCTCTTAGACACCAAAACCTCAGCTTGGATACCTTTATAAACGGGCGCTTATACTCGACGGTACGGTTCCTACAGTGTAGTGGCCGGAGGGATGGAGGGAGGGATATGAAGGTGTAGGGATGTAGGGTATCAACGAGGAAGGAGGAGTGGGAAAGGAGGAGAGGATGAAACGGACAAGACAAGCAGCTAAGACAGAGGCATCTATACCCACACCCAGAGCAGGCCGGCACAGACACGTTAACCTTACTCCTCCCAGTGGGTGCAGCCAGCAGTGTGGGGCAGGCAGGGAGGTGTAGGTTCTCAAACAGGCTTTATGGGGCCCTGGCGCCCATCACAGCCGCCCGGAGGCCGGTCTGGAGGTGTGACAGTAGCAGGTAGATACCTCATCACAGCAGGCAATACGAGAGGGACTACTTTCTGACGGCGCACTCACACGCCAGGCGCCGCCAAGGCACCGACTCCAGACCGTATCCTTGAGCACGCGACCATCTCGTTGACCCGGACCTCGAGGACGTTGGATATCGCCTCCAGGGAGAGTAGTGTTTGTGTTAGAGGGAGGAGGGGGAGGCAGGGGGAGGGTTAAGAGAAAGGGGGATCCACAGATGAAAGGGGAAGAAGGGGTTGGAATGAGTTTCACATGGAAAGAAAGGGGTTATCAAGAGGAGATGGTGGCATATACAGTGTTGGGGATAAGATGTGAGAGAACAGGATTTGGAGGAGTAAGGGAAAGGCTATGGTAAAAGAAACACAAGTGGGATTGACCGAAGGGTTCATAGTAGGGGAGAAGGCAGGTGATCTAGAATATACAGAAATTGTGATATTGGCAAATTATTTGGTTGTTAGATTCCTCTGTATAAAGGTGCAGGATGCTGAGTATTAATGACCATACGTTGTCCCTCACCTTCTGCCATAATGATAATGATGATATACTATAGTGGGAGCCCAGCGAAACACATGGATGGGGCATGGGTATATGACGCTAATCTTACCATGCAAGTATGGTCGATCGCGATGTCAAGGCGTTAGATCTGCGTTCAAAACGGCAATGCAGTTGGTAAATCTGTATCATGTGTTATTTCCTTCAGTTTGTATGAGACTTAAAAGAAAACAAGCTACCCCTTAATGATCAAGTCTACAACTGTGCTGTACATTTAAACTGAAAAATTCAAGGTGGTCTCAAAGATGACAGGATTCAGTGAGCATCGAGGCAAAAGCAGAACAGAAATCTGATCGTTGTCACACCGAGTTTGTCATGGACTGGCGGGAAATGGATCCGAAAGGTAAACCGGGGTTGTGAGAGGGAAAGCTCCCCCCATTTCCTGGTCGAATCTTCGCCCTTAAAAGCTACAGATCGAGTGGCCGCCTCCCTCGCCAACCCTGGATAAAGGCATCATTGGGGATGGAGCCGATTCTAGGGGGAGTGTCTCCTCCCTCCCCTAGCTCTACACGGATACCCACTCCGGGTTGCTCTGACAACCGGAAGTGCCGGCGGAAGTACCACCGGAAGTTGCCGACGACCACTGAAAAGAGCTCATAATCGCCGGAAGCGGTCCATCACTCGGCCGCGTTCGACCTGGTCTGCGGCCATCTTGAAAGACAGGTGAGGGTGAGGTTTGTACTCACTATAGCTGCTTCATTCCACATGCCTGTTTCTTATTTTGTCCCATTTTCCTTCTCTATTTTCCTCTTTTCTTATTGTTGATCTACGGGCAGAAGAAAAGCCCATTGAATAAAACGGTTGGAAGGAATCATTTGGTGGGAAAGGCAGTCTGCGTGGAGAAGAAAAGTGAAGTATTTCTGAATGAGAAGAAAAGCGTGGCAAAAAAACAAAAGGTATGGGAAAATCACTTTTCCGGGGATGAAAGGTCGTCTGCTAAATGGAAAAGATCTGCCAAAAGTCGTCTGCTGTTCAGTGCGCGCTTATTGCGATGTGACATGTCCACCCCAGGTCTGATCACACCTGTTCGACTCCCTCCTCCTGTGCCTCAGCCTTTTTACACCCCCAACATAAAGAGCATTAATCATGTCAATAAGCATGGAGGGTGGGAGAACATGTGAGCCGTGAAAGTCATCGCAGACATGCAAGTGTCCGAACCACTTTCTACTCTGTCACGTTGGCGAATCCATTTGTCTGGTTCCATAAAGTATCACGATATCATATTTAGGAATTCCTGAAAATGTGTACTCTTCCCCACGCTTTATAGTGACTTCTCGGTGTATTCTCTGATATAATCAAAAGTATTAACGTTTGAGTTAGAAATGTCGCCTTTATATGTATTGTAGGAGAGCTACACGTTTGCATGCAAACTACCGTAATCGACGTAATAAGCGCACACCCCCTGATAAGCTCACACCCCCTGTTTTTGGCTGATTCTTATACTACAAATAACCAAAAATGTCTCAAGTTTTGACCTCCATTAAACTCTTAACTACTAAAAGGTGTCCATGATCATTTTTTAATCGCACTGTGCGCTTATTACGTCGAATATCCACGTTGAGAACGGCCCTTTGTTCTATTCATAGAACATTTCTCTTAAATTCTCTCCACAGTTCACTACTCTATATAGAGCAAGGAATTCTAGTAATGGCTAGGTAGAGACTATAATTATTATGGTCAATAACCACATTTATCTGGGACATCAGCATTATCCCTTTCTTTGATTTACAGCTAGCGACTAATACAAACTGGGTTGTCTTTTTTATCGAACATCCTCTTTCTAAAGATGAGTAGAATAGACAATATACCCTTTCTTCCCACCACACTTCTGGTTCCGGAAACGACGTCACATAGGAGAGGTGCTAGGCTTCTTACTTCCGGTGAGTATAAAAGTTGCGATCACTCGGTCGCTTGCCCTTTTCTTTTTATAGAACCTATTTTTGTCCAATTTAATGGTGCTGCTGGGAAAAAGGTCCTAATTTTCGCCTCGTTTGAGGATTTTGTAGCTGAGTGGAAATCGTAAAACACCATAAACAGGGGTTGGGAGGACCGACTGGGTGCCAGTTAAGAGGGCAACCACTGGTGTGACAATCTGTCCAACATTAAAGTTTGTCTTTCTTTTTAGGTTTTTAAGTGTTTTATTGTGTTGGTGCTACTTTGCTTGAAAGGAGTTTTCCCCAGCGGTTTGAAGAACGATGGTCTCCGTGTTTTGATTGCCTTGTTAATTTTTTTCCCTTTTGCCTAGATGAGTAGGTCACGTCAATCGCAAGCATGCTACATTGACAAATGATAATATCAAACTGAATCTCTTGAATTATCTGAGCGGTTGGACTTATTTGACTAAACTGCATGCATTTTAGCACAGGGCAGATATTTAGTATCTCCACTAAAAGAAATATTTCCTCCGTGAGAAAAACACTTAAAGCTCATTATGCTATATATTTGTGAAATACCCCTAATGCACCCGTAGAAAAGACCTACAGACCTATGTACCAATTTGGAGTCCCCCACCCCCCCCCACCTCCCCCGCACAAACATCTTCATTTACTTTGCCCTCCAACTAGCGACCTTTGGGCTCACCTGTTCGAGACTATCGCAGTTCGGCACTGAATGGCCTTTCGCCGCCTCAGTGGCTGCTGTCCGGCCATCATGAGGGGACACTGGCGGCGTTTGGTAGGTGATAAAGGCACCAGAGGGGCTTAGTGGGGGTGGGGGGAGGGGAGAAGGGAGTTATGCAGCAAACCCACCGAGTGAATGCATGGGTAGGGCTGGCAGTTGGAAATGGACTTGTTAAGGGTCATGAAGGAGCGTCAGAGGAATTGGATAGATGACTATAGTGCATGCTCTGTCCCACAGCTCTTCAACCTCCACGTCCTCATCCCCACCCCTTAATTCTTTGTCTTTCTAGTATCAGGGACAGACAAAGGGCAGTGTCACCCCTGATGCATCTGCACTATACTGAACTCATTATGCAAAGCCTCTTTAGTACACCTGTTTAAGAGACACTAATGAGATTAGAGATTTCACCTGTCATTTGAGATCATAAGTACAGAGCACTGTTCCTATTTCTATCAGTGTCTTGACATACTGCATTCTAAGACAGTTTCACTTGTCTTAAGCAGTTGTACTGTAGTTGCCACCAGGATGCTTCTTGACAAGGTGGGTGTGATGCAGTTGGGGTATACCTATCACCTGCTCCTGCCGTAGACAGCCGGTGTCAAGACAACAGGACAGGTAAAGTGTCCACCTGTGTGCCCTACCTGGCTACCCACCACGTCACATAGGTGTGTGGTGAAGCCACCATTGACTCCAAAATGGCATGTTATAAATAATCTGGTCAATTAAGCATTATTTGCACATGTCCTTTCTATATTGGACATGTAGGGTGATTTCTTAGAAATTCTAGTATGATACTACTTGACACCACGCCGTTTCTATAGCAACGAGGTACATCCAGGTGCCTCGGCGATGTCATCTGAGGCCCCCTATGATTAAATGTCAGGACATATTTGCCAGGTGTACATATCACACCTGTAGGAATCTAGATGATTAACACTGATAGTTCATACTTTGATAGCTATGAATTTTAAAGCAGACTTGTGATATTTGACTTTTATACAGCGCTTCTGGTGTGTCAATATTAAGTGTCTAAACAATGATATCACATCAGTTTACTAAAGGGTGGTATAATCGCAATAACTATGACATCAAAACCTGGTACAGGTGCAAGCCAGAGGTTATTTTTACCACCAACCCTAATACACAACACGAATTATAACACTGATCAAACTCAAGAATGGGTACCATGGGCCTACTTAAACAGGTGGGTGGATGTATAGTAGTCCTGTTGAAAGAGATAGTGGGGCCACTTAAAGTATAAAATAGGGTGGGACCGTTTCTGCATGATATAACACACACAATTATTTCGTAGAAGTAGGTTAGATCAGATATCTTTGTCTGGCGTCAAATGGCCACTAAATCAAATATAAACCACAACACACCCACCTAAATTGTGACAAATAAGTCATCATCTCTTCCGACTACTGGAACTTTATAACAATCAAATTTCTGAGTTTTTCTGTATTAACAGTAAAATGTTCCAGTCAAGGTCGTACCTGATTGAAGAGAAACCCAACATTAAAATTTGACAATATGGACGGACGTGTCCACTCCGTTTCATACACGTATCATCACCCACTAACGTCATGAAGCTACTACAGCGTCACTTGTAGCCTTCTGGCTATAATCCTGGGGGAGAATCGTATCCTAGGCTTTCGGCAGCAAACTCGCGGGTATTTAAATCACATTAAGAAGTAGATAGTTGGTGTCCATAGGCGATATAAAGAAGTAATGGCTGAGCAACAGGTCATGCTGATACAGTGCATATGAAGGGGGTTAGATGGAGAACTCGGCCCCCTGGATTTGGAGCTATGCTTGATAAAACTATGGACATCAAATGCTTCTTTGTAGTACTTGTCTCTATATTCTCTCTCTCTCTCTCTCTCTCTCTCTCTCTCTCTCTCTCTCTCTCTCTCTCTCTCTCTCTCTCTCTCTCTCTCTCTCTCTCTCTATCTCTCTCTCTCTCTCTCTCTCTATCTATCTATCTCTCTGTCTCTCACTCTCTCTCTCCGCCCTTTTCTCTCCCTCACACACACACACACATATACACGCCTTCTCTTTATCACTCTCAACACAGAACACATGAACAAAAGAGGCTGAGAATGGACCGGGTATTTGGGTTGGGCGGCTGGCAATTAGGGGGCTGCAGAGAATGAAGGTCACGAGGGTAGGGGCGGTGGCAAGAACAGGAGAAGGGTGGGTGGAGGGGAGCAGAGAAGCAGAACAAGAGACGCAGCAGGTATGGGCTGGAGCACGTATGGGCTGGGAAGGAGTTAACGTAGCCCTAAGCCCCGGCTACCTATCGCCCAACCCCCACCCACCTACACCGCCGCCGCCAACGCCACCACCACCACCACCCACTGCTCTACTGGACATTCACGCCGTTTCCATAGCAACCAGGAACATCCAGGTGCGTGCTGTCGTTCGTTGCCTTGGTGATGTCATTGGAGGCCCCTCCTTTCTGCAACCCCCTCCCCCCTCGACCGACTCCCCCTCTTCAGCCACCCACAACGGTGGCGAGCAGCATCGGGAGCAGTAGGGAGCAGCTCGGCCTGCCGGCACGGTCCCCTCCTAGATCAAGTGAGCTGCTCCCTGTCCCCTACTCTACGGTCATCTGCTCTTTGCCTATCCTGCTCCCCCCCCCCCACCCTACTGCCCCCTGCTCTTTATCCATCCTGCTCCCACTCCCCCACCCTACTGCCCCCTACTCTTTGCCCATCCTGCTCGAACTCCCCCACCTTTCTGCCCTTTGCATATCCTGCTCACACTCTTGATTGGCCCCTGCCCTCTGCGTATCCTGCTCCCACTCCTCCATCCTTTTGCCCTCTTCTCTCTGCCTATCCTGCTGCGCCCACTCCCCCACATAACTTCCCTTTACCTATTCCGCTCCGACTCCCCCACCCCACGTCGATCTGCTCTTTGCATATCCTGCTCCTATTCTCCCACCCTATATCCACCTGCTCTCCACATATATATGCCCGCCATTAAATAATGTGTGTCATTCCTTCCGACTCCCTTTTTCCCGCCTTCAGTCATATCTGCTCTCTGCCGATCATGCTCGGGGACCGCTCCCACCATCTGTACCCTGTATGCCTCCCTGCCTTCCGTTAGCGACCAGCCCTGCTGCATTCACTCATATCCCCCGTGCAGCATTCATTCAGACCCTTTGTCTCGCACTGCTGGCCCTTCCTCCTACACCTAGTTCCTACCGCCTGTTGCATATTGTAAAGTAGGCCACAGACTGCAGAAAAAAGCCCACCTGCCTTCACGTCAATTCCCATGCACAGCACGACATCCTCCCCCCTCCCTCCCTCCCTCCCTCCCTCCCTCCTTCCCTCTCCCCCTCTCCCCTGTCAACCCACCAACTCCTGTCACACACGCACACACACAACCATGGACACATATATATGCACAGAGTCACTAGTCACCCTTGTACAGCTGATACTCTGAGTTGAGCATGTAAGCCACCGGCAGGATTTACAATCAATGTGGTATATTTCCAGATACTGTGTAAGTCCTTGGCAAAATTAATAATAATGTGTTACAGGTGGCGGGTCGGGTAGGCATGGAGGGAGATGTGTAGCCGGGTAGATGGGTGGAGAGCTGGGACAGTCAAGCGTACATCACAAAGGTACCCATGTAGCTTGTAAGCCTAGAGTCACGACCGAATCTGCATACGTGGTCAGGTGACCTTGGGCAGGTGGCGACACCTCGTGTGAAGCAGGGGATGGCAGTCGCCGGCAGACATTAAGGCTACAACAGCTCCCCGCGTGTCTGAGCAGCTCTGGGCAAATCTACACTGAGCAGCTCACCAAGCACTGAGCAGTTGCCAATCTGTGCATACTGTGCATAATGGAGAGGGTATACGGGGTAATGTGGGACATTGGAGCCAGCAGGTCCTGCAAGGAGGGGGATACACAGCCGGCTATGTGTACTGCTGTTATCATATAGTCTTACTATGGGGCCATTGGAAGATGCCATTTGCTTTTCCGCCTTAGTGTCCGTGGAGAAGGTCCTTAGGGGATAGGTGGAAGGGATTATGTTGAGGGTAGGGTAGGGATTGGAAGGTAGCAAGCAAGATATCCACCCAGGATTGAAAGAAAACTGTTATCCCTGGGAGAATGCCGGCATCTCAGTTAAAGGTAGCCCGTGTAGTGTGTGTGTGTGTGTGGGATGTATGGGTGGGGGGGGAGGTCTGTGCAGGGCACGGCAGGCCCGGTGAGGAGGGCTAAGATGTACTGTTAGCAGTCAATGAGTAGACATCTGCCTACACCGGTGGTTACCCCTCCTCCTCCCCAACTGCTTCCTCCACCAAGTCTTCTCCGGATACCGGCTGCATCCAAACCCTCTCACTGCTTCTTCTCTTGCCCTCCTCCAGTCCATTTTCCCACGGTGTGGCCGGCCTATCGACCTCCATCCCTGCCTGCTCCCACAGCCCCACCCCTATAGCCCTTGTACCCACAAACATGACGACATGGGGGAGGGGTCTATACCCAAGATAAGGAGGAGCCCGCCGCTGTGCCTACACCTTAGGGCTTAGTAGTGGGTAGGTGCTGGGGGTGGGCGGGGGAGGGGGTGTTATATGGAGGGGGTTGCATCTGGGACAGACTAAGGTGGCGGGAGGGGTTCCAGGTGGTTGGTATTTGTGTGGGTGGCTGGTTCAATGCGATAGAGGTACCATAGCGGGCATGCATCGTGCATTGCATGAGCGTGGATAGGAGTAGGTTGCACGGAACCCAGTGGAGACAGGGAGCGGAGGTGGGGTTATAGGAAGGATAGTTTGATGTGAGGGAATAAATGTGGGAATGGAGCAACAGGAAAGGGGACATGACAGGGGCAGGAAAGTCAGGGGAGGTAAGGCATGAGAGAGAGGAGAGGGATGGTGGAGGAGGATGTGACGTCCATCAGGTGTCAATGGACTTGGGAAGGTGCATGTATATATCATGGAGGGACTCCTACATTTATCTCAGCAAGTTTGAATAACTACAAAATAATACCTCTTGTGTGGCTGCAGGGACATCAGAAGTGGGGGTAGCAGCAGTAGCCGTGTCAACCGGTGTGTCGGGGGATTCCTCCTGGGCCTCTCCCGGCGGACCATGGAGAGGCTCCGGCAGCTGTGGACACGTCCTCCAGGGGCTGGATGGAGGAGCCTCGGTGTACTGCACATCCTCTTCAGCCTCGTTCCAACCTTTAGGAGGTTACTCCACGAGCTGATGTTGGTCGCCCTGCTTTCTCTACTCGGCCCGAGTTCCCTGCTTGTTTCCTTCCTCCTTGTTCCTCTTCTGTTCTTCCCTCCCGCTGCTCCTGCTCTACCCTCTTCTTCTCTCATGTGCCCCTCCATCATACCATCTCACAGCACTGGATGTGACTTAATTCGCCCAACTCATCCTGCCCCCATTATCCTACCTCCATCGGCTTCTTCTTGTCGGCATCCTCCTTCTTCCCGTACCTGCCCATCTCCCCGCCAGCCTCCCTGTCCTGCCCCTCCCCTGCTACCTCACCAGGTCCTCCGGGCGTGAAGCCCCCAAGCCCTGGAGAAGTAGGAGAGGTGGGGGTATGGACACAGGAGGAGGACAGGTAGGAGTAGAGTAGTGTATGGAAAGTGTACCTTGCTCCTGGCGCCCTCATCCCCTTGCTCCCCCTCCTCCTGTGAGCCGTGACGTCAGGGGCGGTATGATGGGGCATCCTCCTCCTAGGTGCTGCGGCCGCCATGGGGTGATGGGACATAGAGGTAAGGATGAGGGACCTCTCCAGGGTGTTGTGTGTGAGTGAAGCTGTGCTCCTGTGGGTGGGTGGCTGGGCGGGGGTGCTGGAGGCCTGTGTGCTGGAGGAGGTGTGGGCGGTTGACGTCCCACCAGGTTGGTCTGACTGTGTGAGGAGGGCTGTGAGGCTGCTGTCTCCAGGTGTAGGTAGGCGCTGGTCACTGCTTCCTCCTGTGTGTGCCCGGGGGAGACTAAGCTGCTGCAGACTGTTGATGCTACATCCCTCCTGTGTCCGACACCCTAGAGATGGCTGCGTGCTGGAGTTGATTCAGTGGTGAGGACAGTGTATGCCCGGTCCTACTGGAGTCACAGCCAGCAGAGCCTAGACTGAGCCTAAGTCGTTGGCCTAACGTCAGCCTGAAACGAGCAGCTCCGAGCAGCTTCACTAGCCATGTGACGGCCGGCGGCGTGAGACCACCTCAAACTGGGCTCACTGGGCCCGCCGCGCACTGATTGGTCCGTCATCAGCCAATCAGAGCACGTGACGGCAGTGAGCCCGGGGAGACCGGCGGCAGGTGTGTGTATGTGGAGGAGGAACACACAGACAGTGGAGTGAGGGCGGGAGCGGGCTGGGGCAGGGGAGGGGGTGGTTGAAGAAAGCACAGTACCTCACCACCAACCCACAACCACACGAGCACCTCGTGAACTGGTGACCGGCAACCAAACATAATAATTAGTACCATGGGAGGTTGGGTACCGGCGGTGGTGTTGGGATAGGTGGGAGGGGGCAGAGAGGAAGGAGAGGGGAGAGAGGGGAGTATGCAGTGAGGGGGGAAGGAAAGGAAGGGAGCCACTAAGGGTAGGGGGCATCAAGACAGAAGGCAGTGGCAGAGGGAGACAGGTAGGGAGCGGGGTGAGGTAGATAGCTAGGATGGGACCGTAGTAGATTGGGAGGGACTCAGCATCATACATATCTACTTGTAGATAAGGAGGTATAAGCAAACAGGTGGATGAGGAGAACTGGAGAGCAGGTATACCTTCTGCAAGGGGAGGGGGCACTCAGTGAGGTGGGTTGGGCGGAGGGGGGCTGTGGTGAGTGGCCGGGTGAGCGGGTGGTGGGAGGGGGTGAGGTGGGGTATGAGTGTTGAGTGGGGGTATTACATGAAGTGGCTCAGCCCAGGAGAGCCGGCCTCCTCTCACTGGGTTTAATCATTGTGTCATCGCCAGATCTGCCCATCTCATCCCCAGTCAAGCTCGGGCCATCCCCTTACATCCACTCACCCCCCCCCCCCTGCCTCTATCCAATAACCCCCTTCTTTCCGTATCCGCATTGCTTCTCCTCCTCCTCTCTCTCTCTCTCTCTCTCTCTCTCTCTCTGCAGCTCTTTCTCTATATAACTATCCTACTCTCCCCAAGTATCTCGCTTTCTCTCTTTCTATCCATCTCTGTCCATCTCTCCCTTCCCTTGCTATTTACTTCTCTAAAAGAAGAACTATGGGTTTGGATTGAAAAGCTGATTCTTCCTCTCTCTCTCTCGCCTCCCTATTTCATCCTAGTTCCCCAGTCTATCATCGTGGGGTTGCTAAGGGGTGTGGGCATCTATGGGCAGCTCAACATTTAACATTGCCGCTTTGCCCAATCGAAGATTTGCCTTGCCACTTTCCCGATATAGAACAGCAGCTCGACATTTAACATTGTAACATAAATAGCCTGCTCTGGTCGGCATAGTAACAGAATATGTGCGAATGAATAGAATTGAGGAGCACCTACTCAGACTCCAGTGGCTTACCTGCCACAGGCCCTCGTGTATAGTTCCCTGGAGGAGTAGACGCTGGAGCTAATTACACGCTGCCAGGTGGCATGTTGATTGGCAGGTGGTAACGTTACCACACCTGACACATCGGGCCCTGACAGGTAGATACCTGATAGCCTCAGCACACCTTGCATCCTGTCACCTACAGCTGCACACAGCTGCTCAGAGCATCCTACTGAGAGCTGCATGCTGAGTCATGATTAGAATAACAGGTGAGATCAATTCTGCACCCTGAATTAATTAGCAAGTATCATGTCCACATTGGTGTTATGTATGTATGTATGAATGACACCATTAGTCTTCCTTCAACAGGTGTGCGTACATGTATGTGTTGCCAAGTAACGAGTCATGTTGAGCAGCACGACACGCCAAAGAAGAAAATAACACGTGTCTCAAACATATTGCATATATAATTATGTACTCAGCTAACCTATACCTCTGCAGGCTTTTGCAACATAACCACTGCTATGCATGCTCACACCAAGCGGTGAAAACAGCCAGACGCTTACCTACATAAACAATGAAGAGGGGTAGGTTAACTGATTTAAAACCTTTCCAGATCATCTCTGGTAGTTTCTGGACTCTAGGGGATGGGATAAGCTTTCCAAAACTGTAACAACCATGTGAATAGTCTTACTAGAAGTGAAATAGTGACTGTTTGAGTTGGATTGTCGCTGAAATGGTCAAACCATAGTGTTATGTATCAATAAAAGATAGAATAGCATTAACATAATATTCATAATTCTAATAATGAATCTTTCACCAAACTTCAATCTGTAATATTTCAGGACTCCCTTCATCAATTGACAACCTGGTCTCCTCATGAACTACTGACATTCACAGCTCCCTCAGATACCAGCGTCAATGTGCCCCTACCACATACTACTCACACCCACAGCTCCCTCAGATACCAGCGTCAATGTGCCCTCACCATATACTACTCACATCCACAACCTCCTCAGATAACAGTGTCAACGTGCCCTCCCTCACCATATACTACTCACATCCACAGCCTCCTCAGATACCAGCATCAATGGGCCCTCACCATATACTACTCACATCCACAGCCTCCTCAGATACCAGTGTCAATGGGCCCTCACCATATACTACTCACATCCACAGCCCCCTCAGGTACCAGCGTCAATGGGCCCTCACCATATACTACTCATATCCATGACCCCCATCAACGTGCCTTAACCATATACTACATGTACTCACATCCACGTGCCCTCACCATATACTACTAACATCCATAGCCCTCACCATATACTACTCACAAAAGAAAGCAATAATACGTGTATATGCATATGCTAAAGGAAGTGTTTTAAACCACGATTTTGTGATTATAACCAACGCAGAATTCCTCTACCGAGGATTAAACACTTTACTAATGTAATGGTTACTTAAGATATCTCATAGACTCTTAATAAAGTCTGATAATGCCCTAAATCATCTATAATAAATGCAGGTTAGCATTTGACCCTAGCAATGACATTGTTCACAGAACCCCAAGAAATTTTAAGAGTGTATTGTCCTCTACTTTTTTCATGGATGAGCTTCCATGATGTAATGGAAACTAGAATCAAGTATCATTGACACGGTGATATCCTTGGGGTCGCTAGGTCAGTTGTACACCAGGTGGAGGATCTGATGGAAATGACCTAATACCCTACTACCCCGGCTCCCCACTTGGAATACCCCCCCCCCACACACACACACACACACACTCGTCACCCCATCCTCATTGAGGTGAACTCATACTAGTATTCAATCATTCTATAGCTTATCATGTCCCTTTTCGATTACACCATGGGGACAGAAGTATTTTATAAGCTTCTCGACGTGTTTAGGATGGCTGTGCCACAGCTGAGCACTGCAGTCCACCCTGTCCACAGGTTCAATTCCTGCTGATTGTGGTCTTGATTTCATTATAAAGCCTTTATCCAACCCATACTGTAAGGCTGTATAGACTGCGTGTGGTGGCGTGGGGGAGAGCCCCCTGTATTTTGGAGAGGGGTAAATCATTATACAACCACGGATACCTAACATTTTCTTTTTTTTATCTTTTTTTTAGTGTGTTGTCTATATACTAATCTAAACATCTCCCCTGCCTGGAAACAGAAAAAAACACTCCATGCCAGTTGTATATGCTGCATACATGTATGTACAGTGGTCATTTTATAACCACCTGGTCTTCGTATGTGACGCTCGATCTACATGGCTAGGCTGAGTATCATCTGCCCTCCTTGACACCCACCCATCCACCCCCCCCCCCCCACCCACACACATACCTCCCAGGGCATTAGGACCTGATGAGACACTGGAGTAGAGAACCCAGGGTCCACAGTCAATGGCACTCCCCAGCCCAGGGAGATGACTCTTCTGCCTCGACCCCATGTGGGGGTCAGGGGTAGGTGAGGGGTAGTAAGTGTAGCTGAGGAGAACCGTTAGCCCCTTAAAGAGTCGCATAGTACGTTAATGTAAGTGTTATGGGGTCATGTTGTCATGATGCATTAAAGCAATCCTGGCAAGCCCTGTCATCATTCATCCACCATGCCGACTCTGTAGGAGTGTATCACCCTTGTAGGGTCGGCATGATGCTTAAGTGCAACACTGGCGAGTTACTCACCAGGGCTGCATTTATCCATCGTGGCCTCATAGAGCATACCGCAACAAAAAACAGCATATGACCCTTAGAGGGTTAAGGTTGGGAGGTGGGTGAAGGAGAGGTGGCGGGAGCAGAGCGACTGCAGCTACCCACTTGGCTGCTATCGACTCTAGGTTTGGAAGGGAGAGTGTGCCACCCTTCCAATTGTGGACCGGTCCAATTAACGGTTACTACGGCCACCAATACAAGATGAGTAGGCATATTAGGCCAGGTCACTGTCTTCTTCTTTTACAATAAGAGGCAGTAGGAGAAAGAAATACGGGAGGGTAGGAGAGGCATTATGAGGAACAGAAACATATGACTGTGAGTATCTAGGCATTGGCCTTCAGGGACAGCATAGAGCTTTAATGTAACATGACCCAAGGTCGGCATGATGCTTAAATACAGCACCGACGATTGGATCATACGAGCTGTAGGAATGCCAACCCTATGGGGTTGATACTCTCCGGAAGGATCGGTATGATGCACTGTGTCAGCAACTATAATGTGCATCCCTATATCAAACAATATTGCTTTGGTTAGCAAGACCCACAAGATGAAAGCATGATTGCTTATCATTTTGAAAGTGCTGAGACTCCAGAACATACCCTTCCTTAATCAGATTTTGTGTGTTTTCTATTTTATTGCTGCGAGTTCTCCCTGTCATTTAACCATCATATATTACAACAGTAAAAAAGTAGTTTCTTTATTACTCTGTCCTCTCATAAATCATGTGAACTGCCACCACGTTCTGGCCTTATACAAGTGTACCACTTATTCTTTGGTGTACCACTGATTTGTTGAAACAAAGGGTTGAATGCACATTTTGGCCCGTTCCACAGGGATCACTAATATACTGGTATGTCATACACAGTCATTTGCAAGATGTGCAATACCCCAAACGTTAATTAGGTTGGAACAAAAATTATATACTTTGGTTACAAACCTCTCAACTTCAACCATTCTGGTCTTCATATTATATATTCAGGTATTGTTCTCAATCAAATAGGAATTCCTCAGAGCAGACTTTGTATGGAGAGAAGTGGGAATTGACGAGAGCGACTGGAAGAGGGGAAGGGGGGTCTGATGGGGCGTGACGCCCCCTTAACAGCCTCATCAGATCCAATGTGTCAGCTGCTAATTAAGGCCACAAATTAGAGATTCTAATTACATTTCTATCGGCTTGATAATGGCGGACAACCTCTGAAGCTTGTTGGAGGACACAAAGGCCTATCTGGAGCCTAATGGAGGCACAAAGGCCTGAATACGGGATCTAGCGTCTCAGAACTCTAGGAAAATATTATTTATAAAAGGTGCATAGGTAAGCAAACGGTCACTGTTAAAGATATGTAGAGATGCGTAGAGATCAAAGATATTGATACATCGATATCAATATTGTAAATGATTATCTTCTCGACATGATAGCAGATTCTGACATTGAACACGTATACGTCTGCATTTATCAAAAGTTGAGGCCAGCCATTATTAGCCATCAATCTCCCCTTTCATTCTCAGGTGGAACCAGTACTAATTAATTCCACAAACAAAGAACCTTGTGTTAGACTAGAATCAAGGTGCAATGCCACAGTCAAGGGGAAAGACCACTAGTCCAGCAACGATATTTACATCTTTGGCGATCTTCCCGAGGAATAGAAATAGTCATCCTGGGTATTCGTGTCAGAGAAAGTCTAATTTCAATGAGTTTTCCCAATCCAGATGTTGGTGGCATGATTCTTCTGAAAAACTAGAATGCTGGATACCTGGTGGCGCTGAAAACTAATCTTAAAGCTCCTCTTAGTTTTTAGAATCCCTTTGCTGAGATGAAATAACAATGATTGGGCGAATTTGGATCTAATGAGTTAGCCTAGTAATTTGTGGTAAACACAAAGAGGTGGACTATTTAAGGTCCAAAGGCAAATTATGAGTTATTTTGCATGTAGTTTGCCTAGTCAGAAGCACCTTGCGTGGAGTAGTTTTCTGGGGGGAGCTTTTTTTAGAAGAAGTGAGAATGAAGAATGTAGAGCTTTAATTGGGGCTTTCCAGAGAAGGCTGAGTTTAAGCCTATAAAGTGTTGGCCACAATTGATAGATGTCTTTTGGGTGTGTTTTTATTAATCCTGCATGCAGGGGTGATGATGTGTGTCTCCAAGACTACACGTAGCCGATTCAATATTCAAATGAATAACAGGATAGTGAGTATATATCATCATCTAATAGAACTATAGACCCAAATACGGACCATTTTAAAACATTATATTCTTGCTTGCCATTGGCCGCCTAAAACAGGCTATTAGCTA
This sequence comes from Harmothoe impar, assembly GCA_947462335.1. NCBI lineage: Eukaryota > Metazoa > Annelida > Polychaeta > Phyllodocida > Polynoidae > Harmothoe > Harmothoe impar. The sequence goes on along the minus strand of OX381715.1, from coordinate 50,237,164 downwards.
CTGTTAATACCTGCTGACATTGTCCACTACCGCCAGCACCGGAGGCGGCATCATCAGGTAACACAAGAGGCCATCGTTACAATTGTTCTGTTAACACGGACCGCGCCGTGCATGGCCGCGGGAGCCACCTCGTGAGTGCAGCCAGAACTACCACTCCCCAATCTCATCACCATGGTAACAACAATGGCGGCGACAGGAAGTTCGGCGAGGTGCGCTGGTTGTCGGCGTCCCTTGGACTAATTAGTCAAGAAAAGGGCCACCAGCGAAAGGAGAGCCGAGGGACGCGGGGACTAAAGGGGTGGGGTGGTGAAAAACATCTAATAAATGTAAAGATGTGGGAGAGTAGGGGTAGGGCAGAAAATAAACGCAGGAAGTCGGCAGTCATCATGCTACAGCTGGGCCTTGTGGAAAATAACCGGCAGAGTGTTCTCTATGGACTAAAATGAGGGTGGGCCGACGTGCGTGAATTGGGAAGCTTTGGGTGGAAGAAATGTAATAGGCCTAATTCTGATAATTGTATTGAGTTGGGTAGGGACTTCAGGGCCTATATGTATATAGATGACTGGTATATAGCACAGGTATGGGAGAGGCCGTATTAGTATTTGTCCTTACTTTAACTACTATGGTACCAGAAGGCCCGCAGAAGGCACAGTGAGTAAACGTTATTAAGAAAGCCCATTCAAATTGTCTAGTTTCCTGTAGCCTCCTTTGCAGCATGACCTTTTGGCATCCGTCTGGAGATTTTCCTCGCACGCTGTAGTTTCATCACCACAGTTTAATATGGCCGCAAGCAGACGACACTGCAGACTTCGGTGTTAATCATGGCGGAAGTTGGCGGGAAGGACACGTACATACATCCAACCTCCACCCGGGAAGAACCCCCTCACCAACTAGTAAAGCAATGACGGCAAGAATGGTACCCACAATCCCCCTCAGCCCTACCCTGGAGTAGCACAGCCATTTCCGGCCTGGTGCTGCCCTCAGGTGGGCTTCAGGGGAACCTCATTTCTGATTGGTTTCCCTGACGACAAAACATTCCGGGATTAATTCGACAGCGATGGAGAGCAGCGCTCTATGACGTTTTGGCGCCAAACGAGAAATCGAAGTAGATTCGCCATCAAAATTGTCGTCTGCTGAGGCTAGCTGGATGCGGCGACAACAAGGTGACGACAAAACAGACAGGAAATTAGTGCACCTCGTAGCAGGCAGCGCCCGCAGTGCAGAGGTCATCAGCTGTCGGTCCCCCGACTTGGGAGTACTTGCGTGTATTATTAAAACATACTATTCCTCTGGTGGCATTCATTGAAATAGACTAAATATGCCCTCAATTTATGACTGAGCTCAATCCATTGTGAAAATGCATGTATAGGAACTTACAAACGCGACATTGAATTTATTTTTCTAATAACCTACATTGGCACCTCCTCAAAGCACTCCGGCTCAATTCCCACCCACTTGCCACTTTTTTTTCGTTTTTGTTGGGATGAGGAGTGGTTATCGTGTTTCGTCAATAAATCTAAAGACCCCCCCCCCTTCCTCTTACCAGGAAAGTGAGTTAGTAAGTTCACATATAGCATTAATCAGTCACTACAATCCACAAGCAGCCTGTGTCCACTAGCATTTATCAGGCCGTTTGCCGTCCGGCAGAATGTGAATTCGAAAACAAATATGAAATATATGTTTTGTCTCCCTATGGACACAGCTGGACGACAAAATTCTCAAATACAAAAGTGGGAGAGCAATTTGCAGGAGTAAAAAATGGACGACAAAAGTGGGCATTTGAATATCTATATATATTTTTAGTGCAGAAATTGGTAAATATGCTCTATATTCTATTGTAATACCTCGTCCATGTTTGCCCTGGGCAGTTTGGGCAGTGCTTTAGTGGACCCACCACACCTGTATTTAAAGTAGAATATATCTAGGAAATATTTTCCCAAATATGCACATTTTACTGGACGTCAAACAGGTGAAATCGTCCACTTTCCTTGTCGTATAGTGGACACACACCTATTCACAGCAATGGTCATCCTAGGCACTTGGTTTCGGTAGCTGTAATACATGTTAATAAACCTGCCTCGTGGGAGGCCGACGCACAGCGTGCTTGACATATCGCGCCCTGTTTTCATTAGCATGGGGGGCCTGAGGATGGATAGTGATTATTACAGCTGCTTGTGTGTTCTTTGAATCCAATAGCATCAGCGGGAATCTATGGCCGCCCGGGGGGATTACTTAGCTACCAGATGAAAAAGACGGAGAAAAAACGGTGGCATGTTTCAAGTAACAGACTAAGCCTACAGCAAAACAAGGCCACCATGCACAGAAACATTTTGGCACTTTTCTGAAGATGACAATTTTATTTGATTTCTGGTATTTCCATGGTCATTTCACGTTGACATGGTTTGTCTTATTTACACGGTATAAAGGGCTATGAGTTATCTTGCCTCAATATTCTGTTTACTTGAAATTCATTCTCTGTTTTGGCCATACTTTGCTGTTAATTAGAAGTGTAGCGCCACGGCAGGATGGGAAGCAGGCGTTCAGGGGAAATAATTACTATAGGTCGAATTACAATTTATTTTCAATATTCTCTCCGGAGTCTCAACAAAGAATACCTGACCAAACTATAAATAGATTTATCGCACCCTACAGTGTCTTCTCATTCAAATTCAGCGACTGATTTTTGTTGCCAAAGTACTTGGATATTAGCCATTCCTACTGATATTTGGAAATACCAATAGTAATGGGGGAATGTGTGCTTCAATTTTGAGGGGAAATGAAGCAGGTCATTTGGGGCAAATTTACAATAGCTTATACTATGTCTAGTGGTGTCTTTCTCTATCTCCCTCTATCTTTCTCTCCCGCACCTCCTCTTTCTCTCTTTCTCTCCCTTCATATCTCTCTCTCTCTCTCTCTCTCTCTCTCTCTCTCTCTCTCTCTCTCTCTCTCTCTCTCTCTCTCTCTCTCTCTCTCTCTCTCTTTCTCTCTCTCTCTCATACCCCTAGTATTGTAGTCAGCCATTACCTAATTCATCTTGCTGTAGGGTGGTGCCACCTGTCAAGGAGACTTGGCATTATACCCCTCCTCCTCCTCCTCCTCCTCCTTTACCCCCAGCTCTTGCTGTCACCCATGTAACCCTTATATACCTGGCCCGTACTCCCACCCTTTAGCCTCTCTCATTGGCCTGGGGCGGTAACCCGTGACACAAAGTGGGCAAATGACCAATCACCATAGCAACCAATTTAGGCAGGTGAATACACTGCTCCTAACCGAGTTACGCGGCTCCGGACTGTTTCCCAGGGGCGCCCTGGAGGAGGTAGGTAATGATGGTGTGGGTGAGATGGGGGTACAGGGTGACCGCAACTCGTTAGATTTGACATGTGGATTTGTGGAAGTGAGGATGATGATACGATATGAACTTTGACCACCCAACGTCTGCCAAACATGGGGCCAAAAAAAATCTTCTGAAGAGCAAGACAATTTGTGAGTGAATCAGATTAATAAGCCTGCAGTATTCTATATTATTTAAAGCATAATCATGTCATTATACATGAGTCCCTGGGTAATTTCCTGTTCTTGGACCTTCATCTCTGACCTCTCTATGTACCCACCTCCTTTGAAGTATTTCTACTGGGAGAGGAAACTGAGACAGTGGCATGCTAAGCATTCATTACCATATACCACCTTTGGTAAACCAAGCTCTATTTTTCTATCAAATGATGATTTTAAAAAATGTATAAGATGACATGTATAGAGGCCTATATCAACATTGAACAGATAAAATGCTGTACCTTTTGCAAACTGTTGACGATGGTGTGTTTCTATATGCGAACAGATATTCATGTCACTCTAAGAAGCCAGCTCTCATACCTGTTAGACAAGCTGTATCCTGAAGCCCTATAACACATGATTAAATAGGGCAATGCCAAGGAGGAAAGCTTATCAGCGCGGCCAGGCAGCTTATAGCATGCCTGTGATGCAGGCCGCTAGGCACAAGGTAAATGGCTGGATGAACTTTAGGCATCAAGGGTATGGTCACCTAAAAAGATATATTTCCTCTTCTCCTGAAATTTCAGGGCCTCCATGAGACGGGTTTAAGCTTCAAGTGTATATAAAAATATGTATCTCGTCTTTTACAGTTCATGATATCCTGGAACCCATGGCCACCGAAGATGAAGTAGTTATAACGATAATAATTCAGAAGGGAGATGTAAACGTTATTGAGAAAGAAATATATTGATAGAATACCGCATTAGCATTCAGAAAACCAATGTAAATATAACAAAGCACATCATATGTGTCTTACCCTCTGTACTACGGAAGTCATGAAGTTTCACACTTTCCGATTGCTAATGCTAAAGCATAGCTGTAACAAATCGGTTTGCATAAGTGGACAGGTGAAAAATCGAAAAATATATCCAACTTTTTCCTTTAACTTGACAGTTGACAGTTGAGAAGTTATGTCAACAGCAAAAAAAATTAATGGATTTTGTTTCCATATTGGGGGGAGGGGCAGTGGTATTTAAACAATATATTTCAAAAAGTGTGGTTCTTTTATCCGCTCTACTCTACCTGTATAACAAACGGCATCCAATGCTCACCTCTCACCAATCCCACACCCTACGTCAAAAGGTATAAAGTCATAGTTGCCATGACAACATCCCTCCCTCCCAACCACCTAACCAGCCAATGAGGGGCCAGACCGGCGTCACGTGACCATCAGAGGTTGGACTGCCACCTGGGGGCGGCGGTCAGAAGTAATCCTAGCTCTGCCTGGGACCGTCCGGTTCCAGCGTCGGGGGTAGAGTGGCTAAGACTGGGTTGCCATGGCAACCACCTATCAGAGGCGGGCTGGTGGTGACAGGCCCAGGTGGTGGCGGCTTAATTAGGATACTGCCCTTCGTTAGATTCATCCTGCCACAGTAAGGGGTGGTCGCCACTCCTTGTGACCTACACGCACCCCACCCCCTTACCACCACCGCCACACCGCCCACAACCCCCCACCCCCTAGTAGCAAAGCTCCCCTCCTACTGCTTGCTCCACCCCCTCCCTTCTCATCTTCTCCCACCACCTCCAATGTCCCGGGGTCCAATGTACAATATAGCCACCCCCGACACACATGCCTACATACATACACACACACCTGTGTTCTTACCTAGCCTGTAACATGGCATGTACGGTTTGCAGGGATACTCCTCCCTCCCTCCCTCCTATTCCTCCCAATCCTCCTACTACCACCATCACCGACCACCACACACCTGACCTATTAAATACCAGCTCCTCTCAGTCACTGCCCAGCTAACAAAAAAACGTTATTTTACGTCAAAATAACGTTTTAAACTATACATAACGTTATGCCATAATAAAGACCATTAGAAAAACGTTGACATATATCGTTATATAACGTTATAAAATGGTGTATAACGTTATCTGTTAACTGGGTGCACTCTTCGCTGTATCCATGATTGTATGTAACCCTTTTTCGCTAATTTAAACGGATTGACCCTATTTTGGGTTATATTACATTCATAAGATTTAAATTACCTAGGTTTGGATTGGGCGTTTGATTTTAGTCATCTAGTCACAATATTAAGAGGTTTTTCTCTGTTGACGAGGGGAATAGACGTTAGATCTAGGACGGTACAACCTTATAGTTCCTTTTACTTTCCCATATTGCTAAACTGCCGCTAACAATGCCTAGACCCAACATATTGCTATCTCTGCCTACCTAGACTCTAATGCAATAAACTCTGACTACTGTATAATATAGTCAAACCTCGTCCTTCCTCGTGAGAGCGACCTGTCGCCGCCAGCCCCTCCTGTCCTGCCAGCCTCCTTCTGATTATGACCTCATGACCTCTGACCCTCCGACCTCACCTTCTCCAACATGGCATTGTAGGATCGCCCATGTAATGGCGGCCAATTCGTGGTAACGAGGCAGCCCAATCTGGAAGCGAGGCTCTGGCTTGCAACTGACCCCTAGCGGAGTAGTAATGAACTATACCATATGCTGGTCATAGTAGTTGATATGGGTAAGCTAGATCCTGACCCACTTGGTCCTAGATAATAGATCTTCTAGTACTAGGTAGGGCTCTATGGTAAGATTGGTTTAGGTGGAATGCACTGATGAATAGCATTCACAGCAAACAGGTAAGATAGATTTAACTTATTGATTCACTATTTATCAATGTTGTACCAGCTAGAATCTTTTTTTCGATATTAGGTGGGTCGCCGCCATTGCAGAATGGACTACTGCGCATCTTTCTGCGCATATAGCTTAAATGTCTCAGAATAATGCCATTTTTGGTGGCCGTGTACTCTGGACAAATCTCCTTGCTCAGGAAAAACTTCGGACGGTTCTGAGCAAAATTGAGCATTTTCAAGCACTTTATATTTTGATTATAATAGGTACAGGCATTTTGGGATTTTTTTATGGTTCCTCTGGAAATTTTATTTATGAAGTAATAAATTGCATTTAAAAGAGCATAAAAGTGAATAAATTACTTGAATATATCCAACTCTACATGACAAGATCATTTTATATGCAGATTGTTGGGAATATACCCATAATGCAATGCTTCAAATATTTGATTTAATCCGATTTTCCATTACTTTTTCATTTCAAAGGGCCAAAACCCTCAAATTATGCACGAGACCCCATATGAAAATTACTCTTATTCATGGGCATGTGATCTAAGCAATTCCTTGGGAAAGTTTAAGAAAAATCTGATCATTTTTACTCCTATCTTTCTTTGATTATGTAAAAAGAATAATGAAAATGTATTCCTACTCTTCTCCCAAAGATGAAAATTTTTTACCCAGAATGCAAAGTGTTTAAACCACAAGACTATTTTTAGAATAAATGTATATATCGGTTTGTTATTTGTGTGATGTTTCAGAATTCTGTGGTCATCGGTTGATAGAAAATAAAATCATAGGAATTCTTACATTATTTTCGGTTTTTTTAATGTAAAATTAAAATGCTTTTTTTCAAAGTTCCATATTTCAAAAAGTAGCTCAGAACCCCCTTTTTTTTCATTTTCTGTATTCAAATGATCTAGGGCTGTTACAGAAAAATAATTGTGGAATTCTGAACACTTTAATTCAATGGGATCGACCCACCTTTATTGATACAGTTACGTTTCAAAGTCAACCAAATTGTGGAAACTTAACTATGAGAGTTAGATTGGGGAGGTAAGCTCCTCAGCCACCCTATCTGTATCTTGATATAGTCTCAACCGATCTCATACTTTTAAAAAAGGTCTAACCATCTCCCCCCCCCCCCCCGCCCACTACGCTCCATCCAGCCCTACATGACTTTTCAGTGTTCATCTTTGGCCCCTTCACTCTTCGGATTTCCCGGAGATGTAACGTATAGTTATAAGTACTTACACTACATGTACTTTGGCGCGGACATGTTTATTTGATGGCACCGGAGATCTCCAATCATATTCTGCCCAATCAGAGTAACTTTAAGTAATAAAAACGAAATGTCCAACAGCGCGGTGGACATGATAATTATCCCTTCTTATTTCCGCCGCATTTCCGACCCCCTGGTTGGACGTCGGCACATGATTCTATGTCTGTATAAAAAAAAAGAGACAGGTTGCCATGGCAACTAGCCCCGCCAATCCTGCCATCCTCTCTCAACATTCCGACCATAAATCCAATTTGGTTGCTATGGTTACAACTAATTTGCGCGCGTCTTGTGTCGTGTTAATTCCATTTGACCGCGCGCGGGAATATCCACTTGTAATGTCCGCCATATTGGAATTCTCACCAAATGACATTTGAACTTGTATTTTGAAAGGACACGTAGTGCACGTCAAAGGGCAGGTACCTATACATACAGCCAACTATATCTGACAAAGTGACTCATTAATTGTCTGGCACAAAGAGTGGATTGATCTATTGCTATATGCTTTGTTAGAATGTGGTATATATTGATATTTCTCTCTAAAATAGATCTTTATATTGAAGTATAGGCTAAGTGGTAACACCAACCCCCCTCCACCTTTGATATCTAAAGTTTTGTTACAGGTTATGATGGTAAGCCTGTAAATTAGCCCAATTTGCAGTGCTTTTCTGTAAACGACCATCTCATACCCATCTCATTTTATTCATTTGAAATCTACCCTCATTCCCATCACAGTATAGTCACTTATCGGTGGCATGTGCCTGTACAGCCCTTCTTGCTTTTGTGCTTGGATGTTTCCATGCAGATATTTGGCCTATCGTATCTAGATTTCATCCATGTTATTGATGCCGGAGAGCCCCCCTGATTGTACCTGGTCAAGATGTGGGTGGTGTGGGGGGGGGGGGGGGTGTTATTCCTATTCTCTCATCATGCACACACGGCACCGGAAACACACAGGTGTCAGCAACTCAACACGCATGCGCAGAGACATGTGCATAGAAGTGGGGGAGGAGACGAACAGACAGCATATCCGGGCTTTTACCTGTGCAGAACAGTGGTGGTTTGTGTGTGTGTGGGGGGGGGGGGGTATAGGGCCCATGAAAGGAGTAGCATGTTTACTCAGACTACAGTTGAGTTGCTACCTACTTCACTTGATCCAAATGCCAGAGGAAAATTACCATTGCTTGTCCCCATTGGACCTCCTTTTTGAGTTCTTACTTCACACAGGTAACATTGTATTTTTCCAGATCCCGTAAATATTAAACTTATTACTCAATATCTGCACGCATGTACTTTGCTTTAGATAAAGTCGCACATAGCTGATAACATTTAGTTGTTTAGGAGTGTGTTTTAGCACTAGGTTCACTTAGTATAGGAGCCTACCACCATCGCCCAGCAATGTATTCTGCAAATTGTGTTCTTTTTGTGTCGCCTTTCCTTGTCATCATATTTGAGCGTAGAGTGCCATGATCATTAGGTACTGCTGAGTGCCTTGGTGGACGGCATGGGAGACAGTTAAAAACTCATCATCGTCTTAAAATGATGATGACACTGATGGATTCTCAAGAGCATGGGCATAGCGGTAATGGAGCTATTGCAGAAAAAGCATATGGCAGGTGGTCGCATGGGATGGAGCATATTTCCACGCACATTCCCCACTGTTAAAAAAGGGTCAAACCCCTTCTTATTAGAACAATAACAAACATCTTTTGAGTGGGGGAGCAGACAGGGTGTGCAGGGCAAGTAAGCTAAGGGTGGGGGGCGTGTAGGGGCCTACGTGGTGGAAGGAGTAGTCACAGCCCTCCTGACGTCACATCTCACATGGTCTCCAGAGGGATTGTGGGTAAAACCTCTCCCCCATTCCCTTCATCTTGGCCTCGGCCTCTGACTCTGGCCGTGACCACTAGAGGCCACCAGCACCAGCCGCTGTCTCCCCCTGGTGGCAAAGTCAAACACTACACCAACATGGGTGTCGGGGGATGGGTACCAGGGGAACCTAGGGGGCACGGGCGGCGACATGAAAGCCAAGGCCCCCACCGACAGCAAGCAGGATAACAAAAACACACTTTTTCAATTATCAGCCAAATTCATTTTCTCCTTGCCAGCGCCATCTGGTGATTATGACGAGTGGCGGCGTCCCATCGCCGACGCCATCTTGGAATTGCGTGCGCAGACGGGCACTGGGCGGCAAAGGCTTGAGAGGCTTCCCATTGGACAATCAGCGCAGCGCATGCGCTCTTGGGGCTTCACAGTTTCGGCTTACCTCCAAGTAGGCCCGTTAGCCCGAAAAGGATTCCCTACTTCCCGTCTAATCGCACGGGTGGCTCTTAGTCCAAATTGGTTGCCATGGGAACAAGATAAACAGTAATTGATAACTTGCCTATATAGCGGCAGGGTATGAGATTCAGGGGTATGAGCATGGGCTTCTGTAATCTTTATTTCCCCTCCTTCTCACTCACTGCAAAAATAAATTGGTTAAACTGTTTGTGTATTCCCCTTTCCTACTGGTTTGTATCTTTCTGAATGTAGTCTAATGCCAACAAACTCCCAAATAATCATGGAAGACCTACCTAAGGCTGGACACAAGACTATGTATGGATCTTATGGTGTGTTATTACCCTATCACCGCCTTACAAATTCCCTATGGCTATTTTAGTGAAGGTTTAAATATCATACACGGCATAGGAGACTACCACCACCCCTCTGTGCCATGGTGTAAGTATCACACACAGAGTAGACCTTCTGTGTGGCTGTTGAGAATAGTGTGTAGGTCGCATACACAGGTCAGACTTGGGTGGTGGTTGTTGGGATGTGAGTAGTAAACAAGAGTATACTTTGTGTGTGGCTGTTATAGTGTGAGTAGTATACACAGGGGAGACCTTGTGTGTGGCTGTTATAGTGTGAGTAGTATACACAGAGGAGACTTTGTGTGTGGCTGTTATAGTGTGAGTAGTATACACAGAGGAGACTTTGTGTGTGGCCGTTATAGTGTGAGTAGTATACACAGAGGAGACTTTGTGTGTGGCTTTTATAGTGTGAGTAGTATACACAGAGGAGATTTTGTGTGTGGCTGTTATAGTGTGAGCAGTATACACAGAGGAGACCTTGTGTGTGGCTTTTATAGTGTGAGTAGTATACACAGAGGAGACTTTGTGTGTGGCTGTTATAGTCTAAGTAGTATACACAGAGGAGACTTTGTGTGTGGCTGTTATAGTCTAAGTAGTATACACAGAGGAGACCTTGTGTATGGCTTTTATAGTGTGAGTAGTATACACAGAGTAGACCTTGTGTGTGGCCATTATAGTGTGAGTAGTATGCACCGTGTACATTTGTAGTGCAGTTGTAATAATGTTGACCAGTAGTATTATACGGAACGTATTCGGTAGTTATAGTCTGAGTATCAAGCATAGATAAAATGTTGTATATGGCTGTATAAGTGGTTAGATGGCTGTATAAATGGTGTGTGCATATGGCTGTCTAGATGGTGTATATCGCTTTAACAATGTAAAAAGTGTACACCGAGTAGACTTTGTGTGTAATTTGGTGTAATCTCAAATCTCAAATCACTTCATCTTTCAGCAAATTCTGAGAAGGAATATGCAAAAAGTAGACATTGTTAGTTTTTCTAAAATTAAAAAAAACAGAAATAGTTGGTCAACTTACTGGCTTGGTTGGCGACCATCTCAGCATCCATTCCAGTGTCTTTACTGACGTCAAAGACCAGGTCGCCATCCTTCACACTAAAAGAGCAAGGTTGAGAGGAATAATAAATAAATTGTTTGATTACTTTTGTGTCATTGTTATTGTGTGATATCTTTGTTTCCAGAGGGGATGACGATAATGTAATTATACACATATATTCCACATGCTGCAAGGTAATTTAGACAAGAGAGAGGCATTCATCAGGAAGGCGGCAAATCGTGTGCCTATGGTAGCCAGTATACGGAAGTTATCAGTGAGTAGAAATGCATGGGGGTCAGGAAGATCAAGAAAGAAATGTTTAAGGCACAACCTCAGGAAGGATCTATGGATATAATTATTTCCCATGAGGACTGCGTACTTTAGAACACTAGACCAACATAAGTTATGGAACCCTGCATTTAAACGAGTAAGTAAAGACTGAATGCTATTGACCTTTCGGGAGCACGTTAGAACATCTGAGTGTTGCTAGTACTAATCATGTTACCATGTGGATCTACATGTACAGATACACATTTGACATTTTGTGGGAAGGTACAAATATTCCCCTACTCTGATCTATACATGTAATTCCACTAGGTAGCAATTTATCTGAACAGCAGGGAGCAAGGTTCTTGACATAAAGAGAAAACAGTATTTTTAGCAGGTCTCATTAGCAGGTCCGTATTATCAAGTACTGGGAAATATGCCAGACACCTATGCAATCAACAGGTAGACTTGCAGGCCACCCAGATACAAAGTGATGTTTCAGGAAAGTATTCAGACTTTATTTCAAGAATTTTGGAATGGTTCAGTTTTACAAGTTGTGTATATTGGCATGGCGAAATTACCACAACGTTTCATGTTATACTATTTCGATCATAGACACTGCCGTTTGAATGTTAAAATCACAGTCCAGGCAGTATCAATTCATTTAGATGTCACTAACAATAGCTATGTCAATGCCTAGTCACAAGCTTTGTATTTGGATATCATTTATAAACCACTAGTATGAGAAAGATTGCACATATCTGATTTGACTGAGTTACTTAAACATTTGCAGGTATAGGTACATTTCACTTCAGCACACCTGTTCTCTCGCCTTTCTGGGAAACCCACAGGTAGGTGATCGGCCCCTTATAGAAAGGTAACTGATGGGTGTTGGGGAACAGGCTAATGAGACAGGAGACAAGCCCTGGAGGCATGACACTGGATACCACCAATGATCCTCACCTTTCTGTTAGAATTAGGTGCATCGCTAACCTACACAGTGGGCCTGAGCCAGCCCGGAGGCCCATAACACCCTCCCTCTCCTCCCCATCACCACCATATCCCCACTCGCCTTCTTAATAGCCCAAGTAAGGTAATATGATTTAACGGTAACACCTATACCTGTGGATTTTTGCCTCTTTAGATTTTCTACCTGAAATATCTCCAAAGCTATTTTAGTTTAAAAACAGGTTTAGCTTGGTTTATATTTTGGATCATGATATTATTATAATACAATAAAATGGGATTTGATAACAGCCAAAACCTCGGAATACCGAATGAATATATATTTTTCATCATCTTTATCATTTTAGTCTCAAATCTCATTTGGCATAGCACTTTATCAGAAGGTTTCTACACGACGGAAAATATTGTTAATAGTTAGTCCTCCTTATTAGTTAGTAATCAGATTTGGTAAGATTGTCCCCAATCACTTTTACTTCATCATGTTCCCTTCAAGAAACTATGTCATTGAGATCACAATCCCCGATGTAGATTTTGACCTTACAATTCAGGGTATTATCTCAGAATAACTGCTTTTTGACTTTTGAGGATTACGATTCACCGTAGGCAAGTCGATGGATTCTGAGCAATATTCAGTAATTAATCCCAATAGGAAACACTACCTTCTGCTGAAGTCACAATTAATTGGTGCTTTGGTAATGCCACACAGGGATGCAGCAAGAACTAGGCATTGCTAGCTTTAACTTTGAGGCTATTGGAAGTCACATCGGAACTCCAGTTTAGATGGTCTAGAATACGGTGGATAAATAAAAAGGCTGACTACTCCCCCCCCTCTCAACACAAACATCTCCTTCAAGTTCTCTTATCATCTTCTCCTTATCTTTTAGGGATTAGGACCACAGTAGTTTTATATTTTCCTTCGTGACGAAACCCACCATTGCAGAGCTAGTACACACTAGAAGGAGATTGAAAGGACAGCACTGAGATATTTTAGATAGAAATTGTATTTCTAAATTCAAAATAAGATCAGATGGGGGAGAAAAGAAAAAGAGCAATGTATTCAACATTGAGACAAAAGAAAATACTCTTCTAGAAAGAGGAACTGGTAGAAATAGGGAGAGCCAATATGGTAAGGAGGGAAAAAAGGGGGAAACAGATAAGAAACGGAAGGAGAAATATACAATGAGGTAGAGTCAGGGAAAGAGAATCAGATGTACTGGGAATAGGGACCTTATTGGCCCTGCAATAAGGTCCCTTTTGGAGATCACGTCACATTATGTAGAGAGACATTATTATGTACAGGTACAGGGAAGCTTCAGGGAACGTCAAACAGAGAGAATGTCCCCTAGAAACACCCTCCTACCTCTACCCGTGTGCCCGGTGCCAGGGGCTGTCCGGCAGAAAACACACTAGTAGGCCTTCCGCCTAATGATCCCTTTCCGCGGTGCTGGCCTCCTTTCCCCGGCCCCCTCTAAGTATAATCTCCGTAATAAGCCTCCCCCTGTCCCCTCCCTCCACCTGGAGGAGGGAGTGCGGATTAAACTCAGAAAAAATAACACCCCGACCCTGTAAGTCGGGCTGTTCGTATAATTAAACACACAATAGGAACCGCCTTTAGCCAAGCAGACGCATCCTGGAGGTTTTTGTTATTTTTTAATTAGATCCACTTCGCGGGCTTGATTCTCTTTAAGACAGCTGACTAAAAGAAACTAATTACTAATGAGAAGAGCCTTGGTGTAGAGGAGGAAGAGGAGATGGAGGAGGAGGGGTTCGGGATGAGGAGAAGGATGACTGGTTATGCTGTAAACTGTTAAGGAAAACATCGTGGGCACAGCTCTAGACTATATTATAAGGCGAAATAATAAAAAGTTGTGTTTCCGGCCACCCGACCCTAGCTAGCTAAACAGGGCCGACCCTAATTTACTTTTTGACCCCCAAAAAAAGGTTTTTGAAAATATGATAGAAATAAACAAATATAGGCATGGTTGGTATCAAATCAAAACTTATACTGCTAGGGATAACCACCACTTTTACAGATTTAGCATATTTTGCAAACGTTGGACTTAACAAAAAGGCTGCCTCTGGATTCCAGAATAAAAATTAAGAGAAAAAAAATCCGACCCTACCTACCTAGCTTTGCCCATGATGTTACCGGAAACACACAATCTTTTTGGGCCTAAGAAGAGAAGGGGGGCAGATAGAAGCACGATGGTAACAGATGCGCCCAGAAGCAGCACACTGGTAGCAGAGCCAGAACTACGGGATCAGAGGAGAGACCCAGAAGATGTACAATGGTAGGTCGTTAAGGAGTAGGAGAACAGAGATGTCAATCATTTGGTGCATAACGGAACAATGGCAGGAACGGACAATATTAGGAGGAAGGTAAGGAAGGAGCCGAGGGTAATGGCCAATGTGATAGTGGGGAGCAGACACGGTATATGTCTATATCCTTGCCCTCTGTTAACTGTATTGTACTGGACCACAGATCCAGACACATATAGAACAAATAAAGTCACTAAGAGTTTATGGTCAGACAGAGATCGATAGAGAGTAGAACATGCTAAATGTATGTTAATTGTATCATAGTACACTAAATCCAGGGGGCAGTACTGCGGGAATCAGAGACTTGGTATTACTCAACCATTAACCAAATAGGAATCCTGGCATTATACAACCACTGACCAAGAGGTCAAGGTTGCTTGTAGACAGGAAGTAACAGATTCACTTCTAGGGATGTAATTGTAGTAGTTGAAGGTCAACGACATTTGGTGACAGGAAGTAGCAAATGCAACTCCTGTGATGTAACTGTACTAACTATTATCGTGAGGGATGACTCAAACTACTGGGGCAGTCAGCCAATTGATAATGCAAATAAGCCTACATGACTGTAATGAGATCCAATGTCAAGGTCAGCACCAGGCTCATGGTCAAGGTCGCTATATGAGGAGCAAATTAAATTACCTAAATGTCAAGGACGTATTATGTAACAGATATCAAGGCCACACCAAGTAATAGGCCCAATGTCAAGGTCAGTCCGTGCAGGGCATAATCTATGTAGATTGGTATTAATGGCACAAGCCTGATTGGGTAAATGAATTATGTAAAGGTCAAGGCTGACAGAGCAAGTGTCATGGTCATATTGTAAATGTCTAGGCTGAAGTGTCAAGGTCAGGTCTTCATATATAACATGGCTGTTTCCCCGTAGTGAGTAGTTGGTAGGAGTCATACCTCTGTTGTGTATGTATCACATGTTGCTGAATGAAACAAAGAAGTCTTCACATCAAGCACCTCTCATCTGCTTGGATCATTTGTCTGAGTAAACTGCAGGCAGTGATCCTGAAGTTTCGCCAGGATAAAGATTAGTAGGAAAGCAAAGTACCCCTAAACACATCAATCCAATTCAGTACAATGGTAAGATCGGTTCATCATGCCGATATTTCGGAAGCCTATCGGCCCCGTAAGTCTGCATGATAAATTGATATATAGCACTGGCAAGATGCCTGGCAGTGCTGTGTTTAATATAAAGCACCATGCCGACTGTACTGCTCTTCAGCTATTTTACGCCTAGAACTTTTTGGCTAAAGCCATATTTCTATTGTCATTGGTAGATTGTGTAACCGCTTAACATATTTTTCGGACATATGCTTTATACTATATTATTTGAAAGATATTGGTATGGCCTTTTCATTACTTGTTGGATGAACATTCTAAGTTGGTTCACAATGGCAACCAGAATAAAACGGTTTCAGGAGCAAAGAAGCAGTGTCAACGAGGTCTAGGGTAGCTCATTTTAGTTGGAACTAGGATATTTACTCCAGGAAAACGTTCTTTATGGTGTACCAAGTGAGGGCGTAAATAGAGTTGAAATCCTTCTATTTTCACTGAGTAATCGGAATCCCCAGGACAAATTATAAAAAAGGTATTTTATCATATTTTCATCACTTTTATCTATATATCTGTATGTTTATGTAATATAGCTGTGATAATAATCCCGGGGCGCTCATTTTGAGTGCCTTTGATGATTCTTTTCAAATCATATTCCGGTGTATCCATTGCGCTTTGTTTGGGGGTAGAATCATCCAATGATCACGTGGGTGAGGGCCATGTGTCCAAGACAGACAGCTGTGTTCTGGGCACAAAACATACCTACGCCATATGTCTATTTATAAGTAATAATGACACATATTAGAAACACTAACCTATCCATCGCCAAGGACCCTTGAGGAAGGCCAAGAACGTTCTCAACTTCCACCAGGAAGTCCTGTGCTTGAAGGCCTGAGTTGAACCTGGAGAAGAATAGAAAAAACACCTTCATGAAGCTCGAGAAGCGGTAAGTGTATTAGAAGGAAATCCCCTCTCTTACTGGCCAGTGAAAAATAATACCTCTTAATTACACGTACACTTAATTACTCTAGGGTATGCAATATCTGGATAATTGGGTTTAAAATCAAACTGCTTTTCTTTGTATGATAATTCAAATATATAGGATAAGATACATTTACACTGGCGTAGGTGCTTGAATCAGAAAGGGCTAATAATGTCACGATAAGCATGGTAAAAATATTGATGAAGTTTCAGAAACATAGATAGCATATCAGCTCATAACACAGTAATAGCATTCAACTCATAACATAGCCATTCCCTTACCCTTTCTACACAGTTATCTATTTAATGTCAACCGTCGTACCTTGAATACACATAATACATAGTTCTATGGAATGCAAGGATACTAACACTTTCTACGGTAGCTATTTTAACGCCGTCAAATACTGAGGCACTGTGTCACCAGTTAAGGATATCAACCCCACCTTATCCTTAACCATGCTCGGACCTCTGCCTCCTCCTACCCCTGCACCCAGGTGTAAATCCACCTTTATTCAAGCCCTGTTCAGCAGATACTAATGGTAGTCCTAATGAGGCCCAAATCCCCTAAGTACCCACTGGGGACGGTGGCCCAAGCTGGCCCCAGTAGGACACAGAAAGCAGCAGGGCTTTACTTAGATCCACTACAAGCCTTGACTCTCAAATCGGCTTATTCTAGCAAAATATGCCAGGATCTCTAATGATTGCAGGGATTCTTCTCAACTCCTTGTTCTGTCCGACCCGTGTCAGGTTCTATTCACTCTAGGCAGTTCTCACACGTCTAAATGCTAACTGTTTTATACGGCGAGGTATCAGAATGGTCCCCATGATGTAGGGAATATTGTATTGTTTTGTCATAGGGCCTACTCCCGCGACATAATGAGAGGGCTCAGCATATAAGGCTATATATAATACTCCATAGTCCCCTTCCTCTATCTATATTTCTTTGTCCTTGCTTCCGCTTTGAAATGCCGTTCCGGCTGCACTGGTGTGGTATACGGCCAACTGGCCGCCCATGCAAGTCATGGTGGTATTAAATATGGTCATCGTGGGAGTTGATATCAAACATGGTCACCCAATGGGCACAGAACATTGAATCAACATTGATAAATCGTTGTTAATGTTGATTCAATGTTGATACAATGTTGATTCAACGTTGGACTGAATTTTGTGCCCACTGGGCATGGGGGGGGGGTGGTATTAAACATGGTCATGAGTTTGAGTTTAGTACGTTTTACTAGCAATAATCCTCTACGAGTAGAGTCCTCAGACCAAGGCCAAGTTTGTTAACAGCAAGCCGTCGTATGATTAATAATTATCAAATCATAGCAATATCGTAGAGTGCACATCATGCCAGTGGATTCATGTAGGATCGGATTCACCAAGAGTCTGAGCTTGGTTATAAAGTCATGACACATAGTACAGCAAATACTGGACCAAGAAGGACCACAGTACCAGTATAGTAAGCGAACTGTATAGAGATTTAATTGTTGACCCACAAATTATACTCATATTCAGTTTAGGTAATCACTCGTCAGTCTTATGGTGGGGGGTGGTATCAAAATGGCCATGGTGGGGGGTGGTATGAACATGGTCATGACGGTAGCTGGTATTAACAAGACGTTGGTACAGTGTACTTACGCTGGAGAGACGTGCATGTAGCCCTGCAAGGTATTGAGCATGGTCAGTTTGGGGGCCGGTGTGATGGGGTTGACCGCCGGCTCGTCAAAGGAGTGGTCGTGGGGGTCTGGGAGGGCCTCAGTAGGCTCCACGGTTTCCACAACTGCAACAGAAAAAGAGAGGGAGGGTTAGATCAGGTGTGTGTAGTTACACTCTAAAAACAGTGTGTTACGTTTACACACTTTTCAACACACTTTTCTGAAGCCACTTTTAACACACTTTTTTGTGGTAACACACTACACACTTTTGGCAAAAGTGTGTTGAATCTAAAAAGTGTGTTGGTGTACAAAGCCATGGTATTGAGGAGGTGGGGGTTAAAATAGCTGTTCTACACCTCACAGAGTGTGTCAGGTGCCGTGGCTGAGTGGTCTAGGGGCTGGCACATGAGTCCTATCCATGCAGGTTCGAATCCCTTGACAATTATTGTTTTTTCAATATCAAGTATGATTACTTTCTATATGGGTTAAGAGTTAAATTAGTATAGATTTATTTAATTTCTTGTCAGGTCTATTCATGTTCATACTGTGCATATCACTTTTAAATGCTTCTTATATCTAGGAAAAGTGTTTATTGAACCGCTCATAATATATAGAAAAGTGGGAATAGAAGTATCATATCAAAACTGACTTTGTATTGACAGTGAACAAATCATAGTCAACCACTTTGAACACATCCTAGCTCATGACCCTGGCGAAACTGACACACCTGATAACCAACTGGTGACTGTGGCGCAATGTGCCATGACCGTACCACTGTCAGATAGCGTGGGATGGCTGCTCTCACAACCTTTTCTCAGAGTCTCCAGTGGTCCATTGTAGCCTTTTCCCCTCCCGGCTAGGACCACCTTCGTCAACACTGATATCTGCTATATCTTTACCAGTCGCAAGTGTATTATGCTTCTACGGGTTGAAGCGGATCGGTGCAAGTCTCATGGGAGACCAGGACACCGAAGGTTCACCGCAGTCTGTCTACCGACACTTACAGACGCGACTCCTGTCAGGACAACTTGTTTCACTTGGGAAGATTTGGTGCCAGGTCTTCTCTGGGGATCGAACCCAGGACCTCTCACACACTTGTCCAGCCACTTGCTCAGTAGGCCACCAAATCTCCTTGTACAATCATGGTGTATTCCCCACTCAAATAGGTACCAGAACACACAACAGTGAGGAGACACAAAGTATTCTCAAAGCTCACACAACTTCTTACCAGTTACCAGTAAGCTATATAACTTACCCTTGGGTATTGATATGTTATGACAGGAAGTGGTTCTTAGACAATACAAAAACCACCCTTATTGAGGGATGCCAATGCACTGACTAATAATTTGCAGGGCTTTATATCTATTATAAAGACAATAGTTAATCAGCTATTAATAAGCCATGCTTTTACAGCCTTGCAGAACCTCTAATGAGGTCTTATATGGGATGGTTATTTGGTTCATGCAAAGTGTATAGTTGAAGAGAATAAACTTCCCATCCATTTCCAATATGGATTGAGTGAGTTTGCTCATTCAATGAGATTCAAATAATACAGTTTTTGTATGTATCTCATTGCAAAGTAAATAGGTGTCATATCTTTCATTGTAGTAGAGGGGATTGGTTGGGGAGGGGGTTGTAAAACAGTTCAACCCCTCCTGAGGGGAAGAGAAATTTGACACTTCTTTGAGGGGGGGGCTAAAATATTATGGTCCTTCTTAGAAAATAAACATTTCCATTTGACGGTCAGCCCCATAGGGAATCGAGCCGGGGATCTTCAAGTTCTCAGTCCAAAGACTAGTCCACTGAGCCACTGCGACAACTACTATATGGCTGTAAGAATGTAGCATAGGTACATGATAGACCTTTACTGCTGCTGCCCCCTTTTGTATATGATACACACCTCTCTGACCTCAAGTGTGTAAGCAGGTAAGTGAGTTGACAAAAAGTGTGTTACAATTCAAAAGTGTGTAAAATCTCAAAGTGTGTTGCAAATTTATGTGTGTTACTCTTAAAGCATGTTCCCACAACACACTGTTCTTAGAGTGTATTATGAATATACTAAATGTATTATTGTGGTATTGAATGCAGACGTCCTGCTTTACAACTACACACAGGGTCATTTATAAATTTAGATAGATGAGGGAGGGGTATTGAATGCATGGATGCAAAGAGGTAATAATATGGATAATATACATTATAACGCGACAAGCTCACAACAGGACCGATCCTAAATATATTTATGCAAATTCTCAAAAATGTTCCTATTTTCCTGCAATTCTGCACATCTGCTAAATTCGATGCGAACATCAATGAGTGATAATGAAACTGCCTCGTCAGGGCGTTTACATTCATATCTAAGAGAAGCGTAATCAAGAATCCATTTAGCCGACTTAGCCTGGACTTTCTGCCAATTTATCTAGAACACTCTCTATCCAGTGGCCTGTTGCCTTATGTCATGCTACATCTGCCACACCTGTATTACCATGGCAACACATTGGCTTCCTCACTAATTACTCGTTGATTACGGCGCAGGTACGGAGTAGGAAGTTAGGAGGGTGGTTCTTCCCATAAGTAGTACCTGTTGGGTCGTCTATGGTCCGAGTGAAATCTCCCAAATGAAATACATTGGGCATAACCGTTCTCCTATTGTTGGACAGTGGGTGATTTTTAAGAGTTATCGAAGTGTGACGTTATACATTGTCAGGTATTTTCCAATACCCCGCTATCAATGCAAAGCCTCTTAGCTCAGACACAAAGTATGCCGCCTTATTTTGTGAATAATCATTTTTGGATTCCGGGTTACGGGGAAGGGCCAGGGTAGTTCATGGATTCTTTGGGGAGCAAAAGGTGTTGGATAGAAGCATACGATGGGGAGCTTATTCGTGGACGGCAGATCCAACCCAGGCAATGAGACTGGGACAGGGAGGGAGTGGTAACGGCTAATGGCGACCCCTATAGACCAATTATCAAGACGCGGTAGCCGCACTTCTGTTCAGCGCTGTTCTCACTGATGTGCACCTGTCGTTATCCCCCTCCCACCCTTCTATGTCTCAGGGGGTCTGACGTCATATTGCGTCATAGGACGCGACGTGACGTCATTGCAGACGCTCGGTTATTAGCAGATCCTCTGTCTGAGGATTGATGCACGGATTCCTGTCGGTAATATGAATCCAGGGAATGACAACCAGATATTGCAACTTGACAGTCATTGGTATGCGGTATAACAAAAGTTCATTAATCTTTCTCTTTTTTCGATGGCATTTCCTTTAGGGCTCTCTATGATGTATTTGATCTCTTGGCATAGAAATCTAAATTCTGTCCGACTATTTTATTATGGTTTCTATTGTTGGACAGTTTGAGACAGCATATATGATCATGATGTTCAACCATTGGTCAGGATGTCGTAGGAGGGCGTCTGTGGCTGATAAACATTCACAGTGCTGACAAAACTGCAATTTGATCATAGATATTTAGGCGGCTTCTTGATCCAGGTGCTTATGACAGTATGTGGGTGGATTCCCAATATGGTCCAACACCTTTCGTCTTAAATTATAGATAGAGTTGGCGGAATAATGCTATATGTGGAAGTAGGGGTCCCCCTGTTAATATCACAACATAGTCAACATGGTTTCAGCCAAAATAATATGTCATACTAAGGCCACTTAAAGGTTTTTCATCACCGCGCGCATCATAAAAATCAGCTTTTGAGAGATTTTTTTTTTTGCAAATTTGAAATGAGAAACATTGGCATATTTTGTATACTAAGCTAATACTGCGCATGCCAGTAATGCAGCAGGATAGAAAAAGACATGCATTTTCCCTGCTTTCAAAGACCAATAAATTCTTATAATGTACTAAAATGCGAATTATAATTGTGATAAACGTATATTGTCTTATGAGTTTTAGCCCGTGAGTAAAAAAAGAGAGATGGCATAACTCACTTATCGGGCCGTCAGCCCTCTTATCCTGGGGGTCCGCGTCTTGTATAGCGTTAGTTTCAGCTACCTCCGGCTGCTCTTCTGCTGCTGGAAAAGAGAGGTTTTATTTGATAAGAATATGAACCCTGTAAAGATATACTTACTAGCATTCACAATGCTCCAATAAAAACAATTCTATGCTGGAATAATGGGAGCACAATAAATTTTGTTAAGATATCCTCACAGCCAAAAATGGTTATCTCATTTCAAGATAGATAAGATAAATAAACTCGCCTATTTAAAAAAAAAATTATTTCCTCTGTCTGCCAGGCGAGTTAAGTTATCTTATTCTTGAAATGAGATGATTATTCTTGGATGTGCTGGTGACAAGTAAAGTATCTAGGATGTCAGTGTGCGGGAGACCCAATAGACACGTGGGGAATATAGTTTGAAGATCACAACCTACAGTTTTGTTACGTTTAAATATAGCGTTTATGGAGCCAATGTCCTGTTAAGTTACACTTATCGTGAACAATTTCTGGGAATTAAATATGATATACATCTTTGCGCTTATGGATTTTGGTTTCATGACGTCGGTTCTTACATTAATAGCGATATAATAGTACCAAAGTGCAATGGTGATAATACATATACCTGAATACTGTGGTGAGTTATAACTAATTATTGAGATTCTATATGTGAACAACAGCATCAGCGATATTGAGCTATAGTTGCAAAACGCACTTCTAGCTGTCAAGAACATAATGCATAGGTTTTAACAACGGAACCACGAACACAAATACCACACGTACCTATGTGAAAACGATAACTCAGGGTCGGGGGAAGAGAACAAGCACGTGTTTGATGTATATATCTGTGTCATTTTCATGCTTATAGATAGCTCCCATTTAGAGTCTTGTCTGTACTCTTAAGCTACCCTAGAAATGCGATAACATTTACGAGAGACATGAGGAACTGTGAGAACTGTTGAGAAACCCCAAGGTCTGATGCTAGTTGTTTTGAAGACGCCTTTTCCATACCTTTCCTGCCAAGGGATCTAGTATCTGCCCCCTCCTCCCCGTTCTTGCTTTACCTTCGCGTGGACCACCCTTTGTGCGTGACTGATAGCTCTGTTAAAGGAACTATGTCGTTCTCTTTAACACTCTTTCTTCTTTAATTACAATAAATAAGGAAATATTGGAAGTGGAAATATGAGCAGCTAAGCAGAAAAGATTACCCGTGCATCGCCGCCTGAAGTATCCTTTCTATGAAGCTACTGGAGTTTGTTCTGAGTCCTTATAATCCCTTAAACTGCATCTCCATTTCTAGATTTTTAATCACTCCTCCCCTTTGTAGAACTTTAAGTCAGTCCTAATTCTTGGTTATAATTCCTGCTTCCCCTAGACCTACCGTGTATCTCATGTCCCCTTCCCACCCTTCACCTCTGTTCCCTCCGTCTCCCACCATCCCCCCTCACACCCACCCTTCCCCCTGTCCTAGTACCATCAGGTAATTAATTGCCTGCACGACATAGTGCCGGCCCACCACGGTGCGACCAAAGTCACAACTCGGCGTGGGGTCTTTTGTTAAAAGGACGACACCCTGTCATCCACATCCCGCGTTGCCTGTGACTGTGGCGCACCCCCCCTCCCCCCCCCCCAGCCCCCTTTCTCCGCACCCCAACCCACTCCTCTACCCCATCCCCCACAGAGGAGAGAGCATCTTCGCTTCAGGTCATTTAGTTAGTGGTGGATCTGGTTTGGTTCTGACAATAAGTGTCGCAAAACCGGTCTTAAAGCATTATAGTGTCTATGTGTTTCCTAAATATATAACTGTATGTCTGCGAGCAATATCTACCTGATGGCTATCATCAGAGACGACTAATATGAGGTGAATTGGCTAGACAATACTCCAATATCAAATCTTCTGTGTCAACAGTAGGAACATCCTCTTGAACTTAGGGAGTGATCATTTATCATCAACAGGGGGGGGGGCAAAAAAATGTGGACCCCTTGACCGGGGGGGGCAAAATAATTTGGACCCCTCTTAGGGGGGGGGCAAAAAAATTTAACCTGTTTTGAGCCAAAATGCCCGCGCGTTACTATGCTTCAAAGGGCCCGCGCGCGAGCCGATTTTCGATCCTGAGGGGGGGTTTAAAATTTTGACCCTTGACCGGGGGCTGTAAAAAATTTCACGCGCTCCGGGCGGAAACCCACCACCCCCCCCCCTGTTGTTAAAAAATGATCACTCCCTTAGAAGGCCAGAAAAGAGAATTAATAATATAATAACCCCATAGATTTCCTAGGCTATTCCCACCTTGAATTACTATTCCTCAAATATATATTGTACGGTATGGATAACCCCATAAAGGGGCTCACCGTGCACATTTACCTGCAGACCCATGTGTCATCAGTCATGTCCATAATAGCATTATACGTCTCAAAACAAGGACATGTAATGCAGGAGCTCATGGTTAGCACACCATATAGGTCTACATGTGTTGCATACCTGATATGACATTATGTGGAACATGCATATTTCGGTGTGGTGGTTCAGAATACCTTAGTGCGGTGATCCCTAGTCAGGCTGGTGCATCAAACATATATTTGTAAATATAGACCTACTACTAACGCTCATTTCTACAGGAGACTTGCCCTTTCCCTAACACAGGCACATCCTGAGCTGCTCCTTACTGAGTCTGGAGTTGCTCAGCGTAATAGGTGGAGCTAGTCCTCCTCCTCCTCCTACTCCTCCCACCCCACCTACAGGAGAGGGAGAGGGGACCCCCACCCCTCCCCCTCATCCCTCCCCTCATGTCTCCTCTCCATGGGGGCTCTCTCACGCTCTCATTACTAACGCCGTGCCCATTACGTTGCTATGGCAACACGACTCTCATACCTGCGGGTTTGGTTGGCAGGACACGACCAAGCCGCCACGCCACCTCGTGCCAAGCAACGGAACTAAACCAGGGTCTCATGTGAGCCAACTCAAGCCAAGGGAACAATTAATTTTGGAATTAATCCCGATTCTGTTACTGATTGTGCAGTTGCAGACGTGTCTTTATTTTGCCTTTGAAAATCTTGTTTGCAAAAAGGGTAGGATATAGATGAATATTCATCAAACACTCTGTGGGTACTATATTCCTTCTCCCTAAATAGGACCTACTTCCTATCCCCCTGTCATTCCTATTCTAGAGCTCCGACTGACTGATGCCCATTCCAAAAAGGGGGTGAACACTACAACAAACATTAGCACTCTAAGACTTCACTCTAAAGTGGGATGTGGTAAAGAACCAGCAACAGCGAGTGCAGTACATTCATTTCCTTTATAACCTAAAGGAAATATTTCCCGGAGTCCACGAACAACACCTTTTAGGTACATGTAGACGACAAATTAACTTAAGTAACCATTACCTTTACTGTCAACATAGTCTGGGTAGGCATATGGACTAGGGTCGCTGTCTGTGGGGAGGTAATCATAGGATGCAGGAACAGGGTATGATGAAGCAGGGTATCGCCTATAGGAAGCAGGGTCAAGGTCGTACGATGCGGGTTCAAGGTCACGGTCAAACGAAGGGTAATCATCAATGTAAGCGTAAGCATCATCGTTATCAGGCTCAAGGTCATAATCAGACTTCCGCTTCAGGTCACGGTGAGCCATCGGTGGAGGGCCACCATCAGGCTCAAAGTCAAGGTCATAATCAGGATAAGGCCCAAGGTCATAGTCATCTGGACGACCTTTACCTTGCTGGTCGCGCGCCTTCATGTCTTCCATGTTGTAGAGCATGTTGTCCACGTGGTTGAGCAGGCGCTGAATCTGGCCGTCCGATAGCGCGTCCACGTCCACCTTATCTGTATCAGGAGACCCAGTGGATGTGGTTAGAATAGTGGTATTTTACATGTTTACTATCATGGTCGTTTTATAGGGACCCATATATACATTTACAGCTTACCACATATTATATGTAACTATCTTTACCATAATAAGTATTTATATTAAGTAAATATATGATTAGCCCCAGGTATTGTATAGTGAAATCTGCACTCTGCGGCGAAAGGGAACGTTCTTGCTTATCGATAGCAACATCCGTATCTTTAACAGGACATATATATGAACATGAGGCCGAGGTCTACACAAACCATGGGAGCTGTCGGTATCGAAACAGGGCTATGGGCATAATTATGAAGTCATCTCGAAGAACCGCCTGCACATTTGCAGTGCAATTATGACATGGTTCATAATCAACTCACCCTGGAGGAGATCTCCCAGTAGTTTAGCATCTGGAGGAGACAAAGAAGGACCGTCCTCGTCTGAAATGTCAACAGGTGTCAACCAACTGTTACCATGGCAACGGAAAGAGGTCGCGTAGACGCGCTCCGATAATTATCGGCTGCTTCCCTCATTTTGCCGAAGTGTTTTTCCGCCAAATTACTGACAGTCCCGGGTAAATGTTTTATTTGTATATCATTGGACCATCACTAGGAGGCACAGCTTGCGAATGCTACATAGAAACTAGTGGCGCGACACTGTGGATGTTTTGAGAATATATAGGAGCACACACAAGGTCCATTTTCGAAAACGTTTACCGATAGTATACGTATTTCCAAGACAGGTCTTGGTATATATAGATTCGGCCTTGCTACCAAATGAGCTAAGCTGGCATGTATCTGTAGGGCCACCAATGGCATTTGCTATAACCAAATATTTCCAAAAGTCGCCAGCTCGCTTAAATTATTATTGTCGCCAGGTTGCCTGGAAAACAGCCCAGGTCGCCAGGTCGCTTTTAACCCCTCTGGAGCCACCTAAGGGAGCCTAGGTGACTCTCTGGCTGACCTAAGGGAGTCACCTGGGGAAGTGATATGACCCAGAGAGCCATATGACTCCCCCAGGTGACTCCCTTAAGTCAGCCAGAGAGTCACCTAGGCATCCTTAGGCGACATGGGCTCCCCCAGACAGGGGAGTCATTCTGGAGGCAACCTGGACTCCCTTTTGACGCTGTCTCTTTATTTCTGTCCCCTTACCCAAAGGTTGCTCCTCGGGAGGCGACATGATGTAGTCACTGTCGGGTGTCGGTCCTGCCGCCATCTCAGGATCCATCATCATGTCTTCTGTCGGTTCTGGAACCATGATCCAAGAGCAATCACATTTAGCACTGTTGCTAATTGTTATAATATTGAATAACAAGTATCCAGTCACCACCAGCTATACATATTCTTTATCTCTACTGTTTTATGATATCCTAGAGCTTATGTCAAAGTGGTTGTGTTCAAGCCACGAAAATCAATGTATAATGTACAACAAAAACTATGTGTTCTTTGGGGAAAATAACTATTGTTAAATTGAAATCTAAGTTAGGCTGTATATTACAGACTTCAAAAGCTCGAAGTGCATGTTACATTATAACAATTCTTGATACCATTGGACTTTGCCAGCAGTGACATGGGAGAGTTATGGTAAAAGATACCGACAGTCCAAAATATTAGTGCAAATTGAATGATACATCGTCTCAATAACCTTATTTTCACCAAATCATATACAATCTAAAAACCCTCAGATATACCACAAGAGATAATTAAAAGTGTCATCGAACTGGTTATTTAATAGTGCACATGCAAATTGTATCTATATGATAAAATATCTCACATTAGTAACAATGCTTTCACCGACCGACACCATTTTGCCATAACCCAATACACCTGAGTATTGCCATGGGCTTTTCCACAACTCCACAACAGTTTGATCATTGGCTTTCTGTGTGATTCTCTCCGCCATATGTCAGTTGGGTCTTAGATCTCCATTTGGCTTGATTTTTTTTACAAAAACATTGTCAAATCTTTCCTCATCCGGTGTTATTGTTAATGATAGCCTGAAAGACAGGAGCTTTGCAAAATCCTCCACAGTAGATGTGGGGAAACATTAAATTTTAGTTAGATGATTACAAAAGAAACTAGCCTTGGTAGCAATAAGAACCATCATCAACACCTGTAGCTTTGGGCGTTGTGGAAAGGCCAATGGGAAAGCATGGTGTATGAGAGTGATATAAGAGTACAAAAGTCAACCTTGGCCAAGGAATGGCAGGATTTCCGGCCACCTAGTGGGCCACCTGGAAACCAATCAAAAAGTAATTACGATCGAGGTGCACACTCTCAGGTGGGGGGTCCACCTTTTGAGCAGGGGGGATTATGCTTAATTAACCACCCGCTCACGAGCCCCACCCCTCCTACCACCCACCCTTCCCCGACCCCCACTCCTCGACCCCCAACGTCCTCTACTCCCTCCTGTTCCAACCTTTTGCTCCTTACCAGCTCTGAGAGCAACTCTCCCGACTATTGACCGAGAGCCTGCTAAGGATACCAAATGGACACTTGCTATGATTTAAAGATCCCCATTTAATGCTCCAATGACTTCACCTAATGGGGCTGGATATTTCTCAGTTTATTTCCACAAAATTTACTGACTAAGAAATTCATTTCTTATTAACATTGGTGGATAAATCATGTTAGAGAGAGAATTAAAATGATCTAATGCACTGACATATTTTCATTTCTATCATTCCAATTTATTCTATATTTAGTTAGTACTCCAAGAAGAGGTATAATGTAAATCAGGATTTAGGGTTGTCTGGCCATGGTAGGACTGGAGATGGACAAAACATTATACATATATTCGGTCCCTGTGTTAGTATGTCACTTACCATAGACCTCAATGGTATCTCTAGGTCTGTGCACTTATTGTTACAGAGAGAGGTTTGGAGGTGAGCAAGCACTGACTATTGCCTGCTATTATTTGACCCCTGTATATTGGACATTTGACTTGAACCGCTAATATGTCGTATATTCATTTCAACTGTTCCAAATTACTTGACATACAGACATTGCTTTAATCGCAAAGGCACGGTTGTTTGCTTTGAATAAACTGGACGTGGGTCTTCCATACACGATTGTATATCAGATTGCCCACATTTAATTTGATCACTTGTTATGGGTATTCCAACCAAATAATTATACACCTTGATGTCCTTTGTAGTTTACATATACAGTCATGGACATATCCATGTGTTATACCAATTATAGACACTACTATTATAATGTCATATAATCATATAACAACAAAAACGTATACAGGCAAAGCCTCGTTCTCATCCTATCACATACCAGGATAAATAAACAATTGAAAAAACACGCCTATTCTGATATCATGACGAGTATAATAATTTTCTCACCAGATGGCGTCATTGGCATCTCCCCGTCCATTAGTCCTACGTCTCGGTTGTCCCAGACGTAGCCCCTGGACCTGTCTTGCAGTTCTTCCTCTCCTAGGGGGCGCATCGGTTCCACACCAGGTTCCATATCAACCTCTTCCGGTAGTACTTCCTGTGGGCCCTCCGGAGCAAAGTCCTCCTCCTCCTCTGATTGGTCCATACCTCTCAGGTAGGACTTGAGCAGAAGCAGGTCACTAGGACGCAGCTCGTCCACTAGGTTGTTCAGATTATCGCCCAGTCCCTCGTCATCTGGTTCCCTAGTTTCGTATTCCGCTTCACGTGGAGTTTCGTATTCGGGCATTTGGGGGAAAGGTTCGTAAAGCGCCTCTTCGTCCTGACTGGGATATTCCTGTTCGTATTTATTCCGCTTATCCGCCAGGTACTTATGGATGCTGATAAACTCATCCTTCTTCTCTGGTGAGCTGTAGGGGTCTACGTCAACGACATCAAAGCTGCTTACGTCATCAGCTACGTCAGCAGGCGAGGGCTGGTCGTTGTAGTAATCGGTTATGTAGTCAGACAGAATGGTTCTGGAGTCATCGGTTAGTGCCTCCTGGTACCTGGCGGGAGGGGCCCCACCCTCATCACACCAAGAACTGAACAGAAAGGCAGGTATGCTGTTAGCGGGATACATGATACTAGTCTAACAGGTATGCAGGCTATTAATTAGAAGGACTAAAGGGGAATACAATGTAGGAGAGAAGTTACATTTGTAATTTCTTGTTCACCGGTAGGCTTAAGCGTTGGACACAAATACCCTAAGGGGTCCATTAATTTGCGATAATTTGGAGTCAAATCCACCACTATAATATCAATCAGTTATCGGTAGGAAAAACACTCCATGTCTAAATTCTTCAATAGTTAAAAACACAGGCCCAAAACTTTGAAAACTCACCTGTCTGGCTGGACGCCGAGGCGGAAGGCGAGCAAGATGTTGCCGACCACGCACTGCGTGTAGAGGCTGGTCCAGGTGAAGCCCTGCTCCACCAGCCGGGTGATCTGCCCCTCCAGCACGTGTAGGGTGCCCCTGTCCAGGTGGTACCTGTAGGCTTCCTCCTGGGCATCCGCCTTTTGGCAGCTGCCGAACAGGTTGTCTGCAATACGAGTATTAAGGCAAATTAATGACTGAAGTCTATTGTGGATGTTGTCTGACAATGCCGCCTTAGGATGTGGGGGTATCTGGTTATATATTAATGCACGCTAGGGCCTGACCTTGGTTTGATTTGGCATGTACTGTTTGTGTATACATGTTAGTTCTTGTGACGGTGTGTCGCCAGACTAGCATATGACGTGTATTAATCCTGGAAGTCAGGTGACACGTCGCTTCACACCGGTGCAAAACATC
The DNA here is from genome assembly GCA_947462335.1 of Harmothoe impar. Classification (NCBI taxonomy): domain Eukaryota; kingdom Metazoa; phylum Annelida; class Polychaeta; order Phyllodocida; family Polynoidae; genus Harmothoe; species Harmothoe impar. The sequence goes on along the minus strand of OX381715.1, from coordinate 50,206,293 downwards.
ACTGGCTTGCTACTTAAAGGCAAAAAAGAGATAGCAATGAAATATTTGTAATTCTTTGATATAATATGATAGAAAAGGGTAGCCACCCAATGTCAAGCTCATGCTCATGCTTTCTGATCCCACCAGGGTCTCCCAAAAACCCAAAATTACCCAAAGGTACGCCCAATAATGGCGTGCAAATAATTGCAGTCCAGTGCCAGGTGCAACCAGGGTAGTTATGGTTCCTGGAAACTCGAATTCGGTATGATTGTGAAACAAGAGACAAAATTTTGATTATGGTGATGCCCCTGCCCCTTGCTGGTATTTTTCTATAGTTCGTTGTGGTGTGAGGCGTTGTAGTATAATATCATATAACCGTGGTGTTATTGGCCGAGGAAGGGCCAGTGTGTTGCCTAGGGGGTAGTTAGGGGTGACCAGGGGGTCACTTATACCAGTTTCTTGTATACAGGTAAAACAGGTAAAGCACAGGTAGAACAGGGCCTCCGGTACCTGCGGAGGTGTTACAGGTGGGTGAGCTTTAGCTAGCTATAGCTGCAGGGGACAAGAGAAAAAATACTAATAATGGGGCGGAAGGGTGGCGTTGTGTTGCAGTTTCATCCCCTCTCAGCCATAATTGGAGTTGAAGACTGTCGTGGAGGGGATGGTAACCTGAGCCTCTGTTCCATTACCTAGGTCACCATGGCAACGGATCTGTTAGCCAGGGATACCCCTGCCACCAACCACCACAACCACCCGCCCACTTCTCACCCACCCCAAAAACTGTCATAATCCCTAATCCATGATCCTCCAGCAGGTAGCAGACAGTGGGTGAGGGGTGGTAGGGGCAGTGGTAGGCCATGTGCTGGAGTGGGGTGACTGTCTGAGGGCAGAGGAAGAGGAGAGGTATTTGACTTAATACAATGCTTAATTTCCGCTGCCAATCATTGCGAGAGGGGACTTATGTAATTTATGAAATTACAATCATATCACATATGTGTGCAGGGTCTTTTTTTCAATTTACAGAAAGGATTCCTGAATAACTTTTAATCCCCTTTAGCTGATAACTTAGGAAATACAGTGGCAGTGCTGAGGATTCCTACTATTTTGTGAATTATAGCCTCATATGGGGCCTTTTTTCTCTGAAAGTAACATTGAAGCCCAAATGCCACGAAGGTATTTAGTCACAAAGGCCTATATGGAATAGCATATGTACCAAACTGCCAAAAGTAGCAACTTGCATTTATAGGCCTCAAACCTGTATATAAAAGTCTAATAAACCAAACCGCCCTAAAACACGAGCTGGAGTTTAGCTGACAAAATATACTATAAAATATCAATCTGCCCCTGGCTCACACATGTTTGATTCAAGATTAAAGTATCCGGTTCATCAATTCATATTGGAAGGTGAGACCAGTTTAGAGATCAACCTTCATTTTGTCCTCTTTTTTTTCTTTGCTTAAGTTTAGATATTCTTATTTTCTACGAAATATATCTTGATATCTCAATGTAGTTTGGTGGATGCAACCAGTTTACATGCATAGTATTTGAAAGTATGAGTTTATTGGTCATTGGATGTATCTACAATACAAGCCTTTCGTTGATGCCAAAAAGAAAATGAAAGAATGAGGATAAAGATAAATGTGATATGCACTAGGAAAAGGGACCTTCGTCTACCCTGCACCAAGGGCCTTTTCTGCGAATGGTATATGCTACTCACAGTAAATCATGTGAGCCTTTCCCCCACAATAACTATGGTGTGGGCTAAGGGCAATATTGTAGGCTAAAGGGCCCTCTTATATTATTTTCTATTTATGGTTGGTTTCATAGAAAAAGCTCAAAGAGATTGTTGAGTAAATGGTTACTGTTGAAAGACACCTACAAGAACTTCACTGTACTTCTGAAATCAAATACAGGTATGATATATCAGGTGTTAAGTATAATCCATCTGAGCTTATAATACATACAGGATAGGATATATCCCCATTCTCTTTGCACCTTGGCTATGACATTCTAGCGCCATAATACACACTTTGTTATTTTGTACTACATTTCACGGCGCCAAGGCAAAGCATCGCAGGTTTAGCGATGTTAAAGGGCATGCAGCTAGTTCATCAAAAGCCCGCCTGAGGGCGTACCAGTGAGCATTGTAAACGGTACAGGGTGGGCCATTAGTTAATGGGGGATATCCTCTACCTGCCTACTGTGACGCCCTCTAGGAGACCTTGAGTGTGAGACATGTGTCTCTTGTGGCCGCCATTTTGTGTCGTATAGCTACTAAGCATTACGGGTAGGTAGTAGTAGATAACGGTAAAATTAGAGTATGATATTAACCAACGCTGACCCATCACCTACACAACCCACTCACCTGTCTACCCCAAAACTGTAATAACCGTCAACCCATGACCCTTCAGCCGAAGGGTTGGTAGGGAAATGCTACGAGTTATTCAGAGACTCGCATTAACCCTTGAAGACTGCATATATATGGCTATAGTGTGTACGTTGTCGTCATGATGCATGAACACAGCCCTGATGAGTCTGCTTGTAAGGGCTGCATTCATTTTTATGATGGCGATAACAGCCCTTAATCCTAAAGCGTTATAAGTAGAAAATATGCCACAAGAGTAGCTCGGATGTCAATCGATATTTGTAATCGTACTTTTAACAACTAACCTTCTCTGCCGTATCACTTACAAGTCTCTGCCACCCTTCCAAGACCTTGTTTCTATTTATCTGATTGTTCACTGAAGTGATGTTCGGGAACGTTCATAATGTCAGAAATTGGTCTGATACAGCTAGCTTCATTGGGGAGGGGGTAAAACCTCAAACATGTCTTGTATGTTATGAATTCTATTACTTTCATTTTCAACTTAGGAGTCTCATAACTTTTAGAGGCCAGACATAACGCATATCAGTGTTACTGCCGAGCCTTGGCTGATAGGCCTACATACGGGGTTAATGTAGGAAGTTTAGCCTTTTGAGATGTCATTTGAGATATGAATGTATTCTCTCTAGCGTTTATAATAGCCACCAACTGGTCTAAGGTAACTCCTCCTACTCTTTAGACCCCCACCCCCTCCCCAACCATAGAGGGTCAAATTAGCAAAGACAGCATGCAGGGAAGATGGGGCACCCCACCGGTGGGGACCACTTCAGAAGGAGGCAATAAAAGAACTGGAAATGACTCTTGCCCCACAAGACTTCCTGTCAGAAGTTGCTCGCCGACTGCTCGAGGGAAAAAATGTGTGTTTCAGGTAACATGGGAGGAAAATGTAGGGTCGGTAGGTCAGATTAGAAAAAGAAATTTAACATGATATTAGCCAACTCTTTTAAATACCCAAAAATTGACCAAAAAAGGGTGCAAATACGAAAAAACCTAGGGTTGGCCCTGTCTTGATAGGGTCGGTCGGGTGCCCTGAAACAAACCTTTCTTTTTGGTCTCACCTACTGCTCGCCTACTGCTCGCCCACTGCTCGCCTACTGCTCGCCTACTGCTCGCCCACTGCTCTCCCACTGCTCGCCCACTGCTCGCCCACTGCTCGCCCACTGCTCGCCCACTGCTCGCCCACTGCTCGCCCACTGCTCGCCCACTGCTCGCCCACTGCTCGCCCACTGCTCGCCCACTGCTCGCCCACTGCTCGCCCACTGCTCGCCCACTGCTCGCCCACTGCTCGCCCACTGTTCGCCCACTGCTCGCCCACTGCTCGCCCACTGCTCGCCCACTGCTCGCCCACTGCTCGCCCACTGCTCGCCTACTGCTCGCCCACTGCTCGCTTACTGCTCGCTTACTGCTCGCCTACTGCTGCGTGGTTCCCCTGCTGTTTGAGCATCCACATTGGAGTCAAATCGCCATTAAGATGACAACACCACTACGCTAACCAATATTCTCAGCGTTAGAAGTTAAATACTTGAGTATGGATTAAAGCTGCCGTAACACCTACGATCTTTAGATATATCACTTTCTGCATATTTGTGGACAGTTTCCTTGTTGTAGTATACTTGTAGGAGCACAACATACTTTGCTATTTTAAATGCGCTGAATTTAAGGAAACAGATGAAGAAAAGTTAATGTGTCCAACAAAGCAGCCAGCTCAGCCCAGGGGTACCATCTGTAGTCACACCAGATACTGCTATTATATAGTGCTACTTAGTACTGATACCTTAAGTTTATGATCAGTTTCTCTAAGCGTTTACATCTCAAACTACAATAATAGGTCTAGATCCCTAGGCCTAAAATAAACAGGGTAACATATAGGTATTTCTGGAGAGGGACATGGGGGTTCCCCCGTCTATGGCTCCACAGTACGAGGTACAAATGTATGTGGTACTGAACTCCTCTCTGATATAACGCCTATGTATATATAAATGTACCTCATCACTACCAACACTATAAGAGTTCCTCTTATGCCTGTCATCATCATCATCAACCACCAATATTACATGTATCACTACTCTCATAAGCAATCACTAATAGAATCTACATCGCCCTTACCGACACCTCCACTGGGGGGAGCATCCACCTCACCCCCTTACCCATACACCCACTGGGGGGAGAATCCACCCCCGGGAATCCACCTCACCCCCTTACCCATACACCCACTGGGGGGAGCATCCACCTCACCCCCTTACCCATACACCCACTGGGGGGAGAATCCACCTAACCCCCTTACCCATACACCCACTGGGGGGAGCATCCACCTCACCCCCTTACCCATACACCCACTGGGGGGAGCATCCACCTCACCCCCTTACCCATACACCCACTGGGGGGAGCATCCACCTCACCCCCTTACCCATACAGTAACCATACACCCACGGGGGGGGGGGGGAGAATCCACCTTACCCGTACACCCACTGGGAGAGACGCTGGGAAGACGGATCAACAGGGAAGGGGAGGAGGGAAGACGAATCTGGTGAATTTTGCAGGACAGAGTAGCACACTGAGCTCGAGTAGGAACTTCTAATCTCGGCCAATGAGATGGCAGGCTGGGATCACGTGACTGAGGCGGGTGGCCGCCGGCAGGTGTCGTGCAGATAGCGAGGGCAGTAATTACCAGGAGGCGCTGCCGTCACGACTCAACACTACTCCCCTCCTCCGGGCCCGCCCGGAGGGAACAGCAGCCTTAACCCTGTCTCGGCGCCGACTTTTAGGTCTTGTATGGAGGGCGGCGGGCGAGTAGATAGGGGGGAGGGGGGGAGCAGAATGCGAGGAAGGGGGGAGATAGGTAATAGGGAGCGTGGGGAGAGGAAGAGAGATGGGAAGCCTGGGAGGCGGGTATGCAACAAGGTAGAGAGGCAGGCAGAGAAGGATGAACAGAAGTAGGAATCATCATGCAAAGTATTACCAACATATACGGGCATATTGGCAGCGGCGGCGGAATCATTTGAAAGATTGGGGGGGGCAGGATTTTACTGAGTGAGTCTGGTCGAATGGAAGTCGAATAGAAATTGTGGATCAACAAGGGAAAAGGGACCTCCGGGGGGGATTTTTAGTACCAACTTTGGCCACCAGGGGGCTCCATATAGCCAAAAAGGACCAAGATATAGCAAAAACCTGTCTATACTACTTTTTTATGTAGAATATGATGGGCCACGTTAGAAGATACCATTTTTGGTGAAAACATTCCATATTTGGAATGGAAAAGAACGTTTTTGGGCCTAAATTGGTGTTTTTGCACACATTGGTTGCCATGGAAACATGATTTTCGTTCTAAATCAAAAATTTTAAAAGATTGAATGAAAGAAGGCCCCAAAACAATTTCTATGCTGAAAACAAAATGTGAATACCATTTTTAGATCAAAAGCTGTGACCAATTGTTTGAAAAAGTTTGGATATTTGGTAATTAGCATAATTATGCTAATTAGATAGGAATATCTCTAAAACAAAGAAAGATAGAGCTTATTGGCATTTAAGATCGGACAGTGACCACCCATATTCAGAGAGCCAGTACTCAAAAACTAGAAGTGGTACCTGCTTATAAAAGATATCACTGGAAAGCTGATGACATCAATTTTATTATTAGGTTTTTACTTTGGAGGACCCTTTTCCCTCGACTGTCCACAGATGTATGTTAACCCCAAGTACTGCAAGCAGGGCTGAGCGGTAACACTAGCGGGGTTCGGGTTCTGTACTAAAGGCCTACATCTGTAGTAACGTTACATTAATAGTATCAGAAGTATCATTTCGGGCAGTTTTCATGGATGCCCCGCCAACTTTACACAAGGTCAGCTGGCCTACTAATTAATTTCTGGATTGGCATTAACAGTTTTATCATTTAACAAAGAAAAAATATAATGTGTCTTAGACATGCATGACCTGCTGTGATGCGTCTGTTGATTCCCAAATAATGAGTCGTGAGGTTTTTGATTTAGATGGCAAATTTCAATTTTAATCTGCTCTACACCCCAGCAGGCAAGATGCCTTCGACGTCATTTTGACATAATTTGACGTCATTCTGACGTTATTTCGTCATGTCAACATTTGGCTTCACTAAATCATTTGGGATCGAAGACAACTTATAAGAAAATGGGTAAAAGGTGGGGAGAAAATAGGCATGAGTGACACAGAGACAGCGACAATTCTCGCAGTTTCTCATGGCAGGCGAGATCAGGATTCGGTCACCATGGTGACGGGTTTCTGTGCCTTCATGAGGCATTTTCTACCAAGCCTCCCTATCCCACCTGAAATAATTAGCGTCGTTGCCATGGCAACGCGACGCTTATCCTGCCGGCATTAGTCTGTCGCGCCTCTCCTGCCGCCATGACTGCTGCTGGCGGATGTGGAAATCTCCAGGCTTTCATAAATAAAGGTACATTTAGGTTAGGTGCCGAATATCCGAGGCTGGATTTCAGCAATTACGATTCAGGCAGGGTGATGGTGGCGACACCATTGGCCATGGGCGCATCCCAGCAAAAAAAGCCATAGGATTAGAAATGCAATAGTGCTGAGTATTGTGTAGGGAGTCATTAATTATTACATTTTATGTGGGTAAGTGGACGGCTAAGGATGTAGGAGGTCGACAGTTAATGAATGAGTTATGTCACAAAGAATAAATGAAAATAATGTATGCGGATATGTGACCAGGCTAGGGAAAAGACCCATCCGAGGAGGAATTAGTATTTAAAGTTGGTGTCATACCCTTTAAAATGAGCTATCATGAGCTAAAAAATTCCTGGTAGTTTTGTGGGTATTGATCTTCAAAGATTGGTACATATCAATAACTGAAAATGGTAGATAAGCTCTAAAACCATTGCATCCTATAATAGATAGTGATAAATATGAAAAATCTGTTTTATTGATAAATAACCAATTAAAATGGTAAATTTGGTTCTAGAAGGAATTTTCACAGTCTGTTTTCAGTTTTGAGTAACTGATGTGATACTTAAGAAAACGGGACAATTATCTCCCACTTTGTGTAATGGAATGTTTTCCATTTTTACTTGAATTATGCACTCTCTAGTCCTTCTGGTGCCCCCTGGTGGCCAAAGCCAGTACTAAAAATCCCCCGCGGATGGGTCTTTTTGCTTGTTGGGTCACATATACCTGTCGGTATAAAGTCGGTCACCGATGGAGCTGCTCATACAATCAGAAGTATAGCCTCTAAGAGCTTCATCTCCGTCTGTCACCACAGGCTTACTAAGTGGGGTACTTATATTAACTCATCAGTCTGTTTCCTACTACCTATCCCAAGTCAAAATCATGATGGGGGAGGGGACTTCAGTGTGAGGACTCCTTATATGGAAGTTGGTGGATCACAGTATAGGCAGTCATACATGGTAGGAAGCTGCATTCATAAATGGGAGTACAATACGATAATCAACACAATTCGTGTGGACAATGAGAATTTATACCAATTTAATCCTGTTATGCTATACCGTCTCATCTTTTTTGGTTAAATTAGAACAAACTGAACATATTCCATACAAGCATTATAACTCGAAAACATCTGCTCACAGCACTCGGCATGTTCTCATAGCTGCTCAATTAACTCGACTCGGGTGCTTCAGGGGAGACCCCATAATTTTGATCTCATAAACAGATTAATTAGCCTGCCTGGTAAAATGTACAAGGGCCACTCAGCTCAAAACGTGTGCATCGCCATTAAAATCAACTTCAATTGCCCACTTCGTTTCTACTCAATGATCAGGTAAGAAAAGTGAATTTCACAAAAAGAATTATTAGCTGCTCTACCTTCTCTCCCAGGATAATGCCAAAGTCTCGTAACATACTCGATCCATTCAGGTTTTATGTAAAATAGTAACGATAACATAGGTTATCTTACTTTGTATAAAAACATGTTTAAACTCAGAGTAGAGATGTAATGTTCAGAGCTGTCTGGTTAAATTATATATACTGGGTTGTCGGCTGAGCAGATTCTAAGGTGAACTTCTCTATAAGCTGGCGTTTATTCAATAATGAAAAACAAGAATCGGGTTGACGAGGAAATGTCTTCCCTACCACTACTCCTTCAGTACTAAATCAAGTAAGTCCCTTAAGTCCCAATAATGAAAACCAAGTTGTGTCATGTGTACCCTAATGTAGTTAACGAGAAAGGTAGCGTTTGAAAGCCAGTATAACAGTAAGAAGAATATGCGGCATTAGATGTGCCTAGTTAATGGCAACGAGAGCATATCAACGGATGGGAGAATACCCCTGAAATCTGCTATCTCTACCAGATACTACCGTCCAGTATACAGCTGGTGTGGATGGCTGCTGGTAGTGCCCCCTTGTGTGAAACCACTACAACAAGCTGTACATAAGCTTCCTCCTCCAGCATCCAGGGGGCGGTAGCTTGGTTGGCGCTGGAGGCTGGGTAACTGTTGTGTGCCGCCACCTGGTGTGAGTAGCTGTAACCTAGGTCCGCAGAGCTCACTTAGATAGCTGAGAACTATACGCTGTATATTGTGTATCATCTCTCCACCTGTATGGATGTCAACACTTATTGAATATTGAATAACTCTAAACTTTTGGAGTAGAGTCATCATTCGGACCATTACCAGCCCAGACACCTATCTTCCATTCTTCACTCAAATTCCACTATCAAAATAAATGTCAAAGGAATCTATAAATGTCAAAATTGTAATGGGTTGTTGAATATCATTGTCCTGACTCCTCCTGATACCTAATTCTAAGTCGCCATCGCCAAGATGACATTTCTACATACTACTTGCTAGATGGTCACAGACCCCGAGCGCCATGTCCTTATACTACTTACAGTCTCGCCATACGTCTATGTACAGGAACACACTTCTCACTTCCACCATCATGTTGGGTTATTCCAAGCGGGATTTCTGCATCTAGTCTGCATTCTAGCATTCTATGGTGATATACAGTCATGTAAGATGTAATGTACAGTACGTATGTTATTTACAATGTAAAAAGCGTTGCCCTTCGGGGTTGCCCCTTAGAAAAATAAGACCAATAATTAACATATTATTCAAAATATATTGGGGGAGAATAAAGATATAGTTTGAATCTAACATTCCGTGTGTCATGTAGTAATTGGCAGGAAAAAATACATTTCCTCTGGGTTCCCTGCAGGAGATTTTCATTTCCTTCTGGGACACTTTAATGAAACAATCTTTTCCACATGGCGGCTATCTCCTAAAACAATTTACAACATTTCCAAACCACTGTATTGCGCTAATGGTACCGGAAATGCAAATAGATAGCATGCGTGCCAGTAAACGTCAGCCCATAGATGGTTGTCATTGACATTAGTGTGACGTGTGCAGGATGACGTGACGGGGTGTGGGTGTTAAACATGACGTCACGCACATCCAATCTAATCAATTACATCTGCTCACACATGGGTAGAGGCTGGGCACAGGGCCTGATGACGGCATGGCGCATGGGGAGTAATCTGAATTTGATTAAGTAATCAACAGTTGGTACTAAGTCTGCTCATTACCAAGCTGTGATCTGGCGAGATAGCTATTAGGTAAAGGGTGTGGCCATATTGTATTACATACCCGGATTACATACTACAGTAGTTAACATATGTGTATCCTATAGAGGTCATAGATCTATGATCTTATCATCGTGGCATCCCATTAGACAAGCATCGTTATTGTTTCCTGCACCATGATATTATAAGATATGGAATATTCGAATATGATGATATTAAGGACGGGTAATGTTAATTCGAGATACCCCAAAAACAACTGCATGTCCTCATAAAGGTTCTAACAATACTATTGCAAATTAGCAATGAAAGTACGTTAGCACATCCCATGCAGGCTTCCCTATGTAACTATACCTTCTTACTCTTATTTGGCTAGGGCGAATAAATTCTCCTTTCAATTTCCGTTTCACTGGTTAGCAAGGTAATACGTAACCCACAGTCTCGGACTCCCATACCAACACTGCTCCGTGTCCCTCTGCTGTGTATAGTATCGGAGCAGACATGCATCTCACTTGATACCTAGTTGCGCCAGTTTGGTGGTGCAAATGGGTGTGTATTGGCCAGTACACATCCAAGTACAGAGAGATGCTATTGAATCAATATCAAAGGGGTAGTAAATGGGGGCTACTGTACAATTAACACATATAACTGACAGAGGTAACGTGAAGATGTGGATTGGGATGGGATGATGGCCTGCTCCCAGGCTATCTAACTGGTAGGATAGGCGCTGGCCGAGGCTGCGTAACCCAAGGCTACCTTGAGAAACTGCAACCCTATGATAAACCTAGTATAAAGGCGCACGTCAGGCGAGGCGTGGTCGCACCTATTACATCATACTTGATGCCTACTAATGCCAAAACTAACACTGACCGCAATAATCTAACAATGAATCCATTTGTACTATAGACGTCCATGCTGACACCTACAGAATGATAATGTTTACCCAAAGGAATCAGCTTTCCAAAGTAACATCGATCCTTATAATAACTAGCACACTTGCTGGGTCTAGAAGGGAAAGCGATTAGAATACGAACATTCAATTTAGTAAAGAACTGTTCTTTGTTTGTATTTCATTTATTTATCCTGGCAGGATGTATGGCCTGGTAGACCGTATTATTACACCAGCATTTCCGATGAGCGGAGTTAATAAGAGACAACTAAGTCTCTATTTATGAGTGTATGACAGGAAAAAGCACATTTTTAGTGCCTGTTCCTTCCATGTATACCTTACCTAACTTATCAAAACAATGCATTAGAATTTTGATTTAATCTGATGACCAGTAAGGCCATTTTAGTGGTTTAGTATACATGTATCATACAGTTTCTTCATAGAAAAAAGACAGAGAAAAAGAGATAGGGCCCTGCTATGTTATAGCAAGGGCAGAGGGGAAAAGTAAGTTGTTCATGTTTACTTAATGTAATTTGTATCAAGTAGAATTACTAGATATAATGTATAAAGGCCCGTAAAAGCTGGTGTGTTTCATAAGAAACACACCCCCTTATATAGGTACATGTTTGCAAGGGCATATATGTGAAAAAATTGGTCTCATTACAATTCTTGGGTTTTTGGTGCAATTGGTATGATTGGTATGAGTGTGTGTGTACCTCAATTAAGGGTAGGGGTGCATAGGGGGGGCACAGGGGAAGGGGGGCTCATGTGTATAGATGTCTGTATAGCCATCAAACCATATTGTTTGCAGTGATTGTTTCAGGGTTATCATATTTACTTGCTTTTTTTGTGGATTTTTTGGTCGTTGTTGTTGTTGTTTTGTGGTTTTGTTGTTGCCTTTTGTTTAGTGGGGAGAGGGGGGTAGCTAACCCACCTCTCATTCGTCCAAATGACCTTCGCTGAGGACACCTCTTCTCTTACCATCCACCCCCTGAATTAAAGCACATTCACATTGGCATCTCCTCCCACCCTAAACCCTTTAGGGACAGCGTGGTGGCCCAAGCTCCATGTACATAATGTCGCCATGACGCACCAGCACAGTGCAGGTTAGAAAACTGCTCAATATCTGAGTCATGCCGACCCAACGATAGTGTATCACCCCAACAGCATGATGCGTGAATGCAGCAAGGTCAAATTACTCGCCAGGCATGAATAAATGTATCATGGCCAAACGGCATATTTTATCAAAGTACCCTGTTGCCCTAAAAGGGTTACCAATCTAAAGGAGGACGTGGGAACGTAGACATATACAGACTGGATCACCACTATTGATGAGACCAAGCTGAGTTCGTCTGGTGCCCTGGGAGACCGCTCTCCTCCAGCACCCCAGACTTCACAGTCTAGACTTATGATTTAGGTGTATTTCTCTTTCAAGACCCCAAAATTTTAATATGGTCAGAATTTAGTAGAAGAGTCCAGCATTGTTAGGTTCTCTTATAGTTTAGGAAAGTTGGACTGATCCACACATTTTTCTCTGTGTATTGATATACATTTTTGTGATAAACTCATTTTGCCTCCAGAAGAAATGAACATTTCTGGAACTTTAATTACTACTTAGATATCAAACAATGTTATGAAAGACGCTTCTCCCATTATTATCCCAGATAGAAGCTACTATTAAGATCGAGGGACGTCTCCAATGTAAAATGAGAATGAGATGATCAATCGTCATCATGCCCATGTTAATCGTGAGAGAACCTCCAGATGTCCAACCAGTGAATACTAGCAGTGCAATGTACAAAGCAGTGGCCGGGCAGTGCAGTGTCCCGGTACAAACAGGTGTACAGAAGTATAGTGTTATCAAGATATATCCCTAACCCTTAATGCGTGTAACAGCTGGCCTGGTTATACTGTGCTGTTAATTCTGTTCTAACCCAAATGTACTTCTTAATCCTCATCTACCCTCAACATAATATTATTCTTGTATCTAATGATAATTAGGCAGGCTGTTTTACATTGATAGTTACTCAACATTGATTCAACGTTTTGTTCCCAGTGGCATGAGTGACCTGAATTGAATGGAGCTGCTCCGAGCTATACCATGGGTACTAAACTGTAGAGGAGTCTACATCAGACTGCCACGTTGTCTTGATCACCCCCTTACATCTGCCAAGTTGACTTGTCCCCAACCCAAAGCTAGCTCCAGAGCAGCTCAACGAGTACACGCCGGGGGGCGTGGTGAGCTGCTCACACACATAGGTCTACACAACAAGCAGCTACTATGGTTACTATGGCAGTTATGGGCATAAGTGGTAGGGCTGGGCAGGTGATACTCTGAGAGGTTAGAAAGGGTAACACCTAGAGGATGCACTATATCTGATGTATATTTCTGCCAATAAAGACTGTTCCACTTATTCTGGATGTTTCCCTCTGTCATGTCTTGCTGTTGTGGTAGATTTCTTTTACATAAGCGAGATCCGCAACTTATATAGCGGGTAGTCTATCTATCGGCATGTATTGTCATCCATTAGACGGCTTGTATGATATACCAGTGTTTTACCATATGTCATACTATGTATAACATGTAAATCTGCATGTCTAGACTGACTGATTGCTATAGAGAATTCCTCACATGATATAGTGAACCATGGAAGAAGATGTATGCATGTGAGCTAGCCTGTCGCTGCTGCTTATATTGTGGGACCTTACCCAATGACTCCACATGCCAGGCACGGTGTGATTGATCCATAACCTCTCAGTGGGGAATAGCAAGCATCTGGTGAGGTAGGTATAGGAGAGGGGTGAGGGGTGGGGGTGAGATTCATCACATCCTCATTTTGGATACTTAGAGAACGTCCTATTGAAGAGTAGACTTGCCAACGTCCACGTGACTGGGTGTGTGTTCTACCTTGTTAGCTTTAGCTTGGATCCATATAAATAACTATAATCCTAAATGGAGTATATTCACTGCACACTGTAGTAGAATGTGTATGTGCTTTGCCATGATTCATTTTGATACAACCTTTAACGTAGATTCCGGCAATGGACTACATGGGCGGACATATGATATCAATGCCCCATTGGGAACCTGACTGCGGCTGTCTAGTGGGAGGGAATGGCAGCTTATAAATATCTGCTGTGTCAATGGCATGCATTTGCCAGTAGGTTACACCATTTGCATGAATTTGTAAGGACTTGGGATTGCCTACAGAGCTGGTTGCTGGTGATCACTCATGGCGAGCCCGAAACCAGCAGTGAGCTGGTTGCTGGTGTTCTACATTCCAAGGCTGTTCCAGCGAAAACCATTTTGGTGGGGAATCCTGTCAAAATGCGGACAAAACGGCAGCGTTTCACAGTCCCTCAATGGGACTGCATAGTCTACCCCAGTGGACACTTAATGGTCTCATCCCAGACTCGCTATTTCACAGTGAACACTGAGATAAAGCAATAAAACCCAAACCCTGCAAACACCAATCGTTTTAGAGACCAGTGGCCAGGCTACCCTAGAGGGGACACCCTCACTGACTACCGCTCCCGCCAGTAACCAGCGAGCTTCTCTGACGTCACGAGAGTCTAAAAATAGAACACCACCGGCACATATCGGGCATTGAGTGAAAAACAGAGACTGGGTCCTTTAACCCTCCTCATCGTTCCTCCAGTGGCTGTAGCCAAGGCTGTGGCCGTAGCAGCTTAATCCAGTTTAAGGCAGCACCAGATTAACACTGCATGCTCCACCCTGGAGGATATCTCACATTCAGATGGGACTTAAGAAGAAGTTTGAGCATTTGAGGATATACAGATTTTCTTTGTTAAGACCAATCATGGCAATCAGGGAACATTCACAAATGACGTCACCTTTTTTAGGGTCATTTTCAGGACCCCCCCCCCCCACCCCCTTGTCACTTTTTGTCACCTACCAGCAATAACCCCCCTGAGAAAGACGTCACTAATTTTGAAGACCCCCCCCCCCCCTACCAGCTAACCCTCTAAATACAGCCTTATATACACAGTTTAACTTAAGACATGACAGTGCAATCTAATCATTCATAAATATACATACATTTAGCCTCTATATTCGCCTCACCGATATCTGTCAGTCTCACAAAAGTGATGCAGGTGCAAATGTTGACATCTTTGACCGGGTGACGTTTTTGACCGATCGACATATTCAATGGGCAACCTCAGAATAGTCCTAAATTTGAAGTTATCCTTGTCCTTGATACATAGCTGTATAGTATTACATTAGCTTACTGTCACTGTATATGGGTTGAAGCCCAAGTGCTGGTCAATTGCGCTGGTCAAAAATGTCACCAGATCAAATACATTTGCACCTGCATCACTTTTGCGAGACGAGGTCATATTTGTCAAATACAGGTAGTAGCATATACATATGTATTGAGGACTGGTACTAGTCACTTTCTGCACCATGTGACAATGGCCAATTAGTTGCCATTCCAGCTAGAGAGTAGAGATACAGTTACATTGATAATTCTGATATACTCAATATCAGGGGAATTCCTTCATCCTAATTAGTCATTTTCTTTTATTTTTTATCCATGTTACATATTATTTTTATTCATAAATATGGGTGGACTTGAAAAAGTGATGTCACATAGACCCTAGGACCCCCCCCACCCCCATGTCACTTTTCGTCACTAAACCCAAAGACCCACCCACCCCCTAGCAGGTGACGTCATTTTTGAACGTTCCCTCATTGGTGAAGCTCTAGGTGTAGAATGGGGTAGCTATCAGATGGGGACAATCTAGAAGCTCTGCTGTGCTGCTATTGATGCTACCTGATTCTATAATAGGAGTATTTCACTTCTGACTGACACTTAGGATGATAGAGGTCATTATAATTGGTATATTCGATTGATTTGATTGTATGTACTGTTAAGTTTACCCATCAAGGACGGCATAATATCTTATTGCATCATAGCCTTGGTCGGCATGATGCACCAATGCAGCCCCAACGAGATACTCGCCAGGGTTGCATTGGTGCATCATGACGACCAAAGTCATCTTTTAGTGTCACGTGTCCTTAAAGGGTTAAGAGGCTTTTTTAGTGCCTATGTTAAAGCATGGTCAAATATAAAATATATTCATGGACACGGACAGAAATTCTTTTATTTGGTTACTAAACGTTTAGAGGGTTCATTCTTTCGAGTTAGTCGGCCAATGTATATTATTCATACTACTAGTAGTCACTGTATACCTGTTGCGGCACCCCCAGCCAGTTGTCAGCTTATCCCGAGGTGTGTGGCTTTACCCATACCTTGACCGGAAAGACAATGTAAGTCCTTAATAATAATGGAGGGAGACATATGGCCGACACGTTGTTCTCTGCATTGGCAATAAAGGCCAATTTAAAATAAAATAAACTGTTCAAATTTACAACAAACTGGTGCATATTACCTCCATTAATAAGTTTAATCTTATGCTGGCCAGCCACGTAGATGCTCTAGCTACCCTTGTACCCAACTGTAATATAAACAGCTATCATTGTTATCCCATGCATCATTTACTCTATACCTCTCCATACAAGCACCAATGTCTACAACCTCCATATCATAGTTTTAATCAAGTAGAATCCATCATCTAAATGGTAGGCATATCAGCTGCAGGTCTAACTATTCAACTGTCATCCTCATATCGATACCCATCTGTCTTCTGTATCTAGACCAGACGTGACCCTATCACACCTAACCCCTTAGCACCCTACCAGTGATACCCACACTCTCACCCCCACACATGCACTCATCCTCCTTTGAAATGCCTGAGACCCGTGAGCGCTGTCTAGTAGAGGGGAGTAGGGAGAAGGGTGGATGAAGTGCAGACAGCCAGAAGGCTGTGTGAGCATGTGTGAGTCTGTATGAGCATGTGTGAGTCTGTGTGAGTCTGTGTAAGTCTGTGTGAGTCTGTGTGAGTCTGTGTGAGTCTGTGTGAGTCTGTGTAAGTCTGTGTGAGTCTGTGTGAGTCTGTGTGAGTCTGTGTGAGTCTGTGTGAGTCTGTGTAAGTCTGTGTGAGTCTGTGTAAGTCTGTGTGAGTCTGTGTAAGTCTGTGTAAGTCTGTGTAAGTCTGTGTGAGCATGTGTGAGTCTGTGTAAGTCTGTGTGAGTCTGTGTAAGTCTGTGTGAGTCTGTGTAAGTCTGTGTGAGCATGTGTGAGTCTGTGTGAGTCTGTGTGAGCATGTGTGTGTTCCTGTGAATGGGTGTGGGTGAATTGCTCTGGGACTGACAACGATAGTCCTTATCAGCATTTCAGCCGGTGTACCCTCTATTCCCCTAGGAGTTCTAATATAAAAAGGCCGTATGGCTAAATAACTGGAGAAATTGTATTATACTGCCGGCCTGATTGTTGCTAATATATGGCAATTATTACAGGGCGTAGGGTTTAAATAACAATAATAATTAATGCATGTTAACGTTAACGCCTCTATATCAATAGACATCCGCATTACAGACACCAACGCTTAAATAGTATATATATATACATGTATGGTGTATAGCGAATGTTTATTCATTCCCAATGCTTAAGTAATAGTGATCTGGTTTTTTTCCCGTCAGTGACTTTGACCATAATCATTAGGAAGTCACACTGGGTCACATAAGATACTGCACATGTGCTAGAAATATGTCATTTGCGTGAAGCCTGACATTGAGCTGCCACATAATCACACACTATAGCACAACTCTATGGCAAATAGCTCCACAATGTATCTATCTGACTGTTGACATCTAATTAGAGTTAATTCCTTCACTAAATACGTTGCCATTGGCTATTATGGTTGTTCTTTACTTTAGTAAGCTCCTGTCGGGATCACCAATGTTTTAAACAATTGCGTGGGGAATCTGGGTTAGCTTGCAGACAGTAGGCGTAATTAAGCATCGAATTAATTTAATGAAAACTCCAATTTAGTGTGTCTAATCAACGTGGCATTAGAGCTGGAATTCAAATGTTTCTTCTTTGCTACAGTGCCCTCTAATTAAGGCACCCTCCCATGGCTAATTCCGTAATTCACAAAATATTGGTTACATCTATGTAAATGTATTTTACTAATCGTTTGGCTCATTCTTTTCGCCATAAATCAGTGAATATCTTACTAGAGGGCCTTGTATTATTTGTACATGTTCTGGCACATTAACCTCATCGCGTTAGAATTATGTAGTAAAATGTTAAACTATTTAGGGGAAATATTTTAGAAAAATCAGGTTTATTTTTAAGTATGACGGAATTATGGTGGGGAATATGGTAGGAGGAAATTAAATCTAGGTTGTATATCTTGAGCAGATATGTTTGTATTGTTCTAAATAGTGATTAGAATGTAAGTTGGGTGTGTGTTTAGAACTAGGCCTACTCGATCAGTAGCTATCAGGTCTCCACCAGTATAAAGGCTGTGTATCTTCAATAATCCCTTTGGGGCCTAGCTGAGCTGGGAAACAAATATTACCATATGTTCCAGAACATGTCTAGCAATACTGCGCAGTGGTGTAATCTAGGATCTAGAACTGGTAGGCTTTCATATGATATTTATGATGAATTGATGACTGAATAAATAATTTGCCATATTCGAAATGTCCAATAACAGATTGACTAGGAAATAATTAATTTCACCAAGTGAGTACAATACATAACTATCCCCTACGGTCACCATTGTAGTAATTTCTTGAGAGTGGTGATTGTAACTGTAAGAGGCTATATATCATGGCGTAGGTGTGGATGTAATATCGATAGAGCCTTTGACCTTCTGCAGTTACTTGAAACTGCAATATCTGCTCTTGTATAGAGGACACCTATATTAGAATCATAGCCAAGCCAGATGTCTCTCCTGCATCTGTGGGCTGATAGATGGGATGTGAAGCGGACAGAATAGAAAGTCATTATCAACATAACGGGCCTATCCCAGCTAACAGAAATGAAACTAACGTTTCTAACGTTATATGACGTTTTGCCACAATAAGGAGCCATAGAGAAACGTTGTATAAGGCTCTTTTTTTTATTGGGATGGTGAAAGAATTAATGATAGATCGATGTTGCGCTCTTTTATAAGCTTGGACTATGTCGTTATATTGTTGTGGACTTCCCTAGCTTAAAGCTGCTGTACTACCTCAGATATATAGATAGTTAAATTTCTGCATAGTTGTTAAGAGTCCGCTTGTTAGAGTATGCTGGTAGAATCCCAATACATTTTGTGTCTTAGATAGGGATGAGGAAAAATAAAATGTTTCCAGCATTCTATTCAGCACTTAATTACATCAACAAGGGAGTGCCATCTACAGGGATACACCTGTACTAGTAGACTGTGTTTGTGAGTTGGGCAATGGAAAAACCCCATGCTCCACTCCACTCACTACTGCCATCTGATGGCTTTGCTCAACACTAAATATCCAAGCCTCTCCAGAATATAAATAGTAGTTGAGATTGGAGTCCTGTCTAACGTAATATTAAGACTTTCTTGTCAGAATAAATGACAGATTATAAGAGGGAAATGATTATACAATCATCTGAGAATCAAATGAGGAAAATGTAGGTTTGAGAGTGGAGGAGGTATAGCAGCTTTAAAAGGTCCTCTTTTTTGTTCCCTCTTATAATTGTCTGGTGCCCATAATATCATGCGCGGACACATATATCTGTAAAATTGATGTCTTATGTAACCTTCTTCCCATGAATATGATCTTAGCAGTCGAAATGGCGTTAAACAACCATTACTCACTCACTCACTCATATTGTTGTGAAACTCATCTCAGATTCAAGAATTGCTATTGACATGAGATCATCAGAGAGAAATTGCCTAAATCGAATCCATGGATGCTGGATGGTCTAAGCCGATGTTGGTGTTGCCGTGACCATATACCATGTCACCATAGAGGTATAGGACCATAATTATTAGAGGAGCAGCTGGTGTGCAGACCTATATCTAGGTGGCGTGACGCGTAATGAGTAATAGTAAGCCACTTACCGTCAATACATTCCTCGTCAAACTGACAGACGACTCGGCTGAAGCGGCACCCTGTGTGAGAAAAGGAAAAAAGGTCAATGTCAGATTTGTCAGAATTGTCAGGGTAGATGTGGAAATCTCAGTTATCAATATTAGATGGGTGACTTCTGGTTTGGCTTCTCTGGCAATAGTGCAGTGGGGTTGGTGTGTTTAAAGGGGAAGCTGGGAATCTATGATAACACAGGGAGGCTGAAGAGGAAGGGGAAATGGTGAGAGGGTGGGGGAAAGGAAGGCAATTATATGGGGAATAGATTTGAGGATGTATAGACAGAGTGGCTAGGGGGTTTCCATAAAGTATGTGTACACACCTTTTCTGCAGAAATTGACCCCACCCATCCCCCACCCCCATAAGTTCTTGTACACATTAAAAGAAAGGGTTTATGTACGCAAAGACCTTCAGAAAATAAACCCCTCCCCCACCCCCTTTGTCCGTACATAGTTTATGGAAGTCCCCGTAGAGAAAGGTTGGAAGGAAAGGAAAATAAGGGAGACATATATGTATACAGGCAGTATGAAGCGGACAGAAGGTGAGAGTCCCAAGGTTAAAAAACACTTGAACATCGGCAATTAACAAAGTTATTATTGGGTTGATTATAGTCATATCTTCCATATATCTAATATGTGATGATGGCAACATGATTATAACATCCTATAAACAATTTGATGAACAAAGGGGGGAGATGGAAGCACTGTTTGAACAGAGATCTCGAGGAAGGTTACGGAGACTAGCACTGATAAGGATTGAAAGGGCCTGATATTTGTAAGTCCGTCCACAGTCTCTGCCCATCACGGTATGTCATAGCCTGCAGTGACGTTAGCCACGACTAGCAAAATGCCAAATGGCGGACCCATTGGGTGTGGCTCTCGACTCCTATACCGTTTGAATGATTAATGCAGGTCCGCTGACGACTGACATGAAGGTCCCTGGTCTAAGCATTAGGGCGACATCTATCATGCTGATAGGGCAGCACTGAAGATCAACTATTGCCTTACATTTTCCCATTAGACATATAGTATGGAGGGTGAGGAAAGTGTAGGGAACTCAATTTCCGGGTAGATATTTTCCACATCGGGTATAATATTCAATCATGTTAAATAGGTTTATTGCCGCTTCTTATTTAATTTACACGCTCTCCGATGATGTCTCTTGAATGTATAAGTATTGTGGGCGGCGTATTGTGTAAGGATAGTTACTAAATACAATAATAACTCAGTTGAGGTGATAATTGTGCCTCTACATGGGTCCTTCGATTTTTGAGCGTGTCACTGCGTCACTTTTTAGAGGGGCAAAGTGTGTCACTGCGTCAATTTTTATGTATAGGAACTCATAGAGACATCTCTGTAGGTCGATTTTTATCCCAATGTTTTCTGTGTCCGTCGATTTTCAAAAAGGCATTAAACGGCCATGTCGCCGTGTCGGCCGTGTCGATTTTTACCCATGTAGAGGCACATAATTCTATGGAGCTTCCAGTTTACCTGAATGTACTTTGTTTGCTCTATTTTCCCTTTCAGCACAACATGTCTTTGTCGCTATGGTAATAAAAGTGCACATTATGACGTCGAGCGGTAGGGATGGCTAGACCAAAAAAAAAGGGTTTGTTTCAGGTTACAGGGCAAGAAAATGTAGGGTCGATGGGTCGGATTTTTAAACCTTTTTTTAAAACATGAAAGTAATAGCCAGCCTCTCCGGAGACCCTAAAATTGACTCAAAAAGGTTAAAAAACGAAAATCTCTTCAAAATTGTAAAAAGAAAACGTAGGGTCGGCCCTGTTTTGATAGGGTCGGTCGGGTGACCTGAAACAAACCTCTTTTTTGGCCCTACGGCAGAATTGTCAGGACAACAATGTGAGGTACACATGGCTCTTTGTGGAACATTCAAAATAAATAATCTAGTACACGGAAATCCAACGTCTATACAGTAAAAACAGACAGTTACATGAAAACCATTACTGGTTACCTCATAAATGCTTTTGTATGTGAACTCCCATCGCTACGTTTCAGCGGAAGCTGGATATTATGCCTTAAAGTCGGAATTTCAGAAAAGATTAATCCCAATAAACAAAAAACGTTTTTTTTGTTAGTTGGGATAGTTATCATGGTCGGATATCAACATGACATAGTTATACTGAGCTATATTCATGATAATGATTTACCATTGTGATACCCGCATGGAGGATCAGACTGAATAAAGGATGTGCCCGCAGGTCACTCGCCATTTCATCCAATTAGGTGACAAAATAATGACAATAGAAAAAGAGAATGAGAGAAAATGGAATTAATTGGATTGCAGTCTTTTGGGAATTAGACTTAAAAAATTGTACTGATAAGACCCTGATGTGGGAAATTACGAATTGACCATTATTGTAATAGTTCTTATTGTCGGATGTGTGTAGGGCTAATTGGAAAAGGAAATGTCTTGATTATATTCACAGATCCAG
This sequence comes from Harmothoe impar, assembly GCA_947462335.1. Taxonomy (NCBI): domain Eukaryota; kingdom Metazoa; phylum Annelida; class Polychaeta; order Phyllodocida; family Polynoidae; genus Harmothoe; species Harmothoe impar. The sequence continues at coordinate 50,184,088 of OX381715.1, read as the reverse complement.
GCCTTTCCTAGTACTAAATTGAGTCTATTCCTGCAATTTCCTGGTGAACTCATTTAAAACCAATTTCCTTTTTACTTTATCATATCCATTCAAACCATACAGGATGTTAATTATATCATGCGGGCATTTTCTTTTATACATATCTTACATCCATTACTTGTAAACAAAGGCGGACCATATGTATTTCCATGTAATGTCCAAGGAGGAAATAACCAGGTGGAATACTTGCCAAAGCTTTAATACAATGTATTCTTTTCTCTTTACTGGACCTCTCAATTCACATCCTCTCTCCCTTTATTTAAACGTGATAATGAACAGCTTCCGTCCGTGTACTGTTACCACAGATAAAACTACCGTGAAACCATATTCATCGTCATAGAAGCCGATGTCTGACAAAAACTTTAAATTGTCGTCTTCCATCAACTTTTTTTCGCGCCAAAATCTGACCTGCCTTATGTGGCCGAGCCTCGCAGCGTTCCTGTTGACACCGTGCGACCGGGAAGTGTGTGGTTTATTGGGCCGGAGAGAATGGACTGCAATGTTGTGGCATTCATGTGGTATCTTACAACATTATTAATAGTTGCCTGCGCCGCCCAAACAAAAGACTGTGTCGTCTGCTCTTACTGAGTTGTGGAACTGGTAAGGATTCCTCTGCAAATACCTCATGTGAAAGGAATGTTTCAAACCATTTAGAAGTGCATTAGAGATTTAGGCCCTTAGTTTGATATCTACCTTGAACCCTTAGACTATGTCGTAGCATACTAGTTGCCTTCAATAGTGCCTATTCTGTACATGAGTGACCACAAACAGAAATCTGTTTTGATAATGTGTGTATTCTAACAAAAGGTCATGGGCTCCTGATATACACACTATTAAAAATGTGTGTAGCTGCACAGCATGGTATATACAGTGGATTTACAGTATATTCTACAGAATTTGTGTAGGTGGACTGCAGAATCTACTGTTGTATAATTGGTTTGCAATGCCTCCGGTATTGTAGCCCGGACTGGACCACATGCTGACATTAACTAACCCACCCTGGAGTAATACAAGGCCAAAACAAAAAATTAAGAGGTTTCCGGTAACATGACCAAAAGAAGGCCCGCCCGGACGATTTTTTTCTTTTTTGCTTTCCACATTTTTAGGCCTGATTGGCGAGTTTTTGCTCTAAAATCCTTAATAATTGTCCGATTTACGAACCGTAAAAACTGGGAAATAGCTAGTTTTCCAGGAATTGGAAGAACACAGGGGAACCGGCACTGTTTTGCTAGACCCGGTCAGGTGACCGGAAAAAACTTTTTTTATTTGGCCCAACCAGTAGCTCCTTGAGCAGCTCCTGTAGAGCTGATCATGTTCCTGCATTGTAACCTAATAGGTTCACCAGACACAGACGCCCTCTGGTGATAGCCCACCTTATTTTGAGACCAAAAAAATAAGGTATGTTTCAGGTAACATGGGAAGAAAATGTAAGGTTGGTAGGTCAGGTTTTTTTTGCTTTTTTTAACATGAAAGTACTAGCCGACCTCTCCGAAGACCCTAAAATTGAACAAAAATTTGGTAAAAATATGAAAACTTCTTCAAAAATGCATAAAGAAAACGTAGGGTCGGCGCTATTTTGATAGGGTCGGTCGGGTGACCTGAAAAAAAACTTTTTTGGCCTGACCATCAAAATATAAAAGGTGGATATGAATGATATGAATTAGAGCCAATTGAAAGGGGAATTGCTGTGTTTCTATACATGTGTTTGTTACGCAAAACACCTAGGTATGACGTCCAGGAGTTCGACTTAAGTCACATTTCAATTGGTTCAGTGAGGATATATAATGCGTAAACCTCCAACTGTTACTACAGGGGCACCAAGCGTTTCGCCTTTGATTAATTAACTAACACACGTGTGTGATACTATGACATGCTAATAGTAAATGAATGTGTACACGGTGGGTACGTGCTTACTCCATGGTGGGTCCTTATACATACATTATAGAAACACTGTTATCACTCCCTATAGCCTAAACCTCCCTCCTGCCGGGTACTACTGCCTCCAGACCCCTGGTCCTACATAAAGGATGACCCCTCCGTCACTCAGGCCCGGGTCCCAGTTGTACACTGAACTGACCCCTGAGATGTACCAACCTACCCTCTGCAAACAACACTCAGATGCATTTTATCAATTGGTAGTATTGAACAATGTGTTCGGCATACTGATCAGCGTTCAAAACAGTGTTGGATGCATGTGGGTTTTGAACACTTGCAATTCACTCATTGCATTCTGGGTAACGAACCACTTGTAGTTAAGCTGGGACCCCACTACCCGATTTTGTCATCAGATCGGAGCTATTCACTCAAATCGGACCCAAACAGATGTAAAAATGAATGCAAATATAAACAAACCCTAACGTCTGATCATTCATGTTACCATGGCAGATATACTTTTATAAGAATAGACCAGAACATCGGTTAGTGGAGCCCCAGCTTTAAGGATTATACATAAATCATTAGGCTAACCCCCCTCAAGTGCCATTACAATCATCTCCCTTCTAATCTCAAATACCAGGCCCTCCAGGCACATATCCACACGGGGTGAATTTCCACTACACTGCACCTCACCCTACTCTATGGGCTGCGTGATTGCTGAGTCAGGCCTCACTGTCTGTTGTATCTTATTCCCTCCGGTCCCCTAGAGGCTGTGTCTCACGACCTTGGGCCAATGTTTTCATCTCTGACTGGGTGCCAGCTCTGACCGGATGCCAGCTCTGACCGGGTGCCAGCTCTGACCGCCCTTAATAAAAACGGGTTATCTAGGGCAGATGATGATAGAATTTGGCTGAAAAGGTCAATGGATGTTATAACTCTTTAAACTAGTAATTATTTGCCCATTTTTATCATCATCTGTCCTAAATAACCCTTTTTATTCAGGCCGGTCAGAACTGGCACCCGGTCAGAGCTGGCACCCGGTCAGAGATGAAAACATTGGCCCAAGGTCGTGAGACACAGCCTAGAGCTCTTCTCCAAGTGAATACTAACACCTAAGGCCTTACTGTTTCAGGACCCTGTACTGTGTAGTCGTGGTACACAGGGTTGGATTGCCGTAATGGAGACATGTTGAAGACACACTACTAACACTTCAAACAGGGCATGAAACAAACAAATCCATATTGAACTAAGCACATTCCCAATGACATCCAAGCATCCATTTGATGAACATCAGTTCAATGCAATAAGCAAATTATATTGTTGCTATCCCATGATATAGATCCATATTAATCAAATCCATTTTCACCAATCAGTCGCACCCAACGACCTGTTCATTGATTTTGTGGGGTTTTGTTGTTAATAGAATCGTGTTAGGAAAACTTATTTGTAGCATGCATCTTTTACAACTAGCCCTGAATGATATCTTAACCCCCCCCCCCCCCGTTTTTGCCCACGTGTTATGGTAATTTCTGGCTTGTTGCAGAATTTTCTGTATCATCGTCTAGCCATTGTGAGTTAGTTCACCAGTGTTGCCGTAATGACTTCGGCACATTGGCTTTTGCCGATGAAGAATCGTGAAGGAATTTCTCAGATACTCCAATCAGAACCAGAGCTCTGGCCATGTAAACATTTTTGAATCAATTTAGTCATTTAATCAATTTTGTAAAGCACTGAAACGCATTTTACATCTATATTACCATATCCTGATATAATAAGATATCAATGTAATAGTAATATGGCCTGTGTAGAGGGTACATAGCCTGTGTAAGATGTCGCGACACAGGCCACATTGGCCTGTGTGCATAAAAAGTTTTCAGCAACACTGGTTCACTATCTGGGCTTGATTCATGTAGCATTGAAAACCTGGGGTCATTGTTTTTCAAATTGGCCATTCGGTCAGGTAACTATGCCGATGGTGTTCTTCCTTCGTCATATTGCAGACCTATGGTTAGGAATGTTAAGGCAAAAAAAAGAGGTATGTTTCAGGTAAGGGAGTGCTCATTTTTTAACAACAGGGGGGGGGTGGTGGATTTGGGGGGGGGGGGTAAAAAATTTGGACCCCTTGACCGGGGGGGGGGGGTAAAAAATTTGGACCCCTTTTGGGGGGGGGGGAAATTCAAGCTGTTTTGAGGGAAAAAGCCCGCGCGTTACTATGCTACAAAGGGGCGCGAATGCGCGCAATTTTCGGCCTGCCAGGGGGGGGTAAAAAATGTCAACCCCTCTAGCGGGGGGGGTGAAAAAATTTCGCGCGCTCCGCGCGAAATCTCACCGCCCCCCCCCCCCTGTTGTTAAAAAATGAGCACTCCCTAACATGGGACGAATATGTAGGGTCGGTTGGTCGGATTTTCTTTTCTTTTTTTTTAAGTACTAGCCAGCCTCTCTGGAACCCTTAAAAGTGCACTGAGCTGAGGACCTAGCCCTGCCGCGTTTTGTACGCAAATGACGTCGTGGGTTCAGTGCGCCTTTAACATTTATCAAAAATGGGTAAAGATATGACAATTTCTTCAAAATTGCATAAATAACGTAGGTCGTCCCTGTTTTGATAGGGTCAGTCGGGTGGCCTGAAACAAACCATTCTTTGGCCTAATCGGACGTAGCTCCTGTTTCATTCCGTTTCTATGTATCTTCACCCCCATGTTATGTTTTGGGTTTCATTAACCCATGGAGAGTAACTAAGTTGTAGGTGGTTTTCATTTCGTTAATGCCTCCCCAGTCAAACCATTCAAGTTGGTCTTTATCTATACACTTTTCCATGTCCAACAGCAAATAATGCCTTCGTGAGAAGGGAAGGGTTATACTGGGAAACAGTCAGAAACTAATAAGTGACTGGCCGCTGGGCGATAATAGGGGAATTAGCATAGATAGTATGGCTGAGTGAGATATGAGGGTATGGCAGGGCATATCCCAATGACTCCTAGACTATTATTTCCTCTCTATGTGTTAATATAGGTTCCTAATAGGAAGCCATAAAATACACTGATAACATGGTCTGATAACACCGTATAATAGGCAAAAGGCAGATGCGACACACTTTCCTAATCTTCCTAAATACATTAACTGTTCAACTATTAATGTATCCTAACTAGCCTATGGACGATTAATTCTATTCTAGCCTGCGTTCTGAAGCCTATCTATAGAAAGGAGCCAAATATTATTATCCTGCCATTTGAAGTCATCTTCAGGTGACATTAGCCTTAAGTCATGTATCTTAGGAAGGAGTGAACGGCACTTTACTTTACCTGAAATGACCTAAATATATGGACCTACGTACTTACCTATATTTCTATAGGCATTGTTGTGGCTTCTATATTAAGAGAATGGGTTAATTATCATCTCCCACCGTTTTCTCTTGTCAGATGGCTCTACACACACATGGGAGTTCCTACAGCATTAGGCCAAAAAAAGGTTGGTTTTCAGTCACCCGACCGGGTCACCCAAAACAGAATGGTGGGCTTTTCTCTTTTTTTTTGAGATGTCAGTTTTACGGTTTGTAAATCGGGCAATTATTAAGGATTCTAGTGAAAATTGTAATAAGAAATTCAAAAATTCAAAAAATGACCCACCAAAATATCTTATACATCAGGCGGGTCTGGATACATGGGGCAGTCCATCACCATGCCCATTTTGGACATTTTGGTAAATATTTTGAGTGATATTTTGATCCGACCTGCAGGGTCTAGTTTGAAGGACCATGTTACTGAAAACCAACCTTTTTTGGGCTTTATTTGCTGCTCTACCTTCATCCTGGCTGGTGGAGGAGGGTCGTGTCCGAGCAGCTCATCCTACTTAGGGTGAGCAGCTCCTGGGTCGTTTCTATGGTAACATTGGTTATTATACTCATTATAATTATAGGCATACCTGCACTGCTCAGGGTGACTCCAATTAAGGAATACCACATACTAGCCATATCACCATATCAGCTAAATATGATACCTTAATTAACTGTCTTCTAAGGTTTGTTTAGATATATCATCAGGGTCATATTACAATTAACATTAACTGACTTTCAGAATCGCATTCTATGTGACTAAAAATGAAGAAAACAGAAAAAGAACAAAAGCTTAATCCTTCAAGAAACAATTTCATCATCGAGACCTTCAGCTTTCCAGGAGATGGATTTACACCTCATCATACATAGAGTATCTAGAATAGACCTTAATATCCATCATCTAGGTAAAGTATACCACAAGTGTTGTGACATCAATATTCTGTTCCTTCAGATGGAGATATTGATCGGTAATGAGTGTAACGGATGCGTGAAATTAGTTCCGTAAAACCTCGCTTATAGGTCGATTTTTATTTGGGATTTCCTTTTGCTATAAGTCGATTTTTTACCTCAAAAGTCCAATTCGACTTATAAGTGAGGTTTTGAAAAAATATAAAGTTTTTAGGGGCCTAAAAATATTAATTCTAAATACTGTAAAATACACCGTTTTTCGAGGATTCTTTCCCCCAATAAGACCTGCTTGTTTCTCTGCAAGTAGGGGGTCGTCGTAATAAGGGCAGAATATCATAAATAATACTCGATTTGGCCAGACAAATGGTGCTTTAGGGGGGTCCGGGGTGGGTTCTAGCCCCCCGAAAAATTCTCAAACTCCAATTCGACCTATAAGTGGGGTTTTCCAAAAGTTCATTGTATTTTACTATAGGTCGATTTTTTCCTCAAAATTGCAATTCGACCTATAAGTGAGGTCGACCTATAAGCGAGGTTTTACGGTAGTCAGCTTTACCAATATCATCACCAACAACCTGCTGTCAGAATGCAGAATATGCCAGGTGAAAGGTAATGGATATTGCCAGGTATAGGTCCATTGTTAAGATCAGGCACTTTCATGAGTGTAATTATGCGTGATTTATAATGTAATGGCTGAATTTTACAGATGTCTGTTCATGGATTAGGCATAGGTATATTCTAAAACGATGTGTTTTTATAAGATCAGGAATCCGATACATGCCGTTTTAGAATCTGCTTGAACTAGAGAGTCCCATACTACCCCTTCAGCTGACAAGATAGCAGGGTTTAGAAACAGAGAACACTGGTTGAAGAAGGAGAGAATGGTCTGGTGAAATACCTGAATACTAGATGATGGCTTATCTGTCAGAACACCTATACCAGGTTTCCTTCATCTCCCCACCCTCCGTATCACCGACACCCCCCACCCCCCCCCCCCCTCTGTTGTTAATTAATGACCACGCCTTTGGTACCCAAATAGAAAACGCCCAACATTCACCATTTTGAGGTAACAAAAAACGAGGCTAACGCACCACTCCTGACTGTGGTGAGAATCATAAACACTCTCGGCTTTTTTGTAACATTTGGAACAACTGTCATCTGCTCGTTCTGAGCGGAACCAGAAGTGAATGAGAATTTTAATAACTTCCACGCCGGAGGGTGTAGGGGCACTTGCATCAATCTGGGTATATTGTATTATTGTGATGACATGCAGACATAAAGTCTGGAAAAATATGTATTTTAAAAGCCAAACTGTGTTATTGTGTTGCTGATCATAATTAATGCAGCCTGGTATCATCACATGGACAGCACTATCACATTGCTTTGGAGGCTACGACAGGAGCAGGGGCACAGAGAGGGACAGGGTGGGATAGGGACAGGAACAATGAGACTGCACAGACATCCAGAGAAAGAGAGACAGATACATCCGGAAGCAGCAGCGTTTTACTAGATTCAGTGCCTCGCACACAGATGCCAGGTGGGAACCATCTGAATTGGTCGCCGTCTGTAGTTGGCACCTGTCGGTGGAGGTTAGCAGTGTACTTTCACAAGTGGATGAAAGTCATCTGCCTGACCCTAAGAGGGGCGCGAAAAATGGTTGGTCGAGAGTGTAACACAATGATGTAGCCGCTACTCAGAAAGCCTTCTGTTATTCATTTTTTCAGTATTAATGGAATTAAATCCGGAATTCTGAAACCCAGACGCCATTTAGGAGGCCACACAGCACGCGGGGGAAATAGAAGCTTTAGGAGCCGTGTTTCAATATCACCTGGTCCTGTGACTTGTGTAATGAGATCGCTGGGATATCATTTTACCAATTACCGATAGATTTCCCTACGCCTACACACCCAGGAAACTGGGGTGAGGCTAGAGCATGCTAGCAAGTGCCAGCTAGGGTGAACTACTTTTTGTGCCTCGCTCAAGGGGTGAGGTAGTGTAAGCTTTGGGTAAGGTGCCCTAGCCCCTCCACATGCCCGCCCAATCTCACCCAGTGGCTAGCTGGTGGTGGGGGAACTTGGGTGAGAGGTGGGTAAGGGCTTGCAGTTACTTATATGTCACTAACTCACACCCACACTGTAGCATGGTGGTCAGCACCGTCACCTTATACCCCAAAGGTCCAGGGTTTGTGACTCAGTCATGTCAACCGACCCACCATTTTTTCTTCATAAAAATAGAAAATTGAAGATAAAATGGTGGGAAGGTTGACATGGCCAAGTCACGAACCCTGGACCTTTGGGATACAAGGCGACTGTGATGACCACTAGACTACCATGTGGGTACGAGGTTGTGATATCTAAGGAACCTATAAATATTGTGCATTGGAATGTTTTAACCTTTTGTTCCTAGCATTGCCCTCACACAAGCCTGAATCTTGTGCCAGCCCTATCCACCTCTCCCCCATTTTGCCCAAATCCAGGCTTGATTGCTGGTACTGTGTGGTACTGTTGAAGAGTTGCGACAGGGGCTTGCAGTAGCATAATGAAAGCCCTTATGCAGCTATGATGCGAGTTCTCCCAGTTCCCCCTTATTTTAAGAAAAATAGACTAGTGAGATGTATTTTGTGGACAATTGTAAAGTTAGTAAAAATAGACAATTAAAAAAAAAATGGTGGGTAGGTTGACATGGCCGAGTATTGAACCCTGGACCTTTGACATACAAAGCGCCAGTGATAACCACTGTACTATCGGATCTGTGTTGGGCGGCCATATAAAATAACCTCTATTTATCCAGCATGTCAGTACACAACCTACTACTCACTACTGGTGTGCATGCTTGAGGGACCTTGGGTAAGGTGGTGTGTCACCCTCAGTGTGCGTCTGGGGAGAGGAGGCTATAGGCACAAGACTTGCCCAGTCTAGCACATAGAGGGAGCTTCTTCACACAGGGCTCATCCTACCTTGCTCTATGGGCATGCTCGCACTCGTCTCACCCTTCCTCACCCCAGTTTCCTGGGCACTGTCACACGTCCTAACTGTTATAGCTTCTTTGGCTCGGTTTGAGTCTATGGGTTCAGCAATCTCCGTTATCACTGGTTATAACTTATACCGAGGTTGCAGGTTCCTTATAGTAGGGGGCACCATTGCTTGATCTGGTAACCGGCGAGATAAGCACTGATACAGCAATCACAATGGGTACAGGTTGTTACATAATTCCCCCTAAGAATTCCGCAGTAAAGGCCAGGGAATTTTCTCATTGGTTGATAATGCAACTGGCTAGACGCCTATAGCTGTAGCCTAGTTTGAGGGGATCGATTATCTGTACAGGTGAGCACGTGGGGTATGGATGAGATTGTTTTGAGGCAAAGCTCTAGTTATGTACATCTAAGAGCATCTTTATTTGGTAAAAGTATGTAGTACCTTTGTATTGATCAAGTTATAAGGTTTGTTGTTCGTGGTGGCAGGATGGTGTGCAAACCAGACTACAAACACATTGATCTTTGCTGAGTTCATAGAAACTGTACCACTTCGTGTGTCCCCCAGAACACTTCACCCAACCACCCTTTTACAACAACCAATACACTAATGTCACGAGGCTATCTCTAGTACATATCTTAGAATGTATATGTTCAAGTATAACAGAAATGCATGTATATTCAAATGACGGGTGTCAATAGTAATGACCTGAACAATACCTGATACATTATATCACTTCATATACACTTAACTTCAATAAAGTACTATCTTCATTCTGGAATTGCTTGCGTATACGAATACACTTATGAACGATATCACCGAATTATCTTGGCTATTGAGGTAATATAACAATTTTACATATTATCATATAACATACTATCATATATAATATGTATGTATATATATATATATATATATATATATATATATATATATATATATATATATATATATATATATATATATATATATATATATATTATACATAAAATGCCAGGGATGGATCAGGTTGTCTTGGCTTAATACCTCGCTGCACTATATCTTGGCAGACAGGAAGGCAGTGCTAAACCAGTGGTGTATAAACGTGTCTAAGGTGGATCAATAAAGGTACACAGTCCGGGAGCAACGACTATATCAGCTCTTACTAAAAATACATAAAGAGCGAGCAACTCAATGCCATCACTGAGCCACATGAAACATATACATCAGGGGGCTTTGTAATAACCTTTCCAATGACACGCATTCACATGACAATACAGGAAGATATGTGCCTCAATAGTGGGCTACTGTGGAAGGCGTATCTATGTTTGCCATAGTGTAAATGTACAAATGCATCTTAGACACTGTTTGACAGAACTGCTAAAGGAGCTACAAAGCTTGTTACATCTGCTCCAACCCCGTATGTTTAGTTAGCCCTGTGTATGTGTAAGTGCCAAAGTATACCAATCCATTAGTAAAGATTTTTTTAATTTAAAATTGATATTAGTAAGCGGCACAAAAACTGTCTTAATTTTTACCCATAGGACATACATTGTGTTCTACTTGGCTCTAAACATGTACGCTGTAAATAGTGAACCCCAAATTACGTCATTTTATACTGTAAACCAACAGTATATTTTACTACCCATGTACTTTAATGCGGTAGTATATGCTGTACAACTACAGTAAAATCAGCTTCTCAGCTACATTAAATTCTAACAGTATAGGATTACCCATAATACCTGGCATTGAACAAGTGAATGATAAACCAGTCAATGCACTAAAGTCAGTGCTCTTTTGTGTTCATATTTTGCCATTATTGATCATTGAAGGGGGAAAAGGGGGAATATTGCCGTGGCTTATACAATGGGGCAGGAAAATATTGGTCTCCTTTGCTTAAACCAATGGTGCTGCCATATTCATAAAATATAAAGAACTTTACCATGTGATACCTAAGTGATATGTTTGTCTGCCTCTGTGATATTTTCACCACGTTGATATCTGCAAATAGTTAAAGATTAATATGCTGCAAAGGTGCTGCAAAGGTGCTGCAAAGGTGCTGCAAGGACACTGTTCCGCATCTCTGTGTCAGCCGAGCCTGTTGTTCTTTCATATGGCGTCAAAGCGTAAAGAAGATGAGAGAGTGTATGACAAAGACCAGACATCGAAGAGATGCCTATAGATATCGTATAATTACGTTGTGTTGTAGACAACATGTATTCTATCTATCAGGTTAGTGGCTTAGTCAGGCTTAGTCACTAGGTTAAGGTTATGTCGCTTTACACTCATATATGGTCAATGTAATAGGCGTTAGAATTTTACTTATACGATTTTTTTTTAGCACGAAACAATATATGCAAGGCAGGATGGGTAACTCACACCTACAGGAGCTACCCATGAGTCACTCATATCTTCGCCGACCAAACAACTCGCTCACCCCCAGGGCCTGATACCACAGCACAGGGGGACGGCTAAGGTTTCACAGTGTGCTCCAGGGGGCCATGTAGGGAGGCTACTGGGAAGAGAATCCAGCTACTGTCACAATGGGACCATACCATAGGTATATATGGCTTTGGTGTATATTAGTCCGACAGTGCTATCGGCTTGTGGTCTATAGAGTGGGGTGGTGGGGATATAGCCTGGATGGTAGCCCTGGGAGTGGCTAGGGAAACCACTGTCACGGGGCCGATCTTTAAGTTATGTCTGTTTCATGTTCAACTGTCAATTCTCAGGAATTCCAGAGTGAATAAAACGTGTGCCAGCATGTCTTGTATACACAAACCAATGACTCATTTTAGAACTCATTCGCATTAAATCTATATCAGAAAATGAACCAACTATATGTATGACATTGCCTATGAAGGTTTCAGTTGGTTTATATCTGTTGCTGTCATATCATCAATGGCAATCTATATGTAACTCATCACCTGTTATCGAATGGCAGAATGCGGAATTTGTAAATACTTTGACAATCAGGAAATGGTACTAACTACCTCTTAGAATAGGATGGGAAATCCCTACAAGTGGGAAGCCATATAATGTGAGGAATGATAGGGTGTCGGGCGATCAAAACAGTTACAGGATGTCAGTTGGCAGGGAGCTGCTTTGGCCTAGGCCAAATTCTCTGTTCAACATAATTAATTAGTATATCCCATACGTCCCACAAAGAAACAGCTAGAAATGACAGGTGATATAGGCATGTCCTCTCTTTGGCAAACACAGTTCTAGACACCAACGATTAGATTCGGCATGTGTAAATTATTGGGCACGATGGACATGTTCGGGGGCCGCCCACGTCAGTAACAGTGACAAAGGTTCTGTATGACAAGTAAGACGAGCTACACCAGTTCTATACCCCTCCATGCCACATATAGATCTTACATTGATCTTAGATACTCGTGGGATGCAGGTCTCTAGGATTGAGTAACACCGTTATATAAGTGAGGTACCTTGTCATTCACATATATTGGAAACAGGCAATGTAACACATGGTCTTTACCGTACATACAACCTCTGCCAACGTCTATGCCCTGTCTGCACGATGGGTCGATAGCATTGGAGGACAATCAATTAGAGAGGGAGGCCTTAGGGGCTGATGTCACAGAAGCTGTTCGTTGTCCATCACTTGTTCAGCTGTTGTTTCTTTATCTTATCTGAGGGAAACAATCTGATTCCATTGTCATGTTTCTATCAGGTTATCATCTGATCAATGCTAACCAGATCGTTTTAGTACCAGAAACCATACCAAAAAGTAACAAAATGAGACCAAAACGAGTAATGTCTGAATATCTAAAAGTATAGATATAATAGATTGAGCAAGATTTAGCTACAAGGCGCATCCAGACGTCATATATAAGGAGCCACCCGATGACATTTGATTGTGAACCGGTAAAAAGAAATAAGCCCCAGTGGAACCAGCACTTAACCATCATCTGAATGTCATGTGAATAAAAACACCATTATTCATGACAGCTTGGAGTAAAACATGGATGGACCACGGTAGTGGAATAATTGATCAAGGTGGTGTGCTGCTGTGTGTACTCAATCTCAAACACCAAGTGCAGTTTTACAATGTTTATACTGCTCCTCACTCAATACTATTTCAATCTAGGACCAAAGGCTAATATTTACCCCCCTCCCCCAGTACAAGAGATGATATAGAGAGGAGTAAACTCAGATTCAATTAGAATACTCCCTGTTTAACAAATTGGATAGATCGCAGCAGGTTGGGCTCCACAATAGCAGCTTCAATATACCCCAACGTTAGGGGTGGTGACTATTCTGGTTCTAGCGAGCAGTTCTGTGAATGATAGCGAGCAGTTCTGTGAATGATGGAGTAGTCAGAGTAGTCAAGTATGTTGTCCTCGATGTTGTCCCACTGACCTTGCCCCAGCTTTAGACCTTGGACCTGTATGAGTGGAATAGTTCATTTGCCTTGGACCAAGTTGGAGCCGATCGTCAAAATGTTCATGACAGCACTAGGCCCTACACACGTATTTCTTGTCTATTCCAAAAATACACATGCAGTTGTCAACCACTGGAGGTCCTGCTCTCAAAAACTTTATTATATCCGACAGTTATAAATGGTGCAAAGGCGTCTGTATTTCAAACGCTTTGTGAAGTAGCCTATTTTCTGGGCGATTTCAATAGTTGCATTTGAAAAAGGAATTTTCTGACTCGTACACTTTGCTTATTTTCTTCTGAAATTGATATTTAAAGTGGAAAACACCACACTTTAGGAAATCTAGGAGGCATTTGGTCACGCCATTTTCATAGGTATTGCTCAAAGCTCCACTCTCACAACTGACATGCCATCCGTTATTTGACTGATATCGTACTGGGAAAACAACATACAGACCCTTGCTGAGACTTCTGCATTAATAAATGCGTTAAAATTAAATCTGAGTGTCCCGAACCTACACTAAATCACCAATCTAAGCGCTCATAGCTTGTAAGAAATATATATGGGTCGGCTTTTCAGGAAACATAATGTGTAAAACAATGATAACTGGAAGAAATATGTTTGTAGACATGACGGGGTTATCGCGTGCATAAGCCAACATCTATGTATAGTGTTGCCGACATCTATCTATAGTGTTGCCGAGTTCTATAAGGTACTGGAAGCCAACAGTAATTTGGCAAGAGGCAGGCCCATACACAAATAGCATGTATACATAAAATATGTATGCAATGACAAGTAAAATTACCGGTCATAATTCCCCTCCCCTTTGGATGAGAGGTATTCCACCATGCAAAAGAGTGTAGACCGATGGGTGCACACCCTCGCTGTGGTATGGGACCTCTGGCAGCCATATTGGATGACCCACACGAGATGTTCGCCCATTGTTGGTTCCTGTGTCGCAGGTATTGTTATCGTTTAGTGGCAATTTGCATTAGTAATAGAAATGGAATTTTATGCGTTGACGCCTAAGTACTGTTTGGCGTGTCAGTATATAATAGATAATCAATAACTGTAGCAGCATGGAACCTTGGGATGAACAGAGATTACCGATTGATATTTGCTTTAGACAAATTGTAAACTAAATAACCCTGTCATTGAGTGAAATTTGAAATGAACAATGAAACTGACAGCTTCCCACTTATAAATAAATTCTGATGTAAATTCTAATTCTAATACAACATTGACATGTCAAGGGAGCAGCAATGCCCTCAGATGCACCCCCCCTCCCTTCAACCAGTGGTTTGCAGTGATATCAAATTTAATTATATTACAAAAGCCATACCAATACCCGTGGGGGTACAATACAGTATAACCTGTGAATAGAATTGAAACAATCATACAACCTACTGATACTATACAGCTATATGTTGCCATAGCTGCCAAGTGGCAGACACATGATTAGTCGTGGGCCGACAAGAGGAGTGAATGAGCCATGACTACTAATGATGCATATTCCTTGGATGTGAGTCATAATTATAATGCGCGCCTACTACGTTGGGGTGTATGTGCTTTGCATACATAGCTAAATGGGGGAGGGCTGTCAGTTATCTAAAAGGAATATGTCTCTATATACTGATCTATCACTGTTGAGCTACAAGCTTGTAATATGGAATCGACCATGGTTGGATATAATATATAGGCTCAGCCTCTAGCTCTAGCCAGATCTATATAGGCATTACGACAAATATGTTACAAATTAGAACACACTTCTTGGTCTGTTACTAGCACTATCTGACAGTGTTGTGTATGAAGTGAAATGAGCACCTGACCATGAGTGCCACTTCCCTATACTACTCCCAGTTGGCGGATATAGTGTTGATTCAGGTCATGTTAGGCGTTGGCATTGAGGCTAGATGAGGGAAATAATGTCCAAAATGCAAGTATAATTATATTTTATAAACATGGAGACTCATAAAGAGTAAATGGGACTAAAACATCTCTTGATCAGTTGATCTTTCTGAAACAATGCAATCAAAGCCATTTTTTACACTTTACTCACACACGTAATGTATACATAACAATAGGTGCTCCCCCAACCTTCTCCCGTTGGTACCCAACCCCCTTTATCCACCCATCCTACCACCACATACCGTATTTCCCCGTTTATAAGCCCGGGCCTGTAATGATTTCAAATGGGAAATTGACCCGGCTTATAAACGGGGCAGACTCTTAACTTCTAATTTGGATACTTTCATCATCTCCCATGTAAATGAAGCCAATGTATCACCTCTTAAGCTGGGAACCCTTAAGAGAGAGACAACGTTTAAACTTGTCATGATATTATCATTAAAAATATCCAGAAAAATATGCAAAGATATTGAATATATTTACATGGGAGATGATGAAAGTATCCCAATTAGAAGTTAAGTTATGTCCCTGTAAAGAAAATGTATTGAAGTTGTCTCTAATGACCGGGCTTATATTCGGGGCCCAGCTTATATGAGACCTAGTGCCACATTTGACCCGGCTTATACACGGGGCAGGCTTATATTTGAGGCCCAGCTTATAAATGGGGAAATACGGTATGCACCAACTATACGGCGGAAGTGCCGTATGTGCCGTCAATGTGGTAATCAACCCCGGGTGGAAACACCTACAATGGTGGTCGCCATCCACCCGGCCAGCAACTTCCCGTGAGGCATGCGCCTGGGTACTTCCGGTCCGGTGGCGTCATCTGGCGGAGCACGCGGGCGTCCCGGAAATGAGGGCAGCTGAGGGTGAGGCAGGGGTTAAGGAAGTGAGAATCTGGAGTGGGGAGGTGGGGTAGGGCCAGCCAACAAAGGGGTGTTTGAGGAAACAGGGTCATACAACTTCCCATCGTTTCATTTTTGATTGCTTTCCTTTACAAGTATGTGGGGAAAGTTGCTGCAGCCGCGTGGACTCCAAGTTAATTGAAAATCGGCCGGAATGCCAAGAGATGAATAATTATGAATATTTCTGACCTAACCTGAAACAGACCTTACACTCCCTTGGCCTAGAATATAGCTAGGTGGTTGCTGGTGGAAGTCATGTAGCCTCCCTGGACCCCTTGAGGCTCTCAGATTCCTTACTGTGTACTATTTGCTGCATTATTCATGATGTCGAGCATCAGTCATGGTCAGGCTTGGCTAAATTGGGTAAATGCCTACACCTTGGAGACTGACTGAATGGCGTTGTCTGCAGTAAGATGTGCCACAAGGAGGTTCTATGTTCGATGACATAATCTCCGATATGCTAGTTCATGCTGCATGCAGCTTGTGTTTTCCCTTCCCCTAATATTGAGACAGAAAGCATATAGCCTTAAGTCATTATACAATCAAATATATCCCGCTAATGTAATTTGCACTTCATATGAGTATAATTTATGTTTGCTGAAAACTACCCACTACATTTTAAACATTCTTTAAGATAACAATACTATTTCATAAGAATCGCCGAATTACACCTTGATCTATGTTACTTTATTGTGTATTTCCCTTCCCATATGCACTGCCTAGTATCACTTAAAGCTGCTATACCTCCTCCACTCTCAAACCTACATTTTCCTCATTTGATTCTCAGATGATTGTATAATCCTTTCCCTCTTATAATCTGTCATTTTTTCCAATCTCAACAACTATTTATATTCTGGAAAGGCTTGGATATTCAGTGTTGAGCAAAGCCATCAGGTGGCAGTAGTGAGTGGAGGGGAGCATGGAGGTTTTCCATTGCCCAACTCACAAACACAGTCTACTAGTACAGGTGTATCCCTGTAGATGGCACTCCCTTGTTGAGGTAATTAATTGCTGAATAGAATGCTGGAAGCATTTTATTTTTCCTCATCTATATCCTCAAATATAGCATGGTTAAAAGACACAAAATGTATTGGGATTCTACCAGTATACTCTTAACAACAATGCAGAAATTGGACTATCTATATTAAGCAGGGTAACACAGACCAGAGTTTCTGCTCGGCTGATGTGACCAATATCTTTAATGGGGCTACTTGCCTATACATGACCCTTACACCTTAACCTCACCATTACCACGAGGCACCCACCTTCCCGACCACCACTGCTGCCTTTGCCCAAGCCCTATGTATTCAGCACTAAATGCAAGCCATCCATCTCTTGGCGGAGGGATGGGAGAGGGGGAGGGCTGCTCAAACCTGTTGAGCAATCACATACTTTTGTTTCTAGACGTTGGAGAGCTGACATCATCAATAATGGAACGCTGCCCACTGAGGCGAGTAACCAGGCCTTGAAATCAGGCCTTCAGAGGCTAAATAATGGATGCGACACCAGCTCCCCTGACCAGTCAGCTGCCTTGGTGCAATCAACCAATCACAGCTGCCGTTAGATGATTGTTAGGGGCCAGCTGCCTGTCGCTGGTTGTTGGAGGACAGATAAGGGTGGGCGGACCATGTGCTGACAGCATCCATGCATTATCTGAGCACACTTCATGTTGAGCGGGAGGAGCAGAGCTCAGGGCCTCAATAACTTAACACATTCATCCTATGCGTAGGGCTTTATGAATCTATTCAAGCATATTAATCCCTCTATTTGCGCATAATAGTATAATTTAAGTGTTACCGTACTCGTACCAATAAAGAAACGATAGAAGGTGTAGGCCTGTCCATGGACCCATACATTTCAATGGTGTATCCTACATAAATAACTATAGAATTTAATGCAGGTCAGCCTCATCTTAAATGGCGAATTAAAGTTAAACTACTGTTCTAACATTGTACATAATGTGCCTCTACATGGGTACCCGCAATTTTGACCGTGTCGCCGGGTCGAATTTTAGCAGTAGAGCAGTGGCATTGTGTCGATTTTTAGCTATATAAGAACAAAGAGAAAACCTCCTGTGGGTCGATTTTTATCCCCGATTTTCCTGTGTCCGTCGATTTTTAAAAGGGCCAAAAAGGGCCGTGTCGCCGTGTCGCCCGTGTCGATTTTTACCCATGTAGAGGCACATCATGACCCTACGCCGCGCCGTGGGGTAACTTACCAGTGTAACATCCCTGTGCCTCTACATGGGTACCCAGATTATTGACCGTGTCGCCGTGTCGATTTTTAGCAAAAAAGGGCCGTGTCGTCGTGTCGATTTTTATCACATATACTCTACTCAATGTTTCCATGTCCGTCGATTTTTAAAAGGGCAGTGTCGCCTGTGTCGATTTTTAATCATATAGAGGTACAAATACACCATACCCCCCCCCCCCCCCCCAGCCCCGGGGCATAGCATTCTCTCACCAGCTGCAGGTGTGAGAATGCTGCTTGGACGAGGTGTGAGAGTATATAGCCCCCCCCCCCCCCGAAGTTTTCTCACCTTCACCCCCCCCCCCTTTATAGGCAGCATTTGGCGGTCACACCTTGTCTGTGTCTGTCAGATTTTATCCTTCAGTTTCATGTGTCTGTCGAATTTTATTCCTCAGATATATGTGTCTGTCGAATTTTATTACTTAGAAATATGTGTCCGTCGATTTTTAAAAGGGCCGTGTCGCGCGTGTCGATTTTTAAAAGCGCCGTGTCGCCGTGTCGCGCGTGTCGATTTTTACCCATGTAGAGGCACCATAATATCAATCATTTTTCTAACTACAATTGATTGCCAATAACCAAAGGCTGATAAGTTCAGCTCGATATTTTTTAGATAGACTGTGTATGCTTATTGTGGTGAGCCACGGGGCGAGGCGTGTAAAGTCTGATGCTCGATTTATTCGGGGAAAACGGTTTTAACCATTGTCTACGTGGACAACACTGAATAACAAAGACCACGAACGGATTTGATGAAAAGTGGCTGGATATAGCTATAGGGGCTCTTGCGTGCTATCTACACTACACAGATGTTCTTTCCAATCTCCTTAATAGAATCCTCTACCACCAGGGCACAATAGATAGACTGCTTTTTGCTCCTCCATTTGCAGATTGAGTTGTATGCTGTCTTTAACCAAGCTAAAGCCCCACAACACGGCACTGCCTACTATACAGGGAACTGTTTCCTCCTCGCAGACAACAAGCCAGAACTCCCAGCCGTTCAACTAGGGTGTGAACATAGGGCCTCTCTGTAAACTAGTGGCACAGTTTGCTTTAGTCCCTGGAGACCCCATTGTTCAGTACAGCAGCGTCTAGGGCAGGCACTCTGCGGCCATAAGCACTGGAGGTACTGACAGCCTGGGCATGATGGGAATTACCAAAGGGACCCAAACCACAATGCTCCTATTAGTCCTGATTCTGGCACCGCAACTTCTCCTAATATCGCCCACCAAAAAAGGGGACATGTTGGGTAAGGGGCCCTGCTTACGGTGCGTGTCTGTAGTGACTGATGCTGGGGATGAGCCTCCATGTGTGTATACATAGGCAGATGAGCTGTACACTGGAGACAATGCCCTGGAGCTGACTAGGCTTAGATGAGCAAAGCGATTTGTCAGCTTTACTTCCACTTCTCCAGGTACACAGAGAGTATAAAGCTCTAACTCCTGTGGACTTGTTCCCACAACCACTGTGTGTACACTGACACAAACAATCATTTCCGCTTCCCGTTCTGCTCTCGCCATTTTGCTTGTTCCCTGCAAGCTATGGTGTGTGGGTGTTTGGTCACTGCCTAAGTCTCACGAGAGAATCCGAGCTCAGAACTAGCATGGCCGCCATACGGAGAAACTCGAAATATCGATATACATGTATAGCCTTCCTATATGAATGTAACAGAATGGAACGGCCAGGTGTCCGCAGAACCCATTTCGCGTGATTTCGCATCGATGCTTTTTTTATTCTGGCAGTGTGGAAGGGTTGGCCCGGATGAAATCCAGCGAGATCGGAGCCAACATTACTGCATGTACCAAGCCAGCCAATATAACATAATTATAGTAATCTACAGGCCTATGGCTCTTTCTCCTCCTTTCCTTCCAGATATATCACGTTCCTTTTAAATTCGCACCATGAAGAGAATGAAGGTACAAACCGGCACCATGCAGCTATGCTCTTTCTACAATTGTTATAATCTGCGTTAAGGACGCACAATGCATTTGAGCCCACATTATGACAAGTATACATAACATACACACGTTTCAAACCATAAGGATGGCACGATGCATGAATGCAGAAGCGGCAATCCCCCCTATACACAAACACACATACACTTGGTGCATCCACCAAGTCACACCCGTCCATGATATCACCCACTAGTGTGCACCTTGCCGGGCGCCTATAACCATCCCTGGAGCGGGCCATGGCTAACCAGCAGTAAATGCGGCCATTAGCAGGCGCCAGGAATTATGAAGCGGCCCAGCCTAATTAATGATTTACACTGGGACCCGACCACAATGACAATAAAGTGGAGCCTGTGCCATCCCTCCTCGGCTTCTCCCACACACACATGGTCTCTTTTACCTGGAATGGCCCGCAGCTCCCAGGGTGTGAGGCCTGCTCTTGTAAATGCTAGATGTGTTCTTATCAGCCTCACCATAGCATGGGCATGATAACGCTCTAACTATCCTACTTCCCAACTTCCCTTTTCAGGATCTCAGCATTGTATGCTACTACCTGTCACATACTTCTTTCCTGGTAGACCTGGTATGCAGGTGGGAAATATAGCACACAGGCATTGTGAGCGCTACTCCCTCTGACCCATGTGTAGACTCAATGACCTAGAGCAGAGATCATTGAGCTTCCCGCTACATGCGTGGGTGTAGCATTGAGCAGCTCAGGCAACGATACCTTGACAAACCATTATAGCTATCGATCCGACCTACATGCATGGTTCGTCCCACGTGTATCCTATACCATGGCAGGTTTACATTGCTACCGCTAAACGTGTGTCTATGTTTAAAGCCTAGATCGATCTCGGATATTTCTCAGTATATTGTAATATATGGATTAAGGCCTGGTATTGTTTTTCTTTGTAGTAAACGATCGATGCATTTTAGATTACAGTCAGAACTATAAAGTAAGTCCTGCATGCAGAGAGGAGTGAGAGGAGTTTTGTATTTAATGACAGGTAGCTCTGAACCCTGTTCAAAGGAAACAATTAAAAGCAGTATCTATAATGCTTTATCTTGTCTCTAGTTGTGCATGTATCAATATAGGTGTGGACGCTATAAC
This sequence comes from Harmothoe impar, assembly GCA_947462335.1. Taxonomy (NCBI): domain Eukaryota; kingdom Metazoa; phylum Annelida; class Polychaeta; order Phyllodocida; family Polynoidae; genus Harmothoe; species Harmothoe impar. The sequence continues at coordinate 50,162,467 of OX381715.1, read as the reverse complement.
GAATCCATTGGCACACATTTAATTGCTGTCATAATACGACCCTCCGGTATTACATAAAGAGGCCTAGAGCAGTTCATAACAGCTATTGGTTGTGTACAATACCCCCTGCCATGAGAGCAGTTTCCACAGCAACTATCAGGGTGGGAGCCTGGTGGCTGGTGATTGCCTGGTACCCTACATCAAATACTATATCGTGCACCTTGATATAGGACTCCTGTCAGGGACCAGCTGAAGGCCAAAGTGATTGCCATCGATCCAGCCTCAAACTGCTCTATTGCTGACCACTTGGGGAAGGCCGGGTAAAGACCAATACATCCCCCACCATCTATAGCTTGTGTAATGAAGCAGCTGTTAGGCAGTAAGAGAATCACTGAGCCAGCTACTGGAATAAATGAGTATTTGAACCAAGGTCAAAGGAAAGAAGAGTGTTTTCAGGTTATGATTGTATGTGCAGCCGGAAAGTGTAGGGAAGGTAGGCCTGATTCTTATTTAGCTAGGCCTCGAAAGGACTTGTAGACGTGTGGACTTGAGCACAGAACTGTTGTGTCGATGGGTGAATCGACTCCACCGTGCCCCCAAGACTGGTTTTAAGGTTTGATTGAATCATTCTACCTATAAACTGAATAGAAAGGCTAAGGTCTGCACTGTTTTGCTATGAAGTGTCAGGTAACCTGAAGCCAACATATACAAATCATGTTAAGCTTACTTTAGTATGGAAAAATCCATTAAAATATTTATATTATTGACTATTAAGTAATCACCATCCCTTGTGATTGAACTAAAAGACAGCTACAAGTAAACACACTTTCACCATGCTAATGCACAATTAATATGCAACAACGAATATTTAAGGCAATGTAATTAACACATTTCCCTCCTACAGTTCTACTTATAAGACACCTCATAACACTTACTCCCATTCTATAGCCGCTGGGTTGTTTGCAAATTGGCTACTTGCTGTTTCTTTATTAACTACAGAAACATTTCTAGAAACTGATGACAAAAACTGCTGTCCTTAATGTTACCTAGGAGGCCGCTGCCCGTCTCTAATTGAAGCAGGAAGAGCCTATCTAGGCCTCACCATCACCACCAGATAAGATTAGACCCATCTTTTTTTTAATGAAAATAGCCAGGACAGTCTCTTATCTAATACTTTATTATGGATTAGAGTTCAATCACCAAAATGAAGATGAAAATTTATTGCATATACCAGGATTTTCTTGTGGGATACATTGAGTATACATGTACAATGTTCATAATGTAGGGGACTTACTCTCTGAAGCCATCATTCATGCATAATAGAATGCTCCCATATTGATATGATGGATGGGTATAAAGTATACAGATAATGATACACTGTCCAGAAGAAGCAACCCATACAACACTTGCAGTACCAAAATAACTGCAATGGAGTGATCGTTATTCTTGTTGTGTGGTTTGATTCTTTGACCGGGGTTGGCAAAATCAACCCCCCCCCCCCACCTCTGTTGTTGATAGATTATCAGTCCCTAAGGCGACAAGATGCTGCATACACTGTCCGTACAGTTCCACTGTGAGGATTACTAGTAGACTCGTCAGATGTTTCGACCTGACCTGCTGGTGTGTTACTTTAATTAGATAGTCACAGAATGTATCTTTTAACGATTTGTATTTATCATTAGCTATAATATCATAAATTTACTGTAGCATCGCCTGTCAATAACGTTGCCAGTAAATTCTAGTTTAGTTCTAGGGACAGTATTCTTACTTTGCACAGTGCTACTATAACCTATATGAGCTCCTTGAAAATGTACTTTGACATGTAAGTGTACTTTCGAAGATGATTCAATCAAATAAATACACTTATAAACTCAAATGAAAAGAATACCATTGTGAACAGGAATCAAGAGTATTATAACCATGAAATCAAAAAAACAGAAAGCACAACCAAAATACAGATCTTCACGATCAAGTTCATTTTAAAGCATCGGTTATGCCAAATTCGTGGTAGGGTCACCCAGCTCACTACAACGTTTAATCCAATACTGGGGTCTGAAAGCCTAACATGGAAGGTATACAATGTTTTAGCACTTCCATAACCCCCCTCTTCCGACACCCCTGAAGAGTTAGATTTTCTCTGTTTGTGCTCCGTTAATAATCTCATCGTAGATGAGTATAACATATTATGTATGAGGATATTTATATGCTTTATAGTACACTGTAAAAATATTCCGTTGAATATACAGAGAATCACTGCAAAACTTTACAGTGGATCATCGTAAATGTGATTATGGTGAGGCAATATTAAGTCAACCAATTTAACTATGAATATCTGTAATCCAGTACGGCGAATCACAGTTTATTCATTTACGGTAAAGCTATGTCTTGTAGAAGCTTTCCGTTGAATATACAGAGAATCAATGTAAAATTTTATGGTGGATCATAGTTATATATCATTACAGTCGGGCGATGTAAAATTGATCAATTTTACTTTCAAGATCCGTAATTCAGCACAGTGAAACACAGTTTATTTTACCGTGAAACACGGTTTATTTATTTTACAGTGAAGCTTCGTTTAATTGATGTTTAGTTTTATCACACCAGGTGGCAGTTTGGTTCATGAGGAGATTTTCATGGATGCTAAGAACACCATTCTTGTGGTTATAAGAAAAATATATAGATAAACAGCTGTTAGGTTTGTTCTGTAGCCATCCTAGAGTGATTTCTTCTCATGGACTGGCATTACAAAGTGTCATGAAACATTTTATAAGGCTCTTATAGACTGATTCCTAATGATTAGGCCTGAAGTCTTGACACTAAGATGCTATTGCTGATTGGACATGGTGCCAAATTTGGCATGGAACCATATTGAGCATAGAGTAAGGTATGGGTGAATACATGGACGGAAAAATACTGGGATAAATCAGTTATATTACACAAAATACCAGTATAACTATTGTTTAGGCACTGTATTGAAATGACAGTGATGTCCCGTATTCTGTTAGAATAATGGTGATTCACTTGCAACACTGGGTGCCAGACTTTCACCGTTAAAATTACGGTGAACTTGAAATAACAGTGACCGTTATCTTTACAGTGAAAGTATGGCACCCAGTGGTGCCAGTGAATCTCTGTTATTTTGACAGAATTTTTTTACAGTGTATATGTATTGGTATTCTGTCCTGCTTGTCAATATGGATATACCCAGACACCACCTACACCAACGGCCGACACTGTGTCAGGTCCTTTAATAAATCTGACACACTAGTATGGCTACGTCTGCATGTATATAGGGTTCCAATATGGCAGCTGGAGGTAGTGTCCAAGTATATATAATAATATGACAGAATATAATATGCAGAGGTATAACAAAATGACAAGTCCTGGCCATTGGCTATATGCCTCTGTACCGCTCCAAACTTCATTAATTAAGGGAGTGATTCAAGGCGGGTCCTGTACATTAACACAATTCAGAATAGCTGTTATTGGACTCTCTAATAACAACAATGCCAGACAGACCACTGATGTGGTCACATCTCAATATAGTATGTGCAATAGTGGTGGTCTCGTGGTCCTAAGTCCCCACCACAGCCTTTACTCCTAGACCCAAAGTCATGATTCAGGTACCAGCCCTTCCATTCGCTCACTCCAAGGAGACCGGATTATTTCAAACACCTTTAATTTAGCTCCTCCTCCTGGCCTTTTCAAAGGTTAAAGAACAAGGGAGCAACTCAGAGAAGCAGTTGGCCCAGTAGTGACTGTTGGCGGAAGAGAAATGTCATTCTCTGACTGAAGGCAGACAACATGACTCAGCCGCATGTTTGACAAAACTGCCTCTGGTCATTATCGCAGTACCTGCAGCGCTTTTATAAGCACCTTTAGTACACGTGGAGGAACTGGAGGAGGTGCTGATGGCTAATGGTGGCACTGGAGGAAGGCAACATGAGAAATGATATGTTTTATATAGGCCGGAACCTCCTCTCCCAGTCAGCCTGATGTGACTCATTGAGATTTATTAGTTTGTTTCTGCAATAACGGTGAACCATTATTATTGCTGTATTTGTCTGTAATTAGAATATCTAGACAGAATTAGTTGGCTATTATCTAATTGTTTCTGCTATTGTGAATCGTGTTGTTATTGCTGGTAGCTCCCATCGCCTAAGTCCACCTGTCGAGAGGCCGTGACTTCTTGCGAGAATTTAACAGGTGAAACAAATTGATCAGGTGTCGTAATCTGTATTTTGCATAATTAAAGTACGGAGGGGAAGGCGTGCAATGAAGGGTCAGTTGCTTCTGTCTACATCATCTGGGGGTGCAGAGCCCCCCCCCCCCCCAGGTCGGAAAGTCACTTTTTCAGATCATTTTGACTATATAGCCAAATTTGTCCAAAAATCGCCGGGTCGCTTAAATTATTGTGCCATGTCGCCAGGTCGCCTGGAGAACAGCCCAGGTCGGCAGGTCGCTTTGGACCCCTCTGGAGCCACACATCTAGAAACCAAACAGCCCCAACCCAACCCCACTTACATGTTCACCCCTACCAGAGGCTGACCGACTTCAATTACCTCCTGCCCTGATGACAACCGCTCCCTGGTCCCAAAGGGGAGACCCCCGCCGGCCACGTGGTCAGCAAATGGATGCTGTGAGGCGGCCATATTGGCAGGTTGATTGTTTCAGTAAGATGACCACACTCCACTGCCGGTCCTCGTGAGTCTACCCCGGCCCCATCCGCTCTACCCTTCTGTAGTACCTATCCCCTCCATCCTCTCCACGGTGTAGTGCGCCATTAACACGGCAGGGGTCGCATGTGTGGGTGGAGGGCAGCTATTGCTTGGGGACAACAAGGTGCACTGTGGGACAGAACATGGCCGACATGGACAGCTAGGGTTGTCCATGATGGTGGCATTATACCAGGGTATCATTTACCAAACATCACCTTCACCATCACATGACTCTGACTACCTTCCTTAGTCAAATTCTATTTTGCTTAGACATTATGATTATATAGCAGTGTATTACAATGCCAGACAATAATAATGTAGATGCTATCCCTTCTCATGTACCCATGTACTATCAGGTATCATGTTATTTCTAATACTGCTCTGTACAGAAGGGGGAAATGCCCATAGAGAATGACGAGACGCAACATGATATAGGGGAGTACCATTACCAATATCCCACATAAGGAAAAATAGCAGAAGTAAATAGAAAAACAATGTTAGGATCATCTCACATCCCTTCTTATTCTTGTACATCTTGTTATCACTTATGGAAGCAGCTGCATCTTTCATTTAACATTTAATGCTTAACCGATGATGCCCTCCCCCACCCTTTTGCAATGAAAATAAAGAACCATATTCTGGACGCCTCCATAGTTTTCCGCTACACCTCCCTCTTTTACAGAGCAAAAAACTGACTTATCCGTTGCCATGGTTACCAGGCACCAAATCTTTCACTCAGTGACGTCACTGCATGCTTAAACGTTTGGAAGTCACACCTACTGGAGTAACGGGGATGATTAGGGACAAGAAAGATAAGGATGATAACAGCCCTCGGGGCAGTTTACCATCTTCAATGGAAGGATACGTTTTACTTCCACTCTATAGTGTTATATGGCGAGGGGATTACCAGTGTAATGCTGTTGTTCTTTGCGATAGCTATCTTCATCATGGCTAAGTAGAATGGTGGTCATATTTAGGAACAACCAGAGTTTAATATCACTGTTATCATGGTTTAATGATGGGAGATGGAGCAGGGAGTCAGATTGTCCGTCTGGAGAGTCTAATTTGCATAATGAATGAGACACAAACTGTCAATGGCCAATGTTCAGATCAGGTTATAAAACGTGTATCCATATGCAACTAGACCTAGCCATATCAGTTATTGACCACAAAGTAAGTCCCGCATGGTAAGGAAGGGATTGAGTGAGGAGTGTTATATGTAGATAACCTTAGCATCGTGGTGATGTAGCAAGAGACATTATTCCAATGTAAGACTGACGTCCTTGGTGGCTAATATAATAAACCCACAAGGGACGGGCATAGCAGGCGGGGTCGGAGCTCTATCAGAGTAGACAGTAGATAGAAAGGGGCCAATCCAATTGAGAGCAGACTGGTAGAGACTGGAGCCTTACACCCTCCTGCCTTGTTTTGCCTGCCCCTGGACTGTGTTGCCTGTAGCTGGGTGTTAAGGTTGCCTAGGGGTGACGAGGCGGCCTCTAAAGTAGATTCTGATATAACGTAGATTCATGAACCCTGTGTGTTAGAAACACTGCATGTAATCCTATTCTAAGCAAGCGTTTGCCCTAAAAGAGCCCTGCCTGGATAGTAGATACTCCCTATGTTATATACAGCCAGTTGGTAACGTAAATGAGCCAGCGCTGTATTCCTCTCATCATATACTACTTACAAAAGTTTGAGATTCTGACGTGAGGTCTACTCCCCGACCCTGACTCCCCGGGGCTTACTACTAGTCAAATAACACCACACCCTCAGTACAGAACCAAACTACAGTGCAAGAATTGAAACGCAAGAGAGCAGGGAAATGGCCCTCATTTTAGATGCATGTCCAACAAACCCCCCAATGTACCATGTGCACCTTGATAATGTTTTGGTAACACACACCCGGCACACACCTCGCCGTGTTGCACAAGTGGTAGGTTCACTCTCATCCGTTTGAGGATTGATACATAATTAGACAGATGAATACTTTATATCACTATGACCCTACAACGAGTACCACCCCTTCTTACAACACCCTTGATACAATAAAAACAATACCCCACCTTGTCCCTTCACCCCAAGGCCTCCTGTACCTAATACCACACCTTATCCCACCTATTCACACCTAAGGCCACCCAAACAGATAACAGGATCACAGATCCTCACAGATCTAGAACCAATCCTGTATAGGTTCTCAGAGAATTCCCTGAAGGCCTTCCAATACTTTGGCACTGGTCTCCACCAGCATTAGCTCGACTGATCATATGCTTACATACTTAGCGCGTAATCCTACAGTGCGGTGGGAAGGTTGTGGGGTGGGGGTAGGGTGGGGGTGCTGTCATGGTGACTGGGATCAATGTGTATCTGAACCTCCAACAGCCTTCCCACACACCTCCGACTACCAACCCCTTACTCAATCACTACAGCACCTTCAGCACCCCCTCCTACACCTCTCATCCTCCTCAGTAACTGCTAACGCAGCGCTTCTCCGGGGGACATAGAAACCGGTCGATGGCGGGCATGCAAGCGAGCCTTCCGCATCGTCAGCACCCATGTGGCATTCTCAGAGAGTTATAGTAGCATAGTAGGAAGCGACTGTCAGCACCCCTGTTACACTGGCTGTCAGGTACTGGTAGTAGTAAGTGACTGTCAGCACCCCTATACCACTGGTTGTCAGGGACTGGTAGTAGTAAGTGACTGTCAGCACCCCTGTACCACTGGCTGTCAGGGACTGGTAGTAGTAAGTGACTGTCAGCACCCCTATACCACTGGTTGTCAGGGACTGGTAGTAGTAAGTGACTGTCAGCACCCCTATAACACTGAGTGTCGGAATTGATAGTGTAAGTTGATCATGTTAAAAGTACCAGGAATGAGTTGTGAAATGCCATGACGACTGGTGGGTCATCAGGATGACTCATTGGTTCCTCTACTACTTGGGAATATCACAAAATTGTTGAGCATTCTTGTTAGAAAGCAATTCACTGAAGCCAGACCATTATATATATATGCCACTGAAAGCAGTTCGGGGTGTTTTTGCTGGAAAAATATGAAACATATTTTCTAAAAGAAAATATATAAATCCAAACATTGAATAAAAAAGGACCCACCTTTATTTTGGCTTTAGGTTCCATACACTATTGTCATGTCAGAAGTGAAAACAGGGATATAGTCATAGATTCATGGTATAAATAGCTGGTTTCTTGGTGGGCAAACAGCCCTGAGGTTAGGCTCGGACAAAACGACCTTACCCTGCTCAAATACCATTTCTCCAATGTTGCCATGGTAAACACTACAGACCCTACTGCTTCCCCTTGACAACTGGTGCAAATTTCCCGACAGAGAATGTAGAGTGTATTTGAACAGTTGGTTCTCCAATGAGATCAAGGGCCATTCCCCTCCCTGTTGTGCATACGCCAGGGAAATATACGCCTATGTCTATTGCGCTCTAAGACGTGTCTGTTGTTTTTCAGTAACTGACTACCCAATCTGGCTGCATGTAGACTAGACAACAAATGAATGGCACCTCTACGATGTAGGTTTACTCGTCCCTGAAAAGCATCACCCTTAAGAGATTCAAGAGACTTGTCGCATCCTTACGATGGAGTTTCTGCGATCGCTTAGTACTTTGTATAATTACACATAAACCGTTGCTAAGCTTTATATTTATGTAAATAATACATGCAAAATTAAATGCATCATGTCTAGCATATGTGCGTTGCGGTACTGCTGCTATATACCCCATTGTTATGATGTACTGAAGGGGAAATGGTTACCTGACCGTCGATGGGGCGGGGCGATGGACACCAAGACTATACACAATGTGATGTACATACCTGAAAATAGAAGACAGTCTATGGTTAGAACCACATAACACATGTACTATATGATGTCAACAACAATTAATTGTTAACTAAATTTTTGTAGATGGCTGATTCTTATATCTCACCTATGCTAGCCCATAGAAGCGGGCCCTCTCGATATCTGGCTGGAGCAAGGGCCCATTACAGCTCGGGGAAAGTTCACGTTCTTAGTTTACCCATGATGCCCCACGCACCATACGTTTCTCATATGACGTCATAATGGCGCGAAATATTGCATCCAATCAGCGGCTGTACAGAGGCTACTCTGTAATGGTCCCCAGCCGATAGCCAGAGCAGTGGACTGTACAATGGTCTATCACCTATGCTCAAACCAATGCCATGATAATTGAAACAGAATAGACAATTTCTTATACAATATTATATTTACACATTAATTATTTTGGTTAAATGTTACCAAATTGCCCTAATTGCAAACACTGCTGTACGTTTTCCTCACACAAATATTGGATACTGAATATAACATAAACTGCATGAGGATATTTGACCTTTTCGAACTAAAACTATTACAAAGATCAGGTAGTAAGTCTTTTTTGTCTATCTCTGTCTATCTCTGTACCTTGAAGTCAAATGAGTGATCTTATATAACTACAACATATCATGATATGATATATTCAGTAAGCATTATATGATAGATATAGACACCTTGATATTGCTTTTAGATCTGCCAATATTGCATGTGCTGAACACTGTCTTAGATGACATCCACATCTGCCTACTGGGAATGTCTTGATGTTTGCCTCATCTCTGATATCAGAGACCAGGGTTAGGGGTATAAAGGCAGACAGGTGTTCTATACCAGAGCTATACAACTACCGTTATCACCAGGTGTACTAAGGTACTGCAAGGTAGTGGTGGGTAGGGTGTTCTCACCTGTCCATATTTACCTACCTGCCTGCCTGGTATACCACATCTATCACGTTGGCCTAAGGTGATGTTTCTCTTTAGGGATGATGGTATCATGTGACTTCACTAATGGACATGTTGAGTGTGTAGTGTGAGAGTGGTTGGTTTTAACTGATATGAGATCTTATTACTGAGTGTCACATTATTACATGAGGGAAATGTCATGGTATGGTATATTAATAGGAGTGTAATTTAATAATAAACAGTGAGACCTGATACTATCATCTACTAAGTTATCTAGAACATGTGCCTATATGGGATAGTTCCCATCTATTTGGTATTTTGTTTGATTATAATAGTGTGACTGAGGCGTAAATTCCGGTTACAGAAATTTCCATTTTTGTCTACTTATATATGACGGTAGAAAATCACCCTACGTCCCTACACTAAGGAAGACAACCTATACTCATACCACCACCATTAAATTTAGTATTTAGGTCATAGATATAACCACTGATTACATTCATCTAGCCATAGCCAGCATATAACCCATCATCAGATTATCAAGAGATATCACCTACTATTCCGTTGATGGTACTAGATAGTACCCCCTCCATTATACTCTTCCTATACTACTCATATATCCATATTCCAGCTGCTGACCAGGGTCGTGAGCAGCAATGAGTTGCTCGGCTTGAGGCAGATAAGGCTCACACATTATACTGAGCATATGGTCCTTAATGATTACAGGGGAGGGATGTTTTATCTCCTCTCTGGTCGTTAAACGTAGGGTCGATGGGTCCACTACTTGGCTGTCTGGCAGTGAAGGTGAAGAGGCTGTGTGTGTGGGGGGGGGGGGAGGATGCTCAATTCAGCTCACATCTTTCTTAACAAGTTATTTTTACAGAGGATTTTCAGTCTCAGTCTACGGTGTGTTATATTGATTGTGTATATAGCCTTCTTTTCAATCTACATGCCTTATGGTAAACCATGAGGCATGTAATAGTTGGCATGAGCCTTTACTAACAATGGCACAGAAATTGCAGTTATCCTTCCTCTGTACAATTGGCATAATAGGTCCATGGCATCGGCCCATAAAGCACACTGCAGTGTTATATTACAATGGGTGCAGATAAGAGCTTCGATAATAGTCAATTGTCTCTGCGTGCCACAGTTTGGAGGGGATTTATTTGTAGAGGTACACTATTGCTACCTGGTTGGGCTGAGTGGTTTCCCCGCTGGCCTTCGATTTCATATATAATATTGATATATTACCATATGATACTATAAGTGCTAGAAAGAAAACGTGGGTTATACAGTTTAGAAATACCGGTAAGCAAAGTGAGGAAGGATAGGTTGTTATCATAATAATATGAGTAGCTCTGACTTTGGTGGTATTCACCTTGAAAGGGTTACCATGCTTGTCGAGTCTAATTGCAGTGAAATGGATCAATTATGCAGATAGTCGTTTATAACAATGATTATTGCATTAAGGGAATTCCAGCGGAGAATGTCAGTCCGTAATTATATTATATATCATATTAAGGTGAAGCACCTCTACAGTACTTTCTGAAGATTCTACAGATTTAGATTCAGGGTATAGAGGCTCTATATCACACAGTAGTGGATTAAGGGGTGGAGGGCAAATACATTTAACCCCGTTTAGTGAAAAAGCCCGAACATTACTATAGCCACAATCAATTTGAACCCGCCTGGGGGGAGAAAGGAGGCGGGGGCGGGAATTGGAACGCTCTGGAAAAAAATCAGCTTGATCGAAAATCTCCCTTATGCACATGGTTTATTGTTGCCTATAGAATATAGTCTATACTCACTGCAGGGGCGGATTTAGGGGGGAACCTGGCGTGTGCCTCCCCTTTTCGGTTTTTTATTGTGTTTTTGGGGGGGATTTTTGAACGATGCTCCCCTCCTTTTTTATTTTCAAAATCCTGTATCCGCCCCTGCTAAAATAGGACCTGTTTTGTTGGCACATGGATACCCAGCTATACCAACAGACCTTTATCCATGTTTGTAGGGCATTAGGGCCGTAGCATGTGTGTCATGTGGACTGGGGTGCGGGGAGGGGGTGACGACCAAGGGTGAATGGGACCAGGCCTAAACATGCTCTCCATCCCTGCCCTATTTACTGAGCTACTCACCATTGGGAGGGAGTTGTCACCAGCCATTTTAGGTCCTGGGTTTTGGGATACATGTCTATACGAGACTATAGTTTACACGTATGCCTGTGTAGTGTAGGGGCGTGCTCTCTACCTTCACTCGCCTCATAGATTCGATCACCACCATCTCCCCCCTTGGCATAGCCTACAATGGCGTTGTGTGCCTGTCCCTCCACTACATATAGGGTATACAGTTTTAATCAATTGGGCCCAGAGTAGTGTCCGTCCCATGTGGGATTGCCGTCAGAATAAGGCCATCTACTCATTGTACACGATTCATGACATGAACAAACAGCGGGTCCACATCAGGGAATACATACTCAGGTATGTTATTTGTAAAGACAATGCATGGTATTATTACTGCGTTCACGGGTGTTTGCTCTGCTGTATACTGTTTTCATTGGAGGTTGAGCAATCTCTGGATTCTGATATACTAGCTCAGATTGATTCGATTGCAGGTCATACTCGGTACATAATTATATACTATTTCTCCAATTCGTATGTATTGTATATGCATACATCGTTTGTACCATCCCAGATAGATGCATTTAAAAGGGAATGATAAAAGAAATAGTGTCCTCTTTTCTTTTTGAAATACAATATTTGCTATGCTTAACTATAGGAAGGGTCGTATTCAATTCAATAAATGTCTTGACTTTTTTTTTAAATGCAAATGCCAACTACATTGATACCTCTCTGCTGTATTTCCCTCGTGGGGGCTGGGGTATATCCCACTGCGGCTTTGTGGGATATGGCCCCAGCCCACGCTCGTGAAATACGGCAGAGACGGTATCAATGGGCGTTGGCATTTGTTTATATGTTTCAACCATCAATTTATGAATATGTGGAGATTCCGCTGCTTTCCTCTTATCCATCCCTCTTTCTTTCCATCCCTTCCTCTCCTGTCGCCTCCCCTTCTCTGTCCGTATCTCAACCAGTCTGGCTGTATCTGTCTCGATCTGTATCCACCTATCCCGTTCTCTCTCTGTCTCCCGAACCCCTCCCCCTCCCCTTTCTCTCTCTCTCTGGTGAAACTACGAAAATTTCTTCAGAATTGCATAAAAAAAAGGTAGGGTCAGCCCTGTTTTGATAGGGTCGGTCGGGTGACCTGAAACAAACCTTTTTTTGGCCTCACCCTTCTGTCAGAAGTAACCTTTAACGTTGGACAATGGCCACACGTAAGTCATCACAACAACGTCCCCATGGTAAGCAATTGTATGTTTAGGCATGGGCGGAGGTTTAGGTTTCCCTGCTCCCACTCCCTGTGGGTCTTTGTCACCATGGCAACAGCGTTATGTGATTGTATATGACACAGTAACAGTGCACTGGCGGCACGAACGGGGCACTGGGCACCAATATGCCGATATATAATGTATCATGTTACATAAGGTATAAAAAGATGTGGTCCCCATAAAAATAGATGTTTACATATAGATCTAGGCCACAATATAACCCTGCACTACATATCTATATATGTTTGGTTTATATCAGGGATGTATTATTATATTGAGACTATTATCTGTCTATAGTTGATAGACACTTGACATAATGTTATATAAAATATTATAGTCCTATAACGGTATTATGATGTGCGTATCTACAGAACCACTTGCACCACGGTGGTTGTTCTTGGTTCCGACAACCTAGTAGATACAGTGTATACATTGTATTGATAAAAATGAATTGAATGTGAACAGAAAATGTGATCATGAATCTATACGTTTACATAACATTGACAAGCCTCAGAAAACGTCATGATATTGTGTAGTCGGTGGGATGAACAGGTAGGGTTCCATTCCTTTATCACATTCTACAGACCATTTTCTCTAAACAGAGAATATGATCTGCGCGACCCAAACCTCCTCCAATGTTCTGAGAAAATAAAGGAGTGTCTACTAAACCGTGATGTCTAAACCAATGTCTGTGGGCAGGGATGGGCTGCCTGGTGCTACCATGACACCCTGTGTTTGTAGTTGTGTTTGAACTCCGACTTATCTTGTGCTATTTCTGGCCCTTCTTTGACATTCCCGTTTGCTCAGTCACGTCTTAAAATGTGAAATTGTGTGAACCCAGCTTTTTCCATGTTCGAATGGCCTTAGGATTACATGTAAACGATTTCTCTGAATCTTAAATTTCAGTAATAGAGGGAGTGTTGATGTCATAGAATCAACGGAAAATGAAAATTGTATTAATCATAGAAATGTGAAATCGATTACTTTGTCTACTTACATTCTCAAAATCGTGCCCCCCCCCCCCCAGTGGCGAAGGTGTCGACATTTCTTACCCCCCACCGCCTGTTAAAAAATGATCATTCCCTAAATCACAGGTCTGCCGTTAGTCTGTTTGCTCATGACAGTGTGCCCTTTCTGTTCACACTAGGCTGTAGTCCTTTAGTGGTTTGTTACTTTTTTTTGTTTCAATGAGCCCTAAACGAACTCGTTTATTTAACAAATAATCACGTTCGAGATGCGGTGTACATTTGTTATTGGATGAACAAAAAATAGATACCTGGATACCTGGAGTTTGACATGTGAAATGGTGCACTTATCAAACAGGTGTATATATATCGAACTAAATCCATCCTCTTACCTGTCCCTCCCAGGAAGTGACAAGTGCACAAAGAACACCAATACTGGCTTGATGAGACATAGGATACACCTTTATTTGCACCTTCAGTTATTTTGAGATCCTCTTCGTGGAAGGTAATGCACGTTCCTCAGCCAACGCCATGTGTTCATTTTCCTTTATACGTATTTTTCATAGTTAACACTTCTATACCTTGAATTTCACAATTCACTAATGTCTGGCCCAGTTATCTATTTCACTATAATCTATAATAATGTTCTATAATGATCCCTTTCTTATTAGGCCCTAGGCAATAAATGCCTATCATGAGGCTGTGTCTCATGAGATCGGGCCAATGTATTTCTTCTTTGATTATGTAAGGGATAAAATGAGAAAACGGCAGTGGTTATATATCTCCATATATAACTTTACCTGTCCTAAATAAACTGTTTTCTGTCAGGAGGTCAAAGATGGCACCTGGTCAAAGATGGCACCCGGTCAAAGATGGCACCCGGTCAAAGATGGCATCCAGTCAAAGACGTTCACATTGGCCCAATCCCATGAGACACAGCCATGACTGTTTGCATACAGATTATTTTAACTGCCACAAGTCCAGGAGATGACAGTGTTGCTGAATACGGCCACTTCCGAATGCTACAGTAGGCCCTTTCCATTGTGCTCACCCTATATTGTTCCCCCACCCTGCTTGCTATCAATCTCTCCACACCCTACCCATCTCCATATAGCTCACAGCCTACACTCCAGATACCACCTTACGTCTTTGTCACCTCCTCCAGGGGAGCAGAGGTCAAGGTCACAAGGTCACGACTCCATCCTTGCCGCGCGGGTCGTCCAGGGATCTAGGCCAATATCCAGGCTGATCCAGAACGAGGCTGGTTGGGAATGGGAACGAGGATATATGATAGCATAGATCCTGCGTGCGGCTGCGTTAGCGGGAGATGAATGGTGGTTAGGGCCTCACAACTGTAGCCAGGATTTATCACTATGCATTACATAGTAAGCATGTTAAATCAACCGCTTACATCTATTATTCATGCGGGTGCCATACTGTGGCTGTTTCGTGTTGTACTGGTATAGAGGGTGTAACATACTGTGTAGACAACCAATGCCATGGATACATGTCTCATGATATATTATATCTACATAATCCCTGAAGGCTTATGTAGCTCTAGATTAACAGCTGCCGTACAGACTGGCTATTGACATGATTAACAGGCCCGAAATTATAGGAGGGGGGTCGTTAGTGCAAGCCCCCCCCCCCCTGCCCACAGCCTTGACGGACCCAAAACATTCCCCTCTATCTGACCTGAAAGTAGAGATAATCAGCTCCATGCAAGTTTTTGCAGTTTGTAAATCGGATAATTATTAAGGTCTCCGGAGAGTAAACATGAAAGTATGGTCCATTTTATTATACGGCTCATTCAAATTATAGTTTTAAGTACAAATAAATTCACTATTTGCACATTCTTTAATGAAAATCAAGCAAGTTTCACCATTGAATTAATCTAGTTCCACCTTATCAAGAAACGAATCACCCCGCAAAGAGGGCTATTTACGGGCCTGATTAAATCGTTATGAACCCTACCCAGACAGACATCGTTACGAGTGACGCCTCCTGACCCTACTCTAACTTCAGGATATGCAGTTACATGAATTGATCCAGTAAATATTATGCATAATGCCACGGATTACAATGGAGTGAGTTATGCAAGCTGGACTATTCCATGACCAGAATCGATCTATCAAAGTGGGCTTGCATAATATCTGTGACAATGGCTTCCACGTGGCTTCTCTAATTGTAGCTCCATAGGGGTCAAAAGCGACCTGGCGACCTGAGCTGTTTTCCAGGTGACCTGGCGACCATGTACAATAATATAAGCGACCTGGCGACCTTTGGACAAATTTGACTATAGCATAAAGGGTCATATAAAGTGACCTTGTGTCCTGGGGTCCTTAATTTCAGTGACTTTCCGACCTGAGTACCCCCTCTATTCCCTCAGTTATACCAAACAAAGCGATGAAACAGCCTAGGTGACTCTTGACTCTCTGGCTGACCTAAGGGAGTCATCTGGGGAGTCATATAGTTCTCTGGGTCATATGACACCCCCGGGTGACTCCCTTATGTCAGCCAGAGAGTCACCTAGGCTCTCTTAGGCGACTTGGACTCCCCTAGAGAGAGAGGTCATTCTGGAGGCAACCTGGACTCCCTTTTGACCCATTTGTTAATACTATTTTTCACAATAAATTCATTAAATATCAATTACATTACCGGTATTATGGGCTTCCCTAGCCCTCTTAAAAAAAGGGTCTACAACGATATTATCTCCTCTTTTCTGTTCCCGCTTTTGTTTGTCTGGTGCCCATATGTATATGCGCCTACAGAGGCACATGTATATATCTGTAAAAGTAATGTCTAATGTAGCTTTCTCACCATGAACATGACCTTAGCTGTCGAAATGGTGTTAAACAACAATTACTCACTCACTGATGATGGTTCCGCGAATCAATATAGAATCATACTATGTTCGGCAGAATGCTATAGACCATGTTATTGTGTTTGTTATGTATGAATAATATAATAGCGGTTTGATGAAGCAGCAATGACCATTGTGCATGGTAAATGCTATTTCGTTATGGAACTGATGATACCTCCGACCCTGCAATCATTATGTATTCATACGTGTTTCTACTATAGCAGGTATATGGATGTCTGTAGCCTGAACATGGCTGACCTAGGTAAGGACATATATACACGACTTATACAGATCATAAAGGTTCAAGATAGGTTTATCAGATAGTGTCTAGTGGTGTCCTCAGATAGCACGCTATTAAGCTAGATAAGGGGGTATTTGTATCTCAAGTTGGCTTCTGCAGTTGTAGGTCCATGACGCTGTTACCAAGATTATTATACTTATTTCCAATACTAACATTTGGGAGCTATGGGATGTATATTCATCGATACTTAGTTAGTGTACAACATCTCTCAGTATCAACGCTTAGGTCTCTCAGTCAGTAGTATAGGAAAAGGGGGGCCTCCCCACCCCCCACCCCGAAGTACGTTTGACCCTACCGGATACTATAGTGTATTACTACTAGCACCAATATCATCGCTTGGCAAGCTTAATACTTTAAACAAAGAGGGACACTGTGATGACAAAAACCACAAAGAGATAAAATTGCAGCCAAAGCATGATAAACTCCACTACCACCCATCACAAATACAACTATTCTCATCAGACTCATTCTATTAATGGTGAATTACCAGCCCGCTCTGTGGGCCCTGCTGATAATACACAATACATGATATTGTCTGATAAAGAAATGGTTGTATTTGGGACTCTTATATGGCACTGTGTGTGTCTAACAACCCATTGTGGATATCCTATTGCACTTTATACCCATGCATTGGTCTGACCGGTGTGACGTCACAATGCGCATGCCCACTCACCACCCGGCTCACAGGTGTCAATTAAACCCAGGTATCTCAGCATACCTGTCAATTAGTGTAAAGGTCCCACCTGCCATCCTTATACACCAGATGCACACCTACCTCAGCACGTATAATGGTAATTTGGAGGCCTATAGTAGAGCTGGACGGGCCTCTCACAGTGAATGGAGGAGTAAGTGATGTAACGTCAGACTATGCAGGTGCGGGGTGCTATAGTTAATAACCAGTGGGCGTGGTGATTAGCAATCGACCCTAGACTGTTTTTCTATATGGATGTTAATTGCCGGCTGTGTTAACATACAGCTGGTGCTAATAATTTCACAGCAAAAAATGATTTTCTTATTTCAAGAAACTAAGATAAATAAACTATTATCTTAAAACTAGTCATTTGTCCGCCAGGCGAGTTTATTTATCTCATTCTTTTTGAAATGAGAAAATTGTTTTTGGTTGTGTTAGATTTGACATCTTAATTCTAAAATAAAGCATATCCCAAGGTCCTACCTAGACAGTAATTCAACTCTATAGACTGGCCTATGCTTCCTTCTACCTCTCTGAATAGTTTCCTACAACCACCCCCCCCTTCTACCACCTAATCACTTCTCTCTATAATAAGAAACAGATCTGTAGATCACTAGTAGATCTTGGGTTTCATCGAAAGTGTAGCGTGTATTCACGAGCCCTGGTGTGTATACTGTGATTCTAGGCGTGGTTATTTCATCGATTATTGGCCCACCTGCTTGCCTTGTGTCTGTTTCCCTATGAGATTGTCCTGGAAATTAGTACCAGGTGCTGTTTAGGTTAGCTCCCCTATGTACATACATGTACACACTTGGGCTTGTGAGTTGGGATTAGGTCTGCTGTGATTTAGCAAATCCATATAATGAGGGTATAGATGCTAGACTGACTTATTCTACAGTACTGCATTTTATCATGATGGTAATGGATCATTAGAAAGATAATGATTGTCATATATTTATATGCAAAGGATGTGACCAGTATATTACAATCCGATGTATATATTGTATGTGCAGATACCCTGTTCATTATTTGGATAGCCTATACAAAGGATCAGTTGATGTGTTTATGAGAGGCAATAACAACAGCAATTTCTATGATAAAACAGGGTTATTGTTTGAAAACTATTACATTGAGCCTGATGACGAATGTATCTTTAGGGAGTATTGGGGGGGGGGGTAAGCATGGTGACACCTCTAAACGGAGGGGGCAGAAACAGAATTATACATTATAAATGTACAACATGGCTGAAGCAAAAAGGTCTGTGCCAAATGGCAAAAGTGCATGTATACGCTTTCTACCAAGCCTGGTCTTTATCTAATACATATTTGATGCTCTGTCTAAAGCTGGATTATCTCTAGACTGGTCCACAACAATGTTATACTGATAACAGTGCTCAGTGTGTTCGGTCGTGTGTTTTTTTTTTGTTTTTTTTTATATTTTCGCCTTTATCTGTGACCACACATCACGTGAATCTGACCGGTCAATTAGCCTACAAAACTGCCGATTTTATTGTTGTAAATTCGAGAACTACATATTCCATTTGTGTCGATAAAGAGAGTAAATATGAATCAAACTGACTGAACCGATGTCGTTCTATAAAAGTAGAGGCCAACATGGACAATGACGTATGGAGTCAGTATGTACCTGTACACGTCATACCAGCTATAGCAGGTGAGCAGGGTAGTTAGGGTAATTCTACTACAAGCAGGTAGCCAGCATAGGGTAATGTCAGAGGTGTAGTCGTGTTATTTGTCTTTCTCGCTAAACCTCTTTCTCCCTGTCTGTCTCTGTCTCTGTCTCTGTCTGTCTCTCTCTCTCTGTCTCTCTGTCTCTCTCTCCGCATCTGAATATCTATGGTCGACATGCCCAGAACGGTAGAACGGCATACCTGTATTAAAGTGGAACCTGACCCACCACTTTGTGTACGCCTACATCCAGCAGCCTATACTCATGGTATTACTATATAAGGCCGCTAGGTGTTATTACACCGCTATACTCTCCCATTCAGTCGATAAATAAATATAGATAGATAGATATAGATAGATATAGATAGATAGATACTTATATATATATATATATATATATATATATATATATATATATATATATTTATATATATATATATATATATATATATATATATATATAATAGATAGATAGATAGATAGATAGATAGATAGATAGATAGATAGATAGATAGATAGATAGATGGATGGATGGATGGATGGATGGATGGATGGATGGATGGATGGATGGATGGATGGATCGATGGATCGATGGATGGATGGATGGATGGATGGATGGATGGATGGATGGATGGATGGATGGATGGATGGATAGATAGATAGATAGATAGATAGATAGATAGATAGATAGATAGATAGATAGATAGATAGATAGATAGATAGATAGATAGATAGGTAGGTAGATATACAGATGCAGATATATAAACCCATAGTTTAATATGGTGTTGATGTGGGGCTATGGGGGAGGGGGTGAATGGTTAATTCCCTTATACAAGTCATGTGCCCAATCTAGTGACTTCCCTATACATTATTGTAGTAAAGGATCCTAATCCCTCGTGTATAGCCAGCCATCCCACTCGAGGACAAACACGGATAACTTCCATTGACGTACATCGATGCAGTAAGTGGAGTAAGGCCTTCTTTGAGATGGTAATAAAACCAGGATGCCTGTCACTATTGTTTTAAATATAGATTATTGATGGATCTCTTAATCTATTTTTAGAATCATCCGAGCTGCTCAGCCCCACGACTACGGCACAATTACGTCCTTGAGCCGTTGCCGTCACGCGTCTCGACTCGCATGCCTTTGATGGCAGCAGTCTATAATGGTGAACCAATCTGTAAATTTATTTCTCAGTCTTCTTTCATCATCTTAAAGTTAAGGCTTTCTTGAGAGCTTTCTTGAGAGCTGTGGAGGACCTGTGGAGAGCTATCGTGTCCCTCTAAAATATGATGCATACGTTTTGATATGGCTCACTCTCACCAGATCGATGCAACTTTTATTTGGCCGTACATGATCGGCGGCCGTACATGATATACAAATAATGACCATACATTGGTGATTGATTGAGCAGTCTCCACCCAGTACAGTCCTTTAGTATAACTCTACACCACTGAGACACCAATATGGATCTGAGACACTCACTATAACGTCCCCCATGCCTCCCTATCTACTCTACACCACTGAGACACCAATATGGATCTGAGACACTCACTTTAATGTCCCCCATGTCTCCCTATCTACTCTACACCACTGAGACACCAATATGGATCTGAGACACTCACTATAACGTCCCCCATGCCTCCCTATCTACTCTACACCACTGAGACACCAATATGGATCTGAGACACTCACTTTAATGTCCCCCATGCCTCCCTATCTACTCTACACCACTGAGACACCAATATGGATCTGAGACACTCACTTTAATGTCCCCCATACCTCCCTATCTACTCTACACCACTGAGACACCAATATGGATCTGAGACACTCACTATAACGTCCATCATGCCTCCCTATCTACTCTACACCACTGAGACACCAATATGGATCTGAGACACTCACTATAACGTCCCCCATGCCTCCCTATCTACTCTACACCACTGAGGTACCAATATGGTTCTGAACCCTTCTCGGGATATATGTACCTATGGCATGCATGTGGCAGGGCTCTTCTGAATTGCATTTCTCTTTATGTACAAATTGGTGTCTAACCATGCTGTTTAAAACCCTATCCCAGCTAACAAAAATATGTAATTTGTTTTTAAATGCTTTTAATATTATACAACGTTTGGCCATAATACGGAGCCATAGAGAAACCCTCTGAGGCGTTGTGCATTTGTATCACTTTTTCACTGTTTACTGAGATGTCTATTATGGTCAGACATCCCTATAGTACTGTATATAGCCTATCCCTTATAGAGGTCGACCCACTGGGATGTTTGCTATCAGGATTACATGTATGTTTACCACTGTATAACAATCAGCTGGGTATAGAGTCAATGTGTACCTGCCCACGTCAGACTAGATATAGCAGGTAGGTAGGGTAGTTTCAGATTATAAGTGAGGAAGTATAATTCACAAGTAATGCCCGTCTGCTTATGGCCACTGTCCACTGGGGAACTTCAGCCGATTAAGCCCATACATGTCCTACAATTTAGTCATATCTTTGGCCGATTAGAGCCGAGTGGACGATGGTCATTATTACTAGTATATTAGTCCAAGGTGCTAGAACTATATATCAGAGGCGAAAGAAACAAATCTTCATTGGGGGGCCCACTCCAACCAACTTTAAGTATCAGTTTTCACGCATGACGTATCATATACACTTTTATATTAGATTGTATGGAAAAGTAGTATTTGAGCCCCCTTTAGTTGTGATTTGAGGACCCTACCCTCTCTGTCCCCACTTTCCCCTATGTAGGAGAGGTAAGGACTGCATTCGCAATTGCCCATCATGTGTCTCATTATGTTGAAATTTATACCCAGCAATACATTGCTGCATGCTTAAAAACTCGCTCTTATTACGTTCATTATCTCTGAGAAATACCCCACTATATCAAAAACAAAATGTATAACACGCATTTAATCAAAAGAAATGTCAAACTATTTCCTCCTCTTGCATTTTTAGAAAACGTCACCATGGCCTGTATGAATCATTACCCGTCGCGTGGGTCCCATATCTCTCTTTCAATTCAAGAAGTATGGTCAGAAATTAGGTCCACAAGCAACTCTCACGTGTTCTGCAGATGCGTGTGTGCATATGTCAGAAAGCTGTGTTCTGTAAAAGTATAATCAAATAGATCAATAATGTGACACGATCTGCGAAAAGGGCCCTTAGTGCAAGGGGCACTGAGGGCCTTTTCCCAGTACATGCTTATTATCTTAACATGCAAATCTGACATTGTATGCTAATTGCTATAGACGATGTCGTATGGTATACGATATCTCTTATGACACCAAGAGCAAATCATAAAGATACCAAGCAAAACAACTGTATTCAAATTCCAGATCATAGATACAATGTACTAGGGCTGTAACTATAGATCTAATTGTGTGCCAGAGTAAGAACCCTTATATATTAATCTATATCATCCAGGACAAGGGTCATAACGCCGTTAAAGCCAATCTATATAAAGAAATTGTATTTTGTTCTGAAACTATTACTATTGCATATATTTCCTTTCTAATCTAGATGGCCAATCCTCCATACCTCACCCCAGGGGCCTATAGCCTGACCTCTGAGCTATGACCCTGCTCCCAGGCTATAGATACAGCCATGGTTAGAGAAGTGGTAGATCTACCTTACAAGGACATCGGCGTGTCCTCCATCATGGTATTGACGCTGCAGTACTCAGGCTGACCACCAACAGCCAGCAGCCCAGCAATGGCTACCAGTAGTATGTCACATCTCCCACTGGTCAATATGCATCTCTCTACTACCCCACCTCCGCTCATGTTATAAGACTGTGTCCGTAATTAAAGGAGGCTTAAACCATGCTGCCCCTTCAGCAAGAGTAGCAATGGTGTGAGTGGAGATACACTAAGCCTTATATAACTGAAATGGTGGTTGGAGGGGGGGGGGTTAAAGGCATAATTATATTGGCACCTTCCTGTAGGTATCTCTGTCCAATGTAGGGCTTTCAGCCTTACCCTTAGGCGATGCATTCTAATGGGCAGTTATATAGGTTATATAATTATGTGTTGATGTCATTGACACAATAGCGCTGGGTAGTCTGGTATAGTTGAGCTGGTGATCGGCTGTTAAAGGCGCAGATCTCGGTACCCCTCCAGCAGCAGTCAGAGTGGAGCCGGGACAGGTATTCAGCCCTATATATAGGTGCGCTGGGGTTTTAACTGTGCTTGAATTAAATGATTAAGACCCGAGCCCTTTCCTATGAAGTGACAATCCCACCTAGATTACCTAGACTCTAGCCGTACTATAAGGGACACAGAGCTGTAAGCCGCTGTAAGTCAACATGACCCAGTATACACTAGCAGCACTGAGCCTGCCTCCCATGCTACAATCTGACCTGTACTGGAGGAGAGCCCTGGGGGGTCACTGAGTCTTTGAGAGTAGATAACAACTGCCGCCCTACCGTCCCTCTTATCAGAGGTTGAGAAATTTGACCGCCCTACTTCTCAGAGGTTGGGAGATTTCACCGCCCTACATTTCAGAGGTTAGGGAATTGACCGCCCCATTTTTTCAGAAGTTGGGAGATTTAATGAGCTATAACAAGTTCAGGTCTCCCTGGATTTTGTACAAATACAATTTTATCCATCTCCTTCAGCAAGAGAACTTGCTCAATTTAATTATGTGATTTTAACCTGCCTACTTATCAGGGCTTTGAAGACATCTGACTGCCTACCTTTTCAGGCTCTCATGGAAATTCAGCGATTTTCAGAGTTGTGCTGCAGTGAATATCCAATGCATGGTAGAGTGCCCCCCCCCCGGGGAGGAGAGGCTTATCTCTGTGCTCCAGGTGTGTCATGTGTGTACAGGGTGTAGGTGTAGGAGGAGGGAGGGGGTGAGGTGTGACCAGGTGGACAAAGGTCACCAGCCATAATGTAGGTGACAGACACATGGACATCATGCTTTTGTAGAATTGTGCTTTTATATATACATATATTAATTGTTCATTTGAATTTCTTGATAACATCAATTTACACAGGAATGGATTGATTGAGATTATTATCAATTAATATCAAATACAGATAAGCCCACATAATGTACATCACTTCAAAAAGCACATCAATATTGGCTTGTTGACATATGGCTAGATCTTTATGGGAAATTCCTTGGTTTGGCCGTTTAAATTGGTTATCATTTATAGGCAGTGTATCATTTGTCTATTCGTGGACCCCTCTTGTATTAAGTGTGGTAGAAGGTTTCCATCTATGATATGATGGATATTGCTATCTGAGATGATGATATTTGCCATCGCCAATATTGATGCGCGTAAGCTATTTTCATTATCCATTAGTGTCTGTGATTGCGAAATGTGTTCCTGCTTCTGTAATTGGAAATTCTAAGCTTTTTGTATACTTGATGTAGAGCTACATGATTCCTTAAGAATTATCATTATGATAAAGGCATGTGCTAGATTATGGTTGTAGCTTGATATGAACTATATTGACGCCCAAATCCACACCTTTGTGTGTAGTCAACAGCTGCCAGGTACAGGTGTTAATTCACAGAACTGCATTAATGTACCAGCACGTGTTCAACATTGGAATAGGGTATTTCTCACATAGATTAATTAGCACAGGTGCGCCGTGTGAGGCCCATTATTGCAGGTGTCATACAGGCAGCTTGCTGGAGGCTTTCTCCCTCTCACCTCTGGTAATCATCTCTTTCACCTCAACATATGGACGCCCAGAAACCACCTGATGCTGATGGAAATCTCTACAGAGTCATCTTCGATACCTTCCCCTGACTCACCAAAAAGGGTTGATGTTAAAGGATAATGTGTGTGTAGGGGATATGATGTATTGTTGAGTGGGAGTAGTAGACAGTGGGAAGTGGATCAAGAGATGGTCGGTTGGATTGTCGTTGGTGCCTGTGGTTAAGGCTTGTTGGAGTGATGGACAGGGAGTCACAGTGGTATAGGTTGCTGCTTCTGTGACAGCAATGCCTTTAAGCCGTGTGCACTCCCTCCCAATGGCAGTGTCAGCAGCATCAGCAACATCAGCAGCAGCAGCAGCATCCCTCTACTAGTAGTATTACTAAACAACCACTGGTCCCACTTCCCATTGGTACCTACCTAGAAATCCATTGAATTTGGCCTCGTTTGCTGCCCCTATGGCCAGGACGGCAGACGCCAGGACCAGAATCCAATAGCACTCCATCCTGTAGATGCTTATTCCATGATTTAAAGGTTCTTATATCGCCATTTTGGGTAGTATGTCCTATATAGTGCTCAAACTGGTTTACTCCTCGGGAGGTTCTCCCCTGCCAGGCTGTCACTGGACACAGTGCTGGGTTACTCCCTCTCCACCTACCGGAGGATTTTCCAATATGGCGGCGGGATGAATATGCATTAGGGGGAGGGGGTTCTGTGGGGACTGCGTTTGTGACGTCAGAGTGACGCAGAGCGCGTGGGAGGCGGGATCTCTCCTCCAGTGATGCCCGTGGAGTAGGCGCGTAGATCTATGGGGTGCGTAGTGTTAATATAATAATACCTACTAAATCTATAGGGGATACTACCAGCATGTATAATGCACAATGTATACTGGTGGACATAATTTAGGCGTTATGTTTGGATCCCCCACAGCTAACCCCCTCACTTAAGCCAAATAACCACGTGTTGATGCACATGTACACTGGCACCTTGTTTAAAATTAGATATCATGAGCCAAGATAGTTATGTGGGAATCATATCTCGAAACGAGCTGTTACTCCAGTCTTTGCGAAAACTTTTTCAGCATACCAATTATGCAGAACTGAATAGATTTCTGCAGGACCGGATACCAAAATCAAAGTTTTGTATAATATCCAGAATAGAATAGCATTTATAAAAGAAAATAATTACAAAACCGTGCTTTAATTTGCCTAGAATATTAGGGGCCGTCCATAAAGTATGTCACGCTTTTTTGGGCCATTTTGAACACCCCCCCCCACCCCCATGTCACACTTTGTCACACTTTTTCCGACACCCCCTAGAAAAGTATGTCACAAATACGCTGACACCCCCCCCCTCTGCATATAGTTAGGTATTGATCAATCTAAGTGACATTAAAGAGCATACATGCATAATCTTAACCCTGTATTTGTTTACAATTAGATGTTATTAAAGATGAGTCAAGGTATGACATCAGTCAAATCTTTAGAGCTAATGTCAATGGATTTTATTGACTAGACCCCTTTAATTACAACATTTCAAATTTGAAGTACCATTATCCTGTTCCCACCGGTAGCCATGGCACCCTAAATCTTTGTGGCTGAGGTATCCTTGATCCATGGATTCTTGACAATATTCACAGGAATAACAGGTGTGCCACTGCTCATCTTGTGTTGGAAGACCTGTAGCAGGGGCAGGGCCGGATTCAGAAATTTGAAAAGGAGGGGGTGTGATATAGGCAATGTACTGAGTATGATATAGGCAATGTTCTGATGGCATTGGACCCATTTACATTAATATCTAGAGCAAAAAGGGGGAATGCCCACCTCCCTCCCAATTAGGCCCTCCCCTCCCCTGGATCCACCCCTGTGTGGTATCCAAATACTCATACTCTATCTTCACCAGATCTTCATGGTTTATGTTCTTGATAGCATACACAAGTTTGGATTGTTGCTGAGGGGCAATACATACCGGACGGATATGTACTAGAAGCAGACTGTAGGTAATGCTGGAAGAACCTTGATTTCTCTCCTTTACTCTTCCATTGGCGAGACGTCTTCGGATGTCAAGTGACTGACTTAATGGATGTTATGTATAATCCACATTCCTTGATTCATTTAGATGCTGCATCCCGTACACCAGGACATGCAAAGTAATGGGGCAGACCCTTTGGGCAATTGTCTGCAGATCTTGGGAGGATATCTTTGCTGGGTGCAAGGCGAACAAATACTGAAAGGTAGTTTTCTGACCCATCTAGTTTTCACCGGCAGGCCATCATTGGCTGTGTGGACCAAAGCCAATGGTACTCGTAAGAACCTGTACTTGTCCATATAAGAGCTCCTTCGATTCAAGCAATGTCTTTTGTCTGGAAACTTTACAATCTGCAGGAAATAATGGCTTCCCTCACATGTGGCATTTCTTAGAGTTTGTAGCTAACACTGGTATTTCTTCTATATCTTCTTTATACTCTGCAACCACTTGTTGTTTATATATCATGGTCTGTGACAAAACATTTCCAGTATGTGCAAAATCGTTCTTTTCTAGCTCTGGATCCATGGCCCTTCCTTGACAAAGCATCCGCAGCTCACCCCTGTTAAATGCACCCTTACTTGGGGCATAAGTAACTATCAAACGTGCAACAATAAATGGATCTATCACACAGATAATTTTTGTCATACCTGGGGTTTTGACTTGTGTGAAGTTAAAAGTGGAGTTGTACATCTGCTACAACCACCAACATGTATTTAACTTGGAGATGTCACAAATTTATACAGCAGTTATAATATTCTTTACAAAATTCTGAAAGTGTGACGTCACACAAGTCCATAGACCCCCCCACCCCCATGTCACACTTCGTCACACGAAAAAAAGACCCACCCACCCCCTCGGGCGTGACATACTTTATGGACGGCCCCTTAGAGTGCACTCTAAAACTTAGTTCCAGTTGGAATATTTGAAAAAATCTTTCAGTTTTGAAATGCCCAAAATGTGAAGGACATCATCAGGTCCTGCAACACCATTCTGCTACACCGGAGCCATTTTAGGCAGACATTGCCACTGTCCGGCAGGATTTAGCAAAGACTGTTACTCATGACTGACGATAACAAATAAGCTCTATAATGTAACTTAGCCAATGATAGTTACTAAGCACTATTTTCAAAAATCTAATGATTGAAGAATATCCTAAAAAGGTATGACTTTTTATTGTATATTAAGGCTACTCCAGAGAAAAGAAAAGTTGCTTCTCATCACGAAGGCATGAAAATGATGAAGAGGGCGTATTATATATATAAATTATATATCAACAAAAGTGTTAAATATGCATGTTTCGTCTAGCTCGTGGCATAAGTGACACCTCAAGCTTTGAATTGATACCAAATATGCCCACATTTGTCAATTTCATTTTTCAATAACAATTTGCTGAAAATAATTACAGATTTCCAAGAGAGAACGGTCAAACTGTTTCAATCAGAGTAATGACATGGTGTCCATGGCAACCAGAAAGTACAATAACCCTAACGCATTTCTGGGTCTATTATTCAATATTTCGCCATGCTGATGCCCCTGATGGCCAGAACCTTTACTAAAAGTCCCACATGGAGGCTGGTTTGTCAGGATGGGTCACAATTGGTGTTACGCTTGTCAACTGTCATCATGCAATATACACTAAACCCCAATTATAAATATGCTCATTGATACATTAAAGTGACTCAACTAGCAGTACGTCCGACTAGACTACATGTTGTACCTGTGTTACTGCAGTGTTTAACTATTACGTTGATTAAATCTATTATATATATATGATCATTAGAGTCAACGACAAGAATTAAGAGATACTGGAATGGGACATGGGCATTTTAGATATCACCAGAGCCACATGAGACAATATGACAATGTGTGCCATTCAACCTGTTGTATCTATGCATATTTACTCAGAAGGATGGAAATTGATGTATTACTGTCAATATGCATCTTCAATAAACAAAGAGGAATTGATGGTACATGTAATAATTGTTTCGCCAGAAATATAGTTGCAATAATGAATGTGGAATACAAATAAGAATTCAACTTTTGATAGTTGTACAGCAACTCAAATTTTAATAGTTTACAGCAACTCATACTCTAATGGTTTTATAGCAGCTTCAAGTAAACATGTGGTCATTTAAGTAGCCACCTTGGACCTGCACCTTGGCACTACATACATGATAGCTCCAGCACGGTTACACTTGTGCTGCTGCTGCTATTGCTGCTGCTGCTATTGCTGCTGCTGCTGCTGCTGCTTCTGCTGCCTCTGTCGCTCACTGCTCTCCAAGCACATTGTTAGTGCTGTCAACCTTCCCACAGCTCCTACTGAGAGGCAACTCTAATGCTGTGAGATTGTACTTGTTGTTGTGGCTGTTTTGGAGACCCAATCGCAGAGAATTGTTTCACTCAGCCTGGCGACTTCAGGTCGGCAAGAGAGGAAATAGACCACCAGAAGCGTGGGGACACTTCACCATTCATATAGGTGCACATGTACCCGTTTCTATGGTTTCCCTCACATACGTTCCATTTAGTTATGTACCATTGTGATTACTTCATTGCGAATTGCCCACAGATGTTCCTCCTGCCATGTGCTGCTTAGTTAGCCGATGATAATAGACACTTGTCCGGCGCCTTCTGTTTTTGCTGTTATTTGCTTCTGACGAATGCCCTCAGCTTTCAAAATCTGAAGGAATGTTTGACATAGAAGTAAAGTAATGGCAAATTCAGTAGTGACGATTTAATGAAAAATTTGAAAACCTACTTAAAGCTTGACCATCATGGTTGAAGTGAGGCCAAAAGCACTTTTGGATATACTGTAAAGGTATATATTTTCGCACATGTATATTTTCGCGAATTGACTACAAAGTGCATTTTCACGTGTATCTAAATTCGCGGATTTTGCAGTATACTAGTTATAAGCCTGTAGTGGATTAATATTCGCTCTGTACATATTTTCAAGATTTTAAAATCCGCGAAAATCGCGAAAATATGTACAGCGCGAAATAAAGTATGTTTACTTTTCATTCACAAGAGGGCTCTTAAGGGCTGGGAGCTCAGCTCTTACAGGCACAAGATAGGGTGAATATGTTCTATCTGGACAATGCTCATGGTCCCCTGTCCAAACACTGCTGCCCTCTGGTAGAACTGTTATTTTAGTCCATGTATGGAAAATGCTGAACTTATTCCCTGACAGCCCAGCTTTAATAACGGAGTTATCACCTGCTATTTGGGACATCCTGAAGTAGAAAGGTTGTATGCAACATTCAATTTCTTAGTGCAATATTTCGCTGGGGGTTAGAATTGATATAAACTAAAAGAAAAAAGCATCTGATATAGTCTAGAGTGGGGGGTGATTAGAAAATATTCCTTTTTGGTAACCATGGCAACCAAAATCAACAAAAATACTTGCCATGGAAACCCATATTTTTTACATAAATATGGCCAAACACACTTTTAATTCTGCCAGAATCTTTTTTAGTCATGAAAAACTCCTCCAAGTTGACTTTGGCTGAAATATAGAGTTAAACATGTATTTTTGTCAAATTTAGGCTTAAATATTGGTCGTACAGGGGCTAAACCTTTATTAGATAATTTCAATATCTACTTCATTCTCATATAAAGGCTATGCCAGCTACTATAAAATGGACTTAACCAGGTACGATCAATATATCAGAGAGCCTGTAGATAAAGGAATTGTGTCAATCTGTCATACTTTCTATAATTGATGACAGATCGAGTGACCTATCAAAAGTGTCCTACATGTAGGACAGATGGGTTAAGTGTGTGTGTGTGTGGGGGGGGGGGGGGGGGCTGAATCTCAAATTAAATCTCCTTTCTATAAGAACAAATCAAGTCCATCTAATCTAGTTTAGGTAGTATATATGTATATATGCCCTCTATTGATGAAATAATTGTACTTTGTGCATGTTCTTTAACTGTTAGACACATGCATGTATCATATTCGATCGAGTAAATTCAGATATGAAAACGTATAATGCCTATTCAAGAATACACTAGCATGTCGCGTGACACTTTTACACCGAGCTTATAGTAGGCTATAGGGAGATTGACACATCGGAGAATATACTACTAATATAGGGAACAACATGCTGATGTGTTTCAGGTAATGTGGCAAGAAATGTGACTTCTTTTTTACAATTTCGACACCATGATTTAATGGGGTATATGATATTTGAAACAGGGCTTGTTGAGTAACTTGCGATTGCTGCATTCCTGCATCATACCTCATTCAGGCGGAGTTGTGTCTGGCGAAGTTATATGGTAGAATTGTATGACCATTTGGTATTTCCTTGTACTGATAAACACATTTATGAACTTAGATTCCAAGAATGCATGATTATGACTAAAATGAGGCAGTGAGGTGATACAGCAGACGAATTTAGAGGACAGCAGCGCCCTGTGGAATGGGCTGGACGCACTTTTCGTTTTGTTCAAACCTATATCTTTTTTCAAATATCATATACCTATCACTGTTGTTCCTTCCTTTCTGTATCAAAGCATTATGCGGCCATTAAAGGGGGACGAAGGGGAGGCCTTTTTCAATGTATCGGAGTGGCAGGGAATCCAATATTTAACCAATATTGAATGGCTAACGCCCTCACAAGGGGTTGTATGGCTCAATATCGGCACGAGTGCGTAGCACGAGTGACGATATTGAGCCATACAACCCCGAGTGAGGGTGTTAGCCATTCAATATTAGGTTTATTATACGATTTATTGATTCAAATGTCCTTATTTACCTTTAAAAGAACCTAATTTCTCCATTTTGAAGGATATTTATGGAGACTAGATCGAGCAAGGTGGGCGCCATGTTGATTTTGACATCCCACCAACCTGCTCGCTGATTGGTGGAGTTAAAACGGGACAGCCAATGAGAGGACGCGATACAACAAGGCTTTGGCACCTGAGCGCGGGGCGGCATTCGTTAGATAGACCAGCGGCTTCGCCGCCGGGATACTGTAGCTCGTACAGTAAAGTACGTAGGTGCAGTCTAGGTAGGTGCAGAGTAACCCCCCCCCCCCCCCCTCAATCCGCAGGGAGCTGGCAGCGCGGCAATGCGGGACAGCGAGCTCCAGGCGTCTTGGTGACCTACATACGCAGATGGCCGTGCCGTGTCACGTACCGTGAACATTTATTATGAATATTGAATAAAAGTAGTTTATATGCTGAGATATGTTACAACTCATTTGCAATATTGACAGAGGATATGAGAAAGTAGAAAGTGAAGTGCTCAGCATGAAGGAAGACGAGAAATCAATTTATAAGCACACAGTTACAATGGGAAAATATTTGACTGAGACAGCAGCAGAGATCACCATATGCCAGGCGATCGCCGACCGAAAGTAAATAAGGGGGTAACTAGAAACATACCCAGCGTTTCCCCTGCTTTGAACTGTATCTGCTGTGGCCGAGCGGTTAAAGCGTTCGGCTCACACGCCAGAGGTCCCGGATCGAATCTGGGTGGAAATGTACGATTTTTAAAGGGCCCATATGTATGTGTAAAAAAATCCCTAGAATTATTTTAACGAATAGTTAAGTAAAGTTCAACTACTACCTTTATAGTAAAAAAAAAATTATAAAAAATTTTTGATTTTAGGAGAAGTTACATCAAAAAGAGTGTTTTCTTCCATAACTCGCTAAATAATGCCTCTACAGGGCTGAAATTCCGTCTGTAGACTCCTTGTTTTGTACCCTACGATACCCAGCGCCCCCACGGCGTAGCAGGTAGAGCGTGCGACTTCAAATCTTGGAGTAGCGTGTTCGAATCACCATGAAACCTCGGATTTTATGTGTGACGAAATTTCGGAATCGCTCAGCCCCACCGGAAGAGTGCCGATATCCACCGGAAGAGTGCCGATATCCACCGGAAGAGTGCCGATATCACTAGATATCAGCACGGGGATATCACGTAAAAAGCACGATGAGTGGCCCAATCGTATAATAAAAAGGGTTAAAGGAGTTGGTTACAGTTGACCACGCACACCAGAGTCAGCGCAGCTTGTAGGTATACGCACATAATTAGGTAGGGCAGGCAGAGGCCGGGATCCCGGCTCTGTATGTGTCACAGTGCTAAACACCCAAAATAGAATGCTTGTTTTCACTGCCATGTTACATCATACCAGAATAAATGAAATGTCATGAGAAAGGGAAATGCTTATGTCTTTCACATGCTGTTTCATTTTTACATTTCCCATTTAAAAATAAAGAGAAATTAGTCGGTAAGGTAAATACAATGGCAGTGCCAATAACTAAATTGGAACGGTTTTTCTGGGACAGGCATTGGGTGCTACCTTCCTAAAAAAGGGGGTCAAGCCCATTAGATCTATTTTGTGTCTGTTAAATCGCATACATATGAACACTCCTGATAGGTTGACTTCGTAGGTATCTTATTTTCCTTTATGTCACAATAATTACTAATTAAAACTATCCGTGATTAAGTTACATCATTTTTGCAAGCAATCTATGTCGTTAAGTACTCTCTAAAACCCCCCAAAACCCCCTCCACTAGGTAGAATACAGAGTTGTGAGTAATATTCTTTTGGTTTGGTATAAAAATATGCTGGCGAAAATTGGCTAAAGGTATTTTCCTGGAGCATGCCAATTACTCCTATAAGGCCCCCTTTTTTCATATTTTCATAGGATATTTAATATTTCGATGTGGAAATTGAAATCATGTTCTGAGAGAGGGTATCATACAATCTAATTCCGAAAACAGCTAGTTATTCAAGGAAATATTCTCCAAAGGAGAGCACTATTCCTACAGCATGCATCACGGCAGCTCCACTCACACAGGCCCCATTGGTGGGTACAGTGGTACACTGCACTGCCATGCAGGCCAGCAGTATGTGACAGGTCGAGTGTAACAACATTTTATTTTCAAAAAATCATAGAAAATAATCTATCTATGGTAGGTGAATAATGTTTGTATTTCCTGACTCTAATTGATCCCCTTAATATATGGTATACTTCATGATGAAATCTAACACTTTCCTAACAATCCGGTGCCCTACCTAACATAATATAGGGAAGCAAACACACTGGGTACCTGTGGCTACCACAAACAGACAGGCAATAGCAGTGGCTCAATACTTCAGGTGATATGTTTCATATTGGGAATATAATTATCATCATGTACATGGTTGAATCAGTGCATTGTATACACTATACACCTCAAACAAAGTTAAGTTATTATTTTATGAAGAAGGAATTAGTATCTAATCAACCCATTAAAGCTATCCTTTTCTCAGAATAATCTCTTCTTTGGATATATGTCACCCATCCTCAGAAAACCAGCCTTCGGGGGGGGGGATTTTTAGTTCTGAGTTTGGCCACCAGGGGGCATTATAATGGCAAAAGAGTGGAAACTAGACCCAAAAATGCCTAAAGGTAATTTTTTATGGGGAGTACAGTAGCCTCCTGAGAATTATTCCATTTTTGGTCCTAACATTCTATATTTGGAGTGTAAATGGAACATTTTCTATGTGGCATATGTCACTTTCTGGTTGCCATGGAAACCATTCCATTGTCCCATATGGAGCATTTTGATCCCCATTTATTGGGAATCACATCAGCTACTCAAAACTGAAAACAGATCTTGAAAATTCCTTCTAGAACCAAATCTACACTAAAAGGTCAGACTTTTTTAGGTTATTTTTGATAAATCTGATTTTTGAATCATGTTTGAGATGTGATTCCCACAAAACTACCAGTAGTATCTTAGCATATGATTATGAAAATCATTTATGAAATAAATACTCTTACAAACTCAAAAAATGATATTTCATTTTATAGATATTGATGTGAACTTTAATTAGGAATTCCCCCCTAGATACCCCATTTTACTGGCCTGGTCACATATGCCACTTTTGTGGAATACTGTAACATGTCATTATTTTTTCATGTTGTGCAGAAGTGTATTGTCGTTCAATATTTGCAACATAAAGAGAAAATATGCATAGGATCATTTTAATTGTTAAAGGAGTGTAAAGGAAAGCCGTTTTTTGTCTGAAATTATTGGACTTTGAGGTAAAAGATAGTTATGTTTTTCTATAAATGTGACGAAACCTCGGAAATGGTAACATTAGCGGGAATAGCCATAAATGCTCTAAACATGATATTTTAGCAGATATAGCTAAAAATGTAAATACTTAAGAGAAAATGACCTTAGGCTAACTTTTCTCAAGGAATCTTTTGAAGCCATTATCAAAGTTCTATTTTCATTCTAAATTGGTCTTATTTGGAATGTGAAAAGAACGTTTTTAGCCATTTTAGCTCATTTGTTGACATTTGGTTGCCATGGCAACCATCAATTCATTCTTTTGGAATAACAATTATCCCTATCCAATTGCCCCATCCATGAGGATTTCAGAACTGAAAACAAAATGCCAATATTCCTACCAGATCCAAATCTATGTACAACAATATGTATTTATTGGTTTAATTTCTGATAATTATGATTTATATGGATTATTTGAAAATAGATTGATTTGTGATTGCATTGCAGTCTATTCTGAATTCATACATGTCCCTACCATCCCATGTTTCATATGTCATTTCTCAGCAAGTATTTCAAATATTTTGATGCTTGAAGCATCAAATTGTAGCTGAAGACATGATTTGACACAAGTGGCTCATGAGCCACTGTTATGGTCTGGTTATTTCAACCGCAAGGTCCTATTTTTTTCTCACTTTTATACAGTAAATACATGTAGAACCCAACTGCTGTAATCTTGTGAAACTCTATGTATGGGAAAAAAAAGTGTATGATACCCCTTTAAGGACAGCACTGAGGAGAAAACACCAAAGGAGTATTATGTTAGACTCTTTAAGGACCGCACATTTTACCTGTCCATTGACCAGCGCATATTTACAATGTATGTATAGGGGGAGGGGGTATATTGCATGTTTGGCAATCAGCCAAATATTACAAAAAAAGGGGTGGGGTAGGTACACTGAGTAAGTGAGTGAGTAATGGTTCTTTAGCACCATTTCGACATCTAAGGTCATATGGCAAGAAATCTACATTGGACTTAATTTTATTTGTACATGTGTCTGTGTCCACCAGGGGTGTCAGCGCATATAATTATGGGCATCAGGTAAACAAAAGAGTGTATGGAAAAGACAATAATATAGATCCTGCGGCCGAGGCAAAGGTTGTCTGCTGGTCCCCACCCTCACATTGTGTAGCAAGAAGCCATCAAGGCCAAAGAACCCTACCGAGACTATCTGCGCCAAAAGAGACCGTCCTGGGATAATGCTAGGACGTCTTTTCTGTTGGCGAATTTGCATAAATTTGGATAAGCCAAATTTACTACTAATTAGCCAAATCTTTACTTTCTAACATGTACATATTAAATTGTCTAATTGATGAGATAAGCCTGATTTAGCTTCCCAATGTGTAGTACTAAACTCGTCTCCCCTACTTACAAATGCATAATATGTACCAATTGATATGCACCTCCATCCCAGGGCTGGGCATGTTGTGATATGCTGGAGCAAACCTAGACATCTTTGGAGCAACGTATTTCAGACAGGCACACATTAACTCGATGTATGTATGTATGGCAGGGAACCCCCTTCCCCCCCCCCAAAAAAAAACAAACAAAAAAAAACACAAAAAAACAATAAAACATCTCCTTGAGGTAGATTTTGGGCGAGAAATAAAGGAGAATTTTTACATTTCTGTCCTTAGTTTGGTGAGGGGTTTCAGGGCACATTACTAATAGGAACTCTCTAAATTGTACCTTTAGATGTGTGCATTCTGTTTTGGGAACATTGCTCTCGGAAATGACTTTAATATTTGGTATCTGGAATCTGAGAATTTGGTGGTACATTGCTGTAGGAAAATTTTGAAATTCTACTTTTAGATTGGTGTTTTCTATGAACTTTTGGGGCAAATTGCCCCAGGAAAACTTTTGATTTATATTTTTAGAATGGTTTATTCTGAGGGGTTTGGGAGCATACTTCTCACCCAAGATTTGGAACGTCTACCTTTTAGATATGATGGCTTGGGGAGCATATTGTTCAAGGAAAACTTAGAAATTTAACCTATTCTGATAATTTTGGAAGCATGTTGCTCCAGGAAAATTTTGAAAAACTGCCTTTAGATTGGTGCATCTGTGGTGTTTTGGGGGCATATTGTTACAGGAGAAATTTGTAATTCTATCTGTATATTGGGATATTTTGAGGGGATCATGAGACAGTGTTCCAAGGCATCTTGCTCCAAAGAATATCGGCATTTTACTTTCAGATTGGTGCATTCTGTGGGCATATTGCTCTGGAAAAAGTTTGTAATTTCATTATAAGATTGGTGTATTCTGAGTGGTTTGCTGGTGTATAGATCCAAGAAGAATTTGAAAAAACCCATTGTTATATGGCAGCATGCTGAGGGGATAGGGGAATATTGCACCGGGAACATTACAAAATCTATTGAAATAGTCCTAACTTTGGTTCTAATTGGAATATTTACAAAATTCTTTCAGCTTTAGAAAGCCCAGACTTTCCCTAATGTGCCTGTCTCATTTTCCGAGACCCCTGTCGCACATTTTTTGCGACATTGCGACAGCTGCCCAGCCCTGCTGACATGATCCCCTCTGCACTAATAATGTGGACATTGTGTCATGTACCATGGGAACTAATTTCAAACTATTTTCAAACTTTTGTTTGCAAGGCATTTTATCTGCCAAGTTATTCTACCCACTTATAAGTTATACCCTGTCCCTAATTCAAGGCCGTTTCTGCTAACTACCTTTCCTGCTCCCACCCCAACTCATACACATAATTGCATAGCGTTATGACTGAACAGCTGTCTCTAGTTATCACTGCACAGTTACAGGATTCTGGATTCTGGGGAACATTTTGTTCTCCAGATTAGTGCGAGGCTTTTTTATAGTAGGGAAGGGGGCAGTTGGCAGGGGGGGGGGTATAGTCCGCTAGACAACCCAAAGGCAGCACCCCAATTTCTTAGCCACAGTTAGCCAATTTGGCGAAATTCGATGTCGTAGCATTAACCAAAATGAGCTTGATTCGCCATTGGCGATTTGGCGAGTGGCTAGCATTATCCCAGAGACCAATATCACAAACGCCAAAGGGCAGTACTTGAAGAAGCCCCACACAAAAAGAAGGCAATTAACCTCATGCACGAGGAGAATAACTGAAACAGGAGGCACTGCCTCGAATCATTTCTGGAAGATACGAAAAAGACTCCTAAAACTGAACAACACCAATGAGCCTGGTCACACCCAGACTGAGCCAAAGAACACATAGCTTCCTACTATGAGCAAGTATACTAACCTAGAGGACCTAGGCACAACTGCCTTGAAGAAAATGAAAGGAACACAAAAAAGGGACACAATAACAGCCAACATGATCCCCTTCACCCACCAGGAGATGAAAAACATCACAAGAAAGCTACAGCGTAACAAAGCCAACAACCCGACGATGTACCAAACACCATTTTCCTAGAAGCATCCTGCAAAACCCAGCAAATCTAAATGCCATGAACAACATAGCCAAAGATGGCACCATCCCTCAAGACTGAAGGACAGGTGAATATACAAAGGCAACGAATGAGGCACAACACTATCCAGCAACATAGGCAAAGTATTGGAAAGACTCCTGAACATCCTTATTCTAGACCAGCTAAACATCTCACCAGCCCAAGGAAGCGAAAGGGTATGCAACAGTTGACCGCATCACAAAGATTAAAGAGACAATAAGAATCAACAAAGCCCACAAGAAGTTGACGTTCATCAGCTTCCTAGACTCCACCAAAGCCTGTGACAGGGCCTGGCTTGACGGGATATTGGATACAATGGCAAAAAATGGATGCAGCCCCAAAGAGTGGCACTTTACAAAAGAACTGAACCAAGACCTCACCATGACCATAATCAGAACATAACACACTCCCATCTGACATATTGATATCAACAACAGCCTCAAACAAGGAGGTGTAGCCTACTTGCCGCAACCCAATACATCCTCCTGATGGATGAACTAGCCAAAGAACTGGAGAGACAAACAGACAGGAAAACCATCTGAATAGACAAAAGCTCTACATGCCTACTGTGGTTAGACGACACAGTCATAATCACCAACCATCTAGGACCAACACACAATCCTAAAAGCCACCCAAGATGTAACAAACACCCTTAGAGTAGTCTTTGGCAAAGATAAATCTTAATTACTACAGATAGGAAAGAACACAGATCACAAAATCCCCAAGATCACTGAGATGATTAAAGAACAGACAGAGAATTATAAGTACCTAGGCGAAATTCTAAACACAAAAAAACAACCTCGAATTGGATCTGACGAGGAAATGGGTTCCCTACCACTACTCCTTCAGTACTAAATCAAGTAAGTCCCTTCCTCCAATTTATATGGTTTCTGGGAGCTCATGACCTCAATTCTGGACAGGGAGCTGTTTGATTGGTTCTCAGGATTCTAGGTAACATCCTGGGCTTTTTTTTTTTTTTTTTTAAATCAGAACTTACAACTTTTACATTTCAAGATTGAAATTTTAAGTTGTGGATTTTGAAATCCTGAATCCCACTAGGGGTGTTCTTGTTTATTTTTTGATTTATCTAAATCTGGTTTAGAAAAAACATGGCCAATCATAGTTCCACTGTTAGTTGAGTATGAGTACTGAGGAGTTTCAGCTGTTCACAGCTTCATCAGGTGTATTGCAGGGAAATCAATTTTAATAATTCCAAGAATTATTTTATTGATTTTTTTCAAACCTATATTAGCTAAAGTATAGCAAATAGTTTCCCACTTTATTGTAACCTAAGTGGGTCATGTCAGTGAGACTTCAAACCTGTGTGAGGAAGGGCCACCTTGGTGGGCCTGTAAGAAGGTGGGTCTCCTTCTTTTAGGTCTTATTTCTTGTACTTGATTTAGTTCATTTGGGATAGCATTTAGGTATAGACTCGGGGATCAATCTATAATTGATATTGCCCCTGCTTATTGGTGTTTACTACAGGTGTCTACTGCCAGGGTTTTTTTCAGAAATGCAATTCTAAAAAGTTACCGGTACTCGTTAACCATGAATGTAGCTTTAGCGCGGGGAAAAAATGACGTGGCCTTTTGAGGGCTGAGTCTAACCATAGCGATTTTCCATTATGTTCATCCCGGCTGGGACGAGCGTCTTCAACCGCTGTACCCATTTCCATTCTATAGTCTTTCTGAGTTTGTTTGCTCGTTTTGACTCCGGGTGTTCGTAGATGAACTCCAGAATGTAGACTTTCATGTCTCGGTCTTGTTTGTGACCAGGTCTGTTGAAGTGGTATGCCACTTCACTCTTGTCATATCTCTTGTGTTCCACATCTGCTATGTGTTCTGCGATACGGTCATGGAGAGATCTTCGTGTCTCTCCCACGTACCTCTTCCCACAACATTTGCATTCAATGCAGTAAACAATGTTGGAACTTCCACAGAAGATGTTTGTTTTTGTCTCCTTGGAACATTGCTTGTTGATTTTGATCTTGCCTGAGGTGTCCATTTTGGGACAAACTTCGCAGACCGGGTGTTTTTTCGTGGGTTTGTGTATACATTTGTTTGGTCTGGGGGGTCTGGGGGTCGCCTCAGATCCCTCATTTTCTGGGTGGTAGTCCACCTTGGCTCTGACTAGGTAGTCCCGGAGATTTTTGGGTCTTCGGTGTCCTACCACTACCTTCATTCTCTGGAGGCCCCTTGTGGTGCATGACTCGCTTAGGTCATCCCATCTACCCTTGATGATTTTTTCAAGTTTGTTGTAGTTGGGCCTGAATGTGGTAGTTAGGAAGATTCGTTCCTGTTCAGCCTTGTCTAGATCCTTCTGTTTTTTCACCAGAAGTTCATGTCTCCTTTTCTCTGTTGCTTGTTGTTTTGCTTTCTCCAGCAATTCTTCAGGGTAGCCTTTCTCCCTGAATTGCTGCATTTTTACTGCAGCGTGGTTTTCAAAGTCTACTTCTAGTCTGCAGATGCGACGTAGGCGTAGAAATTGGCTGTACGGTAGGCTTTTCTTCACACTTGGAGGGTGTGCTGAGTCATATCTCAGGTAACTGTTTGTATCAGTTGGTTTGGTGTACAGGTCGGTGTACAGTTTCCCCTCGGAATTCCTTTTGACTTTTGTGTCGAGGAAGCTTATCTCTTCAGATGAATGTTCTGAAGTGAATTTTATGCTGTGATGTTGTTGGTTTAGGTATTCCAACCACTCTTTGAGTGCATCATCTCCATGGTCCCAGACAAAGAAGATGTCGTCGATGTATCTTAGCCATACCCTTGGTTTCTTTTCATGGTTTTCTAGAAATTTGTTTTCCAAGGTTGTCATGAAAAGATTCGCATATGATGGGGCCACTCTTTTTTTCCCCGCGCTAAAGCTACATTCATGGTTAACGAGTACCGGTAACTTTTTAGAATTGCATTTCTGAAAAAAACCCTGGCAGTAGACACCTGTAGTAAACACCAATAAGCAGGGGCAATATCAATTACAAAAAAACAACCTCAACAACCACCTAGACAGCACTGAATCAAAAGCAGAAGGCACCTTCCAAGCAATGCTCTTCATGGCAGGGGACGAAAACTACAAGGAAAGGAAAATGGCCATCATCTGGAAACTGCTAGAAACAGCTCAGAGACATGGAACCTGACAAAAAAGACAGCAGACACCCTGATGCAAATCCTCGGCGACCAAATAAAGAGAATCCTAAGAATCACCCAATCCACACCGAGAGAGTGTTTATAGGAACTCCAAATCCTGGACATCAAACACAGGATAATTGAGAAACAAATTGCCTACCTGACATAAATCGCAGCAATCAATTGTGAACTGATAGAAATCACGGAACGTAACTTTAGATTTCCACATTGAATAAATTCAAAGAAAGCTGGTTTTTGCAGGGATGGTTTGTCTTTATATCAGATTTACCCTGTTCAAAGTCCCCAAGAGTCCCGGGCTTGGTTTTTTTACAAGGGTTTTTAGGTCTGGTGTCAAGAAAATGTCAGTAGGGGGGGGGGCTTAGTCAGCCAAATTGGTTAGATATTTCACACAATCAACTTTAGAAAAAACGCCAAGCCTGGAAGACATCGGGACTTTTGACAGGCTAATCCTCATAATTATATAAAACAACCATTTCTGTGAAATCCAGCTTTCTTTCAATTTATTCAATGTTCTAACTACAAGTAGGTGTAAACTTACTGTGCTACCACGTCATGGAAATACAAAACCTACAAGCTGGCAACTGACCTAGGGATCTCTATTGCAACCCTAACCCCACTGACAAAATTCTCTTCCTCTGTCGGGAGGTGTGAATACCTAGTAGTAATTCCCAACATTAGGGAACAATACAGGTGGAGACTCCTGTTAAAGGTGAGCAGAACCAACAACTAGGCCGCCGGATGGAAAGGTATTCTGCTGTTGATCCCTCCCTAACATCTGCGTTATTCTTTCTCTCCTTCCACCTCTACAGTAGTGCCTCGTGCCTCTATAATGATTAAAGTTGAGACAGGCAACATAGCGACACAGGGGTTTAAAAATTAGAGATAACAAGAATTGCGGTTGTTGCCGCGTAAAAAAATGCCTCAGGCATTTTTATACGCGGCAACAACAGCAATTCTTGCATTTGAAGGAACATAATGTCTACATGGTTGGTATATTTGTAGGGGACCCATTCAAGACACCATATGAGTCAGAATTCCTAAAAATGCACTAATCTGGTACCAAATCTGAATCAAAATATTTTTTCACCAAACTCAATTGATCTCTATACAAGTTTATTTTATTGAAAGACTACTATCTTAGGTCCCAGAATCCAATCAAGGGAAAGCTTAACTCTCAGGGGGTCAGTTTTTATTCACTCTCAAACACAACCTGGAGTTAACGTTACGGACATTACGCTGAAAATATCAAACATCGGATAAAATGTCTGAAAAACACCACAGTGAGTTCT
Organism: Harmothoe impar; assembly: GCA_947462335.1. Taxonomy (NCBI): domain Eukaryota; kingdom Metazoa; phylum Annelida; class Polychaeta; order Phyllodocida; family Polynoidae; genus Harmothoe; species Harmothoe impar. The sequence goes on along the minus strand of OX381715.1, from coordinate 50,119,478 downwards.
ATTTTGGTTTACAAGTAGCTACACTATATATAATCAGGCATACCAAGTTTGAAAACCATAAGCCAAATACTTTTCATATTGTCACTTGGGGGGCTTTCCAAAAATCTTGAAAATGTTGAAATATTAACAAAATATCATCAACTTTACTCTAGCTTGATCAAAAACTGTTTTAATAATCATTGAAGCCACTGTGTATCATCTTCAGTGTATCTACTTCCAAAATATGTATAGTTTTGCATACAAGGAGACCCTTCTTGTCATTCTAATTGCAAAAAACAGGCATTTTTTATGCAGTTAACGTTACAGACATTACAGAATTGGTAGCACTAAGCACCAATAAAAAATCAAGTAAGTTCTATAGGGTAGATAACTATTTGGTATGATAGAAGTACCATAGGGGCATGTTGTGTTAAAATATTGAGATGATTGACTGAGTAGAAGTAGTTTTTTCAAAAGAAATTAAAAATATGGTTAACGTTACAGACATTACATACAACAAATTCTACCCTGACAAATTAAAAATATTGCATTTTTTCTTTCTTCTTGATTAGGCTTTTAGATTAGATAACCCTTCGACATGCTATCCAGAAAAAATATGGATATCATCAGTATTTACTTCTCCTTGAGGATTTTCAATTTTCATGTAATGTCTGTAACGTTAACTCTGTAATGTCCGTAACGTTAACTATTTTTAGCTCTAGCAATCAAAAAGAGCTTACCAGCTCAAGTTTAACACACTAAAGTATTGAAAAGTAAGTGTAGGTATTATATAAACAACAGAAAACATACCCCTCTCAGGGTTTTAGGGCTTGACAGTGAGGTTTTGGTGGAAATTTTGTCATTTTCTGACTCAATAAATCATTTGGAGGGCTGAAAGGTTGAGTTATACCCATCGGGATGCACCTAAATGCCACACAGTGCTGTAGCAATGTCCATTCTATCTTATTATGTTGTTATTTAGCATAGTGCATGTCTTGAAATACAGCAGGGGGGGCTTATGGTCAGTCAGAGTTAACGTTACGGACATTACAGAGTTAACGTTACGGACATTACAGTTTTGCATTGAAAACCCCTTTCCTGATACACAGAAGAGAATTTACGCTGCAATTCCTTCCAGAATGAATGAATGCATACTAGCCTTGGATAAGAATTACTTTGAATTGATAGGTTTGGGGTATTTATAGATTTATAGAGGGTTTATGTGTTGTAATGTCTGTAACGTTAACTGCATTACAAATTAACTCTTTTGTACCTGTAGGCTAAAATAAAGCCGGAAGGCTCCTAATTCTTTTTCCTGGCTTGAGAACCCATTGACCCCCATATATGACATATAGAATTGTTATTGAGTGGCCATTGGAAGTAACCGGGCTGAGGCATCAATAGTTATCGTTACGGACATTACACGAGTGGCATTTATTAAAAAGAGTGCTGGGATGAAAAATTGAGAACAGAAATTCCAGTTAAAACTTATGAATCTGATAGCTAACACATATACCTTGTAAACCATGTTGATTTGGGAGACTTTTAATGAGTTTCCTGGCCATGGGAGACAAATGAAGAGAGAAAAAAATGCCTGGAACCCTGTTTTTTGGGATTTTTTTGACTTTGGAGGGCCATAAATCCTAAAATTTTGGTCCGAGACAAAAAAAAAAGAAAAATTCTGAAAGCCTAGAATGTTCCCTCTCACCTAATACCAACAAGACCTAGTATGGTGCAGAGCTCTTTATTCTATAGCTCATGGAAGGTGAAAAACACTGAAAAACACGACTTGGTACATAAATGTGGGGTCTGACTCATATAAACAGGGCGGGAGGATGATATAACTGACAGATGTGACACAACAGGGGAAAACGTGCCATTATAGTGTAATATACAGCCACTAGGTGGCCACCAGTGCAGCAGCACTAATAGAACCATTGAATTCATTTGGTCCACACTGTAAAAAATATTCCCTTAAAAAAACGGAGAAGCACTGGCATCAATGGGAGCCGGGAAACCCACGTTTTTTTTTAGGGATTTCCGTTTTTAGAAATCACCGTTTTTTTTAGGGATTTCACTGTTTTATTATACAGTGGCCCAGAATAATTAATTAGCTATTTTAATTAATTTTAGGCTACATAATTAACCTTTTGTTGTGATTGAGCACTGTCTTTAATTCTACAATCATTATGTGTACTGGTGTACAGTTAATTATAACTATCCATGACATCCATTTTCATTCCATAAAGACATTTGGTGCTTGGACTTCATAGGCCTTATCATTATGAAATAGCTGTGGAGAGGCACATAAATGCCCCACAGCACTAATAATCACAATTCATTAGAAACATTGCGCTAGGATTGCTATACATCATCAACTACAGTGCTGGGCATATGTATTTTTCTTATTACCACAATATGGGTGTCTATGGTATAACAATTACTCCCCATTGTCTGACACAACTGGGTATTTTATCAATTGTGAATATTTAATCAAACTTGAATTAGGCCAAAAAAAAAAAAAGGTGTGTTTCAGGCAACCTGGTCCAAAAATTTAGGGTAGGTAGGTCGTATTTTTTTTTTTTTTTTTTTTTTTTTTTTAAATGTTGGAGGTACCTTGAATGAGTCGCGGACTGCCTTATTGACTTGCCGGTCATCAAGATGACTCACCGATTCTTACTATAACTAGGGATATCATGAAGTTATTGGACATTCTTGTTAATAAGCAATTTCCTGAGGCTGGACAGTTAATTAGGCATGTGATCTGTTTTTCCTGACCAAAAAATTGCTAAAATTTCCGAAAAAATATGAATATTTTGAAAAAAAAAATAAAAATCTCCAAAATTGGAAAAAAATGCTAGGGTCGGCCCTTTTTTGAAACTAGGGTCGGGTTGCCTGAAACACACCTTTTATTTTTTTTGGCCTTACTACTGTACATTTATGCTATGATAAATAAAGATATTGAAAGATATTAGCATATTGGCACTTTTATATTGCTTTAGAATCTAGAACCATCAGCCAAATCTCCTAAAGACCTGGCCTGCCACCTGGTAGAAATATACAAAACTACCCAGAAAACAGTGTTTCACTGTAAAAGAAATAACGGAGTTTCACTGAAATGGTTTACGGAAGTTCCCTGTAAAATGGATGAGATTTACAGTGATTCACTGTAAACCAAAAAACGGTGATGCACTGCCAAATTTAACTGAGATTCTCCGTAAATTCAAGGGAATTTTTTTACAGTGCATGTTCGGGGGGTAGGTAGGATTATAATCAGGAGCATGGAAATGGGTGTTGCTGGGCAGATAAACAATTAGAATAGCTGTTGCTAGGCAGCCAGCTGTCTTAGCAACAAACCAACAAAACCATTGAATTTCTTGGGTCCATGTTAGGGGGGTAGGTAGGATTATAATCAACCTCAGGAGCATGGAAACGGGTGTTGCTAGGCAGATAAACAATTAGAATAGCTGTTGCTAGGCAACCAGCTGTCTTAGCAACAAACTTATAGAACCATTGAATTCCTTGGGTCTATGTTAGGGGGGGTAGGAAGGATTATAATCAACCTCAGGAGCATGGAAATGGGTGTTGCTAGGCAGATAAACAATAAGAATAGCTGTTGCTAGGCAACCAGCTGTCTTAGCAACAAAATGATAGAACCATTGAATTCCTTGGGTCCATGTTAGGGGGGGTAGGAAGGATTATAATCAACCTCAGGAACATGGAAATGGGTGTTGCTAGGCAGATAAACAATTAGAATAGCTGTTGCTAGGCAACCAGCTGTCTTAGCAACAAACTAATAGAACCATTGAATTCCTTGGGTCCATGTTAGGGGGGGTAGGTAGGATTATAATCAACCTCAGGAACATGGAAATGGGTGTTGCTAGGCAGATAAACAATTAGAATAGCTGTTGCTAGGCAACCAGCTGTCTTAGCAACAAACTAATAGAACCATTGAATTCCTTGGGTCCATGTTAGGGGGGGTAGGTAAGATTATAATCAACCTCAGGAGCATGGAAATGTGTGTTGCTAGGCAGATAAACAATTAGAATAGCTGTTGCTAGGCATACAGCTGTCTTAGCAACAAACGAATAGAACCATTGAATTCCTTGGGTCCATGTTAGGGGGTATAGGTATGCTTATGATCAACCTCAGGATCGAAGGTTGATTAATATTAATTTTATCATTATATGCATAAATTTGTGTTGTGACACCTTAAAACAAAATGGCGGCACCCCTTAAAACAAAATGGCGGCACCCGTACTGACTTCCTGTCAAATGAAAACAATATATGCCTCAACCTGGTAGTTTGCAAGCTCACCACCAGGGCCCCTCCGGGGCCTTTCGGCCTTAAAAAATTGTTGATGATGTGGGACATTTGGCGTGACCTTGTTGGGGGAACTTCTAGGGAACAAGGACCATGTATGGTGAGGGACTTTGAGGGTAGCTTCCAGAGAGAGAGAGAGAGAGAGAGAGACAGACAGACAGACAGACAGACAGACAGACAGACAGACAGACAGACAGACAGACAGAGAACCAGAGAGCGATGGTATAGGGCCTTTTGTGGGAAAGTGAGCAACAGATTCAGTATGGAAATATATAAAATAGGTGGTGGGGCTGCTACGGGGGACTATGGGCCACTTGTACGATTCTGTGCTGATAATAGTGCCCTCCTGTGGCGATGGCCCTCGAACTCCTGTATTTGTTTCCCTATCCCAGTGGGCAAACTTCAGTTGATTCAATGTTGATTCAATGTGTGTAGCGACATAATATCAACAGTTGATACAGTGTTGTCATTATGTTGATATTGATGAGGTCATCAACGTTGATCATTCATCAGTGATTCAACATTGATATGACCATTGTAAATCAACAACAAATAAACATAATAAAATGATTTACATTGATTTGATATTGACTGCTGATGCATAATTTGAGATTCAGTATATTAGATACAGTACTCATTCCTTCAATTTATATATTTTCATTACAACATCCCCCCATCCCCATTTCTCCAAGATTAAATGCTAATTCTAGCACTATCTAGGGTAGGGCTACATGAATGACCTCTGATGATCATGCTAAGAGGCATTCACATCCATTTCAAACTGACCTGGTCATGACTGAGGCTTTAGCCATCATTCTTAGCAATATGAGGGGTGTCTTACCGAAACCATGCATGTATTCTTGTCATTTAATTCCAAATGTCAACCAAATGCAGACATCATGGTTGTCAATAGAAATGAATGACATTTTGATCAATTGTATACATTAATGAGAAAATAAGGGCTTATAATTAGGGAAAATTGAATAGCATGGAGATAGAAATGCCAAGGAGTAGGTTGTGGAGGCACCTATAGTGGGAAAGGTGGGAAAACCCATGGTTGATTCAAAGTTGATATCCAAACATTGCATCAATGTTGAAACAGGTGTTGGTTGACAATGTTGAAATTGCAACATTGCATCAATGTTGAAAACAGGTTGATCTACCCTGTAACCCTATATCGACCAATTTTCAACGTTGAATCAAGGTTTTGTGCCCACTGGGTACTGGGTGTATAGTGGGTGAGGGGTGTACTACTTTCTGACATTTGTATAATATGTATATCTCTTTTTCCTGGTTGAAGTTTATAAGGTTAAGGTGGTTCTGTGCTCTCATTTACATAAATGGGAGCAGGGGGAGAACATATAGCATATAGCTATGGCGACCTTTGTTGACACTCAGTGTCATTTGCATTATTGTATTATCTGGTTTTCTATTGTTTCATCTGTTGCCTGGTACTCGAGTGCAGGTTCATCTATTCTATTATGACTGTACATGTATGATTTGTGTGTTCGCTTGTGTTGTTCCTTGTCTCATCTTTAGAGTGTTATCCATGGACCCTGTTGTTCCAGGTTCGGTTCGTATGTGCCCTGTGAACCTGTTGACCTTCGGCTGTGTCAGTTTTAATACTATATCTATCTATCTAGGTGGTGGGTGGTAAGGTATGGAGATCAAAGAAACGTGCAAAGGACATTTTATAGGTGGTGGTATAAGGTATGGTAGTGGGCACCTTTAACGTATAATGGATAGTTAAGTATGGAGATATAGTGTACATGCATATATACAACCTCACATTTGCTACCTAAACGATGTCAGTAAGATAACGATGTCAGTACGATAGACCCTTTCAGGAATAAGAACATTCTGGACTTAATTAATAAAAGTGAAAAGAATTGTTATTCACACCAAATGTGAACGCTCATCAGAGCTGACATGTGCACTGGATAGTTCACAATCGCAAAAAAACATATCATGCTACAAGTTGAAACAATTCAGATGAAAAAGATATCGGTCAACAACCGTAATACATTACTTATGAACAGGAAAGAGTACATTTTATACTAAAATGGTTTGTCATATGTCATACCGCCCACGCCGGCTGTGGCCGTGCACAGAGATACTCCGTTCAGTCGCCGGCAGGTGTCCTCCCGAATTACCCTATGCCAAACTCTGTGATCAATAAAGGAAGTTCTATAAATAGCACCGGAAGCCAGGAAAGACCAGGCTGCTCTCGGTGGTATTCACGGCGAGGTTTGACGAGATTTGTAGGTGTTGTGGAAGCAGGTGGTGTCTATGGTATACTGTAAATAGTTAACACAAAACATTATCGTATACATTGTACTTTAATATGATGTATGATATAGTATAGTAGTATGTATTGTAAACCTACAGGAGATGTTACTGCTCAGGCCTTTTCTTTTTAGGGCCCGATTTTAGACTTTTCACCATAAAATGTGCATTAAAATCCTTGATAATTGTCCGATTTACGAACCGTAAAAACTGGCAAATAGCTAAATTCTCCAAAAAAAGAATTGAGGGGGACCCGGCCCTCTTTTTTGGGGTGACCGGAATAAAACTTTTTTTTGGCCTCATGCACACTACAGATAATATACATTGTCATGATTGTGCTCTGTAGACCCGCTGTAGATTGTGCTGGCCATTTTCACTGATATCGCATTGTGTACGGTAAACAGACAGTAGATTACTGCTGAAATAATTTTAACAAAAGATATGTTCTCCGTTGCAAGTATTTGACCACACTATATATTGGGCCTTTGTGCTTTAAAGCTTAAGAGAAAAGACAGTATGGTGCGTAGGAAAATGCCTCAAGTGTTGATTGTTACATGTTGTTCCCCCTGGTAACAAATGGTGGCATTCCTGGAAACATTATCCGAACCTTTCTTAATTGAAGGGTCGTGAAGCCCAATTTGTCTGTTGTACAATGTCAGTCTATTTGGGGGTCAGAAGGTCCATTTCTACTAAAGACTCATTTTTTGGTAAAGTCCCTTTATCACAGATAATGTTTGCAATAACAAATACACCATCTTGTTATATTAGTTTGATATTTCACATATCTATTAGTGACAAAATTCAACATTCAATACAGCCGAATATGTCTCATCTCGCGGAGGATCATTAGTCATTAGTAACGTGCTGCAATATGTTAATTATATATCACGTGGTTAGCCTTTTATTTATCAAGTTTACAAATATAATCTGCTTGTTATGCAATAGACTGTAAAATTCTCATGATCACTCTCCATGAGAACAGTGACGACCATTCATGAGTATTCATTGACAGTGCATTGTTAAAGGGTCATTCTAACGAGGGCACATCACTTTTTTCCAAAGGGTGAAATGTGAAATTGAGTTAATGTGAGCATAAGTGTATACTTATAGTCTGGGGAGTTTAAAAAAAAAAGAAATTGAGGGATATGGCGAATGGAAATAACTGGGTCCATAATTATACCAGAGCCGCCAGCACTTCGCCCCCAGAGCCGACTGTATTTGACACCTTTACTTTTCTCTGGGTACAGTATAGTCTAGTGGTCACCTACATTAACTGTTTACAGTGTAGCTGTGGTTCCAAATATCGCGAGGAAAGAAGACCTGTGTTTTTACTTATCTATTTCTGTAATCAATGTTCACGTTGATTTTTGGAGTAAGCCAATAATTATACACCAGGTACAATGTTTTATCATTTTGACCAACATATAGTAGATGGCACCTAGCTCACGGAAGTGCACAGACAAATGATTACATTAAGTCTTAATCCAGTCTTACAAATGTCTTATAACCTGATCTTAAAGTCTTAATACTACCATAGACGGCGCCACTATATATGCAATCTTTACTCTGGCTCCCAACATGTACCAGGATATAGTTCATGTGTAGTCTTAAAGCTGCTATACCTCATCCACTCCCAAACCTACATTTTCCTCATTTGATTCTCAGATGATAGTATAATCATTTCCCTCTTATAATCTGTCATTTATTCTGACAAGAAAGTCTTAATATTATGTTAGACAGGACTCCAATCTCAACTATTATTTATATTCTGGAGAGGCTTGGATATTTAGTGTTGAGCAAAGCCATCAGGTGGCAGTAGTGAGTGGAGGGGAGCATGGAGGTTTTCCATTGCCCAACTCACAAACACAGTCTACTAGTACAGGTGTATCCCTGTAGATGGCACTCCCTTATTGAGGTAATTAAGTGCTGAATAGAATGCTGGAAGCATTTTATTTTTCCTCATCTGTATCCTCAAATTTAGCATAGTTAAAAGACACAAAATGTATTGGGATTCTACCAGCATACTTTAACAAGCAGACTCTTAACAACTATGCAGAAATTGAACTATCTATATATCTGAGGTAGTACAGCAGCTTTAATGATGTAGTGTTAATAATGTATTTGATTGGGTATCCACTGCTATATGCTACAATATATGCAGGTCACAGGTGATGGTAAATCATGCAGAATAATGACGTTGATATTCGCTTGTATAATATAACCGTTTGCTTCTACCCTCAATGCAATATTAAATTAAGTGCCGGTCCTCGCTCAGCGCTGATTGTTACTGCAGGGGCAGCAAGTGTTTTGTCTTTGAAAGGCCGTTTTTTCTGTTCTGTTTTTCCTAACGGTGGGGTTTAAAATACATTGTCACTTTGACCAGAAGGACTGTTTCTCTCTGTTGTCCTTTTATGTTCGACTATCTTGATTCACCCAACGTCTCTTTCCCTAGGGAACGTTCAACAATTATGTCATTTTTTGGGGGGATATTTTCAGTACCCAACCCTCTGTCACTGCTTTAAACCGTATGTGTTTGTTCTACCAAAAGCCACACCGACCCTTCAGCAGCAGAGCTGCCAACCTCAAAACTTTCAAAATCGTATTTTTAGGTCATTTTTAGTCTGAAAAGCGTATTTAGCGTACTCCCTTTATCCCAAAATCGTACTAAAATCGTACTTTTGATTTAGGATCTCTACATTGATAAAAACATGTTAATTTGTCTCTTCCATCGAGGAGTTGATCCAAGAATACAATATTGTTATTTATAATGTTGACTGGTCAATAGGAGAGACCGTGGAAGTGTATTGTACAAGTCCATGACTTAACCCTTACACCACTGGAGGCTGTGAGTGTGGCCTTAATTTATGGCCAAATCAGGGTTACCACTATTTTTCAGTCACAGCTTTAACTTACAAAATATTCTTTTCACTGACACGTTTAGTACTGTAAATTCTGTGCGATAACTCGCATAACTTGCATTTTGCATTTGGCCAGATATTTTTCAAAATCTAGAACTCAAAGGATGCATTCTGGCGTGTCTCGTACCATTAGGGAATGTTGCTCAAAATATTCTTTTAACTGACAATTAACTGAGAAATTAACTGATAAATATAACAATTATTTTTTAAACTCATATTGAACTGAAAAGAAAAAAAAGACTCTGAAATGACGGGTGAGCACCCTGCAAATCAGTCCTAATTCAGTAATTGTGATGAAAGAAATATCTAGGGCCAAAATGTGTACGCAATATATCTGAACCAATAGCAAAATTGATCAAAAATCGTACTGGATAGCTGAAAATCATACTAAATCGTACTCAAAATGCAAAATCGTATTCTGGCTCAAAATGAGTCCAAAAAGCGTACTATTATGCCAAAAGCGTACTACTTGCACTGAAAATCCCATGGCGCAAAAGGTGATCAGTGATGATGACCTTTGGGTGATCATTTTGATTGTGGCCTGGCGGCGTACCCGGTCCTCCTTAAAGTCATCATATGTGATCGTCTTTTTATAGAGTGCATCACAAGTCATATTGATCACCATAGATCATCACTATTGATTACTTTTGCATTTTTGTTGATTTGCTAGGAAAATGCAATTACTTAACAGATTTGCATCCATTAAACTCCTTTATCTGTAGCATGTATATAGGCCATCAGTCCCAATAAGGCATACGTATGTATTTAAGTATGACAGTACCTTCTGATACTTTGAGCTATAGCTGAATACATGAAAGAGGTGTCTATACTTTGGAAATGTAAGCTTCTATCTAAATTCATACCAAAAATAATCAAATTACTTGTAATAGAGACAAAATGAAAGACACTGAATATCCTGCATATCACACAGGCGCAAAGTAGCATTTATCATTGCCAATTGGCATAGTTAATGGTCAGAACAGTTCATAGAATATACACCAGTGTATAGTAAGGCCCTCTAGTGGCAGAAATATAACAACTGTAGGTAATCAATGTGATTACTTTGGGTCGTCATGAAGGATTGATGACCCTAAGGTCATCATCACTGATTACCTTCCCAATGGATTGGATTTTCAGTGTGGCAGCACTGTGATGATGTAATTGTTGAAATGTCCACCAGAAACACTTTGACTAGAATTTTGAAACGTTTGTTTTGCTGTTTATTTGACAGCATGGTAAATGCACGTATATCTCCAATATTCTGTATGAGGTGAATGAAAGAAGACGATTGAACTCATATCATTACTATAAAAACGGCTGTAGAATGTGTTCTACTTTATTACAACAGATAAGTAACATATAGGACTAGCGAAAATCAATGTACAATAGAACGGCAGCCATACTTAGATATACCTGTACACAGATATAGCTACCACTGTGAAAAAAGACTACGAGATATCTCTGACATGGCAAGTTCTTCATCTTTGAAACTTCTCCCGTTTCCCGCCATTCTGCTTTCATCTTCAAATGACGTCTGCTTTGCACACATCATCGCTTCCGATTTTGCTTCTCAGAACGAGGTCGTAGCTTTTAAATGCATCGAAAGCGAGATACACTGAAATGAGGAGCGTTCAGATAAGAAAGTTTATCAATAGAACATCCAAAGCATCTTAAATCTGGTGGACGTTATGTTACCTGACGTCCCTATGATAAGGAGTGCAGTTTTAACTGGAACTTGTTTAGGTAGCCTGCCTAAACGTATTGGTATATTGCTGAACGCATATATATATATATATATATATATATATATATATATATATATATATATATATATATATATATATATATACGGGTAGGCCTGTCCACTGTTTTAGGAGTACATCAAACAGTTTATGTTCTCTAAGCAATATAATTTTCATAGGCACATTATTAAGGCTATAAAACACAACTATTTTATCACAAACAGGTACCGTGCCTGGTGAACCCAGAGGCACCCCCTCCCCCCCCCCCCCCCGCACACACACACTCCATTATCATTATATATTATTTCTAATGATAGTTTGATTCGCCGAACCCTAATGGCACACGATGTCTAATGCATGCGTATCAAAGTACATATAGGCCATATAGATGCCGGGAATAGATGCAGCCATTCACTGGACAATCTGCGCCCCCGCTCCGCCCCGCCCCTTTTAAATCATACTAATTAACAGCAAGATCCGACGGTGTACACAATTGTAGTCCCGGGAATATGGGCCCATAAAGTATATAGACAAAGGTCCACGAGTTTTGGTCTGTTGACTGGGTTATTGCACGAGTTGGAAGTGGGGCCGTATTTCACGAGGCGGTAGGCCAAGTGAAATGCGGCCCCAATGGCGCTGTTATATTTTTAGCTAAATCTGGGGCACCCAACCCCGGAGGACAGACTTTTCACCCCGGGGGGGGGGGGGCACTCCCTACCATTTCTATAGTAACTATGTGTGAACATCACCTAAAATTTAGGACCCTTATCACGGGAGGTAATTTAACAAAATAGCCCCCTATTATCGGGAAAATGAGCAAAAATGCATACTCTAATTTAGGGGGACAGAGGATTAATACCCTTATGAAGTGTGTATTTAAAAAAATTGGCCTACAAAAGGTAGGGCTTACCCTTACCCTATATATAAAATCTATATCTTTAACATTGAAAAAAAGTGGATTATTGTTTTATCTGAGAGGTTCAGCCTTAAAATGTACCCCATTTCCTCCAAAATTGCCTAGAAAGCACCCCTATCCAAGGGCCCTCGCGGGCCCTTGCCTAGGGTCCAAGAACATACCCTTTACCTTGGAATCGTGTTCACACATAGTCAGCAATACTGAGGGAGTGGCCCCCCAGGCTTTCCACCCAAAACCAAAGAGGATAATGAAACCCCAGTAAACAAATAACGTTATACATGTACACCATTTTATAACGTTATATAACGTTATATGTCAACGTTTTTCTAAGGCTCTTTAGTATGACATAACGTTATGTAAAATTTAAAACGTTATTTTGACGTAAAATAACGTCTTTTTTGTTAGCTGGGACAGTCATGCATGATTTGCAATATGGTCATGAATAAGAAAGAAAAACGCCTTATTTTATAAGTGAGATGGCTCTTATCAACCTACCTGTGAGATAACTTGTGTGGTTAGTAGTGACCGCCGCCACCACCTCCTCCATGTCCATAACCGCCTCCTCCATATCCGCCGTATCCGCCGCCCCCGCCGCCGTTGCCGCCATGTCCATAGCCGCCATAACCCCCGCCGCCGCCGCCGCTGTTTCCGTATCCGCCGTAGCCGCTCCTTCCCCCTATACCGCTGCCGCCGTAGCCACCATTTCCGCCGCTGCCGCCGTAGCCGCCGTAGCCACCACCACCACCGCCGCCACCTCCTCCATAGCCGCCATATCCGCCATCAGCAGAGGTATAGTGGGCTAACAGCACCAGGGACAACACAACCAGAGCTGCTTCCTTCATCCTGAAACTTCTGTCTTCTTCTAGTCACTTTCCAAAGTGGACTGTACAAGTGGATGTTGTTGGGTGGAATGTCTGGCTCCTCCTGACCATCAGTTATTTTATAGGACTTGGGCGAGCTATAATTCATGTTAAATGGGTACTTTTATTCATAAAAGCATAGTTCTGCCCTACGGCTGGAAACGGCGGGGGAGGAACAGTTCAAGGGACACTGACCGGAAGTCAGTGTGCAAACGTTCCAATTATAAATACCGTTCACAGTGAATGAATTTAAATTGCCGTCTGCCTGAATCTGTGAATGTGGACATAGCAGACGACTTCTGGACAGAGCCGTCACCGTGTCTGGCACGGCGTTCCTCGTGACGTCATCACCACGGCCACCTTCACTCCCACCTGGTGAGGGCTACAATTAGAGCACAGATGCCCGGATGCAGAATGCACATACATGTATATAGTACATGTATGTTATTGGTACCTGGATGGTCCAGTTTCCAGTGGTAAGTGTTTTATTTAATTGAATAGTATGGGGGCATATGTTAACATGTGAGCTCTAAAAACCACACATCTCATCAAGCAGCTTCATAAGAACAACTGAGCAATTATGTGATGTCAAGTCTCTCTCAATTACTCAATATATATAATTATGTTTTTGCATAGGAAATATACAAGGGTGTAATGTATAATGGCTGGCTTAAACATAGAATAGAATTCCATGTAAGTTCTATCCCATGACAAATAACTTTGTCTAGAATATCAATTTGAGTGTTTGCACATATCATTATACCACTCTTCTCTTCTGCCTCAAGTAGGATTTTTATTAGAATCTCATGGCTTGATTTGAGAACCTACAGTGAAAACGTATAATGTTTAAAACGCATCATTGCAGATGGGGCACCATAACAATCATTTCGATAACAATATCTGCTACTAGGGGGCCTCACTAGACAATACTGTGATATGCCGTACCTACTCCAGGCAATCTATCGATTGGTGTATTAACCCTGATGAAAGCAACTTACAAAATCAAATATACAAAGAATGTTATTTCATTATATCTAGAAACTCAGGTAATTTACCAGTGTGTTCTGGGCAAAATCATTAAAAGTATACATATATGTACTCATGTGCCTCTACATGGGTACCCAGATTGATGATTTTTAAAGGGGCGGTGTCGCTGTGTCGCCCTTGTAGAATTTTATCCATGTAGAGGCACACACATGGAAACCATTTGTGTGTGTCTGAAACTATGTTTACTAATTTATGTTAAGATGAGTTGTTCGTTGCTGTGCTATGAGGGCTAGTAGAAGTGCGCTCATGTAAGGTCTGATGTTAGGAGGAGGGGTAATCATACATCAATAGGAATTGATGCCTTGTTGTACAAAGATATGAATGACATTGTGAGATCATAGTCAGGTGATGACATAGTCATTCTGACTACCACAGCTTCATGTAATTTCGTCAAAGACTCATCAATGTGATGACCCCAGTGCTCACCAGGGACACATTCACCGTGATGACAAAGAGGCATCACTCTTAATGAATAGTGAGTCCTGAAGGTCCATTCCGAGAAGATGCTTTTGTAAACATTGGAAAAACATATGTCCTGATGCTAAGAAACCATGTGTAGTTGTTTTGTGGGGAGTGAGATATGAAGGGCTTGATAAGGGGCCCGCAGGCTGAAAGGTTATGGCCAAAGTTGTGGCGTTAGCAAAAAAAAGCAACTACATGTATAAAGAAAGTATAACCTGTTTCATACAGATACTCGCAATCTCAGCCATCTCAAGGTATAGACAATAAATATTATGCTGATAGAGGGAGTGATCGACCACAGTCGCGATGGCACGACATGTATACAGTATTCAACTTTTCTTACTGTGGAAAATAAGGCCAAATATATCATATAGTTGATGCAAACGGACTAGGTATAAAAATGTAAATTATTCAACTTTTTACATGTCAGTGATCAAAGATCCGGTTTCAAGTGATGGAGAGGTTTAATTATATATTCGTGTTCCTTCCGCCTTCGTTCGTGTCCTTGGGCCATTGACACTTTAAATTCCGCATAGTGCTTCATTATGCCATGCCCTTTGTCACCGTGATGCCCGAATACAATACTGGTGAGTAACTTCCCTGCACTCAAACACAATACTGACCCTACCGAGTTGATACACTCCCGACAGGTCGACATGATGCATGAATGCACTAAAGCACTACTGGTATGCGGCCCTGGACCTTAAATGGTTAGCATCAGCCATATTATAATTTACTATTCAAATTTACAAACTTCACCGCTGCTATTTCCTTAATTACAGAGATACTTTGATTCTAGATTCTTTGATTTAAGATTCACTAATGACTTCTTCTGATGATCATTATAATCAAATTTCAAAGGAGATGTAAATTACCAGTTAATGATTACATGAGTCATATGTTATCTAATTTTGGACATGTCGATGACAGTCTGGGATTGTTACTCATTCAAACTGGCATTCATTTGTCGAATATCTTTGACATGACCACTTAACATGTTGCATGAGAAACGTCAGAGAAACATCAGATATGCATGGTGGTAAGATGCACAAGCGGTAACGCACTGTGTTACACTGTACATGGTTCCCGGGACATGCATGGTCATAATATATCTCACTAAATATCAATGACATCAATGAGTCACTGATGCTGCCCCCACATGAAATGATAAAATATATTCTGAATACATCAACAATAGAGCTTAGTCACCATACTGTAGTGGCTTGTAAAGCACAGGGGTCTAAAATAAGTGCAGGTCTTGATAAAGCACAGGGTAAATGAGGGTATTGAAGTGACCATTTTGGCCATTTTTGTATCTTGAATAAGCAGAGCTCTCGTATAAGTGCAGGGTAAATGGTACCATCAAATATATAAGCGTAGGTGTGCTTCATTCAAGCCAATGTGGTGTGTGTGCCAGGGAAATCACCAGGAGGCTGGATACTAACTGTTTGGGGTTAATGCATGGCATTGATTACTTCTACATAATTATAGAGCTATGACATGGATGTATATAATTAGGGAAATGCTGCTATTGGTCTGCAAAAGGGAGTGTGAGGCGGGTATACCTTTAATACCCTCTCACACAAGGAGAATTGGTGAACATCAAAACATGCCTTGTTATTGACCCCTATTGAGCGCTAATCTCACCTACACAGAGAGAAGAAACCGAGTCAAAAGGGAGTCCAGGCTTGCCTCCAGAATGACTCCCTTTTCTGACTCTCTTTCTGACTCTCTTGATGAATCTGACTCCCTTAAAAGGGAGTTATGTGACTCCCTTAAGAGAGCTCAGGTTTTGCCTCCAAAATGACTCCCTTTTATGACTCCCCGCTACAGACGGAGTCCAGGTATATGCTGCAACTCCCTTTAGAAAGGGAGTCTAGGCACAGGATGGCTCCTTTGGAATAGAGAGTCATAATTTATAGGTAATTCCTACCCCCAAACCCTCTATATAACCATTTCAATAGCTGTCTCCCTAGCTGATGTTTCTACATTATGTTGGTGCAATGCCTCACAAGGAGGAGGGATCTCAGAAAGGTCCCTCAGAGCACATTAGTTAATATACAAAGGAACATATGAGCTTTTGGGATTTAACTTTCTCATGTTGCTACAAATTGGGTGTCTATACCTTATACATCATGCTTATGCTACAGTTTTAAATTAACTGTAATTATTTCATAAAATGTAATTCTGACATTACATGTTGATGCTACAATGATATACACGTATCAGCATAATTATCAATGTCACAAATAACATGGATCTAGAGATCTGAGCATGCAGAATATTACCATTTTAGGTATAGTGCTACCACCTAGCACGCTTAACTGTAACCAATTGTTTGACTCCCTTGGGGGAAAAGGGAGTAGGGACCCTTGACTCTGATAAGAAACAGAGTCAGATGGCTTCTTAACATATATGCTAGATGGCATTACAGTCATTGGACAGTAGTGTCACCTAGTGGGTTTCCTATTTCCGTTGTGTATGCTCACCTCTGTGACTCCCTTAGGGAGTCCAGGTAACCATTGACTCACCTCAGCTGACATGGACTCTGTTTGATCTAATTGAAAAGGAGTCAAGGCTGTTAGAAGGGGGAGTCAGACAGTGTGAAAAGTGAGCCAAAGGGACCCTGGCTCTCTTTTTATAGCCTGCACTCCCCTTGTGACTCGGTTTCTTCTCTCTGTGTACTTACTACTGTTACATACCTCATCTTGACTGTTCATTAATACACCTGTTGCCTCCACTTCAGTCTAACATAATCACACATTCAACCTTGCCTGCATGCCACTCATGTATACAAGTTGCAATGCTGACTCCCCTTATTTTAATGCATCAATTGCGTCAAACTCAGGTGACTCCTCTTCATCAGAGTCATGTGGGAGGTAAAATGTGGCCCTGCCTGTCAGAGTCATGGCGACGGCTTTACTCTTTTTCTCAGCATATACATTTTGTTCTATATGATACACATCCCTAGTAGCAAACCCACAAAGGGCCAAATCAGTTTTTGCTTGGGCAGATCTCTGTACCTGGGTTTTACCAAGTAGCAATACACTGTATAGGGCGTTCAGGCCATTTTTATTGAGTGTAAAAAAGTTGCGTTTTTTGTACAGGATAGATAGACCAGATCTTAACTAAGAGAATTCTAAAAGAATTCTGAATCTACCACCACTAGAACATAGTTAAATTGGGTTTTCTTTGCAAAAGGTAAGGTGTTTTGGGAGGACAAGAGAGCCCTGTCTAACCATGCAGTGAATTGGTCCTGAAATAGCACTCCCCTGCTACAGTGTGTGGCAGGGTTCCAGGTGCAGTGGAGGGTGACTTACATAGGGAATGTACTACTCCTAAGAAAAGGTAGATCCACATAAGTGTAAATCTGGTGGCCAATTCTTTTCCAATCACTTTGTTCTTCAGATAGGAGATAGTAAACATATTTCGGAATTAAATGTATGATCCCACATTTTTATGCCCCTCTATTTTAAAGGTGATTCCATGACTTTTAGGAAATATTTTGCTGTAGATCTGGATCTGGTAGTCCATATAACATGTGGGATATATGTAAATGTAGCCCTTTATCTTAGCATTACAATCCAATCATTTAGGAATTGACTGCACAAATACCCTCTGCCAGAAATCTATTCTAGTACAGGGCAGTTGCTGGGCAGCTATCAATTACTAGTGCCAAAATGTGGGCCTGCACAGGGAGCACAAACTCCCCACTTTCTACTTACTCATTCATATAAAACCACAAGTGGAAATGTACAAATCTTTGCATAAACCACACATTGTGTAGAATGAAATCATAGCTTTCAGATAGTGTGTTAGCCATAAATGAGACATGAGTGTAAATAGAGGGGAAAACTGCTGGTTGTCTGCCATGGCAGGCCGCTCTGAACACCCTACACTGCAGACTCCATTCCTGTCAATTTCGAATCGCCTTAAAGATGGTATATCAGCTAATAGACTCCCCAAACCTTTTCTTCAAAATGGATATCACTTCAATGCCATGGGTTCCATTATCATTTTAGCTGATAAACAGTGCAGCTGAGCATATTTGTCTATTAATACATAATTTGAGATTGATAACAATGTACCTGATTTACCTTACTGACTCAGGCACCCCCCCCCCCCCCCAGGAGAGTATTGGGGGAACTAATCTGATAGAGAAAGCACTGAGCCATGCAGTATCAACTCATAGGAAGTTTTAGTGTCGACCTATAGTAAAACCTGGACATATTGTTTATCATAGCTCTTTGGTTTTGTTCGATATTTCCTTCTGATGAGGCATTTTATGCAGACCTCTGTTTCCAAAACTCAATTATGCAGCTCAAACAATTAAGTAGTTAAAAATGTGAAGTTCTGCCTTTAGTTATCATGTGACTTGGCTGGAGGAGCCTGTTAATATGTCCATTCAATAAACCTATCAAAAGAAATGGGTTCTGGGATTCTCCCAAAGTCAGTGTGTGGGTTATACACGAGATGCATATTATCTCAGGAACTGATTAAAAATTTAAGGCTCTATGTCAGATATCTCTATGGCCAGTGACTTCACCAAGCAGGTGGCTGGTCATTAAATCTTATTGGTTTTAAGAGTTGTTTGTGACTCAAGTTCATTTGTGACTTAAAAGCTTTTTGTATTTTAAGAGATGTTTTGTGAGATAAGAGCCTGACCAAGTACACTACTTAACAAAAGGGTACCCCTTTGTGAGATAAGAGACATTTGTTAGATAATAGCCCACACCCTCCTCCCACCCATATCCCTGCTTATATCCCTACCATGCTTCCCTTCCACATACTTTCCTCTCACTTAATTGTATTCTATCGTACCCTCTCCTCACATATTCCCTCCTCTTGCCTCCCAGACCCCTGTCACGCTCCAACCATACATCTCCCAGCTGATGTCCCCTCTGCTCCCATTTACCCATCCCCTACCGATATCCATTTACCCATACCCTATTCTATTTTTATTAGTCACAGAGGTGAGCATACAAACCGGAAATAGGAAACCCACTAGGTGACACTACTGTCCAATGACTGTAATGCCATCTAGCATATATGTTAAGAAGCCATCTGACTCTGTTTCTTATCAGAGTCAAGGGTCCCTACTCCCTTTTCCCCCAAGGGAGTCAAACAATTGGTTACAGTTAAGCGTGCTAGGTGGTAGCACTATACCTAAAATGGTAATATTCTGCATGCTCAGATCTCTAGATCCATGTTATTTGTGACATTGATAATTATGCTGATACGTGTATATCATTGTAGCATCAACATGTAATGTCAGAATTACATTTTATGAAATAATTACAGTTAATTTAAAGCAGTAGGGGTCAGAGATGGTAGAGGAAGTGATACAGGAGGAGGTATTGTGCAGAGCTACAGGAACAATGATTGGGTGTTTTTAATGCCTAACCAAATATTGCTACCTTGTGACACATACACAATACTAATAACATAATATCATTATATAACCATGCTAACATGGGGTTAACTTCCTCATTTATTGCAGTGCTTGGTTAGGAAGCAATTGAGAAAATGGAATGAACAAAAACAAAGAAAAATGGCTGCCATGGACATATTATGCACCATAAAACAATTTCTGATGGCACAATATTCTTCTATGACCATGGAAGTATGGGGTTAGATATCTTGTTTGTTGCAATGCTCGAAGTCTTTGCGATGTAATTCAAGAATATATGTTTTTGGGTAATGGCCGAATAAAATGGCCACCATTGTCAAACTAGGCATATTCTTTCTATTAGCAATTTATTGTTCTCTGCACCTGAAGATAAGTAGATATTTTATTTATGGCAGTGCCATCTCTAGTTATGAAGTAATTGAGAAAAATATGTTTCATGGCAATTGAGAAAAATATGTTTCATGGTAATGGCCGCTACAGGCACAATAATGATATTTTGTAGTGGCCCCACCTCAACTAGGTGGCTCTGCTGGTATGGTGATGTGACCCCCACACACGGGCCACCACTGAGCTAAACCTCGGGGGGGAGGTCAGGTGTTTCTGGTAACAGAAACAGGGTAGTCAACTCCAAGTTCCCCCTCTGCTTTGAGCATCGCATTCTGGTGAAAATGCATGCATTTGGATGCATTAAAATGCCATAATCTCATGGATTTGAATAATAAATCATATTACTGGGATGCAGAACACACAATTTTGCATTAAACTGGAGATATACCCACATTTAGCAAAGTTCCCCCTCTGCTTTGTGCCAACATTGCTGCGGTCCTTAAAGCACATGGCCTGCATACCTACAACACTGTGGGGAGCAAGGAAAGGACAGGGGTCTGTACACAGGTAGCACAGGTAGCCAAGTGTAGCAGCCAGACTGGCCCACACTATCCTACCTGACGGTAGGACTAGGACTCTGCTTGGAGACAAAGGTCAGTTGGTGCGCGTGCCCCCACAGGCCTGTATATAAGGTTGGCTGCTCTTCCCAGGAAGGCAGTCAGGTTTGGAACATGCTGAGGCACACACCTCCCAGTACTCCGGGTTTTAAACACACTATGCTGTGGTTTGTTTTACCCTCTGGTATTATTTTGATCATGCTCTGATACCTGATGTAACCGCCGGTTATCTCAGAGAATAATACTTGACCGCTAGTTAATAAAGTCGCCGTATATCAAAGCTTAATTGTACTGTGTCCGGTTGTTGTTCTTATGAAGTCAATAGTAGCCTAGACCAACTACATAATTCTTATTTAAGCTAAGAGCGACAGATAGCTCAAATTAATACGTGCAATTTACATCCTAGATTGGCACTCATGTATCAGGTGCTCTCCGTTTCTCATTTGTGTGCCAATGTATAAACACATAATGTGTTAACAAATAATGTGCCTTTAATGTTACCAATTGTATGTGTGCCTCGCAATATAAGGGAGGTCTCTATATATTGGCACTCCTCTACATGTCAGTTGCTCTCCTTTTTTTGCTTTATTTTCAACCAATGATTATGTAGTCTTCAAAATCATCAGCACTCCTAGTATCAGTAGGTGCTTCCTTTTTATGGTACAGCAATAAAACAATTAGTCGATTGTCAGCTTAGTCTCTATTATGCTGGCCCTAGTGTACCTTCTAGTTTATCCTTGTATTGATACAGGATGGATGAATTTTTCAGTCTACGATTAAGTACACAATGCAAACAAGCTATATAGCTTTTTTGTATATATATATAACCCGGTTATACAGGTTACCAAATCGGTATCCGGAATACAGGCCCTCCTGACAGTAGGCCCCCGGCCTGTAGGCACAAATCTCACGTCCATATCATACGTCCAACCCATTATCTCATTCAAATTCCTCACATCCAACACTATCTCTCTATCCCCCTCCTCACGTCCACTACCCCCTCATCACGTCCACTACCCCCTCATCACGCCCACTACCCCCTCCTCACGTCCACCACCATCTCCTCACGTCCACTACCAACTCTCTCACTCCACTACCAACTCCTCACGTCCACTACCAACTCCTCACGTCCACTACCAACTCCTCACGTCCACTACCCCCTCCTCACGTCCACCACCATCTCCCCACGTCCACTACCTGCTCCTCACGTCCACCACCATCTCCTCACGTCCACTACCTGCTCCTCACGTCCACCACCATCTCCTCACGTCCACTACCCCCTCCTCACGTCCACCATTTCCTCACGTCCACTACCTGCTCCTCACGTCCACCACCATCTCCTCCCGTCCACCACCATCTCCTCATGTCCACCACCATCTCCTCACGTCCACTACCCCCTCCTCACGTCCACCACCATCTCCTCACGTCCACTACCCCCTCATCACGCCCACTACCCCCTCCTCACGTCCACCACCATCTCCTCACGTCCACTACCAACTCTCTCACTCCACTACCAACTCCTCACGTCCACTACCAACTCCTCACGTCCACTACCAACTCCTCACGTCCACTACCCCCTCCTCACGTCCACCACCATCTCCCCACGTCCACTACCTGCTCCTCACGTCCACCACCATCTCCTCACGTCCACTACCTGCTCCTCACGTCCACCACCATCTCCTCACGTCCACTACCCCCTCCTCACGTCCACCATTTCCTCACGTCCACTACCTGCTCCTCACGTCCACCACCATCTCCTCCCGTCCACCACCATCTCCTCATGTCCACCACCATCTCCTCACGTCCACTACCCCCTCCTCACGTCCACCACCATCTCCTCACGTCCACTACCTGCTCCTCACGTCCACCACCATCTCCTCATGTCCACCACCATCTCCTCACGTCCACTACCTGCTCCTCACGTCCACCACCACCTCCTCACGTCCACTATACTTGCTCCCTACGTCCACTACTCCCTCCTGACGTCCACTATACCTTCTCCTCACGTCCGCCTCCTTATCTGACGTCCACTACGCCTTCTCCTCACGTCCACCTCCCCCTCACGTCCAACTCAATTTATAAAAATGTATAAACTAAATAACAACAGAATGTAGTGTGTGTGAGGGAAGGGTTGGACGTGAGGAGGGGGGTTGGATGTGAGGAGGGGGTTGGATGTGAGGAGGGGGTTGGATGTGAGGGCGGGGGTTGGATGTGAGGAGGGGGGTTGGATGTGAGGAGGGGGTTGGATGTGAGGGAGGGGGTTGGATGTGAGGAGGAGGTTGGATGTGAGGAGGGGGGTGAGCGTGAGGAGGGGGTTGGATGTGAGGGCGGGGGTTGGATGTGAGGGCGGGGGTTGGATGTGAGGGTGGGGGTTGGATGTGAGGAGGGGGTTGGATGTGAGGGCGGGGGTTGGATGTGAGGAGGGGGTTGGATGTGAGGAGAGGGTTGGACGTGAGGAGGGGGTTGGATGTGAGGGAGGGGGTTGGACGTGAGGAGGGGGTTGGATGTGAGGAGGGGGTTGAACGTGAGGAGGGAGTTGGATGTGAGAAGTGGTAGTGGACATGAGGAAGTGGACGTGAGGAGGAGGGCAGAATAATTTGTTAGAGACAGTGAAATGGACGTATGACAGGGGTTGGGCGTATGACAGGGGTTGGATGTATGGCAGGTTGTGGCCTATGGACAGGGGGCCTATGGCCAAGGTGCCAAAAGACCGGGGGCCTAAGATCCGGAGGGTCTGAAGGCAGGGGGCCGGTAATCAGGGTGCCTAAAATCCAGGTGCCTAAAGTCCGTGTACCCTTCAAATCAATTTTTTTTTTATTCAAATCAATATATAGATCCCTCTCAAAGTCTACGTGTTCAGTAATCCAGTATACATACATAGTGGTCTCCAATTACCGCTGTCTTGTATAAAATAACCCAAAAGTAGCATTTGAGTAACTTTGGATCAAATATGTTGGCACACATGCAGTAACTTTTCTGACAGTAACCATGATATGCCTGGGTATCCTGGGCAGATATTGCTATCTCCATTATTTCCCATTATCCCCGCCATTATCCCATCTGCTGCCCTTCTGCTTTTGAGTGCCTCTCATATCTCGTATCGTGATGTGATAGTCAAAAGAGCCATTTAGCCATATTTTATGTCACATGTATACAAATGTAAGGGATATGATATACTGTTAATTACACGTTGATCCTTGGCAGAACGCATATTAGAAATAACAAAGTGTACAACAATTCTACTTTTAAGACATTTTATTTCAAATTCTTCAATAATCCCTAATATCATACCTCAATATACCCAAACTTGATCCTATCAGCTATAATGTCTCTGTTACGTCTCATCCTTGACAAACTTGGCACAAAAGAAGCCTATGGTGTCGCTGTGAGATGTGGCCAGGGACCCTGGTGGTGGGGGCCCGAACCGCTGTAGACGTGCGAGCTGCTCGGGGGTGAGACCACTACCTGCTCGTCCTGTACCACCCAGGTGGGGCTCCTGAAATAGTCAACAACAATATTAGAATTAATTTGTTTGAGGTACCAAATTTACCATGCTCATGCAAGTACTGTAAGGATCGTATTTAATGCCCCCCCCCCCCCATTGAATACATTGTGGCCGTATTCAATGGGCAAGGAAAAAATTAAATGGCTTCGAATAAAAAAATAAACACATATGCCAACTACATTGATACCACTCATTGTATTTCACTCATGGGGGCTTGGGCGCATCCAACTCAGCCTGCAGCTTTGTGGGTTACTGCCGTAGCCCCCACTTGTGAAATACATCAGAGAAACTATCAATAGGCGTCAGCATTTGTCTATTTATCCCACACTTGGAGCTACCAACAATTTCATATATTATTAATATTTTAGTGTGCAAGTGATTAACTTGTGAGACGGCCGGCTAAATCGTTTAGATATGGCTGATATATGCTGTTACCTGGTCCAATAATTTTTCAGCACTATCTGACACATAATTTGGCTATTTTGTAGTTTTATTGTCAGATGACATACCTGTGGTGCTAGGCTGATATTGGGAAATGACTTGAGGGCCCAGGAGACGAGACCCTCATTCTCCTCCAGGGTCCACGTACATGTACTGTACACCAACACTCCGCCCGGCCGCAACAAGCCTACTGCCTGCAACACACACGGAGTACAGGTTTAACTAAATATGTGGACAATAATATCATAAAACTTGGCACGATTAAACACTGACATATATACATTTATTTTCAATAGATTATATCTTTGTGCCATCTCTGTAAAATTACTAAATGCATGTGTTTTTTTCCTATAAAAAAAGATTCTTTTGAGAAATCCTTTAACTGTGAAGTATGGAAACTGTATTTTTCATGCAATGAATTACATACCTTAATGTATGATTCATTTCTGTGTTTTTGCGGTACTTACAGCACTGAATAGTTTACGCTGTAGTGGGGGATATGAGGTGACTTCGGGTAGTTTCATGTCGTTGAACACCGCTGGGCGTTGTCCGAGGGCAGAACATGGTGCGTCAAGTAATACACAGTCAAAGGTACATGGTGCATACGGGGGAGCACTGGGAAGGACTCCTGCTGATAAACCTGAAAGCCAATACCAGGGGACGAATGTATTGTATCTTAGTACTAAAACATACTTACTTTAGATATTATTTGAGATGAGAAAATCTAAACGTCTTTATCTGTTCACCTTTAAAAGGTTTTGTTCTATTTATTTAAATATTATTACAAAAATCTATCGAGTTGAGTCTGAGTTTAGTGATTTTCATTGGCGATAATCTATAAACATATTACGTCTCTTAGCTATAGCCATCTCCCATAACTGATCTAGTATTTCACTAATTGTATTGGGGTTATCTCTATGTACTTACTTGCTGCGGGATCCAGAGCCTTGGTACTGTCAAAGTAAAAGGCTAGTATACAGGACAGTCCCCAGGCGGCAGCATTGTTCTCTATTGTCTTTATCTTGCCTTTACTCTTGTCCAGCGCCACTACTCGTCCCTGTGCACCAAAATCAGCACAAAATGAGGCGTCTTATTATACCGTAAAACCCCGCGTAGAAGGCGCGGCTTGTACGCGAGTCAGACTCAGCTTTGTTTTGATCCAAACATGTCTATGTAGGGTGCGGCTTATACAAGAGTTTTTATAAGTATAGCACAGTAACAAATTAGCAATTTTCAGAGCCCCTCTGCGGCTTATATAATTTGACAAAGCTAGGGGTGCGGCTTATACGCGAGGTATCACGGTACATGTGGTAGGTGCTACCTTTATACATGCTATTTGATATATTACTAATGGATTATTTGTTTAGTTTAAAATTTCTTTAAATGACACAGTATTGACTCTCCCACTGTACTAGAAGGCTTTGTTTGATAACGGAAGCAGTACTCACTGTGTTCTTCATCAACGTTGCTATGTGGGTGGTCTTTCCACCTGTGAATCAAACAAACAAAAAGAGGGATAACTCAAAATGCCCTTTTTACCTCTGAGTAATAAGAGGTTGTAATCGGGATTTAAACTTGTCAACTATGTTGTCTATTCTGTACTTCTCAAACACTTTTAGATGAAGCAAGAAGGGGAAAGATCAAACTTAATACCAAACCCTGGAGAATATAATGTGTTACCTGGAGCGGCGCACATGTCGAGTACATGGTACCCGGGTCGTGGAGCGAGGACGTGCGCACAGACGACAGACGGCAGATTCTGCGGGAAGATGGCGGCCGGAAGTAGACCGGCCAGCGACGGGGCCACGTAAAGCGGGTCTGTCATCCGAACTGCACATCCACTTAACATACCAGAGCAATAAGAATCAGCTATGACTTAGGTTACAGACCACTTGCTATTATGTACACGTATTTCATCACACAGCATCTCTTTTAATACAAAATCGATGGTTTGTTTTACATATACATGTGATATGCATACCTCAGTACCCAATCAAGTTTGTCCGGATATAAGTTGAATAATAATATTTTGGTATTATTGAGAGATGCTTGAATTAGTAATTCTTCTGATGTTTCAGTTGAATTCATGTAGACAATTACGAAATCTTACTTATTCAACACGGAAATCTCGGGAAATATAGTGAAGCAAATGCAGGGAAAGTGGTATCTCTAAATGTACGTCTTACCTTGGCTTATCTCCACTTGCAAATAGTTGAGCCCGACTCATCTCGGCTACACCGTTACCCACAAACATCTGCTTACCGGTGAACTTCTTCAGCAATCCCTTACACACCACGCCTTCTACGTCTGTCATTACCGACACCTTGTCTCCCGGCATGAGGTCTGCACACCAACAGAGATAGCTATAGGGAAGGCTTTCACATCTTATGCTCTATGAGCTGCATAGTGATTTTTAATAAAGTACTCTGCCCTTTGTCGACATGATGCATGATGCCAGGCATGCATTCGTGCATCATGGCGACCCTTTGAGAGTGTATTAGCTCCAGAGGGTTGGCATGAGTACAGCATTGGAGAGTTACTCACCAGGGCTACATTCATGCATCATCATAATCATGTTGTAAGTTGTCTCGAAAGATTAAAAAGTGAAATCACTAAACAAGTGCCTCTACAATTCTTCATGCCCCTGGTGGGACCCAGCCTTTATCGACATATAAATAGGTCTAATGTTTAAATGAAGGTAAATGTCCAGTCTGATATAGCAATCTTTTTGATGAGCACACGCATAGAATAATAATTGTGCGTCTCTGTGTTATTCATGGATAAATTATATAAGGCACAGTAGAGAAGATGTCAATATGTCACTTACGTGAAGGTGCTCCCATCACTCCCTGGGCATACACGTCGGCCCCACGGAGCACAGCCATGCCGCACCCCAGCCCGACCACCACCTCCTTCTCCTCCTGTACATGAGAGACCATGGAGGTTAACGGTGTTAACGGGGCAACATACAGTGTGCCTTTTATAGTCAGCAGCTACTGCGCTTCATACGCTAACGCCAAGAATCATCAAATCGACCAGAATCGGCAAAAATCTACCAGAATCGGCAAAAACATTGGAGTACTTGGGACCTATCGTGACACTATTAAACTCTAACCAAGAGTTTAATAACAATAAGTGTGTACAGTGTTTACTCCAGATAGTTGAATGCTCGTTACAAACAGGGGTATACTGTATTCGACGTAATAAGCGCCCTGGGCGCTTATACAATTATTCTGTATGATGTTTTAGTACTTTAGAGTTTAATTATCTCCAAAATCGTGAAATCTGAGCATTTGTTCTAGTTTTAAAATGCCCCAAAAAAAGGGGGGGGGCTTATCAGGGGGAGGGCGCTTATTACGTCGAATACGGTAAACAATACTGGTAGTTAAAGGAACAGAAATATCGCAACACAACTGTGCATACATGTTGATACAATCTATACACGCTTAATACTAGCTTTTATTGACAACAGAAGAGAGGTCATTAATGTAACTTAGTAAGGCAGGCCACACCGGGTACATACCAGTTGTAGTTGGTGAGGTCCAGAGTTGGGGATTGTGAACAGATCTGGTAACTGTGGATCAAGTGCAATTCTAGGAGGGACCTGTCCTCGGTTCTTGTATTGCTGTATTAAACAAATATACAGCAGTCCAACATTATAGCACTCCAATGCACTATATGGATATATATCTAAAACTGGACATCGACATCCTTCTAACATAAAGCTATATTTAGTAGAAGTAGAAATCCATGAATATCTATATGAAGGAGAACACCATGTTCATGCCTATGAATATGTCTGTGTGTATGTTCATTTCAAAATTCAAGATTGCAACCATTCATTGAATGCCACCATGCGTTCAATGTAATCTTGAATTGCAGTTGCAGTAATTTGATACTAATAAAAAAAATCTATTCTATTTTTCTTTCATGAACAGTTGGCATCCCATAGATTCAAGATGGCTATCACTCATTAAATGTCCCGATGCTTGAAATGCAATCTTTACTTGTAGTTGCATTAATTTGATAAAAAAAACAAATCCAATTTGATTTTTCCTTCATTCAACCCATTCAAGATGGCTACCATTTACTAAATGCCACAATGCTTTCAGTGCAATGAAGAATTGTAGTTGCATTAGTTTGATATCTATTATAAGAAAATTTCTATTTGATACCTTTTTCAAACACAGTTGGCACCCCATAAGTTTAGGATGGCCGCCATTCATTGAATGCCACAATGCTTTAAATGCAATCTTGAAATGTAGTTGCATTAATTTTATACTGTTAAAATAATCCAATTTAGTTGTTTTTTTCATGAAGAGTTGGCACCCCATAGGTTCAAGATGGCCACCAGTCATTGAATACCATAATGCTTAAACGCAATCTTGAATTGCAGTTGAATTAATTTGATTCTAAAAAATATACTTCTTTTTTTTCTTTCATGAACAGTTGGCACCCCATACATTCAAGGTGGTTACCAGTCATTGCATGCCACAATGCTTTAAGTGCAATCACGAATTGTAATTGCATTAATCTGATTCTAATAAAAAAACTAATTCTATTCTTTTTTTTAAATTCATGAACAGTTGGCACCCCATATATTTAAGATGACCACCATTCAGTGAATGCCCCGATGCTTGAAATGCAATCTCGAATTGTAGTTGCATCAATTTAATGCTAATAAAAAACAAATTCTTATCGATTTTTCTTTCATGAATAGTTGGCACCCCATAAGGTGGCTACCATTCATATTAATGCAAATACAATGCTTTAAGTGCTATCACGAATTGTAGTTGCATTAATCTGATACTAAAAAAAAAAAAAAAATTCTATTTGATTTTTCTTTCATAAACAGTTGGCACCCCATAAATTGAAAATGCACCCAGCACCCAGGTCAACAGCTATATAGGACAAGTGTACCTCCCCTGCCTGTTCTCCTTCAATGCAGAGTGAAGAGGGTGGGAGGGGGTGACCATCAACAGTGCATAAACACTTTGATTGGATGACAATGCAGTTTTTATATTACAACCCTAAATTTGTGCAACGAAAATCATCAAGAAATACTAAGTATTTTTTCCAAAGAATAGCTTTTCTAGAATGGCTCGATACTCAGAAATCCTACTGCGAATAAAAAAAAGTCAAATTCTGATTCTAAACACCTGAAAAGTGAGAAATGCTGGCGTTCACGGTTTATGTAGGAAATGTACTAAAAACACCAAAAATATGCAACAAAACCCTAATTTTCTCAAAAACTGTTCAGTAGGATTTTTTCTAACTGAGGTTCCAGTGTTTTCTACCCTCATATTACACATTGGCATAGAGAATATATTGATACCTAGTCAGGATTTTGCCCTAGAAGCAATCTGTGAGGCAAAAAACTGCCAAAATGAGCCACTGGTCTGAAGTATAAAACTGGGCATCGATCACTATAGAGCTACAAAGAGAGAGAATCGATGTCCAGTAAATATACATTAGATTTATCATAACAAATGGAGACAGAGTGGTCAGCGTGCAAGTCAGTTACATGTATTCTGAACTCTATTAAACAGTCTGATTGGTATGTTTATACCTGAGGGTGACCCCTGGTTAGCGCTAGTATAACCCCCCAGGTACTGCTCTAACTGACCTGTCCTAACAGTGGCCTGAGCTGTAGTGTAGCAGTATGGTGTGTTACTGAGTATAAACTGACCTGTCCTAACAGTGGCCTGAGCTGTAGCAGGGTGGTGTGTTACTGAGTATAAACTGACCTGTTCTAACAGTGGCCTGAACTAGCAGGGTGGTGTGTTACTGAGTATAAACTGACCTGTTCTAAGACTAACAGCGGCCTGGCCTGTAGTGTATCATGGTGATGGCTTGTGTTACTGAGTATAAACTGACCTGTTCTAACAGTGGTCGGAGCTGTAGTGTAGCAGGGTGGTGTGTTACTGGGTATAAACTGACCTGTCCTAACAGTGGCCTGAGCTGTAGTGTAGCAGTGTGGTGTGTTACTGAGTATAAACTGACCTGTCCTAACAGTGGCCTGAGCTGTAGTGTAGCAGTGTGGTGTGTTACTGAGTATAAACTGACCTGTTCTAACAGTGGCCTGAGCTGTAGTGTAGTAGGGTGGTGTGTTACTGGGTATAAACTGACCTGTTCTAACAGGGGCCTGAGCTGTAGTGTAGCAGGGTGGTGTGTTACTGAGTATAAACTGACATGTTCTAACAGTGGCCTGACCTGTAGGTTATGTAGCAGGGTGATGTGATACTGACCTGTTCGAGCTGTATGCCGAGCCGTAGCAGGGTGGTACTGGGTGTATCCTCCTGCAGAGTGTTCAGTCTGAGGGTGGTGAACAGGGGAGGGGTTGACAACCAGGCCAGGAGTCTCTCAAACTCTGCCTCACACTCAGCCTGGCCTCCTGCCTCTACTGCCTGAAAGGTGCCAATTGAATCAGCATATTATTATCACATTATTCGCAGCTAGGCTTTGATCCACATATGCTATAAACTATAAACTATTCGCTAGGTCTATGCCTTAAAGCTGCTATACCTCCTCCATTCTCAAACCTCCATTTTCCTCATTTGATTCTCAGATGATTTTATAATCCTTTCCCTCTTATAATTTGTCATTTATTCTGACAAGAAAGTCTTAATATTATGTTAAACAGGACTCCAATCTCAACTACTGTTTATTATCTGGAGAGGCTTGGATATTTAGTGTTGAGCAAAGCCATCAGGTGGCACTGGTGAGTGGAGGGGAGCATATCGAGGTTTTCCATTGCCCAACTCACAAACACTGAAACAGTCTACTAGTACAGGTGTATCCCTGTAGATGGCACTCCCTTGTTGAGGTAATTAAGTGCTGAATAGAATGCTGGAAGCAGACTCTTAACAACTATGCAGAAATTGAACTATCTATATATCTCATTATCTGAGGTAGTACAGCAGCTTTAATATGGGGATAGATCTAAATTATAGATCCTCTCTGATGGTACCAGTAGGCCAAGGTAAGACCCCAAAATAATAATTACTTTTACAATTAATAATACCGATATTATCTCGTAGTCGTAGACGTAGATCTACCTAGTACCGGTATGGTTGAATAACTGTATTACTATTAGGCAAAAGTGTATGGTTGGAAGATTTATATGAAAAGTAACGTCGTGGGCAAACAATGCATTCATTGATACTTGTAAGGATGTGCATGGTCATTATTTAACAACGGGGCGGGTATCAGAATTCTTCCAGCCCCCTCTATGAACTATAGTAAGGGAGTGCTCATTTTTTAACAACTGGGGGGGGGGGGGGGGGCGGTGAGATTCTGCGCATAGCGCGTGAAATTTTTTCACCCCCCCCCCTAGGCTAGAGGGGTCGAAATTTTTTAACCTCCCCCCGGCAGGCCGAAAGCGCGCACGTTCGCGCCCTTTAATTGTAGCATAGTAATGCGCGGGCTTTTTCCCTCAAAACAGGTTGAATTTTTTGGACCCCCCCAAGAGGAGTCTAAATCTTTTACCCCCCCCCCCCCGGTCAAGGGGTCCAAATTTTTTACCCCCCCCCCCCCCCAAATCCACCCCCCCCCCCCCCGTTGTTAAAAAATGAGCACTCCCTAACGTGCTGGCGTCAGATTTCACCGAAAAAAAAATTCAAAAAGGGGTGAAATGCCCCCCCCCCCCGCCTTCTACTTCTAGAGGCATTGCCATTTTTTGTCCAGGCCCCCGCCCCCCCTAGAAAAAAACAAAAAACACCACCCCCCTGTGGATATTTTCAAAAAAGCGCAAATCACCTCGTTGTTGCACCACTCATTCCGCAGGTGGGTGCTGACGTCGTCCCGGAACGTCAGCCTGCTAATCTGTGTCTCAGCACTCATCCTGACGTATTTACCCACTTATTGGGTCTGATGAGACTAACTGATGCTACAGACACATGCCACGCTAAATCTAATTGTTGTCGACTTTGGAATTAGTCGGAATTCGTACAAAAATGCGGCCGCTGAGTTTGTCCACGCGGCTTTTATTTTGACTATTTTGACCGGATGTTTGGTCTGCATTGGTAAAACATCGAGCATTGAGCTGCGACCCCGTTACAACGGCCGCGGAGGGTGATGTTCCCGCCACGAGCCATGAGCAGATAGCGTCTGACTTTGCACCGCGACTTGACTGTCCCCCCACCCCCCGAGACTTTGATCAGATCAAGATTATAGATCGAATATATAAACGGACAGTAGTCTTAACGATACCACAGCCTCTTTTCAGTTTTAATGATATGCCTGCAATTATCAGAAGCATAAATATACATATACATGTATGTGTATGTCAAAAGGTAGAAGTTTGATATAGGGTTGCCGACATATATTCATTTAGGGTGCATGGTAATAGGCAGTCACAGCTAGGTGCCGGGATCCCTCATCCCTCAATTTCGGATCTTCTGGTAGGCTATATTTCAAAATCTAACTCTTTCGAGTCTTATATTATACATGTCTAATCGAC
Source organism: Harmothoe impar (assembly GCA_947462335.1). Classification (NCBI taxonomy): domain Eukaryota; kingdom Metazoa; phylum Annelida; class Polychaeta; order Phyllodocida; family Polynoidae; genus Harmothoe; species Harmothoe impar. Next base: position 50,086,183 of record OX381715.1, on the reverse strand, counting down.
AAGCCATGAAAATTGGCATGCACAGGGCCCTGAGGGGTCAGGGAAAGAATAGCAAAAGAACTAAAAAAAAATTTTTTTTTTAAAGTGTGGCCTAGAGGGTAAACAGTATTGTAAAAAGTCTTTCCTGGTATGCAGTGTTAAACTTAAAGTCATGGCACACAAAGATTTCTTTTAATAATATTTATTCACCCTGGCATACATAGGTTAGGTGGTAAAACCCTACCGTACATGAATAAGATCACACCAGCCTAGATATTGCCATTTCTTGTTTATTCAATACAGCATTGCTTCATTGACGTCAAAGAGCTAATGTATTGAACTAACTAATACAAAGTTTAGTACATCTACACGTACATCACAACTCCAGTCATAACTCGGTGTCAATCACTATCACAGTCAATTCCAATGTATACCCCAAAACAGGCGGCCCCAAACATACCCACTCCAACCAGTACCTGGCGCACAGGTATCAAATGTATCCTTAGTTTTTATACCCATCCCTTTAAAAATAAGCAAAGAAAAATAAATTATGGGGAATCGACAGAAAATGATACGTGTAGACTGTAGACCAAACTAAATATACAACAGCCATGTCCAGTATACATGTTTAACACCTACAGCATGAACAAAAAGGAAGGAGTCATGGCTCTCAGTCACCTTAGTTTACAGAAATGATATATCAATGAAACGATGAATTCCACTATTTCTGTATTTGGATATAATAATGGTACAGAGAGGTAACATCAATAATAATACATATTCGTTTATGTAGGAAACACGGTAAGTATATTTTAATTCATAAAAGCTTCGTCCCATTGTACCTTTTTTACTAGTCATGTAAAAACAAATTGACTAGGCCTCCGCACTACAATGGGAGATAATGAGGCAAATGGCAAGTCAAGCTTGGTATTTCTGTCATGGAAGGTGTAGAGATTCAGCATTATAAACTGACCTATAAGTTGATTGTAATACAATGTATTGTACATTTACGCTGACTGACGATCTGGATATTATCAGTCGTTCGGATAAGCCACTATCGGTAACATACGGTAATAATGCCATGCCTACCTCACTATCCTGAAGTTATAAAAATGCGAGTTTATCAATCCATAAATGGCAATACGAAGTAATATCCATGTCAGTTGACATCGCACTCGAATCTGTCTCCTTTCATTATTGCTTTAGTGTATGACTTTAGTAACACAGCCATTTCATAAGAAATGAAATATACTGAATACATCATCATTACATTACAGTAATATTTATAAGTCTTGTAAGGATATGATATGCTTTAAGTGTCATATGACTAAGTTGCACCATTGTCCCTATAGACAAATTAAATCTTATCACATCTGGTAGACCTTTATGAAGCCCACTTTTTTTTTAAATCTTGGAACATCTTTATATTGGAAAATTCACTACATTCGTTAATTATCATACATGACGTAACCGTCCTGATGACCGAGAACCTCCGGTGGCTCCCTCTGGTTCCAAGTCGGTGAAGCGGTATAGATACGGCAGGTCATAGAAGTGGTGTTCTCGTTGGACGTGTTCGATGACACCCCCGGCCAGCAGATGGCGTCCGTAGGTGAGTGCCTCCCCACGTTCTGCCGCCAAGCCCACTTCTACCAACCAGTCTATGAGGTTGGCCCCCGTGAAGGCTGCCGGGTACTGGTGGGTACCACGCCTGGAGAGATACCACACACGGGGAGTTAACGCACAGTGACTGCAATCAGCAGCACCCCAGGTCAACCCTTTAAGGACGGCACAATGCATCAATGCATCATGTCCTTGGTCGTCATGATGCATGAATGCAGCCCTGGCGAGTAACTCGCCAGTGCATTGGTGCATCATGGAGACATGTTATCTTTTAGCGCATGTCTTCCTTAAAGGGTTATGTAGGATCACAAGTATGAGGGCTCACAATCATGTAAGCTCATCACCACAGATTTCTATTATCTAAACATTATTTACGCCCTACCTTCTGGGCTAATATGGAATAAGTAAAAATCGACCGTGTATCATCTTATTAGGCCGTTTTATTCTGATAACTTGGATTACGGATCCGCCGATGGGAATTTTGGCATTTTGTAAAAAAAAAAAAGTTTTTTTTTTATTCTTTTACCCCCCTCCGCTGGGATTTTTTGAGAATTTTAGCAAAAAAAAAAAAAAAGTACATGCTGACTAGCAAACGCCCAGAATTTGGCCTTCAAAATTTGGAATATTTGGGAATATTTCTCAATATACCTTGATTTGATAGCGAAAAGAACACTTTTGCATGCTTTTTTTTTTTTTTTTTTTTCCTCCCGCACCCCGGAATTTTCAGTACAGAAGAGCAGCTTTTTTTTTTTTTTTCCTCCCGCCCCCCAAAATATTTGCTCTGAGTGCCCGTAATCCAAGTAATCAAAAAAAAGGTGGCCCTACTGTGGAACATTTTTCATTTTCCTTCCTAAATAATGCTACATGTAATATGAACGAAGCTTTCCCCACAGAACAAGTACTAGTCAGGTAACACAGCTGCTATATCATGACGTACCTGCGGTCTCTGACGATATCGCTGACACAGCGCTCCCGGTGGTAGTTGAGGAACTTGGCGCAGGTAGTACGGACGGCAGCCGGCAGGGAGTCCAGCTTCAGCACGTGCACCTTGGGCTGTTTCCACCGTTCTTCTAGGGATGGCCAACGCCGAGCCAACCAATGCTTTAACCTGTTATAGGAGGCAATCGTTTTAGGTTGCAACTTATATGTAGCATAATGGATAACCAAGCAGATGGACACAAAACAGCTAACCTATTAAGGACATTAGGGTAGAGAGATATTCCCTAACATCTCTAAATTCCTAAAATATCAATAATAGAGAAACTGTTTGATTAGTATAAAACTAAGATAAGTAACTTACCTGTTCAACAGCGGTTCTAAAACCATCTCACTGTCTAAGCCAAAGACAGCAAAGGTAAATATGCCCTGAGAGGAAAAGAAATATATTTGTGACAATTTTGTACATTTCAAATAAAAGGTACATCGAAATTATAGGTGTGTTCTATAAAAGGTTCATTTTCGTATTAATCCGTCTGACATGATATGGCATTACTATATTGGCGATCAGTGATACATAAGTGGAAGACCAACCAGTATTTCAATATTGCCTTCGACACAGACACTTGATGAGTATTACCCAAAGCGGGATCTGATGTCGTCAAATTTAAATCAAACTCTACCACAGGTAACGCTAGAAACCCATCCTACCTGTCCAAATGCGAACACACTGTCCAGGAACTCTATCTCTATGTAGACCCCCGTCTGGGAGTCCTTCATAAGCCGCCACATGTTGAGGAAGAGACCCTGAAAATAAACCGTTTCATGTCACCAATCTCAAGTCTCTAGCCATTGAGGACAAACTTGTTATTGGTAAGGGTAGGGTCCATCCCCAAAAATGCCTAGTCACCCCCCCCCCCCCCACCAGCCACACACAAACACTGCGCCCTGCATTTTTGGGCACAGTGAGAAATACATGTATTTTGAAAAAAAAAAAACATTTATTTTTAAAATCTGAAATCTCCCTGCATTGTTGATAAACAACGGTAAGGGGAAAAAAGTCTTTCTTTTTGCGGGAACTAACTAGCGGTATATGTAGCCTAGCTGTTCAATTTTACATCTATGGTCACCCAGATCGACTGATTTTCAACTACCACGGTACTACTTGGGAAGGCTTCAAATAACATTTTGCATTGTCAAAAACAAAGTGTGTTATTCTCTAGTGTACAGAGATGCCACTAAGTCATCAACCAAAAGTAAGAAATCTAACAGTTTTGGTAAATTTTCAGTAGGAAATTAGCTTAATTCAATACAGAAATTACATTAAAAAAGTAGGAATTCCTGCAAAAGTAGGGAAATTGGCATTTCTGAGTGTATATTATAAGATGGTACGCACCACACAGGTTGACATGAGGAGGAGCAGTATGAGCGTGACGTGACGCGTCATCTGGAACTCGTCCCGTTCTTGGAGCAGGGCAAGCTGCTCCCCGTCCTCCTCCTCCAGCTGCAGTTTGAACGAGTTGTACCCGCGAAGTAACTCCGCGCACCTACAACACAGCAGGCGCAACATGGGTACAACGTGTAGAACACCGCCATATACAGGACTAGCGCATCCTGTAACTCAGGTAGTCAGGGGCTAAAGCCCCATCTCCTAATCAGGCTAATCCCCTCCCCTCACACCTAGAGCAAAGGTGCTGATAAGAAATTCATCCATGATGCACTGCTCTGGAGTTGGAGGCCCAACCACAATGCATTGCTCTGAGCCATGATGGCGGCTCCCATATCCTAATGTGCAAGTCACGTATTGGGTCTGGTCTTGCGTGGTTTAGGCAGGTACCAATTTACCAGTCAGCAGCAAACAATACCAGGCAGTCAAACTAGCGGTAATTAATTTTTCTGATTCCTGATCTTCTCTTAAAAAATCTACTGAAATGTCATTCATTTTATCAATATTCTCCCCACAAGCTCAAAATAGTAATCTATTATATTCACCTTGTACGTTGTTCTACACTACACGCATTATCAATGGCACAGGGGGGTCCTGCGTCTGATGACTGGCTGTCCCCTCGACGCCGACCTGTACGGACCATCACGTCTGGCACAAGGTCCTCGATGTTGGCCACCGCAGACACAGTCGGAGCTGAAAGTGAGATATTGGCTTAAACAACTACTCAAGGATAGCGATTGTAGCACATCTGAATTTTATAGAGGGAATCAAGTTTATTATATAGTATGTAGAACATTGGGATTAAAACTAATTTCTTGTACTAGAATTGTTTGAGAGGCATTGACTGTACATTCTGTGCCTCATCTGTTTCTTTTCAACATTCCAACATGTACTTCTAAGTCTACATACCGGATGTGGAACAAGTGCCGCAGTCGGTGCATGTGTCGCACGAGGCGCGTACAGACTTCTGCCGCCGGGTCACCCTGACGGGCCTCGTCCTGCCTGCAGCTGTCACACGCCGGGGCCCGTCACCGTTCTGTATGGTCGGTGTGTGGGCCTCCCCCACACCACCGTTCTGTATGGTCGGTGTGTGGGCCTCCTCCCCACCCTCCCCACTTAGCAGCGGCTCCTGCTCACTAGTGGTGAGCTGCTCCTGGGGGCAGCCGTTGGACCCAGTGATGAGGGGACAGGCCGGTTTCCAGCGGTGTTGGAGGATAAGCGAGACGACCGTGACGATAGAGGTCACAGAGAGACACAGCGTGGCCATGATCTGTTGTGCCTGGCCGTATTCAAAAGCAGGTGAACTCGCTGTAAGGTCTCGCCGCACCGCCATCAACAGCACTGCACATAGCAGAAGGGGGAATCTGTAATGAAGTATATATATTTTATATAATACCAAAGTCAATTTCTTCTTTTCCTTTGTAAATGACCCGACACTTTTACATACATCAGATATAAATCTGAGTTGAATTGAATTGAATCATGCAACTTTGACCGATTTAATATAGAGTAAATCGCTGAACTTTCTGGTAATATTCAAAATTTACTTCCCTATATAACTTTTTTATATCAATGGTATCAAATCCGGAGTTGAAGTACTACGAGGATGCAATGGTTTTGATCTAGGATTTGCACACCGTAGGTGTGGTGACCGGCTTTTTTTAAGGATTAAAATAAAGGATTTTTTGTGTTTGCAGGTACAATGTCTACAGGAGTCATTTACGAATGCACCTCATATGCCATATGCTGCAGGTCCGGTCTCTTATAGGTGTGTGAGGTGAGAGGATTATCGAATGCAGCCAGACCACGGCTAGGTCACGCACCACTGCCTCTGCCGCTGAGGGCTGTACTGGGCCTACGGTTCGCGGTCGCAGGGTTAAGTCAATGGTGCGCTACTCTTCACTGAAACCTTACGGCGGGTTCACTTCCCTGCATATAGACCGGCTCATGGAACATGAGCCGGTCTAATAATCATTCATATCCCATACAAGTGATTACGAGTAGTAGTAAAGTACCGGTAGATTTCCTGGAGAAACTAATAGGGATTTAAAACTCAAAATACTGTGATCATCTCAATATTTATCTAAGCGATATTTTGACCCTGGATTTTAGGTAATACTGTATATATATGCTATTCTCTTAGTACATGTAGTAAAGCGACCAGCAGGCTGTCTATATAATACTCACAGTACACAAGACAGGGCGATCCAGCCATGGATCCTCAGCACATAGCATAGACTTTTAACTCGTAGCAGACACAGCGTTAGTGCTATACCAGCCATCCAGAACCGCGTGCTGATTATGCCGACAAAGAAGATGACAAAGTGAAGATAGTGCTGCCAGGCCACCGACATGTCCAGTGCACCCCACAAGATGGTGCCAACTCCAACCATGAGCTGAAACATGAAGCATCTGAATGTGGGTATTTATCGTTTAATAGTGGCGAATAAGTTATCTCTATCTTAGTGTCTTGAAGTAGCTCTGTTGAGACCATTGAGGTGAATTATCACCCCCACCCTCCCCCTGCCTATAAGATAACAGTACATACCAGCAGGGATAGACTAACCTGTGAGAAGAGGAGACCGGTGGTGAACTTATGCGGCAGTGTGCCCGACCTGCGCTGGATGACAAACACTGCTAGCACCCACACCTGTATTAACACAGATACACAATGTTATATTATACACTAGCGCTGCAGTGTGACAAAACCTCATGGTTGATTCCAAGCTAAGAAGTGAAATCCATGGGTATATCAAATCATGTTAGTAAATGCAATGCTCTTTTCTTGTATCGGGCAAATCAACATAGACAATTACATTGTATATATGTTTTTTTTTGTTATTCTATTTACTTAAATTAGGTTACTTGACATTATATATTCATTAATTTTATGTCAGGTTAGCTACCCTGGACAATGTTATCTATATACTTTGAATCCTAGCCGTCAGGTACCTACACAAGCAACAAGTGAGATGATGCTGACATCAAAGCAGGTGGTGTTGAGGAGGTTACCGAAGGTAGCCCGCGTGGCACTGGACAGCGTGATCATCCGTGCCGAGATGAACATGAACGGGGCCGACAGGAAGGTAGACACAACCATGCCTGTTGCCATCTGTTTTATTGTGATAGAATTACAGTCTCTATTAAAGTCAACAAATTATTCAACTGATTTGGCTTAGTTTGTAAGAAACATACAATATTGTCGACTTTTAGAAAGCCTGCATGAAGATGAATATATTCTATCCATTTTAAAGGCGCTCTGGATCCCGGATGTTCCAGGATTTAGCTCCGATTTACTCAGTTATTGTTCAGATTTATTCAGTTATTGCTCCGATTTACTCAGTTATTGCTCTGAGTTACTCAGTCATTGCTCAGATTTACTCAGTTATTGCTCAGATTTACTCAGTTATTACTCAGGTTACTCAGTTATTACTCCGATTTACTCAGTTATTGCTCAGATTTACTCAGTCATTGCTCTGATTTACTCAGGTATTGTTCCGATTTACTCAGTTATTGCTCAGGTTACTCAGTTATTGCTCAGATTTACTCAGGTATTGCTCAGATTTACTCAGTTATTGCTCAGATTTACTCAGTTATTGCTCAATTTACTCAGTTATTGCTCAGATTTACTCAGTTATTGCTCTGGTGCTTACTATTTCTGCCTCTGTGTTGTACTGTGAGGCGTAGATGAAGACGCTGGGTGCAGTGGGAAATGCACCATAGAGGAAGCCGTAAGTGGAGATGCTGTCTCTATCTGACAGTGTCTCGTTCGGGCTGCTCGGTAAGACGTTGACCAACTCGCGCACCAGGAAGGGTGAAACTAACCTAATGTACGATACAGAATGATTTATAAGCCATTCAGAGATTATATTTTGGCACCAATATTTTCGGATACTACCGGTGTCCATGTTTTATTCATTTATCTATAATCAGATTTTAACCAATGCCTTCTTATATCTAGAAATGAAATTGTAAGTTTTCCAAATTTATGCTCAGTGCTATATGTAGTAGTGAGAGCTACCTTCAGATTTGAAAACAACCAATATTTTTGCAGCTTTCCTATTTAATGAAACACCTTAGTAAAAGATTGAATAGTAAACAAACTAACATTTTGGCAGCTATGAGGAGAGCGGTTGTTATGGTGTTTGAAGGGCCACCACGACTGGAGATTCGTCCGACCATACTGAGCCCCAGACAGAAAAGCGCTGTCGCTGGGAAAGCATCCTCTGTGAAGAACAATAAAACTTACGGTGAACTTAGTTCATTATTATTGATTATAACGTAATAAGATCCCTTGTTGAAGTCAATTTGTATTCAGAATTGCGTATCCTTGGCTCCAATAATCTAATGGCACAATACTATTTAGAAATATCTATTCGGCCAGGCCAACTTGATCATAACACTTACTTAGAACGGTGAGGAGACTGTCTAGTAGTACCGGTATTTGCTGGTGCAGTGAGAAGTTACCCGCGATACCGAGAAGCGTCATGAAGACGATGGGGTTGGTGAGAACCCGTCCCATCACCTGACACAGTAACAGGCCGCGTCGCTGGGAGACTCCCTCCCTCCCCGCGTGCCGCCACTTCTCCACCTCCAGTAGGATGAACCCTATGGGGTTCAGGAAGGCCACCGAGATAGGCGCGATCAGGTACAGGTACTTCTCATACTCAGGGTGAGTCGTCGCGTACAGCGCTTGGACTAGAATAAAACATATTGGGTATTGACAATAAGTAGGGAAAAGGTAAACTTGATATGTGTGAATTTCCATATACCAGTACCATAGTTCTTTAAATTGGATTTGGTGTTGGCGCGGGATACCAGTATACACCAGTTTATCTTTCAATTTCATTGCTCTGTAATTCTGACCCCGTACATATCAATATGATGAAAGATTTAACAAGAAATGTGCATGCATTTTATTAGTTTTATCAATACCTTATTAGTGTGTCTGTAATATGTCCCTATCTTTAAACTTGAGAACTGTGCTTAGACAAGGTAATCTGTGGCCGCTTTAGTGAAAGGGGTTGTAGCTGTAGGACTTAGGAGGGTGGGTTACAACCGTTTTGCACTGATCAGACAATGTTATCTTAATTATTAAGTACACGTTAATCCAAACATATATCTTTAATATTTTCATTATCTAGGCAAACATTTAATTGTATACACTGAGTGTCTTTTAACTAGGGCACCTATAATCACTTGGTATTAGGAATTGCGGTACCGATACAAAACTTGAATGATAAATTAATCATCACTTAAAAGGCAATACCTGTAGTTGTTATTTCTGTATGCATTTCCACGGCTTAGGTTTTCTCTCATACAATACCAGTGCAACCAATGCAATGCCATATAAATATTTCTTGATATAAATTGAGATCATATATGTTTGCTTGTTTTTCTTTATTATAGTGTATATGTTGTAACACTTATATACAACCTTATCTGGTGTGAGTGCGGCTAAATGTATATATTTCATAATACATTGTACCAATACTCTCCTCGTTAATTCCCAGGACCTAACTTGGCTTAACTTGGTTAATATCTCACAAATTTGGTTCACCTGTGTAGGCCTACAAACAATAGGGCTGCCACACTGGAAACAACATGACCAATCATTACTGTTATTAACAATGGGTATAGTCTCTCTTAAAGGCAGAACCATTGCAAAAGACGAACAGCTAATTGATATTCCCATTTCTTTGCAATATAATTCTCACCACACTATCTCTCTTTATAAATCCATGAAACAGTAATGGCAGTTTTAACTGAACTTACTGATTGGTATGCCAAGAGCGAAGTCGTGGCTCTGCGTGGTAAAGATGCCGTAGATTCCCATTTTGCCGGTGTGGACGGGTCGGACCAGGATCAGGGTGAGGAGCGCGGTGGTCAGGAAGACTGCAGACTTGGCAATAAGGATGGCCAACAGAAAGTACCAGTCTACGTCACTGAAGTGAAGCTCCACCATGGACTTAAACAGCAGGGCCGGCATGGCAAAGCTAAAGGGTGGACAAATTTAGAATTGGTTACTATATTTTTTTTACAATATATAACCTTTAAGTCTCACTAATATGGATTGGTGTGTGTACACTGATGATAGTGCATAATTGATTATGCAACATTTACGGGTTGATTAATTGTGACAGCAAAATTATTGCGCTTTAATGGATTTATGTGATTGGTTTCAAATTGTTTTAAAACAACAATACAATCAACTGCAAGTCTGTGTATCATATATTACTGAAACACTCGCGCTCCATACTGCCAGTGTTTACATCAAAGCATACATGTATGTATCCTAGGGCCATAAAGGAAGACCCGTCGGTGGTCTGTCGGTCATCCATTCATACTATATATACATTGTATCTAGATGAATGATTAGTAGTAAGAAAAGCTGACCTAGAAGCCGCAGCATTATAAAACTTTGGCCTATTTCACATTTCCTTGATCTGATGTATTACAAGCAGCAGGGCATACTTATATCTCCATTACCAATGCTTACTGATATCAATATAAAAACCCGAAAATGTATTTAGCTTCATAAAAATGCTGTCTTTGATGGAAAGTACAAATAGATATCAAAAGAAGTGCATCAATATTCTACATGACCCGGTGATTTCTACATAGCTTACCTGCCAACAAAGGCGCCGATGCCCCGTCCCTGATTCTGTGTTAACAAGTTAATCCGCCCGGCAAAGTAGCCGGCGAAGATGACACCGAAACACTGGAGGAGCGCAGGCATGAGGTTCTCGAAGGCGTCTTCGGCCGGGTCGGTGCCATTGCCTGCTGGGTGTGGTGTCACAACGGTGAGAGGGCTGACCTCCCCATGTAACTGTCCACTCCCCCCATGAAGAGACTGCTGGTTCATCTTCACTACATCCATCTTACATGTAGATGTGGTATAACTTATATCACTTGAGAATTTCAATGAGGGGTGATGATATTATGGTTGTTTCTGTATAAGAAAGTTTGTTCATTTGAAGTCATGGTGACAATATGGTTGTCATAGACAACCTCTGTAAGTTACACTTTAGATAAAGAAAACAGTTTGGCGCATGATATCAATGGGGACATCTGCGAGGTTGGATGCTTTAGGTTTAGAAACCATGAGATGTACTCAAGCGTCGTTGATATCAACTCCCAAACAGTCTCGAGTCCCAATGATATGCGTTCTATTAGTATTACTGCTCCAGTGAATCAAGTAACTCCAATCATTGAAATAACCAACTTCTCATAGCTTATATTGAGCAGGCTTGAGAGTCATCGGCAGTAGTTCCAGACAGCTCAAACAAACATATGGTAAATTTATGTTTGTATGTCGTCTGCTCTTGTTAGATAGTGTTAGGTCCGCACCTAGGGATAATATGAAGCTTGGTGCAAATTCTCTCCCAAGTAGTAGTGGTGGCAGGTCTGAAAAAGAATTAACCATCATATCATTAGGTCAAGTATGGAAATGGATGCGTAGAATATATACCTATGTCTATATGCATGACTATGCTGCATTTATAAACATGTATACACCATTACCGTATGCCCCCAACTGTATCCATATTATGTTCCCAGCAATAAGAGAAGAGGGGATATGATGAATAATATTTATTTGGATTTTATGATTTTATTAAAATGAACACATTTTATGGCATTTGGTAAAATTGTAGTTGAAGTGCATAGATTGGTAATAAAAGACATTTGGATAATAAATTTTGAGTTTTGTTGTATGTACACAATTTTATGTGTGATGAATATCATACAATGACATACATTGGATGTAGGAGTTTGGTAAAGGTATACATGATAGATACACATGTGTACCTTCATGTGATTCTTACAATATTTTTGAAAACATCAAAAAGAATCTTAGAAATTGCCCAACTGGGAGTATCAGTGTTGCCGAAATTACGCCGGCACGCCGGCTTTTGCCGGCGTAGAATCTATATGGCCGGCGTAGGGCCTTGGGACGCAGGCCACAATGGCCTGCCATGACCTAAGCTTCCTAATGGTGAAATAATTTTTCAAATCGGCCAATTAGAAGCAAAGATAGGACCATATTTGTAGAACAGAATTTTTTTTTAATTTCTTATAAGTTTCGCATAGTATAAAACAAGTTATAATGAAGTTTATGAATGTACCTTGAAATATCAAAATTCATATGGCCTGCGTGAGAATGAAATGGCCTGCGTAAGATGCCAAGACGCAGGCCACCTTGGCCTGCGTTGAGAAAAAGTTTTCAGCAACACTGGAGTATTATGCCTCAATTTGTGTCCGAAAGTTTTTCTAGGTCTATCTCTCTTTTTACCTCTGCCGGCTGAGATTTTTTGGTAGCAACATTGGGTGGGGGGGGGGGGATGCTACTCTGGGGGCTCCCCTCCCCCTGTCGCCCCCAAAGTTTTGGCTGTAAATGTGCGTGATACAAGCTTTATCAGAATGACATGGCTTACATGTGTCCTATATCGGGGTATCAGGCATTTCAGCCTACCATGCAGTACATGTGTACCTTCAAGTGGTATGCACTACCAGCATAAATATCAACACATGACGAAGCAGTATGGTCCTCAGGGGTCATGGGGTCAGCTAGGAGTAGAGTGATAAAGGGCCTGTTTCAATGTGACTTCTCTTTATTATCACTTTTTTAGCATCGTGCTCGCAACTTGTATGCTCCCTAGCTCCGTCGTAAAGGTTAATGTGACATCATGGTAACTCTATTCTCCTCATGTTAGGAGGACACCTATATGAATATGTGCACACAAGTACAAGGACATAGTAGAGTAAATATGTAACAATTTTAACAGGTATTTGGCACTTCTGGCAGAAAACATGAAAAGTTCCACACAGGGTCTTTACATAATACTGAACCCATGTCAAAGAGGATACATGATTTTTGAAAAGTATTTCCACATGAAAATGTACATTAAACTCAAAAAGTATGAAAATGAGGAATAAACCAATAAAATATCACACATGTTAATAAGAAGGGCTTACACCCTATAATAGGGGTGAACTAGGGTAATATGATAATGCTGATTCCAAATCTGCTATCTGTATTATGCTATCTAGAAATGATCAAGGTCAAATTAAGGTCAAATGTCAAAAATCCACTAAACATCAATAGATGTATAAGAAGAAAACACTAGCATGGTCATTTACTCTGTCTTTATGTGTGTCTGCCTGTTTGTCTGTGTGTCTGTCTATGTATCGTGCTGTGTCTCTGTCTGTGTGTCTGTCTCTTGATAATAATACCCGGGTAATAATACCCAGTCAGTAGTGAGTATACCACCATACTTTGGCTCCCATAGTCAGGGGACTATACAACTTGGCCACATATTAGTCATAAAGATAGTCAGGAGTGACTATATTTGGATCACACAAATTGATAATGTCACAGGAATGTGTGCACAGGAAACAGTTAGGATTCAAAATTGAATGCTCAACTAACTTCAGGTAGGCAGATCTTATGCATCTAAGTCACTCCTTTACACATTTCCCTGTGCACATTGTGTGTTAATGTTGAGCATGCTTACATCATGGAGTACATGGATTCTCAAGTTTAATCAAAATTAGCATGTGCTTTTGTCAAAATTCTGATCATGTAATTGTGGATCTTTAGGCGTCCGGACTAGGATGTACAGAAGTTGACTGGATAAAGGGTCATAGTGTGCTAGGCATATATGCGCCATCCTCATCTTCCTCTTACAGTGGTGCTAGGACAGGTACCCCTGGACATCTATCCCTTGACATCTGGCCCCTGGACATCTACCCCCTGGCCCCTGGACATCTACCCCCCTGGACATCTACCCCCTAGAACTTTTATCCCCTTGGACATCTATTCCCTGGAATTCCACCCCCTTGGACACCTAGCCCCTGGGGCATCCACCCCCTGGGGCACCTACCCCTGGACATCAACCCCCTGGACATCTAGCCCCTGAGACATCTACCCCCTAGGACTTTTATCCCCTTCAACATCTATCCCCTGGATGTTTACCCCATTACAACTTCTATCCCCTAGGACATCCACCCCCTTGGACACCTACCTCTAGACATCTACCCCATGGGACATCTACCCCCTGGGACATCTACCCCCTTTACCCTCTAGGACCTATACCTGGGGATGTCAACCCCCTGCACTTGCCCATATGATTGAGTCATATTATGTGGAGGGGGTAGAAGTCCTAGAGAGTAAAAGTTCGGGGGAAAGATGATGCCTGAGGGAGTGGATGTCCTAAGGGGTAGAAGTCCTAGGGGGTAAAAGTCCAAGGGGCAGATGCCCAAAGGGGTAAAAATCCTAGGTGGTAGATATCCTAGGGGGTAGACGCCCTAGGGGGGAGATGGTAGGCTCTGGGGTAGATTCTAAGGGGTAGACTCTAATATAAGGGGATCCTTGCCCGGACAGCCTTCTGGTGCACTCCAAAGTGCTGTATTACCCTGCTTTGCCACACCCGACCTTGTCCTGCCTTGCTCTGCTCTGCTCTACTCTATTTTAGTCCACTCTGCCTTATTCTGCCTTACTCTACCTGGCTCTATTCACCATGACTATGCTTTGCTTTACTCTACCTTACATTGCCTTACCCTGCATCACTCTACCTTGCACTGCCCTGCTCTTCTTTATATTACTATGCTTTGCCTTCCTCTGCCTTACCCTGCATTACTCTGCCTTGTCCTACCCTGCTCTACTCTACATTACTTTGCTGCTCTGCATTGCCCTGCCCTACTCTGCCTGGCTCTATTCTACATTACTCTGCCCTGCTTTACATTACACTTCTCTGCTTTGCTCTGCCCTTTTCTACTTTACATGACTCAGCTCTGCTTTACCCTGTCCTGCTCTACATTGCTCTACTCTACATTACTGTGTTCTGCCTTGATCTGCCTTGCTCTACTCTACATTACTCTGCTCTGCTTTGTCCTGCCTTACTCGGCCTGGTACTATTATACATTACTCTGCTCTGCCTTACTCTGCCCTAGAGAGTATGCAAAGCATATCTACCCAATAACCAGTAATATATATGACATACATGTTTACATTTACATGACCAAACACCAATATCCATGTGAGCAGTAGTATTCTGTCTTTCTCTAAAAAGTGCTAAGTAAGAACATGCATTAAGGACAATGGTTAAGTATTTAATTATGTCATGAGGAGTGTTAGTTTATGATGTATGTCATATGGAAAGGTTTGAACAACCAAGATGTGTTATTGTGATGAGGGTTTGTTGACCTATTATGCACAACAGGTTTGACCAGATGACTTTTTTGGTTGGAAGAAAGCAGTAATGAATATATGCAAATTACCACCTTATTATGCATAGCCATCCATCTGAACACTACTTTTTCACATGCAATAAATACATGTATATTGGTTTCTATCATTAGGATTATCTTTTGAATTTAATTGCATTCTAAAATAATTAATATATATTTTTAAAGAATTAAAAGTTTATTTTTTACTTTATATTTTCGATGTCGTTTTACATGTAGTCACATTAATAAAAATGAATGTATCCTCTTAGAAACGGGTTCAGCACGTCTTAAAACCCCTGTGTACCAAATTTCATGCTTTCTGCCGGAAGTGCCAAACCAATTCACATATTTCTTGTACTAACATGCAGATATCACACGGTGCTGTATAAGTAAGGCGCTATAAAGCCTAGTCAGCGGTCAATAATAACAAATTAAAAACTGTATCACTCACCTATTTGACCAGGAAGTACTCTAACAGTGCAAGACCATAGAGTAATCTGTGTACAACATGGGATGGGTGGGTTGGGGATCTTGGCAGGGGAGTCCTTTATAGCCCTGGGAGTCACCACACGTTTAATACCTTGCTACCATAAACGCATTGACTACGTCGGATGCTGTATTCTATTTACCGTAATACTATGTTGATGCTCTGACAGTCTGAATTGGAGACGTTATCTGAATGTTTAAAGGTCTAATATTAAATATGTATTGTAGAAGTCAAATTAATTGTGTAACTCCAAGCATGTGTACCAAAACTCCTAGGCTACACCACTGTCCGCATATCGTCCCCCACGTGTCCATTATGTGCTCTAAACAATCTGAACTCTTCTCACTGGGAACGCTCCCACCCCACCCCCCCCCCCCTTGCGACACGATGATGTGTCTTTGCATGCAGTGTACTTAATTAGAACTCCTACTTTGTACATACACTGCCCCCTATACCTTGGTGACCAGAGGTTAGAGTCCACTATCTCAATACACACACCTGATCCTTTAGTCAGGTACATCCTGACTCACAACACACCTATAAAATCTACGCGTGAACACTAAGGGTGCAGACCAATGGACATGTTGTGTAATAGACATGTAGGATGCAGTTGTAGGACGTAGGGTTATAGAGTGCAGTGTTAGATGCTTGAATCAAAGTTTGAGAATGTATCATGGTGGGGGGTAAACAAAATCTGCGGAAAAATAGTAGTGTATTAAGCCTATTAGAAAATGGATTTTATGTTTTTTTTAAATGAATCTGCAGCCCATGGACAGTATTACCCGGTACTACCCGCGGGCTGTACGCGAACTAAACTCAGCTTTCATTTGATACCAAACATGCCTATATAGGGTGCGGCTTATACAAGGGTTACCGTAAATCTCGTAAATTTCCCCGTATTACCCGCACCTCGCGTATAACCCGCACCCCCAACTCAGGAGGTTTTTAGATCTGAAAATCTCGATTTTAGTACTGTTCTATAGTAATCTGTGTCTTAATTGTTACTAATATCCTTGTAAAGTGTAATTAAGGTGGGTCGCTACCTGTTGAAAATGAACCCACTGCGCAGGTCTCTGCGCATGCAGCTTAAACGCATCAGAATGGGCCCATATTGCACAGTCTGATACTGATATGAGTTCCCTATGTCATATTCAAAGATTAGGCAAATCCAAGTAAAATTGAGCATTTTATGGGACTTTTAATATTTGCTATATTTAACACCGATAATATTTCCTATTTTTTACATGAATTAGTGCATTGGCATTATTTACCAATGAATCTTCTTAGAAATATAATAGATCTTATCATGTTTCTTAAGACAGCCAAGATCATTTAATGATGACATTTTAGCACCAGATTTTGATGATATTACCCATCATACAGTGCTCTGAATATGAAATCTAGTCCGGTTTTGCATTATTTTTCATTTTCAAAGGCCCAAAACCTTAAAATTATGCACGGGACCACCCATCAAAATTACTTTCATATGCTAGCAAATGATCTGAACTAATTTCTGAGAGAATTAAAAAAAATTCTGTTAATACTGAATACTATTTTTAGCCAATAAACCTACAAAATAATGACAATTTATTCTTACCCTTTCACGAAACATCACATTTTTACCCAGAATGCCATTGCATACAACTGTAAAATTATTTTTGCAGTAAAGTGGAACATATTGGCGTTTTACATGTGATGTTTTACATTTCTGTGCATAAATGTTGATATGAAAAAAAATCATGGAAGATTTCACAATTTTTTCTATTTTATGGTGAAAAAAGAGAATACTTAAATTTTTCAAAATTCTGTATTTAAAAAAGTAGCTAGGGACCCCCCATTTTTCTTTGCATTATCCAATTCTATATGCTTTAGAGTGCATGTAGAAAAAAAATAGAGAGATTCTGTTAACTTTGATCAAAGGGTAGCGACCCACCTTAAAGGCGCACTGAACCCACGACGTCATTTGCGTACAAAACTCGGCAGGGCTAGGTCCTCAGCTCAGTGCGCCTTTAACATGTTATAGACATATCATTATACATACATTCACATATATAAATGAATTATTGATATTATTTCTAGGATAATAGTTGGCAGCTATCTTGAATTTTAATGGAGGGTCAGTAATTTGCTATATCCCGGGATCACATGCATTTATCTTATTGCACTGATAAATCTCCATCTACAGAGAGACAAACCTTTAGATTCATAGGCTCTATTATGCATTTATTTCAGCAATAATCAACAGAGAGATATCATATCAGATTCGAATTATACCCTGTTTTTTTCCCTTACACCTCTGTTTGCCAAATGTAGGGTATTTTGTCATTTGTTTATAGATATTATGCAAATTTGGTTTTAATGATTTTATGCACCTCCTATTTTTTAAAAATGTGCATTCCCCCGTTAGAATAGAGCTAGAAAATATACATTTCTTCCTATATGTTACTTTACATTTATGCACCTAGTGCAATCATTGCTGAGATGAAAATTTCGTGAAAATCCTAAGATGATGGACAAGTGAACCTGGGGTCACACCTGTCAATCACCCGAGTACAATTGCCCTATAGAGGCACAATAATTGGGAACAGAAGGTATGAGGGCCCTGGGGATTCTAATGGAACTATTGACATGTTGCTAGGACCACTCCATTACCTAGCAACAGCAATTCCAAACAATCCATGTCTAGTAAGCCGGTGCAATGGAGTCCATCATCCATGACCATGTACTGGAGCATCTCACCTCATAGGACCTCCTATCGAAGCAGCAATAAGGGTTTGTCTCAGGTTGATCGACAATCCTCTAACTACCATAAAATCCCTCCTTTAAGTGGACCCTGTCTTTAAGACGACCCCCTACTTTGAGATAAAAATCTATCTTGTAGGAAAGATAAATCCCAAAATAAATCTGTCTTAAAGGCAGGATTTTATGGTACTACAGGTGCTTCAAGTCAAGTTTCAAGTTTCAAGGGTTTTTATTTCACCAGGAAAAATTACAGTGCTCATCTTTACAGTTGATCTCCCTGTATCGATCTCCTGGAAGCCAGCAATAGCGGTCTAGCTTACACTTCTAATATGCAATGTCTTGATATGTTAACAATTCTTCTAGATAATACTATTTTTCTCTTTATAGACGGCACAATCTGATTGCAAACAGTTGCGTCTAAATATATACAACTCCTCTTTGAGGGGTACCATGGGTACATGTTCTTCTAGATTACATCAATAAATGACAAAGTATTCAACGGTAATTTCCATGTACTCACAGATTCATACTACTGACTAGGTTACATGGACGGACTTGAATAAAAATAATATAAACAGATACCCTTTTTAGGACATACTTGACATGTTACAGATCAAGTGCGGTACTTCTCACAACAGAAGTCAGCTCAGGGGTGAAGTATACTTTTACCCTCAAAGTAGAGCTGCATGGCATCTGGTCTCCATTTTGTTTCAAAAAATGTGAACAGTCTCTCTTTTATTTCTACCTTAAATGCCTCTCTACTGAGCCATCGTATTTCTGGACCCAGGGCGTTCCACCGAGCATAAGCCTGGTATATCGGTCCATGTAGTAAGCCAGTCAACTTAGGCCTAGTTTGAACTATTATCGGAGCCTGCGTTGCTCTAGTTCCAGTCATGTGCTTTATATTTAAAACACCATTAAATACCAATCTATGGCATGCAGTAAGTTGTAGATAAATTCTACGAAGATCCACAGGCAGCATACCAGCCATTACATACAGTTCTTTTACGTGCACATCCCTGGGATCTTTCACTTTAAAACAGGCTCTTATACACGCATTGTATAACACCTGAAACTTCTTCATGAGAGAGTTACTTATACCGGTAGTAAAGATTAACCCATAATCAAGTATGGCATCAGCATACTCTTCATAATTCTTATACTAGTGTACAAGTTTACATAGATTCTGGTTTGTATGAGAAGCCACAGCCTGTACCGTATTGCCGAGAACATAGCCTTTACCTGGTCCTTAAAGGACATTGATCTATCTATAACAATACCAAGATATTTATATTGAGATAACGCTTCCAGAGGAACACCATTCATTTGGAGAGAGATATCAGCCTCCACAGTCGAGATAGTCATGTGTTTAGATTTGTTTACATTTACTGTTAGGGAATTCTGGTTACACCATCCCGAGATGACATCCAAGTCTCGCTGTAACCCGTCCTCCACCTCCCTCCATGTTTTACCTTCATGGATGAGCAAAGTATCATCAGCGTACATCTTCATTATACTGTTAGTTTTGAGCTGGGGGAGATTATTAACGTATATAATGAACAACAGAGGGCCCAAAATGGACCCCTGTGGAATGCCATAAGTGATGTCTGCATAAGCTGACGCGGTACCGTTACATTTGGTTTTTTGCATACGATCGCTCAGGTAACTCTCAAACCATAATACCGTGTCATGACAGAGTCCAATATCTCTCAATTTCTGGAGGAGGAAGGCGTGATTTAGCGAATCAAAAGCCTTGGCAAAGTCTATGAATACAATGCCTACTTTATTTTGATTAATTTTACTCTTATAGGCTTTCTCAATCACTTGAAATACAGTGTCCAGCGTAGATCGGCATTTTCTAAAACCGTTCTGGCCAGAACTAAGTAGATTATTATCCTCCAGGTACTTATATAGTTGTATGTGAATAAACCTTTCCAAAATCTTTCCTGGGACAGGGAGCAGAGAGATTGGACGGAGGTCTGTCGGTTTGGTTGCATTAGTTACCTTAGGCACCGGTACCACAGTCGCTTTTTTCCATCTGCGGGGGAATTTATTATACACTATAGAACAATTTAGTACATGTGTAAAAGGGACTTTCAAAATAGACAGAGCGTCTTTCAACAATCTGGAGGATATACCAGGTATCCCTGAAGATTTATAAGTGTCAATTTTATTAATCTCTTTCTGGATTTCCTCTAAGGGGATTATTGACAGAGAGAAAGAGTCAGGCTGCATTGACCGCATTGGGGGGGGGGGGCTCTGTATGCGGCAACGCGTCAGACAGGTTCTGTCCCACCATAGCAAAAAACTTATTCACCATTTCAGCAGTGTCCTGCGCTTCTACCTGGGTGCCTTCAGCATTTATAAGATTTATCCATCTCCTGGTTGTTCTCTTAGGGAGGACCTGGGCCACAACTTACCAAAATTTCTTAGGATCATTCTTATACCTCTCGAGCTGCTCTTTTATGTAAGTGCTTTTGGCTTTTCTAGTTGTACTGTTAGCAAAGTTTCTTAAAGTTTTCGCCCTATCCTTATCTTCTTGAAGACCAGTTCTTATGGCAGTAGTTAGCGCAAAATCTCTATCTCTGTAGATCTCCAGGATCTCCCTAGTCAACCAGGTGGGCCTATTAATCTTAACCTTGAAAGATCTTTCAGGGTATAGTTTATCAGCCATAGCCCTAATCGTTCTCTCCATGGTTTCCCAGGCAACGTCTGGGTCCACTTCATGGACAAAATGTTCCCAATCATGCTTTAAAAGCTCAGTCCTGACATCGTTTATATCATATTTAATGTAGGATCTACCAGTTATGACTTCTCTTTTACTGATATTTCTGGGCTTCTTTATTCTAATATATACAGGTACATGATCAGAGATATTAACCTTTATACTTCCAGAGTCGGCCACAATGTGGGAATCAGTCAAAATTTGATCCAAGACATTCACATCATTATATAACGGTCTGGTTGGCTCGTCAATATAAGGATATAGGTTATGCGCTTTACATAGGGAGTCCAATGGTGATATATCAAATACATCAGACGACAAGTTCATGTTAAAGTCCCCCAATATTGTTATACTACAACTCTTATACAACACTTTAGCCTCTACTATGGCTACAGTTAGGGCCTTAACAAAGTTCTCTCTACTGCCCTTAGGGGGCCTATACAAGCTTATAATAAATTCTGAAGTCTGGCTGTCAATAATACAAGATGGTGGGGGCCTCACAGCTGCATACATGAACTTCCAAAAGGATTTTGAAAAGGTACCCCAAAAACGCTTGATACTTAAGTGCAAGAGTTATGGCATATCCGGAAAGATATCCGGGGAGAACACAACAGGTAATGGTGAATGGCGACTATCTGAAAATCAGAATGTTTGTAGTGGAAAACCACAGGGGTCAGTCCTAGGACCTTTGTTGTTTGTCATATACAACAATGATCTTCCACATGGTCTGTCCTCAACTACTATGATGTTTGCAGACGACACCAAGATCTACAAAAAACAGGGATGACCCCATCAATTTCCAAGAGGACATCAAGAACCTCCATGAGTGGTCACAAAAACTCCTCTTTCACCCTACAAGTGTAAAGTGATGCACATAGGCAGGTTAAACTATGTGGCCAAGTATAATATAGATGAAAATATAATGAAAGAAGTCCAATCAGAAAAAGACCTTGAAATACCAGTTCTATTTGATGTGGACCTATCACTCAGAGCCAAAATTCACACAAGAGCAGCAAAAGGGCACCAAATGTCTGTTATCATCCGAAGGACCTTCACCCACTTTAATAGACCACTTGTCGTTCAAACGTCTATTTATCACCCTAGCATGATCACAGCTAGAGTATAGTGCTCCCATCTGGCAACTGTACAAGAAAGGAGGCAAAGAACTCCTGGGAAAAGTCCAATGAAGAGCCACAAAACAACTCCCGGGCCTCAAAGATAAACCGTACGTCCAGCAATTACCTACAAATACCTACACTGGCATTCAGACATAGAATAGATGCAAAATAGACGATGTACTAAAATTGGATGAAAACCCAGGTAGAACCAGGTCCAGGGGCAACCAAAGGAAACTATTTAGGGAGTGATCATTTTTTAACAACAGGGGGGGGGGGGGTGGTTGTCCGCGCGAAGCGCGCGAAATTTGTTTCACCCCCCCCGGTCAACGGGTCGAAAATTTTTACCCCCCCCCCCACGGGTCGGAAATCGGCGCGCGCGCGGGCCCTTTGAAGCATAGTAACGCGCGGGCTTTTTGGCCCAAAACAGGTTAAATTTTTTGACCCCCCCCCCAAGAGGGGTCCAATTTTTTTACACCCCCCCCCGGTCAAGGGGTCCAAATTTTTTTGACCCCCCCCCCCCAAACCAACCCCCCCCCCCCCCCTGTTGATAAAAAATGATCACTCCCTTAAGTCAGCGTGTCACCTCGAGAAACTCAAGAATAGCTTCTCACAGTGAGTGGTACACTCATGGAACAGCCTACCAAACAAAGTTGTACTGGCGGAAAATGTGAACATATTTAAGAACAGACTCGACAAGACACGGACAGAGCTCCCACTCAAATTTGATTGGGAGTGGGAACCCCTACCTGGTCAAGTAAAACAAAAAGAAGCTGGAAAAAGTGGGGCATGAGCGCCAACTTTCCAGAAATACCCATAATTAAGTACCCTTACAGCATAAAAAGCCTTATACTTACTTACTTACTTATGATAGTATAAAGCAAGTAAGGCGTTTCACTTCAGCCTTTTGTCTTCACTCAACTCACTGACATCAATCACTCACTTACCGGCATGGGCCGCAACTGAAGCTATTTATAGCAGTCCCGTGACCCACTTATTAGTAGGATGAGGGTACGTCACTATGTGCCCTATACTGGTGACCTGTGCATGGTTCTTTGTCAGATTTTGCTCTCCCACTGTGCTATGGCTATGGGGGCCAGTCCCGCAGCAAGGTTGGTGCAAGGCAGAGGGGGGACTTTGCTAAAAGGGGCTATATTATTAGTTTAAAATTTATTTGCAAATTCTGGATACCAGGAATATTCTTTATTATGCCTTATGATAATCATGTCAGCTTTCAATGCATTTAAATACATTTATTTTCATCAGAATGGGATGCTCAAAGGAGACTGGGGACTTCTAGTGGCGCACCCTCATTCTAATACCCACCCAACCACCAAGACTGTGCTTGCTTGTAGGTTCACACCCTTGCTTACTTACTACCGGTACTCACTCAGTCACGTAGCCTCGTAGGCCGATGTACCGTACTCCGTAGCTTGTACTTTTGTAGGCCTAGTCTAGCAAAGAAACTCCAACTGCTTGCCACAGACATTCACTGAAATAAAGTTTAACACTCTTACTTAGCCTCTGCACCGTTATTCAGTCAACAAGTGTAAAATATACCTACGGAATGTCACGTAGATCCAAACAGTGTCTCCTTGTGTAACTCGCGTGCTGACCCAACCGCATGGATGTTTTGGTTTGAGGTCAAGGTCGTTCTGGGTCCCGGTCCCGCTATGCTAATATCCGGTGACCGGGCACCAGTTGGTGCAGATAGTTTACATTGGAGACAGATGTTATTAGGAAGAAGGGGCACATTTTCTCTGTTTTGTTGCGTGTTCAGTTGTGTTTAGCTTACCAAACAATGGAAGGAAGCGAATATGATGAGGCTTTTGAAATTGAAGGTAAGTTTTAGAGCTTTATTTAGTCTGAGTAGATTAAACAAGGGCACGATTTCAAAACTAAAGCCTAGTAAAGGACAAGTCCTGCTCCTGGAAGTTGGAACAGTGGAAGTTGTAGCCTCTATGAGCAGCCCTGTGTACTCGTCCGATCCTCTCCCGAACAGCAGCCAGTGAGAGCGCAGCCCGTGAGAGAGGTGATACTTAATCTATGGAAGTTGCAGCCATTTAGCATCTTTCATGTTCAATAGTCAATGCTTGAATGCATGAACGTGTAATATGTAGGTCCATGGTCAATTAGTTGGATTTGCTTCCAACCTTACATCGACAGTACCGCGGTACGCTGTAAGGTTGGACTGGAGGCCATTTGCAAATATACACAGAAAAGTAATCCGATAGAGGGAGACATTGGTACTGTTTTGGTGGCGCCCTCGTGTGCTTTGTAACAGGATAACCAATTGGATTGCAGAACAGAGATCACGTGACCTATGTGTCATGGCGGCATAAATCAAATTCTAGCAGGTTGAAGGCTAAGCCATATTTTAAATCTCAAGATTTCGTAATCTACAAATCAAAAAGAACTATAATTCTTCACTAGGCCACGAGAATAATGTATAAGGTATCAATTAAAACACTTTTCTAAGCAAATCAACCTTACTGGGATCTGCTAGAGCACGCGACAACCTGCTGTCGCAGATCGGCGATAAATTATAAAATCTAGCCTATGAGCCCCTGTCCAACCAATACAGCGTACCTTGGTACTGTCGATGTATGGTTGGAAGAAACCCAACAATGGTCAATGGGCCAATTTCTGAGTGATATTACACTTATGTTGATGACAATTCGCAGTTGAAAAAAGATATTTCCAAATCAACTATATAATTATGGACATTGCATAAATATCTTCAGAATATGTTCAGACATATTTGGAGTATTTGTATTCCGCATTAGCTAGATGATCACTATACAGCGCCATCTTGTCTGGTACCAGTGGCAGTGCTCTTTCCTCTGCTAGCTATAGAAGCCTGCTGATTAGCTGAAGCTGGTTCCTGTCATGACCGAAATTTGGTGTTTTAGGGGTCATAAACCTTTCAAGTATATGCCTATATTGTGGGTCCTTACCTTAGGCTTAAAGTGACATGGTCCGATGATTAGGGTTCAAAAATCAATTTTGCTAAAAACGACTCAAATTTTTCCCATTGGCCATACTTCATGTGCTAGCTACTTTATTTTATCTCATTCCCTATAATTCAGCTTAAAATCTGACTAATTATCAGATTATGGCTCAATTTACTAATTTTGGAGTGCACGCTATAATTCCCCTATTGAAAAAACACTGTAAAATACTACACTTGGGCCATGTCGGACCTTCCAAATGGGCTCTTATTGCCCATAGATAACATTTTATTGGGCCCTATTCTCCAAATATGATATTGTACTTACATCTGAAACACCTTAAAGCAGGATTTAAAATATGAAAAAAAATCGGACCATGTCACTTTAAGTCACCTGTTCAGATTGGGGGAGTGGTTAGGACTCTGACCTACCAATCCATGCATCATGGGTTCAAATCCATGTCAAGGCTATTTTGTTCACACACAATTTTAAGATGCATTTTGGTAGGTCAAATATTGTGATAGTGTCTGACACCATATTCATCTATAACAAGTACACGACCGCTGTCGTCAACCGACAACATCATGCGAGTCTGACCCGAAAACAGAAACCCAGATATGTCCGCTGTTTACGTTTCACTGGGCACCAAAAGCGGAGGAGGCCTGCAGCTCGGCTATGTTGGGCCAAGTTGTGTCTAACAAAGCTGTGTCTAGCCAAGTTGTGCCTGAAAAACTTGTGGCTGACAGAGTGTGTGTACAATGGCTACCACTGTCATCTACTGATGATGGACGCAATGCACACGGAGCAAAACTGAAACACAGATATTGTTGCCGTATTCTCCTTGACTGACTCGCTTTTTGATGGGGACGGAAAGCGGCAGACGCGCCCAGTCTGGGGCTGTTGCCCACACCCACCTGCTTTCCCACACCCGCCTGCTCGCCCACACCCACCTGCTGACATGTGATAACATACTACTGTGACACATGATTTGAGGGTAGTTTTGACCCAGGAATACGTTTTTGCTCTCAGAATTGACAAGAAATTCATTGTTCCTTAAATGTCATTTGGGATGTATATCGCATGTAAATCATTCCTTTTCTTTTCACCACTTTTGTTTCTTCTATTTATTTCTCTTTTGTAAGGTTGTTTCTTAATAGGTTATCATAGCCCTGAGTCACTTGTGATGTATATCACACAATCAATCTTTATTTCTGGATGTGAATCCACACGCGTGAACATATGGTCTGACTGAGTCTGAGGTGGACTAGAAAAGGGGGTCGGTCAGATGCTGTCAAGGCCTGATAAGTACTAAGTAGGGCGGTTGAAATCATATCATCAAATTGAGCAAGTTTTCTTGCTGAAAGGGATGAAAAAAATTGTATTTGTACAAAATTCAGGGAGACCTATTAAAACTTGTAATAGCTCATCAAATCTGCCAACCTCTGAAAAGTTGAGTGGTCAAATCTCCTAGCCTTTGAAATGTAGGGCGGTCAAATCTCTCAACTTCTGAGAAGACTCATGACATTTATAAGTAGGGCGGTCAAATTTCCCAATCTCTGATAAGAGGGGTGGTAGGGGGCCGTTGCTATCTACCGTTACACTAAGTCTCCAGTCACTCCCCCCCCCCCCCCGGGGTGTTCATTTATTACAGGGGAGGGTGGTGAGATTTCGCGCGGATGTGTGAATATCTTTTTACGCCCCCCACCGCTCGAGAGCGCGTAGAACATTTACACAAAAGGGGCACGTGTGTTTTGGAGGGATCTTGACTTGTTGTGCCACCAAAAATGACACATGTTACTAATTTATGCCTTCTTTCCTGACAGACCCAGTGCCCAAGGGGGTCAGGATCTCACTCCATCTGATCCAGAAGAGACATCTTCCAGCATCGTCCGGTTATTCACAAGAAAAAATGTAAGGGTATCCGACATGTGCATATTCCCATATCAACTGCTAACACTATATTAAAGTAACAATATCATATATATAGTATTAATCTATAATTATATGAGTTCGTTTTCGTATTGCTAACCTTAATCAAGTGACTGTAGTAGGCCTACTGTAGGCCCTACAGGTAATACTAAGGCCAAGTACCGGTTCTTTCTACCACCGAAGAAATTATCATGTTAGTGAGTAGGCCTACTCTATAGACCGATGTATTAGATCTATCAATCATCTTTTTTAAACTTTCTGCTTTTCAGAGTGGAAGAACTAAACAAGATCACACATTTACGCCTTGATCGTGAGAACATCAATGAAATTGACAACCTTGAGCTACTGGGAGATAAAGTTACCAATGTCTATCTACAACAGGTCAGTAGTCATATGGTACATTCACTGATTCATTCATTATTTATCCAACTACCGGTACATACATGTGTTGAATAAAAGCAATGTTACACATGAGAACAACTATCGCATATACATGTATATAGAAATTCAAATGTTGTATCGAATCAATCAATGATTCTTAACTTTGTTCTCTTTCAGAATCGCATCACACATATTGACAATCTAGAGTGCCTACCAAACCTATGGTTTCTGTGTCTTGCTGGTAATAAGATAGAGAAGATTGAAGGACTCTCCCACCTATCTAATATGGTGTTTCTGGATCTATCGGATAATCAAATTGAACAGTTTGATATAGGTAGGTTGAATCAAGTAGACCTAATGTATAGGATTCTATATGATTGTCACTCAATTTTTTGTTGAATAGATTTTGATGAAATTAAAATGAAAAAAAAAAAGGTTGTTAAAAATGATGTTATCCCTTCGACAGATGAGCTTCCACAGTCACTGAAGATCCTGGATCTGAGGGGTAACCCATGTACTAGCATGCCAGATTACAGGTACAGTGAAACACCCATCTCGTACAAAAAAGAATTCTTAATCAAAGAGGAAGAGTGACTAACATCACAGGGCGACTCAGGGTTTGGGGCAAGCGGGACTGATTGGCACAGTGTCCGAAAGTCCCAACACTGTTCCCAACTGAGGTCCCGACTCGAGTCCTGACCCGCAAAAAACGGCCCGAGGTCCTGAGACTCGAGTTCCCGAGACTCAAGTTCCGAGACCCCCACTCACCGCCCTCCCCCCCCCCCCCCTCAGTCTCTGCAGTGGCAAGGCTTTTTGTCCACAACGTCGTCATGCATGTGCAACTGGTATCGTCCACTGGAGCCTGACTTCTATTTCATGCGCAGACTAAGAACTTTCATGCAGTTTCATGCAGGACAGGCATAATATTATGTAGATTTGCGAGGTGTAAGCCAGACGAAACTCTTAAAAAAAAGTGTCTCACCTGATCCCTCCATAGACTTAACATTGCGCTGTATGTACATGTACAACAATGTGGTCAATAAAGCTTAGTCCACAGTACATTTCTATACAAGGCTTCATTGCAGACAATTTCAGAAAATTTTGAGACGCTTTTTGTATTGTATTTTTCAATATGATATTGATGTGGGATTTCTTCCGTTGTACTATCAAACTCTTCCTATTGATGCCATCTATCTCTTCCACCCATTGGCTCCCACCCACTTGCCTTGATGGCGTCCCTAGCTGCCCTGAAAGGTAGTACTTCTGAAACGAGTGGTCACTGGGCGTCTCCCTTTGACTCAGCGAAACCCTGAGTCAACGAGATAAAGAGAAATCATTTTTGGCATTTACACTATGTGATGATACATTCAGAAATAAAGCTTTTTCTATTAATTTAGATATTCATCCATGATTTATGACAATTTTTTTTACTAAAATTATAAACAGTTGCACCCCACCCCCTTAGCGGACCCCTGACCATGATACTATTCCTTCCTTTAATATATGCAGGGGGCGGATCCTACAAGACCTAGCCAAGCTCCAACAGCTGGATGGACAGAAAGTGACCAGTGAGGAGCGACGAGAGAGTGGCTTTGTCGTGTCGAGTGACAGTGGAAGTGACAACGGAGAAGACGAGGTGTTAGACGATGACGATTTTGAGGAGGAAGTTGAAACTGCACGCGAAAAGCTGGAACAGTTTGAATTGAGCGGTGAATCCGGAAACAGAGGTATGAAATAAACTTATATATACTTTTGTTGGACCCATCTTGTTATTTCACACCCATCTTGTCACTTCACTGTAGACGAGTAACAATGTTGGTGTTGAACTGTACACATCTTACAAGTACAATCAATACTCAGAGAAATCTGTCACCATCACTCTCAGTGACTCTGCGCAGTTGCATTGAGAGCCAACAGTTATGCTCGGTTAGATACGCAAGTTGATAACGTTAATCAAATCCTAATATGACTATCAGGAAAGACTCCAATTTTATATACCCCCCCCCCCCCCCTCGTTGTTGAAAAATGAGCACTCCCTTAAACCCTATGCTTTTCCCTGTCGCCAGGTTCTCTACAGCAGACGACAAATGACATGTTGGAGCGCTCCCAGTGCCACCTGGAGGGCAGTTTTGTCGACCACCGGCGGCGTCTGGCCATGTTGGATGCACTGCGGGTAGAGAAAGAATTGCCACCCTCCTCCCGCCGGGAGAAGGTGCACAAGGGCAAGTCTATGGGGTGGACACCTCGGTAGAAGTTAGGCTCATGACTGTGTCCCGTGACATTGTAACATTTGAAACGTCTTTGACCGGTTGTAGTCTTTGACCAGGTGTAGGCCTAGTCTTTGACCGGGTGTAGTCTTTGACCGGGTGTAGTCTTTGACCAGACTACACTCAGTCAAAGACTAAACCTGGTCAAAGACGTTTCAATTGTTACAATCTCATGAGACCCAGTGTCATGTGTGTACGTGTACATAGAAACTAATATATTCAAGGAGTCACTTCAAAGTGACATTGAGTTGTTTTTTTAGTGTTTTTTTTTACATTGAGTGCTCATGTATAAATCAAGTTGTGATGGATGGATGTATTTCTAGTAAGGATGTGAGTAGCAAGTTTACACTACTGTTTTCGACGTGATACAAAATGTATCAAAGCAATATCAAAGCATACAGGGCACTGAACGAATATCTTTGGGAGAGAGAGGCATTTACGTCGGCCTAAGTTAAAAGTGAGGTGTATGCGATCTTAATCCGAATATTTCGGAATTGTATGTATTTTGTTTAATACAAACCTCTAGTCAATCAACATGTTCACTCATGAATATAACTTAAGACAACAGATAACATTTGCTCTTTCGAATTTGTTTCTGGGGAAAATTGTCATAATCTATCGGTATGTTAATATGCATGAAAATGTTTGGTAATTCGGTATCAAATGCCAAAAACGGATACCGGTAATATCTAACGGGGTATTTTAATAAAAATCCGGAGTGATATGGATCTCAGTCAGACTATGCGCTGACAATAAACTATTTAATGTTACCCTTTGAAAGAATAAATACCAGTGTATGCATAACGAGTTTTTATTTGATTCTCTACTTTAATCTGATATTACATAAAGCCAACTCCATTATATTGACGGTCCTTCCTTTGTTTTGAAGTATATATAAGCTGATCTCAGCTTTTCACATTGACCTCAGCTATTCTCCATGATCCTTGTTCA
Source organism: Harmothoe impar (assembly GCA_947462335.1). Taxonomy (NCBI): domain Eukaryota; kingdom Metazoa; phylum Annelida; class Polychaeta; order Phyllodocida; family Polynoidae; genus Harmothoe; species Harmothoe impar. The sequence continues at coordinate 50,055,424 of OX381715.1, read as the reverse complement.
GACTCATACCGGTAGTCGAGATACTATACTTCTGAAGTCTGAGTCCAGGCTATAACATATCAAAAGAAGACCAATAGCTAAAGCTATTTACTCAATACAATTCACTTTAAAGTCAAGTCCACTGTGACTTGGTCCTAAAATTGGAGCAATTCTCATGAGGGTCAACCATAACAAGTATACCATCCATCTATTTACACGTACAGACTACATCAATCTAATTCTAATCCACTTCTTTGCTGAGCCTATCTTCCTGAGATAACAAAGCATCTTTTTTGAAGTTTTCAAACTGCTTGATAAGGTCGAGGTGTCTGAAGGAGTCAGGGGCAGTGTTCATGGCCCGCACGTAGTTGAACTTGAGTCCGCTCTGCAGACCGTAGTACATCTTCACTTGTAACGCCAGTAGTTGGGACTCGTGCAAACTCTGCAGGCACATTTAGAAAAACAGGTTAGTTTCACATTTGGTTATCAGTTGAGGTGCAAGATTTAGAGAGCTATGTTAGTATGTAAAGTAAGATGCTTTGCTAAATTTCCTGCTTGCCTCGCCCAAAAAATGTATTGCGATTCAGAATGTCAGGCTCAGACCGATCAGAAACTTGTCAAAGTTGAAATGGAACTCACCAAAATATTTGTGTCCGGTTCACCACGCATCAACACCAAATCTATTAAAAGAAAAATAGTGTAAGGAATTTAGGAGCATATAGAAGACACGACAGCCAGTCTTGGGGGCATTCCAAGCGATCCTGTTTTGTATAACGTTCAAGTACAAGTGACCCAATACATGTACTGCTGACGAGCGGACATATGTAGCCCTCCCTGGTGTCCGAGGTGCGCCTGGTCGAGACTCATCTCAGCCGAACGCGTCTCGTCCGCCTGCAAAGGGGACTTGGTGCACTAGCCATCGGCCGAGCCCCCTTTTCTGACTGAGAGTGCAACACCAGGGTGACCGATGAACTAATCACCACCCCCCTGTCCATTACATATATATGTCGGCCTCGGGCAGTGATCCCACGGCCCAACCCCTCCACATCGGGAATGATCAGGGTTCTACCAAAGCAATTTTATGATAATTTATACCATAATAATTTGGAAATAACCTTATATTGACACAAAATTCTGTCCCACCCAAACAAAAAAAAAGTCACTGGGCAGTGATCTGTCAGATCACCTGCCCAGTGCCTCGTTTTGGTTAACATAGGCGTCAATGGGATCACTCTGCCCAGCTGCCCACCGCTGTGGTAGAACCACGGATCACCAGTTGTTGCATCAAAGATGAATCGTCCCATTCTATCACTGGGATACTTTGCATGTATATACAAATTTCTTTATTTTTTAAATCAATAATTATTTTATCAAACTTACCCTTGTCCTCTAGAAGCTCTTCATAATGCGTTATAGTCAAGGCAATCGGTGCATTTTCTTGGTGTGCCTGTCACAGATAAATTCATACCTGAATTAGATAACGAAGGTCTGAAACGTCTATGTTACAGCTCATTGATTAGCAATACCGTTGGGAAACGTGTATGTTAAAGTTACCACAAAACCTCTCTGATAAGCCGACTTTTTTTGGTGATTTTAGGCTTGATTCGGCTTTAGTTATAGCATTGTCTCAAAGAGGGGGGTCGGCTTATAAGGGAGGTTTTTGATCCAGTACATTGTAGTTTAATTGTAGAATTAAATGAGACTTACCGGGGTAAGGTGATATTTGATCATGATTTTGCCGAGGGCACCACGAGTGGTGCAGAGTATAATGGGTCCAAATTCGGTTTATATTATTCTCTCAAACTGGGGGGTCGGCTTATAAGGGAGGTCGGCTTATCAGAGAGGTTTTACGGTAGTATCCCGACTGTTGCGTTGGATAATTTCAACTTTAGGTATGAGGATAAGCATGAATAACTGAAAACGTGTTATTTGCCAAACCCTTTAAGGGAGCATAGTACATTAGATCACTATGTCATTTGTCGTCATGATACATGCATGCAGCACACACCGGCGCTGCATGCATGTATCATGCTGACCCTACAGGGTTGATACACTACAATGATACACTACAATGCAGTAGCAGTGAGTTTGTCACGGACACTGTGTGTGAGTTAACACATGAGGGAGGTCCGTGTGTGAGAGTACACTAGTAGTGTCTAACTGCTTCTTACCTGGTACTGGATGAGGGGAGTGAAGTGTAGTGTGTTGTTGGATGTCTGTTGTAGGAAGAACTCGTAGCCCTCACCTCGGGGCAGCGGGTACAGGAACTAAGGGAAGCAACAACACGGAGCGTCACATCATGCACCTAGACAATACCGGTATCTTGACCCTTTTAATGGTTACATATTTACATACAACATATAGAGGCACTAGTTTCTCTGGATATATTAATGATATATATCATATACCACTGTAAGGTTTACATCAATACATCACCACACTCAAGCAAGAGGCTACAGACCCTGTTTCTTTCCGTACAGGCCCTGTGAACCTACTGACTAGCACTGTGCTGTCTTGGTTTTAAAACTGTTATCCTCCAGGCTATAGAGAACTAGAGTCAACGCGGGGGAGACATTTACTTCTTTTGTATTAAATCCTAGTTATGTAAAATTTTGATAGTGATGATACAGATGTCAATGAGAATACATGTATTTTCCACACCTGTAGTTTATAAAATACTGCGAGAAAAACTTTCAAACCATATTACAACATGTTGCTTCTTTAGTCCACGAAATCTGGTTCTTACCGTGCCAAATTCCCGCAATTTAGGAGACATCACTTCATATTCATCTTTCTGTAAAGAAGTATCAAGGAAAACTATTTTTATTTAAGAATCTTTGTACAATGTATCTCTCTGTTATTTCTGTTTATTAACTAAATATCCCAAAGCTCTAGAGGACCAGAAATGGTCATACCGTGGGTACTACACAGTACTCCGAAGCTACTGGTAATTCACTGTTATATCTATCCATACAATATGTATGCTTTTGATAATATTTTACTTTCTTTAAGTTATGAATTATCAATGTAATTCAATGTACATGTATCTGTGCAAAACTGGTGGCTATAGAGTAGGTGCATATATAAGATTGGTGGCTATAGAGTAGAATAGAACTATTGACACGTTGATATACAATGTACTAATATACTTACGTGTATGACAGCGAATATGAAGTTCTTGTCTTTGTGGTATACTCTCCAAATCTACATGACGTAAACATTGATTACAAAGACGCTATAGTATGTGGACATGATTGAATCTAAATTCACATTCATGATCTGCGGATGATGAGTTTCTTATTGACATTCATATATATTGTGTAACCTTACTTTAGATACATATACTGGTACTTGGAACTGTGAAATGACTCATTACAAATGTGACTTGCTTGAAAGCAAAACTAAAGTTATCTATTTCCATGTATCCATTGAGAAAAAGAATGTGTCTAAGTCTCTAACCAAATTAGGTTAACACAAGAGGCAGCAACTGGTTTCATGTTGTTAAACATTGATATTTATAGAATCGTATATGTGTCACCTCTTCAATTTCCTCGGGTGTTTTGTCCTTTATCAGGTCCACGTTCATCACGCTGCTGAGTGTCTACAAATTAAGCAGATATCAAAATCTAGTTCTAATGTCGCAGAGCTTACCCCAACTCTATAATGGCTATCAGTAGGTTCTTGACTCAGTCATTCTATATGCCGTTTCTTGTTGCTATTTTTAATTCTACAATCTACCACTGTCAGATAATTCAGTGTTGCTGAAATAACATTGGCACATCAGCTTTTGCCGATGTAGAATCATAATGGCCGATGTGGACTTATCAGACATCGGCCATAATGGACTAAATGGTACATAATGGCCGGCCATGATCTCAGCTTTCCAACAGTGAACGACTTTTTCAGATATTCCTATGAGAAGCAAAGAATTTACATTTTTAATGAATTTTGTAGGTTCTCATTGAATTATGGTTCATATGGCTTGTGTCGAAAGCAAATGGCCTGTGTAAGGCCTCGCGACACAGCCATATTGGTCTATGTGCATCAAAGGTTTTTAGCAACACTGCAGATATGGATAAGCCTTGGACAATGGTAATTATCCATGGCTGGCGCCTTGGACAATTACCCTGTCCTTGGCTTATACCACTTATACAGCGACTCACCTGTACCATATCTACTACAAGTTGAAGTGTAGGCGATCTGTTGTGCCAGTAAAAGATTAACTTACCCCAGGTTTTATCTGTGCAGCTTCCTCTTTGCGCTTCGCCTCCATCTCTGCTATAACTGCCTTCTTTTCTTCCAGCTCCTGTTTATGCTTCTCTGCCACAGTATTTACCTTCGATTCAAACTCCTCGGGATTCTCCCTGCATATGTTTAATACAGATTAGACACATAATAAGACACAATAAAGTTCCTTGCGATTATCGGTTACACATATAAGTGAGATTTTCACAAACAAATTTAGGTAGCCAAGAAGTTAATGATTCATGACAGTTGGGTTGTTCGGGGATATGACCCAACAAAACCGAATACCCCTCTAGGGGTTGATCCACGGCTGTGTATATGCTTTAAATGTCGTATTCTTTTAGAGAAATGCAATATCCTTACTGATAATAAAAGTGACTAAATATTTATCATATGGAGGTTGAACTAAAAATACTCACTCTTGCATCTTTTTCAACTTCTCTGCATATTTGGCATAGTAGGGGTTTCCTTTGATTTTCTGCATCCTAACGTTGGTGGTGCTGATTGCGCGGGCACCTAGTAAAGCGAGCTGCTCTCTTCTCACGAATGTCGCTACACGCAATACGCCCTTCAGCTGACGTAGTGTGGACATCTGGCTTCACTTCTGGAGGATAAAAGATTTTTCAATTTATAAACCTTGTGACTATGTAGATCATATAGATCATTAATGAGCAAAGGGAACAAGTCTTCTTTATTTGGCAAAAAAAAAGAGAGAAGAAAGCCCCAGCCTGATCTCCCTTTATCAGACCAGTTGGGTTTAGCGTGTGTTCCTTGGTTCATTATTGTTCCTTTTTCGGTTCTTAAGGGTAAATCACACACTGCAATAATAGTTTATTAAAAGGTCTACATGCAATTGAGGTACAACGGTGCTCATCGCCTAGAGGACATGCTGGACATAAAAGTGGATGATTTGTCGCAGGCACTCGGTTCCTACTCTACTTTGGAATATCGGTTCCCAATTGCTTTGAATACTAATAGCGCAGTCCACAAACGACCTTTTCCTATCAATCAGTCACAAACCCTTTGTAAATTTTGATAATGATTATCACGCTTGATGGCGGAACTGCGAGGACTAGGCACATAATAATACCAAGCCAAGGGATGTTAACAACAGGGAGGGTGTGGTGAGAATTCACGCGGAGCATGCAAATTTCGATTTTTTTTTTACCTGCCCCCGGTATTAAAGTCGAAAACCGCACCTTCATAGCATAGTAATGCCCGGCCTTTTTCGCTCAAAACAGGTTGAATTTTTTTTACTCCCCCCCCCCCCCCTGCCGATCAAGGGGTCTAAAATTTTACCCCCCCCCCCCCAAAAAAAAATTCTGGGAGAGCTTGCAGAAGCTACTCCCGGAGAAAAAGAGACGGCAACCCATCCATTTGCTGGACGAAAGAGGCGAGCCAATACCCCCGGAGCAAGCGGCCACGGTGATAAACCACTACTTTGCAAACATAGGGGCGGAGTTAGCAGGCAAACTCCAAGCAGCAGAGCAGCCCAGAGTAGCAGAAAGGGAGGAGCTGGAGAACACATTTAGCTTAAGAGGAGTGACGACGGAGTCAGTATTAAAAGAAATAATTAAGATAGATATAACAAAATCCTCGGGTATTGAGACGATCTCGGCAAGACTCTTGAAGGACTGTCTGAAAATACTGTTAAGAGAATTCACGCAGGTAGTAAACCTATCTCTGCAGGAAGGAGTGTTCCCGAGCGCATGGAAAAAAGCTAAAGTGGTCCCCGCCCCCAAAGTGACTGCCCCCACCTCCCCCTCAGAGCTCCGCCCCATCTCGCTCCTCCCAGTGCCAGGCAAAATCGTCGAGAGGTTGGTGCACACCCAGTTCTACGCCTACCTTGAGGGCAATGGACTACTTGATAAGGCACAATCAGGATTCAGAGAGTCGCACTCAACGATAGATGCTGTGTTCCAGGTGAACACAGAGGCATATGAAGCACAAGTGAAAGGGGAGCACACAGGAGTTATCTACTTGGACTTCTCGAAAGCATTCGACACGTTAGAACACGACATACTGATGCAGAAACTCCCGGCCATGGGAGTGACAAGGTCGGCTAGAGATTGGTTTGAGAGCTACCTTGGTAACAGACGCCAGAGAACGATATGCAATGATGTGCTGTCAGGATGGGAGGAAGTGCCGTACGGAGTCCCCCAGGGCTCGATACTGGGGCCACTACTCTTTCTGATCTAAGTGAATGACTTGCCTAGGCTCCCAACACGATCGAAGGTACGGTTGTACGCAGATGACACAATGCTGATATATAGCCACAAAGACTTGAGAGTAATAGAAAGAGTAATGCAGGAAGACCTGAACGTAATACAGCAGTGGTGCAACGCAAATAAACTAACCCTCAATCCAAGAAAATGTCAAACTATGCTGATATCCAGAACGGCGGCGCAGGATGAACTCCAATTGACATTGGATGGGACAGCACTCCAGAGCACTGCTAGATATAGGTATCTAGGAATAGTAATAGATAGCGATCTGATATATGAAGGGCAGTTCAACAGGATGATACAATCAACGAGCTACAAGACCTGGACGCTAAAGTACATTCGACCATTCATAGACACCCCGACGGCAGTGTTAATATTCAAGTCAATGCTCCTCCCCTTTCTGGACTATGGCACAGTCTTTCTGACAAGACTCACAATAGCGCAACATGCAAGGCTCCAAGTAGTGCAGAATAACGCCCTAAGGATCTGTTACAAAATAAATAACCCGCAAGAAGTGCATGTGAAAGATCTTCATGTAAGAGCTAGAGTCCTCCCAGTAGATCTGCGTAGAGTATATATGCAGAACACCACGTGTCATAGACAACTATATACTGGTAATTTAGACACCCTTCCCTGCACGGGCACTAGGGCGACGGGAGCGCCGGTGATCAGACAAAGAAGGCCAAAGCAAAACTACCTCCTCCACAACCCGACATATCAGGCGTTCGGCAGATGGAACTGCCTCCAACCAGATGTCCGGTGGACGCTAGACAAGACGGCGTTCAAGAAGCAAATACTAAAGAAACTAATAACCTACTTCCACCGAGTGTGGCAGAACGACAACTCACACCTACTTTATGGGGGTAGGGATATAAGGGTACAAAACATGTAAAACGATACAGTCTATCTATTGTTAATGGAAAGTCTGATGGAGGTCAGGGAGAAGAGAACTAAAGGTCATAAGTGTGGTCCTATTGTGAATGGGACAAGGCAGGGTAGATGAACTGAAACTAGGGAAAGGTGGTTAGGTCGGCCAGCTATTGTTAATGGCTGGACGACAGGGAACAGGCATAAAAGACTTGATAGGAAAAATGTGAACCGATCTCCAGATAGATAGAATACAGGGTATAATCCCTTCCACTTGTGCGTCCAGTATGTCCTGTAGGTGCTTGCACCATTATAATTAAGTTCAGTAGACGCCTAAGTTAACATAGAATAGAATAGCGTGTGTATGTAACTGACATTAAATGACAGAGATGAGCGAACTTTGGGTCAAGTTCAAGTTCAAGTTCAAGTTCAAATAAATTTATTCAGACTAATCCAACAATGTTTACATTCACATAGGTATTATGTTGTCATCATAGATATAATATTTTACAATCCTTTGGTGTATAATATACCCTCGACAAAGTATTCTGTTCCTATATGGATTAGAAAGAATCGGCTGCTCCTTGACTATGATGTCAGTTTTCTTAAGCCACCTTATAACCACCGTAGTAATAACTTCATTATTATTGAAATATATATATTTTTGAATAATATATACAGTGTATATAACCACAATTGTGTAATGTAAGGTACTACACAATAGATTTGTTTCGTGTATAAATAGCAATGAAATGTCACAATTAGTGACAATGCATCATTAATAAGATTTCATAACCAGTGCATATTTGATCCCTCAATAAATATTAAATACAACTAGATACAGGACAATACAAAATTTCTGTTTATGGGGAAAATATGGAGCTATTATACATCAATTTGACCATTAATTTAAGTGATTAAATACAAGTAATCATACATCAGAGATTCTTTAGGCATAAGATACATTATAAAATACCAGTTTTCACGGGAATAAGAAGTTTCCTCTGTGCTTTTAGATAGTTTTTAAAGGCAACGGTATTATTAATATTCCTGATACCAGGTTCAAGAGAATTCCACATAACAGATGAGCAATATTCCACACTTTTTTTATAAGCCTCACAGTGAGGTAAACAATTCTTAAGAACAGGACCATCATTAAGCCTTGTATTCACAACTGATGTTTTCTTATATTTTACTTTTTTAGATCTTTTGAACCCTTCTAAATACATATGTGATTGCCTCCGGTGTACCAAATAATTAATACCTGCATCACTATGAACATCACTGGTATGGGTTAGGCGTTGTTTTTTCAGACAAACTTTTAAGGCTCTATTTTGGGAAACCTGCATTTTCTCAAGTAAAGAAGCTTTTGCATTCATAAACAAAATATCACCATAATCATAGATTGGAAGTATATAAACCTTAAAGATATTGATGAGGGATTCTTTTGACAAAAATCGAGCAACTTGCGTGAGTTGATATGTACGATAAGCCACAGTTTTCATTTGGTTCCTCATAAAACACTCATAGTTTAATCTTGAATCCAAAATAACTCCCAAATATTTGTATGTAGGTACGCGCATAAGTTTTTGACCATCTATAAATAGATTTTCATTTTTGAAACACTTATTAAATCCAAAACACATGTATTTAGTTTTCTTGATGTTAAGCGTGAGCTTGTTTTTTTTGCACCAACTAGCGAACCTATCAATATCAGTTTGCATATTTTCCACAGCCATCTTTTCAGATGGATGTGAATTATATATCACAGTATCATCTGCAAACAACATTATTTTTGATGATTTGCAAATATTTTCCACATCATTGATATATACTAAAAAGAGCAAAGGCCCCAAAATAGATCCTTGCGGAACACCACATTGCATATTTTCACTCTCTGAAAGTAGTCCATTCACAAATGTATCCTGAAACCTGTTTGATAGATAATTATCTATCCATCCCAATAATGGGCCATTAATACCCATTAAAGACAGTTTTTTTAAAAGAATTTCGTGATTTACCGTGTCAAATGCCTTTCTAAGGTCAAAAAAGGTTGCCAAAGTGTTGATCCCTATATTCCTATTTTTTAAAATGTCATCTGTTAACTCACTAACTGCTGATATAGTTGATTTACCTTTACGATACCCACTTTGTTGACTAGTCAAAAGATTATTTATCTCAAGAAAGTCGGATAATTGTGAATGAACAATTCTTTCAAGCATCTTTCCTGGCAAATACAGTAATGAGATAGGCCTATAATTGTTAACACTTCTTCTGTCACCCCCTTTATGTATAGGAGTAACAGTTGCTTTTTTCCAGTAAGATGGAACCACACCTGTCAACAAGGAAGCATTAAATATGTGCACCAAATGTTTTACAGTACCCTTAAATACAATTTTAAGTATTTTTGTGGAAAGACCAGGTACAGAAGAAGCTTTAAGTATGTCAATATCTTCGATAAGAGATAACACATCTTTGTCAACAACACATTTGAGAACAATTGATGAGGTCGTATTTACCTCACCATCAAACGTCCATGGATCATTGAGACTACTGGCTAGATTATTACCTATATTAGCAAAGAAACTATTTATATAGTTGGGAGTATGTTCCAAACTAATTGGATCATCATTATCATCAATCAGTGAGATAGGACGTCTATCTTTATTTTTCCCTGGAAGCAATTTAGCTAATTCACGCCAAAATTTCTGTGGATCATTCCTGCATTCTTCAGTAATTCTATTTACGTGTTTATTACGTGTAGATTTACTTGTAATATTTAATGACTTCCTTGCATTAATAGCAATATCCTTATCCAACAGATTTTTTGTTTTCCTAGCTCTAGCCAATAGTCTGTCTTTCTCCGCAATAATTTCCAATAAATCATTAGTTACCCAATCTTGTTTGGGCTTTTTCACTGTAAACTCTTTTATAGGACACATTTTATCAACAATCTGTAATATATTACTATAGTAGAAATCCCATAGATAGTTGACATCATCTGAACCGTAAAAGGTACTCCAATCAATATTCTCAATATTTGTATTGAATCTTTCAGGATCCAGATTTTTCAGCGATCTTCCAGTGAAAGTTACATTGGACTCCTCATTATTTTCAAATTCACTTATAGCATACACTATATCATGGTCACTCAGATCAAAAGGTATTGTTCCAGACGATTCAATATCCACCATATTTGTAAATATTAAATCTAAACATGAATCTTTGTCACCAAAGCGTGTCGGGGTTCTTATGTAATTCATAAATCCATACTGCATCATCATATCCAAGAGCTTACTACTTATGTCTTTTAAAGTAACATCAAGAAGATCAATATTAAAGTCACCCAGGAAATAAATTCTTTCAGACTTAACCTTTACTAATTTACTAACAACTACTTCAAGTTTATCAATAAAAGTGTTCATATCTCCTTGTGGGGGTCTATAGATATTACAAATTATAGATTTTTGTTGATCACCATTTTGTACAGTTACACATTGACATTCCATATTAATAGTTGACTCATTATATTTGAATAGTTCATCTTCAGAGCTACTATATTTTTTGTTTACATAAGTACATAATCCTCCCCCAATTTTTGGTTCATCCTTGGCCTGATTGTCAAGCCATAGTCTATCATACCGGTATAGAGTATAACCATCAATATGATACAAGATATCATTGTCAAATTCCGTGAGCCATGACTCAGAAAATGTAAGATAATCAATATCACTCCCATTGAATCTTGCCATTAATTCATCAATTTTCCTATTCCTAATACTTCTAGTATTCAGATGTATAATACGCCTCCCTTTAGTATCATTCAGAGTCCTAGTGTTCATACTTGTATTATCCATTTTTTATGAATTTGATATTCCCAAAATATTTTGGTCATAGAATGATAATACAACAAGCCCCACATTTCCCCGTCACTCACAGAAATTTGACATATGATTAAATCTAAACACATAAACTTAACTAATATTATGTTGAATATCTGCTTTAGCAATTCAAACATAGTATTTGATTATTTGTGGAATTTTGCGTGGCAGCAATTTAGTTATTTACCAGATTATCTAAATTTACACATATCTAAAGTTCATGAAATGATAGAATTAAGGTAAGGTGGTATTTACAATGCTATCATTTTAAATTACCAGAATTATTTACAATGATAAGTTAATCAATTAGTAATTATTGTTCATATTTACAATAATACATTCTATAGTCTATCCATTTATACAATAATAAATAATTTTTAAATACACACACTATCATAAAGTATCACAGTAAGAGATGAAATCAGGTCCATTTTGAAGCTTCTGGAATTGGGACGAGAGTACTCTGGAGACTTTTCGGCAAGAATGTGGATCCCTCAGCAGTTCATTTTTGTTACCGGTAGCAGCCGTCCCCATCACCATTTCAACTTGATCTTCACTGGTATTGAAGTTTTGGACATCTTGTAGAATGGATTACCGTCATCAGAGGGAGTCTATTGATTAATATAATTATTACAATGTTATTAATTGTTTATCACAATATTTTACAAGGTAGGGGTATATTGAATTAGGTTAAGTGAGTAGAATGATAATTTTGGTATTAAATTGGCTATAAATATAATTCTCTAGATGACAATGTTCTGCAGGTAAAGTCCAAAGGTACCTTCATAGTTGAGTTCTGATGTGCTTCCAGATGATTCTGGCCATCCTCCTTGTGCTTGCTAGGCTTAGGAAGAAGCCTTTTCGTAGCCTTGCATACAGATGAGACACCGAACCATTCCTACATCTGTGAATAACGTCTGATGTCCATGGTGTTGAGAGACCAAAATCATGGTTTACGTGCAGAATGTAATGGTTTATTTCCATAATAAAACCATTCATAATGTCCTGTGAGTATTGGCCTGCTACAGTATCACAAATTTTAGACAAAAAAGCCCCAGTGAACGGTGCTAGATTGATGATTGTTTGTGGATATTCCTGACGTAGAACCACTATATTTCATGTCAGTACACACACGACCCAACTGGGATGATGCAGGGAGATCGGGGCCAGAGCTATAGGCTCTGGACTGAAAACTTGTCCCAGGATAAAATAAAACTTGAATTAAAATAAAAAATATAAAAAAAATCCACCACCCCCCTGATTGTTAAGAAATGAGCACTCCCTTTAATAGAAAGTTAGATATTAGTTTTAGCGGATCTCAACCTGTACATGTAGTACATGTTGTACTAGCAGCTGCCAGTAGATCCTGTAAGCTAGTGTAGTGTCACTTTAATAGACCAAATAATTATATTTGGCCCCTCTCGATATCTTCAAGGAGCGGGGGACCAGTACACTGTAATTTACAGCCCGGGGAAACATGACCGTCTTAGTCCACCCAGGATGCCCCGCGCACAATACGTGTCTTATATGACGTCATAATGGCACCAAAATGTGGGGCTAAAGACGTTACTCTGTAATTCTCCCTGTCGGAGCAACTGCATTGGTCACGAGACTACGTGTGTACATGTACTACAATGTGGATTCATCCAGTAATATACTGCAAATATCTATTTTAGAGTCTAATTTCTCCGGGAAAATGCTTAAATATATTGCAAATACCAACCTCGTTCTTTATAGCATAATTAATCCATTAGATTGATGATATTTACTTAGGTATGAGAGGATTTTTTTCATTACTGTTTACCCAGCGAACACGGCCGCCATTAATGGGTCAACTTTACATAGCTTGAGTACTAGAAAATCCGCTAAAAATCAGATTTCTCGAAATGCTCAGGAGCTGGAGACTTATGGCCATCATATATGGAGGTCCATATGGTGCTTGCCAATCGGTTAAAATATTTAAGCTTTTAGGGGGGTGTAAAGCCCTAAATCGGGACTTTAACACCTTTCTCTAGTACTTAAAGAGTCTGATTTTGCCTCACCTACTAGTGGCGCCCTCTATTTCCGGGCGGCCATTCCTGACACCGAGAATCGTTTGCTCTGGAGACTAAGCATCAGGCCAAAAGTGGTCAATTTTACATCGTTAAGGTAAGGATGAATTTTATACTGGGAAACTGCTGGGTAAATATCTGGTGTATTTCCAACTAACCTTTCCTAAGTCTACACTGCACAGCGGCACAGACACAGTTTACACTAGCTCTGGGGCAGAGGGCACTTTTCTATTTACTAAACCCGGTACTCGTAGTTGTACCGTCTTACTCTTAGTCGTATGTACGTTTAAACAAGCTCGCACCACCGTCGTAAAAATAATGCACTGAGGCTGCGCGTTGTCTGGTGATACTTTGGTCACCGAGGCCCGAGGGTTGGGCAAGATCGCAAAGCGATCAAGCCCAACCCGAGGGCCGAGGTGACCAAATTATCACAGACAGAGCAAGGTCGAGTGCATTATTATCGTTCTAAGGGAGTGCTCATTTTTTAACAACAGGGGGGTGGATTTGGGGGGGGGGGGGTAAAAAATTTGGACCCCTTGACCGGGGGGGGGGGGGTAAAAAATTTAGACCCCTCTTGGGGGGGGGGTAAAAAAATTCAACCTGTTTTGAGGGAAAAAGCCCGTGCGTTACTATGCTACAAAGGGGCGCGAACGCGCGCGATTTTCGGCCTGCCGGGGGGGGGTAAAAAATTTCGACCCCTCTAGGGGGGGGTGAAAAAATTCCGTGCGCTCCGCGCGCAATCTCACCGCCCCCCCCCCTGTTGTTAAAAAATGAGCACTCCCTAACACGAAAATATTTGCTAATATTATAAATATTTAGCAAAATACAGACGAAAACAAAGACGCAAAACTCATTTCCGGTTCTACAGTGCATTGTCCCCTGACAATCCAAGATGGCCGCGGCCATGTTCGACCAATGACATCGTCGTATTGCAATCACATGATCAAAATCAACTTCCGGGAGTGTTAGAACCCTCGCTCCAGCCCACAGCCCGGAGCAAACTAAGGGAGTGTACAAATTTTCACCCCCCCCCCCCATTGAACTATAGATCTAGTAACGCGCTGGCTTTTTTGCTTAAAGGGGGCTGAAAATTTTACTTTTTTTACGCCCCCCCCCCCCCTCAGTGGGGGTCGGAAATTTAGGGAGTGATCATTTATTATCAACGGGGGGGGGGGGGGTGGTGGGTTTGGGGGGGGGGGCAAAAAAATTTGGACCTCTTGACCCGGGGGGGGGGGGCAAAAAAATTTGGACCCCTCTTGGGGGGGGGGGCAAAAAAATTTAACCTGTTTTGAGCCAAAAAGCCTGCGCGTTACTATGCTTCAAAGGGCCCGCCTATGCTTCAAAGGGCCCGCGCGCGAGCCGATTTTCGACCCTAAGGGGGGGGTAAATAATTTTGACCCCTTGTCCTTGACCGGGGGGGGGTAAAAAATTTCACGCGCTCTGCGCGGAAACCCACCACCCCCCCTGTTGTTAAAAAATGATCAATCCCTTATATGCCCACCCCCTCCCTGTTTTCTCTGACACAGTGCCTGTGGCATGCAGGTCCCCTATTATCGCTCAAGGGGTAATGAGTTGCTGCACCTCAGTTACATCTTTAACATGATAGACGCGAACTTATTGGTGATTTATGAAGTCTATATATCCCTTACTACTCACCTAAGCTAAGTAAATTAAAATGTAACCGCTGACCTTTGCAGATAAGGGTAAATTATAGATGACAGATCGGTCTGCTCGCCGACCGCGACCTTGTTTGGTGTCTCATATGCAATGAGTTCCGTATGTATATTGACGTTGTTTTTTGTCTTACACACTTCACCGTTAGAACTACTGGCGAATATTACTGTAATACATTCATTATTAATAAAACTATGCGTTAAATTACTAGAGACATGTTTTCTTTCGGATATAATATTTTGAAATAGTGTACTACTTTCTACTATTTCTGCGACGCTGAGTTAAATCCAAGATGGCAGCCTCCATGACAAAACATGCTGGCTCGCTTGCGGGCCGGCAATTTTGCTTAATTACTCGTATTAAGTGCAAACACACTTGTCCAAGACGTATTTTCAAATCAGGGCACATCCATAGCATTCGTAATATACATCGCACAACAAGTGATACGATAAATGAGATTCAGAAAGGCCAGGGCAATTCTGACAGATCGACCACTGGCACTGCCAACCAAAACAAGCACTCATCCCAAGGGCAAGAGTCCACACTGGTCCCAGAAAATGAGGAAATTGGAAAGGACCACATACCTGTTGGAGTTTCAAATATGAGGAAAAATCTTCGTGAACATCACAGGTTATCAGGTTATGACCGGCTTGGGTCTATCGACTGGGAAGGCGGATATGATCACCCACAATATACAAATATTTCATCAAAATCAGCCGAGTTTGGTCTCCCTAGTAATACGAACATAACTGGAATAGCAGGGACAGCTGAGGAGGATTTCTTTGGGGTATTCGAAGAGTTGGATAAAAAACATTCTCAGAGTAACTCGGCATCATCTGAACACCTCACCTATTCACAAAAGGATGAAATCAAGAAAAGGGAGAGGCATCCAACGAAAACATTTGAGCACATTTTGAAAAATAAAGTTTCTGCATCCACAATAGAGACGGTTGTACAACTTCCCTATGGTATCATGCGTAGGGATCAAGACAACATAGTCAAGTCACACGGGAGGGTCCATGCTGTACACCGAAAGTCAATGGACATGCGACCCGCAGAAAGCATAAATGAAATTGGCATGCAAGAAATTGACTCCAATATTGAACCGGGCATACCACGAGTGCAAGCTAATTATTTCGATGAACAATATTTTGAGTCCAGCACTCCAACAGAACAGCCATCAGCCTCAAGAGACACTTCTGATCAGCCTCATGGCAGAGGAGAGCGGGTACCATCAAATGAAACCCAGATTAATGAAAAAGAGAACTATTTTGAAGAACAATACTTTGCACATGAGCATGTTCCAGAAGAAAAGCATTCACGAGTTCAATCCCAAAATGACTTCATAGACAATGGCAACAATTTCATAGAAAATCAATACTTTGAGAATGGAACTGACGCTGCCTTGAATCCTACACCAGTCGGGGGTGAAGACCAAGGACGGTTTTCTGAATTCGTGCAGGACATTACAGAATCAGGACCAACCACTGTACACTCTCAACAACCTGAACGTAAAAGGGAGAGAGTGACAGTCCAGAGGTCCTCCGTTACAAATAAAGACGTACAAAACTCAAGAAAAGTATCACCACAGAATAACACACAAAATCCTACTGACGATGACAAAGGAAATTCCTTTGCCAAAAAATCTACTACTGGTGCCAACCTGTTTGATGAACAATATTTCACAGGAGGGGTGAAGGAAAGTGTGCCACATGGTATGGGTACAACCATGAATAGAGGGAACCATGCATTTGATGACCAGTATTTCGGAAAATTGGATGAAGGCCCAAAGATGTCACAGCCGGAAATAAATATGGCATCAAATCAACCCGATGAAGATCTATTTGGAAACATGCAATCTTCTAAAGTTTCATCCAAGAAGGAAATCTCTAAGGACCAATATTCTTCCAATGGTTCCCCTAATCAGTCACATGATAGGGACCCAATATCTGAAAAGGTGAAGAACACACCCAAAATGTCAAGAACATCGAAACAAGATGCCAACGAAACCCTCCCCAATGATGATCCAGACTTTGGATCAAACGACATTCACGTGGGTGGGTACACTAAGCAGCAGACGCGTGCTCAGAGCAAGATGAAGCCAAACATCGAAAACCCGGAGACTGCATATGACCTAGCAATGAAGATCCGTCTTGAAAAGAAGGGCAGAATCAGAGCTGACGATGCATTTACTGCACCAAATGCCCACAAATGGTCCGGGGCGGTCGACTCGAAGGGTTTCCGAAAGCTGAAAGACCAAGTGGCCGACATTCAGCGTATGCCGCAGGAGGTGGTGGTGAGCATCCTACGTGACAGTGTCCTGTATGACGCGGAGGAGTTCCTGGCCATAGACAAACCCTATGGACTGCCCTCACACGGTGGGCCTGGTGTCCACCACAGCATTGGCAAGCTGATACGTCAGCTGGCAGCGACACTGGAGACTAAAGAATTGAATCTGGTTCATCGGTTGGACAAGGAAACTACAGGTGAATAGTTTAGGCTTTTCCTTCTCGGTTTTCTTTGTGTATTATTTAAAAGTATATTTACGATGTGTATGTAGTTATAATGGATGGTAGGTTTGGATAGAAGAAAGGCATTCACAAATTTCATTGAATATTCAAATTGCTTGAATGTAATTGTATCGATTTCCAATAAGATATGAAATTGCTATTGCTACCCCAGGTAGCGTCATGGTGAACGGAAGTAAAACACTCGTCCATATAGATTGCGTTGTAACCCCATGTGTATCATATTACTTACATATATTTCAAGACTTGGTCCTATGCTTTCTATCTATTTAGATCTGGATAGAGCTCAAAAAAATAAGCGATTTTGCATTTAAAATTAAGTCTTTATGTCAATCTGAAGTGGACTTATGACCAGTTAAAGATCCGGAATTGACCCCATTTTTCTGCCACAATTAACAGTACTTAAGAGTTTAATTGGGATCTCATTTTTGTGATCGACTAAGCTGTGGTCCACATGTGCCTGAATCACTTAAATGACTCCCTCTTGATAGATATTGAAGTTAGCAACTTAAAATAAAAAGTAGTTTGAAGGTCATTGAAATTTGAAAAAGATGCAGTATGTGGTGACCTTGATCAAGGTCAAGGTCATGTCAAGGTCAAAGGTCAAAGTAGTGAAAACAAGTTAATCACCTTGAAATATGTTGAAATAATTATTTATTTTATGAGATTTACTTATTGGGGACATGGGAATTTTCCTTTGACATTCATACATGACCTTGGACGAAAAGGGATGTGTGAAGGTCAAGGTCACCAGGTCATATCTACATAGTGCTTGAATCAATTAGATGACCAGCGGGTACCTCAGTTGTTTTTGAAGTTAGTAACTTGAAATAAAACATATTTTTGAAGGTCATCAAAATAAGATTAAGCTTGTGATGATATTGGTCAAGGTCAAGGTCAAGAAAAGGTCAAAGGTCATGAAAAGGTCAAAAAGGTCATTTTTGTGAAAACATGGTTATTACCTTGATATATGTAGAAATTGTATTTATTTTTGTCATGGGATATGCTAACTGGGTAGATGGAGCTTTTTATAGACCAATTGGGCTGTTAGGTGAACAAGATTAGCAATTTATCTTAGTTTAAAAAAAAAATTATATTTAAAAAAAAATCATTTAGATATTAAAAAGCATAGTCAGTCGGGATACAACATTCACTTCAAATTAAATGTATCTCCAATTTTTCTAATTACATGTACTAATAAGATTTCAGAGGATGGGTAATACAATGAGAGCAGAAAAGTCAAGGTCAAGGGTCAACAAATTTTATTTAACAAAAGTTTACCTTTCACCCCCATGCTGTAACAAAGGCGGGTGACTAAATGCTACAATCAGTAGATAACAATCATAATCAATAACAAATTGAGCAGTTCATGTAGCACAGTTATCAACAAAAATATGATATATCACAACCATTTCGCGGCTCAGCTATAAAAATTCACAAGTCAACCTGAGGTCTAGGGCGAAGATCCCCCAAAGCCATGTCAGTGAGGAAGGCCTTGAGTGGCAGCTCCTCCTCCTGGGAGTAGTCTCTGGTTTGGCTTTGCTTCCAATACTCAATAATAAACACTTGGCTCCGCTTCTTGAACTTGATCACAATCCCATTGTACAGTTCATCTTGTCCATCCAAACTCCACATCTGCGTCAGACCGGAGTTGACCATGCTCTGTGGGGCTCTCATTGTGTCCCGGATGAGAGTGGCCAGCTCTTGGTCATCAAGGACATCATCAAGTGATGGGTCATCTAGCAGAGGTGTTTTTAGGGCACTGGTAAACACTCGCTCGATCTTTGACCTATGAGATTTGTCCCTCCTTTGCGCTTTCTCCAGCATCCTCTTCTCGTTTTCATCAGCAAGCTCTCTTTGCCTCTGTTCCTTCACTGGCTTTTGTGTTTTGACATAGGCTTTTGCAAATGTCATCAGTTTTTTTGTGTCTTGTTTTTGTAGCCACTTCCCTGTACCGTTTAGCTTGTAACGGACTTTACAATCAATAAAGTCCATGTGGGCATTTGGCGCTCTGCGGCACTGAGCATCAACTGCACCAAGTACACGTTCAGCATGCATGGTGTTTGGCGGAGCCGTAGATGTTTCCTTCAGGAGTTGGGGAGAGGGGTTGGCAAGGGGTCCCTTGATGTTGATGTAGTTGTACAGCTGCCGCTGCAGCACAACCACAAACCCCCGACAGAGTTCCTCCATGGCAGGCCTGTACTCTGGCTGAGATGTGTTCCTTCTCAGAGCCAGAAGTACATGATCCTGTGGCAGCGGTCTGTTGAATGCGTCAGTGGTGCATTCTGCGGTCATAAGTGGTTCACCTACAAACTCCTCCAACCGGTTGATGGCCACCTTAAGGTCTGGAATGACTTCCAGGTTTGACCGGTTCTCTTCATTCCCATACACTATGGTCATCCATGGGCCTGTCAGAAGCTTGCCCAACAGGCCCAGGGCAGTGAGATGGGCGATGATATGTGGATTCGTCAGATCTGCTATAAGTCCTGGTCGTAGGCCGTGTGTTGTATTGCAGTATTTCCGCAGGTACTCCAGTAGAGGCTCCCGCAGCTCGACAAACACCCCGGCGAGGTAAAACAGGATGTGAAGCCTGTTGCCCACATAGCGCTTAACCTTTCCAGCCGGGATCTCTTTCATGGTCATGTACTTCCGGAACCCAGATGGATCTCCTGTCCCATCCTTGTACTTGAGCTTGCTGATACCTATGATGGTGTTGACGACAGCAGGACCGTTGCCATATACCTTGCTCTTTATAGATGTGGTTGTATCACGAATCTTCAGGACAGCTCTGGCCTTGTGTGCCAGGCCATCTACAGGATGCACGTTGCAGTTTAGCTCGTTGAGAGGCCGCTGCCAACGAACTCGGAGTTGCTGTACAGTAACATGGTTGGCTGCAACCCTGTCCGTTAAGGTGTTGTCAATGTTCTTGCAGGCTTTATCATGTGTGGCAGTAGTGTTGGCACCACTGAACCCAGCATAGGCAGCAGAGACATCTTTGACAGACTGTGTGATGTGGTGAGTGTAATCTTCACCACGCCCACCAGGGAGTTCCCCTACACTGAGTACCAGGCTTTTGTTTACATCAACATTGATGTGTGCCTCATTGATGTGGGAACCTTTGAGACCTGTTGCATCCCAGGTCAGTGTAACATGAGGGTTAGCAACTAGAGCTTCTCCAGCCTGTATGCTGCTCACCACCCCCATTTCCCTCACCATCAGTGCGACTGTCTTTCCAGTGGGAACGCTATCCAACCTGCAATTAGTCAATATCAAGACGAGCTGTTCCATCAGGATCCCAGCTTCATCAACAGGGACATGGTGCTCTACACAGCACCATGAAGCAAGCCGCATGTTGTCAGTGTATGTCCTACCATCAGTCCCCATCCGTGTTTGAATGACGGTGCCTTCCTTCATCTCATCTGTGAGTCGATCATTTTCAGACTTCAGAACTGAGACTTCACATTTAAGCCTTTTGACCTCATCTGATAGGCCTTTATGCGATGTGATACGGCACTTGCCAGTATCCTTGTAGTATTTCTTCATAGATCTCTTTTGCTTCACTATTCTCTTTGTATCACCAACACGGTCCAGTGGCTCTTTGTTTTCCTTATCCACAGAAGACTTTGGTGAAGGAATCGTTTTTTCCCCCAGCTTTTGTTTGCGTACTTTGTTTTTCAGTCTATTTACTTTCTGGTTAACTCTCCCTGGGGAGTACATCTGTACCTTTTTCGCACATTGGTCTCTTCTAGTAGCTAGCACCTCACACTTACTTTCAAGTGCATTTATCTTACACTGGAGCTTCACATTCTCTTGTCCCAGTTCTATCAGGCACAGTTGCTGTGCTTCACATGTCTGACAAAATACTCGCTGAACCTTAACAGGTGTTGGAGCATTATTGCCTTCATCATCACAGAGTAACTTCCTCTTAACTCCAGTCCCTGGGAAGGGAAAGCACTTAGCTAGGAGTGCCACTGCTTTAGCTGATTCACGGCCAACATTGGCCCGGTATGTGCCTAGTGTTTTCAGTTGTCGCTTGATAACCGTCTGCAGACTCTTGACAGTGAAGGCCAATGTTGGCCCAACAGCTGCTAACCGGCTATGGAGTTTGACTGCATCCTTACTGCAGTCATTGTACAGGGCGACCAGATTTCCTATCGTCAGGGAGGACATCACCGAGATGTCATCTGGCATGAGGGATGCTATGTAGGTGTCCAGATCTGCAGGATTCTCCAGAATGGGCCTGGAATAATAAGTGTATCATTATGATAAATGCTGTCAAAACATTTTAAAGACTTGCAAAATCGTGAACATTTCAATTTAAAATAGTAAAAAAAAAAGGTAATAAATACTGCACTTAGAAATAGACCTACTGTTATTTTATAAGTAGGCATATTTGTAAAATCGATTTCTTTTGAAAATCATAAAATAAAAAATAATGTACATTCATATAAGAATGTACCAGAAATATGCCTACTGTTATTATGTATAAGTACAAAATCGTGAACATTTCTATTTAAAATTGTGAAAAAAGAGGTAATAAATACTGCATCTATTCCACCAGAAAAAGACCTACTATTATTTCATAAGTACTTAAAATCGATTTCTTTTGAAAATGATAGAATAGAAAATAATGTACATATGAATATAAAAGAATGTTTTAAAATAATGCCTACAATTATCATATATAAGTACATGCAAAACCCTAATTAAATTAAATTCTATTTAAAAACCTTTAAAAAATCACATCATTCTTTAAAAAAACACTTTTAAAAACCTGCAAAAATGTCATTGTTTCTATTGAAAACTTAACAAGAGTCACAATAATATTCTTTTCAAAAAGTCATGAATAGTGTGCACAAAAATACAATGCTATATCAAGGCATACTTACACTGTGTCCTCATGTGTCAGCCTTGTAGACAGGGTACTGGAGGAGGGCTGGTTCTGCACTGCATCTGGACAGACTGGTGACTGGTGCCTAGCCTCTGGGGCCTTCTTTTCTCTCTGCAAGGGCTGTCTTCTCCTGGGCATGGTGCTGGTGAATGAGGTTTGGCTCTCCCCATGCACCTATTTAAGGGGCCCCAGTGAACAGCTCACCTGGCCTGGTGGTGTGTTCACCTGACTAAGGTGGTGCTCACCAACCAGTAGGAGCAGTTCACCTGACTAAGGGGGGAACTTCAAGGAGAAGCCCCCTCAGTCAGGAAGACCTCTCAGTCCAGTAGCACCCTGGGCCTGGGCTCCCAGGGCTCATTTCTCATGATTTTTGTGAGGTCTATTAAACATACTGCTGCCTGTCTAATAGACCAAACCTGAACATTTCCTGAAACATATTTATCCATAGGGCATGTGCAAAACAATAAGAATCATGTGCTATGTATATTTCATGCCATAAAATGCTTCACAAAACAAGGTTCAACTTTACTGCAGAACAAAGTTTAATTTCCCTCAACCAATCATTAAACAAAGTTATGCATTGGAAAGAACTCTCCAAGCCCGTTAATATGACACCCTAAGTGTCCAAATCCATCCATAAACAGCTTCAGAGTGAGCTTATAAAAATTGTTGGTGTGAAAAGGGTGTAGTTTTATTTTTATCACAGTATGCGCGCTTATGCGCGGCAGAGCGGCGCCCGGGAGGTATGTGAGTGCCTAGTGTATGTGGGGAACCACTACATTTTGCACATTGAAATAAATCATGTCAAATTACTTAATCCTATGTATGTCTTGTACCATGGTATCAGGAGTGATGTTGCTAGCCAAGACGACTAATATGGCTGTGAAGTTGCGCAAGATGTTTAAGGAGCGGGAGGTGATAAAACGCTACTGGGTGATCACTAAGGGAATACCCAGCCCTCTAAGTGGGACTATCGACATCCCCATGGTAGAGGATGAGGTAGGTAATATTTTTGTTCCTTGGTTTCAAGTGCATCCTCTTCAATTATCAAACCTCTTGTTTTATATGGGGGGAAATAGCTTCATAAATTTTAATTTCTTTTTTCACATACCGTATTCAATATATTAAACGCCCTCCTCCTGATAAGCCCTTTTCCTTATTTTAATATTTAAAAAAAAACAACATTTTTACGACTTTGTGGAGACAATTAAACTTTCAATACCGATACTAAGTTGCCATTAAAATAATGTTATAACGGCTAATGTGAGAGCTTTACATTTTAACCAAGGCTTTACCAAATTAAAGTTTAATTTGGTTCATTGTATGAGGGGGTATGTGTGAATACTATTATTGAGCTCTAACGTACTCTCTATATCTAGGTAGGAGGGCGCTACCGGATGAATGTACAGCCGTACAAAACAGAACAAACCAATGCACTCATCAGGAAACAGCAACTTGACTTGCCGCGAAAAGATGCCGTCACCAACTATAAGGTGGGAACAATCCCCGTACATATTTTTGCCTACAATTATCAAGTCTCATCTGATTGCGTTCAAACCTTCGTTTCGAAAATCTGAGTAGATCCAGAGGAAGAGGATCGTCGAATAGTACTCTAGATGATGAAAAAGCATAAATGTGTTAATGTTGATACACTACGAGGAATGGTCATACATTTTATTATTGAGATTTTCACATGATTCTTTACCAGGTTCTTGACAGCAACCATGATGCGGCATTGGTGGAATGTGAACCGGAGACGGGTGTGAAACACCAAATCCGCTGTCATCTGGCATTCGGGATAAATACGCCTGTACTCGGCGACCACAAATACTCGCACTACACCAAGATGGCCCCTCAGCGCCTCGGTCCTGACACGCTGCAGCGCCTGGGTCTGCGGCAGGCGCTAGTCCGCTACTTACCGATGCATCTTCACGCAAAGGCCCTGGTGCTGCCTCAGTTGGGTGCAGATGGACGAAACATCTTTATATCGTGCAGACTTCCCAAGCATTTTGTACAGAATATGTCGTGGTTGAAATTGAGAGCACCGAAAGGGGTTTAGTCGAGCTAGTGTCAGGACTGTCTCGCTAGTTCATTGCATTAAGGTTGGATACTGGGATTGACTTATAGTTGGATAAAAATGAGGATTGGCGCATGTAATGGAAACATGGTGGTAATTGGTCCACCAACTGATAAGGAAAAATGATTCGACTATGTCATTTCAACAGGATCTAGGCCTATAAAACGGTATTCTAAGGTACATCGTGTTCAAACTTTGGCTCATTAACTTAACTTAATAAAGCTATTCTGTTCACAAATTGAAGTGTAGACCAGTGCATCTTGAACCGTTTATTGGACACATTCTAAGGCACCTTAGGATATCACAATCATGTACATACAAATTGATATAAATGTAAATCTGTGTACAATAATAAAAAGAAAATCATAAATACAATGAGGATATCTTTACTTATTCATGAAGTCATGTATACATATAAATTTATTGTAAATTGCAAATGCATTGACGGATTATTTATATTTATTTCATCCGCATCAACATTTGTCAGAATTTGCTTAGAAAAAATATTTCATAGCACAGATTTTCGAAATAACACCATCTATCAATTGTTAACATTAAGTTGGCTTGGCCAGTTTGCTGTGGGGGTGGACTCGTGTGAAGCGTCCGAGTGCCCACAGTGGGAACACATTGCGGTACGACTCGTAGTGAATGGCACATGACTTGTTGAACACACCCATTATGTTCTCCTGTAAAAGAAAAAAAACGGATGCATGTATTTTTGAATGGATAAAAATGTTCCTATAGATATTAAAGCTCAGGATTATAAAGGTATAATCACCCTGTACAATGTATTTAGAACGACGCGCTGCTTTGAAATTAGGAGGATATTATACTATTTTACTGATACTGGAAGATTATACGGAAGAAGTTGTTACTGATATTAGATCCTAATATAAGTGAGGTCTTACCTGCGGAAAGTCTCCATTAGCTAGCTGTCTTTCAATCAAGACACGAATCCCCTTCTCCAAAGGCGCAAGATCTGGGTACCTGGAAATAGAAGGCACAACTCACACATATATAATATGGACTGTGCGAAGACAATAATGCACTCGTTCATATAAGATTCTTAAGAAATAGCATACTCATCCTAGGATATTCAGACTTATATTCAGATATAAGGTAGAATTAGGCATGGACAATCTCACCTTACAGCCATGAGTGCGAGCAGTGCCCAGGCCGTGTTGACGGTCTGTGAGCGCTCGGCCGCCACATACTCCTTGGTCTCGCACGCCTCAAAGTTCTCGCCCCACCCACCGTCCGGCAGCTGTTTGCTGACCAACCAATCACATGCCTTCTTCACCTCAACACCAGCTGTCCTGTTATAAACAATACAACATATGGGACTTCATCTCTGCATCTGTTTATGAGTTGGTGTCTGTTGGAAGTAAAATACATGTATCAAAAATGATGTAGTTTTATAACTTTACAGCTCATAGTCCTACAATCGCTAGTGTGCAGAAATACTAACCCGAGATCGTATCTTTGTCCCATGCAGGCGAAGGCTTCCAGCCCAAACCATGCACCGTATGTGAAACATACTCCCCAGGATCTGAAAGAATAGTTTTAATCAATGAATGGTATTGGCGATTGGCATTACATGTGACCCAGGGGAGGGAGAGGGAGAGGGAGAGGGAGTGGGAGAGGGGGAGGGGGAGAGAGAGGAGAGAGAGAGGCAGGGAGGGAGGGAGGGAGGGGAAAAAATTGTAAAAAAAAAGTTGGAAAAAAAGTTTGGAAAAAAAAAGTTTTGGAAAAAAAACAACAAAAAAAACAAACTCAAAGGGAGGTACACACAAAGCGTCTCATATACCGTCTCAAAAAAGCGTTCCTGGCTGCTTTAACATGGAACTCTATGGGCTCAACACTTTGGTGGAGGACATCAGAGGGAGGTTTTTCCTATACCAGCAGTGTTGAAGAAATTTGTCAAAAAAAGCCAAAAGTGACACATTTTGAAATGCCATTTTTGACTATTTGACAAAACCCATAGTTGCAATACTTGTATAGGGACATGGGCATTTGTCAGGAGATTATGAGACAGTGACATTTGTTTTGCAGAATGCTTTATTTGCAGAATTATTCCAGATACAAGTGATGGGAAAAATGTCTTAAATTGAGTTCAGAACCGTTGTATAAGACCCTGCGGCACAGTAGTGCCCCTGGGTCAATAAGTAACGGTAATTCAGACTATATTTGTATTTTTCCCATGGCTACTCTACTCCGACAAGCATACGTTGCATAACTACCGGTACATTGATTATCCGACGTATTTCTATAATATATACATTCGAAGATGCAGATATAAAGTCCACACAATGTGACCGTGGTATATTGACAAAAGAATTATTGTGTTGTGATAACTCAGAATTTGGACTACTCACCCATACCAAGACCCGTCCTCTCGCTGTTGCCGCTTGACGTAGTTCAGTCCATCCTCTAATGTGAGTCTGCAAAACATACAGATACTCAACACAAAGAATAGGTCCTGCATCTGACCTCACGTATACCCTTTGGAGGTTATCCCCACAACTTGCACCAATCGCATACTATCTTGAGGACACCATGTATGCTCATAGAAAAGTGTTTTCCTTTTTACAATCTGATCAACAGCTCAGGTGGGTTTCTTTAATTACTTCAACATGTAAATGGTGCATGATTGAAAAATAATAATGATAACACCAGATGGACCCTTTTTACGTCACAGCAACTACATATACACGTTTCCTATATCACTCCCTCTTCTTATAATTGAGTTTAGCCTCTTGGCACAGTTAATGAGAGGATAGTATTAACAGAGGTAGCTGGGTGTGTGGCACTGACTGTATCTCCTGTACTCTGTAGTTGGGGTAGAGGTGCGTGAAGTGCTGCAGACACTGCATGACGGCCGACGTACACTCCACATACGTGTAGTCTATCATGATGTCACCTGCAGCAACAAGATACATGGCTCAGCTTTTTAAAAATTAGACGACATTCTTTTACTAATCATTTTCATGATTTTCATGGACTGATTACAAGTTTTAGGTATATGTCGATATATACGTTTTAGACCTGGTCTGCCACTTGGGGCCAAAGTGCCTACTGCACATAGTGCCATATTAAAAAGGATCTCTTTGTGCTTATTCTCCAGGTTTTATTCAATAAATGTGATTGTGTCATAAAGAAAGGTGATTTTAATGAGACTAATGTATATCAATATTCACAAGATACCATGCGTGATTCGATATCCTACCTCTGACGCTTTTGTGATGTTAATGACACGTCCATTAATTTAAACTGAAAGTTTCTTGATCTGTATGGAGATTTATCACTTCACTTTAAATCATATTAACATATTACATAGAAAATATCTTACCAAAGACCTCAGAGGGGTTGAGGAGCTCCAACATGATACCTCCACGCTTTGTTTCATACGTAGAAAACCCACCATCACTATTCTTCATGTTCAACAACTGAAAGAAAAAACATCATTGTGGGTAACTAAGTGACAGGGACAGATACAAAGAGCGAGAGGGAGGGGGAAAAGCGAAAGAGTAAGTGGGTGAGCTTCAATGAAAGTGAACATGTGAGCTTGTAAGACTTTATATTGTCATGAGTCATGATTGAATAAGAAAGTTTTCAGTGTCTATGAGTGAATGAGAACGAATGAACTTTCATGAAGTAGTGTTTCAAGCTAGTTGTCCTGCTGGGCTGAGTGTGAGTAGCAGGCTGTACTCACCACGTCTACCGCCTGGTGTAGCCTGTCGGTGGGCACCGTCTGTTTGAGGAAGCGGCACGACTCCTGTAACACCAGCAGCGCCTTGAGCCCCTCGGCCGTACAGTCTGTTACGATCCAGCCGCAGTCACGCGTGCTGAAGGGAAACCCGCCCTGCACACAGCACACAGTTATAATCAGTAATGAGAAAATAATGCTTTATAATATAATACATGACCGGTGAACACAATTTGTACCTAAAAAACGCGACAATAAAGGTAATGAGGTACATTACAAAAAAGCACACCACATAAACGTGATTAAGTTGTACGGTCTAAAGCCCTACTGGTATGTGCTTTTCTATAAACTACAGCTATAAATACAAAATACCCGTAAAACCTCGCTTATAGGTCGATTTTTTTTTGGTATTTCTTTTTGCTATAGGTCGATTTTTTCCCCAAAAACTCCAACTCGACCTATAAGCGGGGTTTTGCTGAAAAGTAAAAAGTAATTAGGCCCTAAAAAAATTATTTAAAGGATAGAATATAGCAGAAACATCTTGGGATCTTGGGAGCCATCTAGCCTCGGGAGTTAGTCATTAGGATTATCTTCTAGATGATTAGCCATACTGCATCGTCAAAGGAGCCCGCAAACTTGGGCAATAAATCATAAATATGACCAACTTTTGACCCAGGAAAGGGTTGATTAGGGGGCATCTGTGGGGGGCCTGCCCCCCAAAAAATCTCAAAGTCCAATTCGACCTTTAACCGGGGTTTTAGCAATTGTCAAAGTATTTTGCTATAGGTCGAATTTTTAACCCAAAAGTCCAACTCGACCTATAAACGGGGTCGACCTATAAGCGAGGTTTTACGGTAGGTTAAAATCATATCTGAAGACTTGAAAATCACTTAACCCCAATCAGCTCGTCTGGTTTTGTGTGGATTAGCAATTTTTGAACCTCTTTAATAGTTCAAATGAACTCCCTATCAAGGATCTTTTTCAGAACTAGTGGGACGTACCTGGCTCATTTGTCTGTAGTATTTATCATACTTTGGAGGATTTTCAGGAATTTGTGTGAACTTGAGCCATGTGTGTGTGCTATCAAGACAGTCGTGGAACTCCTTGTATTTGTAGGCCTCGCACTGAAACCAAAATACACAGTTTATATATATGTGTACACTAGCGCAGTGTGAAACACGTCTACACTTACTAAATCTAATATCTTGTAACTAGTGGTAGGTTAACAATCCATAAATCTTGCTCAGGTCATACACTATATTGTAAGTACCGGTAAATTTAAATGTGTGTAACACTTACCTCATTTAGTGCATGGACAGCAAAGGACGTATCCCACAACTGTGAACCATTTGTTCCCTATCAACACAAAGCGGTATCAACATGATCTTTTTATAACAAAAAAGAAGAATATACATTCTTTGATAAAGGCACTTCCTTCCTGACTGCGATCCAGGAAGGTTAGGTTGACATTAATATATATGAAGG
Source organism: Harmothoe impar (assembly GCA_947462335.1). Classification (NCBI taxonomy): domain Eukaryota; kingdom Metazoa; phylum Annelida; class Polychaeta; order Phyllodocida; family Polynoidae; genus Harmothoe; species Harmothoe impar. Next base: position 50,025,815 of record OX381715.1, on the reverse strand, counting down.
CTCGGATTCTCAATCTAGAACTGTAAATGTACATGTTCTAGAAAAAAATGTGTACATTAATTTGGTTTCGAGGAAAGTAAATATGTTACAAATGTTGAAACTAACCGTCATTTTCATGCCATCCAACCCGAGCCTGGAACGCAAATCAAGATATCACAAGATATTAGTTATATATAAAAGTGTGAATCTTCCCGTAGAAGCCGCAGCTGGTACACGAGTGAGATTGTTAGTGCAGTTTTGCCAGGACTCCTTCAGAAGGCCTCCGCGGCTTATAGGTTTGGCCCAAACTAGGGAGCGGTTTATACACGAGTTTAGCTTATCCACCAGAATTTACTGGTAATTCATTTACGTATTACACTTACAAAAAGTCAATTTACAAAATACACTAGTTTCTGTTCGATGCATACAAATTAATTTCATTACTTACCAGAGATAGTCCTGAATTCTATCCTGGTGTTCTTTAAATGCGGGGCTTTCAGGCCCTTCTCGGTGCCATCTTACCAACATCTGGATAACCTTGGAAATCTGAAACAGAACCATAGTACCTTATATTCAACTCTCACGTACTGTGTTGATGCAAAGATCAGAGCCTTATTAAACTGAAAGCTCCAATGCTGAATGGATTAGTACACCAACCAAACGCACGGGTCCTATCCTGATGCAATGAGGACCAAACTGAAAGGCTTTTTCATGAGTCAATGAGTAAATTGATCACACTCACAGGCCCTATGCTGATTCCGTGTGTGAATTGATCGTCGGCACAGACGTGGTCATAGATCTCGTCCAGTGCCTTCTGTCTCCAAGACGTCACATGGTATTTCTCATAAACATCCAGGACGTCTGTAAATAAAATTCAACATGCTTGAATCAGCGTTGGTCATGTGTATTATCAACATGTATCTTAACACCCTCAGTTGAATTTATTGCATATTTGATTTGAGACAATTATCTTTTTACAAAATTTACTACTATACTGTAATTAGCTTTTTCATATACTTTGGGAAAAGATTGTTAACGTTTGAATGGATATGGAAATCGCATGTGACTATTTAGTTCATATGGTATAAGTCTTTATGAAACTAGTTTCTTTTAAATAACTTCATGAATTAGAAATATAATAAACTATAAAGCTTGACACCTTTATAAGTGTAGTAAACTTACAGTAGGCCACATCCAGTAACCAGCTGTGAGGGCTGTAGAGGTCTGCCCACGACACGTTATTCCTTTGTTTAGACCAGTCGATCTTACTGTAGGGTTCACAGAACAACTCCTGAAATCATAAGTGAAAAGGTAAACTGTGAGCATGAAATGCATCCCTCTCCCACCCCAGTTACTACTGGCATGAAACCACTTGCTGCTTAGAGGAGAGATTTTTATTTACTATCGTAGACATGACAGGAAACTACCTCCTGTGGTAGTTTTTGCCATAAACAAACTTCCTCCCGAATAACATGTATCTGCTCCTATACTAAACTGAGATGAAACTGCTTCCTGAATAAAAGGTTACTCTTCTTATGCTACTGACATGAAACTGCTTCATGAATAAGAGGTTGCTTTTCCTATACATGTACTACTGACATGAAGCTGCTCCCCGATTAAAAGCGTTATTTTCCTAGACTACTGACATGAAGCTGCTGCCTGAATAAAAGGGTTATTTTCCTACACTACTGACATGAAGCTGCTTCCTGAATAAAAGGGTTATTTTCCTAGACTACTGACAGGAAACTGATTCCCGATTAAAAGGGTTATCTTCCTACACTACTGACATGAAGGTGCTTTCTGATTAAAAGGGTTATTTTCCTATACTACTGACAGGAAACTGCTTCCCGATTAAAAGGGTTATTTTCTTACACTACTGACATGAAGCTGCTTTCTAATCAAAAGGGTCATTTTCCTACACTACTGACAGGAAACTAAGTTGCTTCCCGATTAAACGGGTTATTTCCCTATACTACTGACATGAAAATGCTTCCTGAGTCAAGCAGTTATTTTCCTATACTACTGACATGAAACTAATAAAAGGGTAATTTTCCCATACTACTGACAGGATGAAATGTTGTATTGCGTAAGTTGTTTGGTATACCATAAAACCTCACATACTAGCTGCTGCTTATACCGAATACCGAAGTCAGATCGCTGGTGCCGCTTACAGCATTGACAGAGAGTCCAGGTGCGGCTTATACGCGAGTATTTGCTCCTACAATACATTACAGAAGTCACCATAATCAGATGACCAGTGCAGCTTCTCGGATCGGCCCAAAGTCTGGGTGCGGCTTATACGCGAGGTTTTACGGTAGTTCGGTTTGTGATAGATTGGGTGGATACTGGATAGACAAGGAGGATATAGAAGAGTCACACACCTGCACTGAGTGTGCATGCCATTTGATGCCTAGCACATCATGCATCCACACAGTGGAGTTACAGACAATATCAATTCTGCAAGTTTATGCCTAGAACTCCAACCAGTTAGTATATATGTTCCATGTTTACGCTAAGACTAGGAGAAGTACCCACCTCGCGGAGTGCCCGTATAAGGTCGTCCTCCGGGGCGGTGACACGTGCCCCATAGCAGTAGGACATGGGCAGGTAGACCTGGCGGCAGTGGCACCACATCTTAGCTGAGTGTATCGGCAGCCACTGTGGTAACAACCTGACATGAAAGAATCAAAAAAGGAGCTCTCACATTGAAATTAGAAAGAAAATGTAAGGAGAAAATAGAGGACTAGAAAGATTAAACAGAGACAAATCCAATCCATCTGATCTACCCCAGTAGATCATATCTGGATACCACACATCAAAGATATATGTATCAGCAGGATGAATCAACTAATGATGGAAAGGCCTATATAGTCAATAAGTCCACACACATGTTGCCGCTTAATGTGATAGATAAGTGATGATATCAGCAGTGTGCACTTACCAGAGCTCTGGGAACAGGTTGTGAAGGCCGTCCCAGCTGTAGACATTGAGCACGGCTAACCAGAACTTCCCCCAGGACGGGATAGCCGCAGCCCCACCTGTTATGGGGTGCAACACAGCCAGTAACAGTCAAAGGAAAATCCTTTTTACAAAATGTACTAGATTTATTTTCCCTATTTGGGAAAAATGGGAAAATTCACTTATATTTGCCCTTCAAAATACGTCTGACGTGATATTGCATGGGCTTATCGCATTATTGAAGTAGAGATAATTATCAAGTTTATGCATGCCATTTAATTTAGGAAAAAACACATTTAATTTAGGAAAAAACACACTCACCAAAGCTGTGCAGTAGGTTCCTAGCCTTTACCATGTCTCGGTCATGGGCAGGCACCCCCAGTAGTCGCAGTACCGTGTAGTTGAGGGCACACCCAAACACAGTGGGCGGACCTTCTGTATGCCTACAGTACCAAAAAACATAGAACCCCATTTACTAACGCTATTAAGTAAATATTATTTGAGGTTAAATAAAAAGTTTACTAGTACTCTCTTCAAATGAATAAGAAAACACCATTTCAGAAGGAAGCTAAATCCATTTTCTCCATAGATTATCATTCTGAACAGCTTACCATGTATACTACATGTGTCAATTTAAGTTCAGGTTTGTCTTCAATATTGTGATAGTCATCAGAATATGCTCTTTATGAATGATACACTTACAGTCCCCAGCCGCCGTCAGGGCACTGCACGGACCGCAGGTAACGGATCATCTCAGCCGTCTGCTGCTTGGTGAATGGGGTCCCCGTCATGTAACACACAATCACCAAACCTGGAACATGAAAAGGCTCTGCGTCATGTAACACACAATCACCAAACCTGGAACATGAACAGGCTCTGCGTCATGTAACACACAATCACCAAACCTGGAACATGAACATGTGACGCACAATCACCACACCTGGAACATGAACAGGCTCTGCGTCATGTAACACACAATTACCAAACCTGGAACATGAACAGGCTCTGCGTCATGTACCATGCTATCACCAAACCTGGAACATGAACAGGCTCTGCGTCATGTAACACACAATTACCAAACCTGGAGCATGAACAGGCTCTGCGTCATATAACACACTATCACCAAACCTCGAACAACAGTGCGGTCCTGTCACATAAAATTGCATGAGTGTGACCTGTTATGAAGGGTTGATTTAAAGAAATATATATTCTAAATCATGAAGCGGAGCCTATTGTAATAGCTCTTATTATCACTGTACCCAATGCAATTTTATGATACTGGCATACACACAAGACCACTTGGCTTAATTCTACAGAGCACACACCTGGCATGAGGAAGAGCGGCCCGCCATAATCGCCGGCCCAGTGGCCGTCCTCTGTCTGCAGCTTGGTGTAGAAGCTGAGGCCGTTGTACGCTGCCTCCTGGGCTGTGGTGGCGCGCGGCAAGGCTGGTGCCAGCTGACTCTGATACCGGGCAACAACATGGACAGTGCATTAACTATGTATTGATATCGAGGGAAGATAATATGTATCTCATGAATATAATTATATGGCACTTGTCATTCTATATCAATTAACCATACATATATAGTATTGACATATAATGTACTATACCTGTAATAATTTGCTATATCTATGCACATAGCAAATAATATCTTTTAAATAAAGGATATTTGGGCCTGTTATCATTCTATCTAAACCAAGAAAGAAATTAGAACAGAGATTATACAACAAAATCTAACGTGTGATCCTAATCACAAAATACACAGGTATTTTGTTTTTCCATTGGATAAACCTACTTGTCCCCCCCCGAAGTGTGAGTGTAATATGTGTGAGTGTAATGTGTGTGAGTGTAATGTGTGTGAGTGTAATAATTATGTGTGGAGTGTAATATGTGTGGAGTGTAATATGTCTGAGTGTAATATGTGTGTAGTGTAATATGTGTGTAATGTAATATGTGTGTAATGTAATATGTGTGAGTGTAATATGTGTGAGTGTAATATGTATGTAGTGTAATAAGTGTGTAGTGTAATATGTGTGATTGTAATGTGTGTGAGTGTAATGTGTGTGAGTATAATATGTGTGTAGTGTAATATGTGTGTAGTGTAATATGTGTGTAGTGTAATATGTGTGAGTGTAATATGTGTGAGTGTAATATGTGTGTAGTGTAATATCATGTCCCATGTCCCAACTCATGTCCCATGTCCCTACTCATGTCTCAACTCATGTCACATGTCCAAACTCATGTCCCATGTCTCAACTCATGTCCCATGTCCCAGCTCATGTCCAATGTCCCAACTCATATCCCATGTCCCACCCCATGTCCCATCTCATGTCCCATGTCCCAACTCATGTCCCATGTTCCAAGTCCCAACTCATACCCCATGTCCCACCCCATGTCCCAACTCATGTACCATGTCCCATCTCATGTCCTATCTCATGTCCCATGTCCCATCTCATGTCCCATGTCTCAACTCATGTCCCATCTCATGTCCCATGTCCCAACTCATGTCCCATGTCCCACCCCATGTCCCAACTCATGTCCCATGTCCCAACTCATGTCCTATCTCATGTCCCATGTCCCAACTCATGTCCCATGTCTCAACTCATGTCTCAACTTATGTCCCATGTCCCAATTCATGTCTCATGTCCCAACTCATGTCCCAAGTCCCAACTCATGTCCCAACTCATGTCCTATGTCCCACCCCATGTCCCAACTCATATCCCATGTCCCAACTCATGTCCCAACTCATGTCCCATCTCATGTCCTATCTCATGTCCCATCTCATGTCCCATGTCTCAACTCATGTCCCATGTCCCAAGTCCCAACTCATGTCCCCTCTCAGGTCCCATGTCCCAACTCATGTCCCATGTCCCAACTCATGTCCCATATCTCAACTCACGTCCCATGTCTCAACTCATGTCCCATGTCCCAGCTCATGTCCAATGTCCCAACTCATATCCCATGTCCCACCCCATGTCCCATCTCATGTCCCATGTCCCAACTCATGTCCCATGTCCCAACTCATGTCCCCTCTCAGGTCCCATGTCCCAACTCATGTCCCATGTCCTAACTCATGTCCCATGTCTCAACTCACGTCCCATGTCTCAACTCATCTCCCATGTCCCATCTCATGTCCCATGTCCCAACTCATGTCCCATGTCCCAACTCATGTCCAATGTCCCAACTCATGTCCAATGTCCCAACTCATATCCCATTTTATGTCCCATGTCCCACCTCATGTCCAATGTCCCAACTCATGTCAAATGTCCCAACTCATGTCCTATGTCCCACCCCATGTCCCAACTCATGGCCCATGTCCCAACTCATGTCCCAAACCCCGAGATCATGTTGTGCCATACAGACAGAAAGATAACAGGAGATACCAGCAATGCTGTAATTCATGTACTGCGCGTCCTCTTTTTGTCCACTGATCGTTTCCCGTCCTTTTTCATCGAACTTTTGGTCTTAAAAAAAAGTGTCTTACCCGACGAGAAATCTTTTTTTATATTGAATTAACTACTGCTGCAAAAAAGGACATAAAGTCTACACTAGTACATTCATGTTTGTTTACAGTGCCGAAAAGTAGGCTAATTTTTTGATAGGTATTTTTTGTTCATTTTTTTAGGGAACAACCAATCGATAGAAATGGATGATTTTTACATCATAGAAAGAAAAAATTTTGAACTTTAGGCTATAGTGCAAAAATCAGCAGGGTGTCTCACCAAGGTGTCGTATGAGACACTGGTAGCAAAGCTACCTGTGTCAATAATTGTATTCTTCTTGTATTGTACAGAAAGTGACTTACCTTATCTAAGCCAAGTGCATGGCGTTCAAACAGTGTCTGCTCACGGTCAGGCGTCTCTCCGTCTGGGATATACCTCCATGTTTGTCGCCCCCCGACACAGGTGAGGCGCCATCTGGTGAGGTCTGTGGCCGGGGTTGTCTTGTAGGGACCACCCCGGTTACGCGCTAACGTGTTTTGGTACTTGAAGGGTTTGGACATAGTGTGAGCTGAATAATAGACAAAACGTCAGATAAATGTTCCTGCTACTGACAACTTGGGTGTATGTATACCTTTGCATTGGCCTGCTATCTATCTTTTGCCACACCCTACACTGTACAAAGTATGTACCTCCGCGGCCGCGTTTACATTTGCGTCTGCATCCTATGACACTAGGGACCTTTAGCAAACCTGACGTAGCTCATTAAACGCAGACGTATCCTATCCTTTCAGCACTGCTACGTCTGCGTTTAATGAGCTTTTACGTGGTTGCTAAAGGTCCCTACTATTGACAGTCGCCCCGGCTATGTGCAACAATTGAGTTGCTTAAGGTCCCTATTAAGGTCTGAAGATGTCCTTCCAGGCACAATGCTAGAATCACAAGTTGCCTTGCTCCCTCCCCCTAATCCACTACATCCCCTCTCTAGCCAGACCTTGACTGCAATATATGTGTACCGGTATTGACACAGGTGACTCAGTAGCAGCATGCAGCCTCTAGAGAGCCTATAGTCATATACTACAGATCTTTATGGATAACAAATAGAATGCATTAAACGAAAAAACTCATGTAACTAATGTGTGTGCGAGCCCTCTAAGCATATTAACGTGCAGGCGTTTTCTCTGAAGATAGGGTGAAGTTTTGATTGCCCCCAACCCCCATCCCTCATGCAGAGGAGCTCCGGGCTCCAGCAGGAAGCCGTACAGGGGCATGTACACGACTTCCATCCTATGTTGTTTAAAAATGACCACACTCAAAAACTGGAAGAAAACATTGAAATAATTTCTTAATTTTATGGTCTGCCAGGTTATATCTGATTTCAGTATATGATACAGGCCTACCAGGGTAGTTAGGGAATGGTCATTAATAACATATTTAGCAACAGGGTGGGGGTGGAGGGTGGATGGTGGATTTTCGTGCAAGCCCCCCCCCCCCCCCCCCCCTCGAGACGAGACGAGACGTGTTCTAATTTTACTGGCTCCCCCCTCTTTGAACTATTGTATCGCAGGATTTTTACATCTTTTCTACCTTCCGCTCCTCTATAGGGATTGACTTTTCTTTGCCCCCACCCCGTAGATAAATAAAAATAATGACCACTCAGGGAGTGTTCATTTATTAGTTACAGGGGGGGGGGTGGTGGGTTGGGGGGGGGGGGGGGGTTCCGACCTCCTGAGGGGGGGGGGGCGTAAAAATGTCGCCCCTTTTAAGCAAAAAAGCCTGTGCATTAGGAGAGTGGGTCACAGTGAGACGTTCCCCATAGGGCCTGAACTCTGAATTAAACAAATGTTTTGATGTCAACATTCAAAAGTGTATCATTTGCACTCTTTTTGGAGTTAGCGACATATTTGCTGTGATTAGTGGGTTTCGACCTATGGTCAGTACAAAATATTGTCTCACTGTGCCCCACTATGAAAAATCAGGGGGCACAGTGAGACGCTAGGTGGGGCACAGTGAGACAGTGTTATGGTACACTGTGATAGATTGTGTATTTAAGTGAATATATGAAAAATCAAACTTAAACCATATTTTTTTACTTTAAAACTAAAGAATAACACTTTTTGATAGTTATTCACTTCAAAATTTCCTCAGGTTGCGATCTCTTGAAATGTCCATGCTATATTATCTGTCTCACTGTGCCCCTTGACCCAGCCAATCTACTGTAAACTATGCTAATCATATGGTTTGTCTCACTGTGCCCCATGATCATCCCATCTAATCAACAATTCAATGTCACAAATTTATGGGCCCATATAAGATTTATCCAAAATGATAATTTTGTAAAGTACATTCGTGCTCTTCAAAATTTAATGGGAAAATTTACCAAAATTCCTTTTGGTTGCCATGACGACCAGCTTCGTCTTAAATTTCTGAAATTTACTTTTTCCAAAAATTTTGGCCTAAATCATAGAAAACCTACTAAGACTAAGTGAATTATTTTTGGCAATAACTCTACATCCAGAGGCCCCAGGCCCTCTGTCTCACTGTGCCCCGTGTCTCACTGTAACCCACTCTCCCCCTACTATAGTTCAAGGGGGGGGGGGCGAAAATCTCACCACCCCCCCCCCCCCTGTAATTAATAAATGAATACTCCCTTATTTAAATTAAACTAAATACTAGTAGTACCGTAATAAATCCTTACTTGGCGTGTAGTTTGGCAAGCACTTGTGCCAACGAGCTTCCAAGTGAAAGGTATGATTATAAATTCAGGTTAATTGTTCACTTTAAAAAAAATGCAAACAATGTCAACAGAAGTCCAACACAGTACAGGATGTCATTTGGTGTCAGTGGTGGTGGCACTTGCCTGTAGCTCAGTGCCAGTGGCAATGGCAGTGGTCTGAGTCACAGTGAGTGGATTGGAATTTGGAGTCTGTGAGCTAGGCCCCTAGCTGTTATCTCTTGAACTGTGCGCTGACATGCCTACTGTACAGTGGATCCTTGTGACAGGGGTTGCTATAGTTCATACTGAATGTGTGTCAACACAGGATCGGACTGGAAAATGCTTCGGAATGACAAAGTTGTACCATCGTCCGATTGTCAGTCTAGGCAGGACGTCGCACGCCGGGCTCGCATGTTGTCAATAAGAGGGAATCCCCTGTGACGTCATATATGGCCAGGTGAAACTGGCCAATCACCAGAAAGCTTGGCACTATTTTTAGCAGGTGCCCTAAATCACTGCGCATAATGATTACATCAAATGAATTTATAAATGCAAAACCTATATTAACCAAATATATGGTGTTATATTGACACTAATACTATTATACTGAAGTGACGGTCAGTGATTAATACTACCAATTTACTTGTGAACTATGTTCTTATGCGTATCGATATTGGGATTCCCCTCGACGTTCCTCTGCCCGGCTGCATCAGGCGAGCAACAGCTGATGAGCCGATGAGGATGAGAAGTCGCTGTCACTTCTGTTCTCTCTAACCTGACGTGGGTGATAGTACCGCGCCTTTCTGCACGCGGACACGGTCTATTCAATAATATAAAGATGCAAGTCCCTTTCTTTTAAACTCGGAGACTACACCTAGGGCCATGGAGGGAGCTGCAGCGAGTTTCCTGGAGGGGAACCTCAGCACAGTGAGTCTGGTGGTGACAGCAGCTCTGCTGGTTGGCACTTACCTTGTCAAGGCACTCACATCAAAGAAACCAACACAAGAGGTACGCTATCATTAGTGGTATTAAGTGCATGCTGTGGTATCTGACCATGCCCCATTCTCACATTCAATTAAATAAATCTAATTATGTGAATCAGTTTAATACATGCTCCTCCCCTTATTTTAAGTTCCTCAATTTACGTTTCTGAATTCTGTAGTTTTACTTTTAGGGAGTGTTCATTATTTATGGCAGGGGGGGGGGGGGCTGAGCATTTGAGGGGGGGGGGGGGCAATTTTTTTAAGGGGTATTCAAAGGGGGGAGGCTTTTTTTTTTACGTCAATATTTCTAAAATTTTCCTCAAACTCCCAGCAAATTTCTCACTGCATCACTTTTGACACTCAGAATAGCCCACCGTTTTGTCAGTCTTCAAAAAAGTGCCGGCCTCATGTAAGCACTGAGGGTAAGAGAGCTTCCAATTTATAAGCACTGGGGCCCTTAAACTCAACGGTATGTAAGTCAAGTGTCTGAGGTTTGACTATTATCACTCACCAGCGAGTATCATGAGACGTTTACACTAAAACACCTTACAAATGGATGTATTTGTTGCAAGGTAGTAAATTGTAGGTAAAAAAGTGCCCAGGATTAAATGCATACAATTAGTAGACACCAACATCGTTTTTGTAATAAAGTTGAAAATGATCCAGGGTGAGGGGGGGCGCTTTTTTTTCAACCTATTCCGAGGGGGGGGGGCCTTTTTTTTCAACCTATTCCGAGGGGGGGGGCAATTATTTTTGACGTATTCGATTTGCCAAACGCTCACCCCCCCCCTGCCATAAATAATGAACACTCCCTTAGGCACCAGTCATTTAAAGGAGTGGTCAATATTTACCCACGGGGGGGGGGGGTGGTGGGCGGGTCAGAAAAATTGTGCCCTCTAAAGGGGGGGGGGCAAAAAAATGGGGGGGGGGGCAGTAAGATTATCTCAAGGTTGGGTGGGGGCAAAAAGGTTTCAAGCCATCTCGAAGGGCCAGAAAAAGTGTCAAGCCGTCTCGAGGGGGGGGGGGGCAGAAAAAGTCCAAATCCACATCCCCCCACCCGGTTGTTAAATAATGACCACTCCCTTAGGGTCAAGTGCCAGGTCAGGGAGGGGGGTACTTGCTATGGTATTTAATCTTAATTGCTGCTACTCACCTCTTCGCCCTTTTAAACTTCCTCAATTTGTTTATTGCCAGTTGGGGGCGGGGCCTTGGTGGATATTATAGGGGGGGGGCATAATGAAAAGCAGGCTCAATATAACGACATGGACATTTCTTAAAATTGATGTGGCGACATGGAAATTTCTTTAAATCGACATGGGACATGGAGACCCCTCCCATCAAGGGCCCTCAATATAGTTAATTCCGGGGTACTGGCGGATTTGGCGAAGCCACCAGAGAATTTTAATTGATAAAACTGTTGGGGGTCATTTGGAGGTTGAATGTTTCTCAGAGGGGAGCAACCCTAAATGTCCTGTGGTCAGATGTAACATGCACCTCCAGGATCATCTGTTCATCATAAATGAGCATTGTAAACCTGTGATGTCTGAGAGTGTTGGTGTCAAAAGAGGGTGAGCTGCTCCTACATGGGTTGTTTAAAAGGTGTGAGGTGAGGGTATGTGAATTGTGATGTTAATGAGCTAACACCTATAATTGAAGATTACGATCTCTTGGTATGAAGTTTCGCCAAATACTCGGGTCTTTTTTTATATATTTTTTTATTTAGTTACTCACATCATACAACATGATCTTCCTAACTAATTTTCTGGCTCACCTGTATATGAATTGTTTAGTTAATGATAGTTGATCTATTAGTATACCAAATTTACATCTAGATGGGAACAGATGAGTACCTTTGGCTGTCAACGGGACTTGACTAGAGTTAGCTGAAAGTAACTTAGATCCCCCCCTCCACTAAGTTCTGCTTTTGAGAAATATCGGGGCCTTGTTTTTATATAATTTATGCACTGGGATTACATGAATACAGTCACTATCAGTGATACCGTACAAAGCAATGTTGCCTCTATATCAACCATTAATGGGGAGGGTGACCCTTATCTCTGTCAGGAACGAACCGATGTGTGTGTTATGTGATATAGACCCGGGGATATAGACCTATCGACTTTAGCCACGCGTGATGTGTTGATGACCTCTGACTTACTTGACCTTTCACCTTTGACCCACCATCAGATGTGTACCTGCACCACCTGTCACCAATTGCTTTGTATAATACCAATAGCTCCTCTGGTATTGCACGCTATGTCATCAGTATGTAAATGGCACCACTTCATACTAGTATTTATCTTCAGGCATGACTAAGCCTATGGAAACAAGCTTTGGCTGATGATTAAAAAAAAGTACTCAGTCATATCAACATTAAAGCAACTTCATTGTCCGATTTCTTAAAATGAATATGACCATATCGGTGCTGTTTAATACACTAGAACATCTCAGAACTTCAAATCTAGATCACACGTTAAGCCTTTAATTTAGAACGGGATCATACCTCTATCTTCATGGCCATTCCCAGATATGATGATGAGAAATCCAATTGTAGAACTAGAAATATGATATAGTAATGGAAGATGTGTTACTGAATGTATGAATATCGTATTCAAATAATGAACCTATGAGGTCTGTTATAGTTTAGACTGTAGTCCAAGACTCCAACTAAACGAAAATGTTTATTTGTCGAATCCCAGACTTATCCGTATTGGATATCAGATTTAATGATTTTGGTTTGTTTTTCAGGATGGCCCGTTACCACCCCACATCCCCTCCTACATCCCATTCCTTGGCCAAGCCATCAGCTTTTCACAGAGCCCCATCGACTTCCTTGTGGATGCCTACCAAAAGGTGACTACTTCTACGCTCATAGATTTTATGTATGGTGAAAAAGATTATACCACCATTGGCTTTTGATAGTTTCGAAATTTCCCCGTCAAATGCAAAGCGGCCCGCTGCTGTATCGCAAAAGTGTATATTTAAATATTGGCATTGGAAATATCAAATTTTGGTCATCAAAAGTCATGGAATTAGATTTTGACATCCAGTATGAAAAACTTGCAATGTAAATGAGAAGCAGTCCTTCACACTATGTAAAGGAGTGCTCATTTTTTAACAACAAGGGGGGTGGATTTGGAGGGGGGGGGGGAATTTGGACCCCTGACCGGGGGGGGGTAAAAATTTAGAAAAAATCCAACCTGTTTTGAGGGAAAAGCCCGCGCGTTACTATGCTACAAAGGAGCGCGAACGTGCACGATTTTCGGCCTGCCCGGGGGGGGGGATGAAAAAAATGTGCGCGCTGCGCGCAAAATCTCACCGCCCCCCCCCCCCGCTGTTGTTAAAAAAAATGAGCACTCCCTAAGTAGCATGTTCTCCACACATCACTCCTGATGGACTGCCCGATATAGATAACTTCCATAGCAGGTACATGTACCGTAAAACCTCGCGTATAAGCCGCGGCTAGTACGCGAGTCAGATTGGCGGTGCGGCTTATAGCATCGGCCCAGGGTCAGGGTGCGGCTTATACGCGAGTTTTTGTTACTATGGTACAGTACTAAATGTCACCATACTCAGATCTCTGGTGCGGCTTATAGCATCGGCACAAACTCGGGGTGCGGCTTATACGTGAGTTAGGCTTATACGCGAGGTTTTACGGTATAGCAAATAGCGCAGGGGGAACCTGCCGTGACTCAGGGAAACACAGGGAATTCAAACATGGTATTTGGGTGGGTATTCAAGATGTCAGTTTTCAATAATTAACCAACACCTATATTCAGGTATGGATCAACTGGCGTCAAAGAAAAGGGAAATAAACATGTAAATAATATATATTTGTAACTTTTTCAGAATGGCCCTGTGTTCAGTTTCACCATGGTGGGAAAAACGTTCACATATCTCATCGGGTCCGATGCAGCTGCACATTTTTTCAACAGTAAGAACGAAGATCTGAACGCGGAGGAGGTGTACAGCAATCTTACCACACCCGTCTTTGGACCCGGGGTGGCCTACGATATACCCAACCCAGTGAGTAGACCCTTTGTTGTAGTTTAACCCTTTCAGGACGGCATGATACCTCATTGCATCATGCCCTAAATCGCCAGTGCTGCATTCAAGCATCATGCCAACCCCCGTGCCAACCCTATGCGTTGAGACACTACTGAAGGGTTGGCACGATCGATGTACCAATGCAACACTGGCGAGTTACAATGTACTCGCCGGGGCTGCATTGGTGCATCATGACGACAAATGTTGTCTTTTAGTGACATCTAATCTATTTTCAAGGAATCGTCAGTCCATATATACCCTATACCAAAGTGCGTCATACCTTGGTAGCATGTCACCTTTACAGTATAAAAAAGTGGATTTCCATATGATTTCCTTGATAAATTGGAAAAGCATGTGAACCCCATGCCGTTCCAAATTTAACAGGCCAAACTGCATTGAGACACCATTGACCACAACATTTGTAGTCCTCACAGATGCTTACCTAGTTAGCTCCGTTGGCAGCTCTGAACCCTTCTGGGACTACTTTGAAGCACACCAGGTGATGTCACTGTACCTCTGCAAATTCCCACAGGGTAGCGCCAGTAGATTATATGTAGTAATCATTAGATAGAATATAACCTCGTCCCCACCTTGTTTTAATACTAAACCAACCACAAACGTGCCATATTCTTCCAATGCTTGTGAAAACTCCTTCGTCCTGGATCCGATTGATTAGACTTTCATAATATGGGTACCTCATTGTTGGATGTGGAAGCACTCAACCCCGGCCCCCGCACTCCACATCTGTCCTGACACCATCATCGTTCTGGGATTTTGAAAGCACCCCCTTTCCGCGGATTTTTGGGTCCAAAACATCCCCTTTTTATGGCAAAAACGCGGATTATATATCCCAAAAAAGTACCCCTTTTTACATAAAAACGCTGACATTTTTACAAACTCAACCCCTTTTTCAGAAAACGCTGACATCTTTAACAGCTCGCCCCTTTCAACAAAATAGCTAATACAGATATTATCATACTATTATCATACTTAATTATAAATTTTAATACCAGTCATCTGATGTGCATACATTTACATTGTCTTTTAAAAACAAATATCCCCCTTTTCTCGATTTCTACGGGCTGCTTTAAAAAGGGCCACCTTTTTCAACTTTAACAGACCCTGTTTGAAAAAAGTACCCCTTTTTCTGTAAAACACAGATCCGCGGATTTTAGAGAAATATGACCCCTTTTTCCGCATTTTGGAAACGATGATGGTCTCTAGAAAGATAGTAAGTGCGGGGGCCGGGCACTCAACACGTTCATGACATACGGGTAGTATAACCAGTGTAACGGTTGTGGAAAAGTCATCTGGAGAAAGCGGGATTCGAACCCACGACCTCTAGACCCATGGGCCAGTGCTCTACCACGTAGCTACATCCCCATCCAACAACTTAACTGCGCCATATGTTACTGGATCAGTATGGCATATATATATAGGAGTGCAGGAGTACCCAAGTGATACCCCCTTGCGGGTTTATCACCAAGGTGTGAGTAATCCGAGCCCCTACACTAGTACACATACCGTCCTGTGACCCATGCGTGTTGTTAGCCGACTCCTCGTCCTCCATCTCAAGCAGGACGTAACACTCCTCTGAGACGGCACCATGACACGTTATAATGACGTCAGCACTAGGAGCACACAGAAGAACATCAGTAATGTTAGATACATGTACTGCCTCTCTGGTCACTGAAAGTACCGGGAGTGTTATCACATGTTTTAGCAGTGTATACTGGAGACAGTGTGCATATTGTCCAGGATGTAGCTAGAAACCTCTTCTACTCCACTTTGAGACAGTCCCACACAACAGTCCCACAGAAGACGTCCTTACAGACGTATGCAGCAGCTCCTCTCCATCCTCTACATGTACAGCAGTAGTCGGCACGTGTAGGACATCCTCATACAGCCGTATTCAGTGCAGCACCTCTGTGTACTCATGCAACGCCTCTATAGTTAATTAGTTAATTGGGCGATTATAGCCATTCATATTGCATCCCCAGACTCACATAGGGGGGTTACACTATTAATATATGGTAAATGAGGGTGTAATTGTATATACGGGTATGGTCCACTTGTGAACAGTCTTTGCTACTGTACTGTACTGTGATGAATACAAGGCATGTTATTCTGAAAACAACATAAACACTGACACATACAGTGTGGTAGAGATAGACAGACAAATTAACATTACCGGTATTATTAGAATACTCGTCCAGGTCTAAACCGGATACAATGTTTTATAGCGCAGTTCATTTCGTTCTGGATCTATCTACTCCTCCCCTCAACTTTCGAAACCAAACCAGATACCATTTATTCCAATTATATCATTCATCAAGAAAGCTACCTGTTTGCCACTGTTAACGCTCTCAACACACGTGCATTCCAGGTGTTCTTAGAACAGAAGAAGATGCTGAAGGGAGGTCTGAACATAGCCCAGTTCCGCCAGCACATCCCCATGGTAGAGGAGGAGACGAGGGAATACTTCAAACGCTGGGGGAATGAAGGAAAAGCAGGTTAGTTATCAATTAGCCCATACTTATATATTTTTTCGCTATCCTTATAAACCAGTATTGTACTAATGTCTGATATGGCTGACCTGTTCACCTTCTCATTTGCAGACATATTTGAAGCACTCTCAGAATTGATTATTCTCACGGCCAGCAGATGCCTACACGGTAAGTTGCCATGGAAACCATTTAAAGTGAGATGTACTTATAACAAGAAAATGATTAAATTGAATTGAATTAGATAATATGTAGGTCCTAAGTTTGTAAGATATTTTAGCTAGACCCCAATCGTTCAGCACTGAATTATATAGTGCAAAGGGATGTCCTTAAGATTTTCGATTACGAGAGGTGCATGTCTATGTTCACATTACTACTGCATATATCTTATATATGATAAACAAAACATGTCTATGTTGTTATGCTATATACAGGCCCTGAGGTTCGCAGCATCCTTGATGAGAAGGTGGCCCAGTTGTATTGGGACCTGGATGGGGGCTTCACGCCCATGGCCTGGCTGCTACCGGCCTGGCTACCCTTACCAAGCTTCAGGTATTAACCCTTTAAGGACGCATGTTGCTGTAAGATGGCATTTACCGTCATGATGCACCAATGCAGCCCCAGCGAGTAACTCGGTGCATTATGCCGACCCTTTGGGAGTGTCTCAAGCTCATAAGGTTGGCATGATGTTTGAATGCAGCCCTGGCGTGTACCTCGCCAGGGCTGATGCAAGGGCATGATGCATTAAGGCATGCCGTCCTTATAGGGTTAGGTCATTCAAACATAAATGGTTATACATGT
The DNA here is from genome assembly GCA_947462335.1 of Harmothoe impar. Lineage (NCBI taxonomy): Eukaryota > Metazoa > Annelida > Polychaeta > Phyllodocida > Polynoidae > Harmothoe > Harmothoe impar. The sequence goes on along the minus strand of OX381715.1, from coordinate 50,008,383 downwards.
ACTATAGTATAGTGTTACTCAAAATGACACTGGTATTGATGGAATCAGATTTCCCCTTTCCCGCAAACTAAAATGGGTATTGGAAAACATATTTTCAGTACAAATAGGAATACTGCTATAAGTCGAATAACGGGAAAAGTCACTTCAAAATTTCTCCTCTGAATTTATAAATACCACTACTGTAAGTTTTACATTATTGAAATTGTCGTAGTACTTTGAGAAGCGACATGACGATAAGATGACTGGAAGGGAACATTCATAAAATATGTCACCAGCTAGGGTGTGCGTTCTGGTTGTGTTTGGGGGTAGGGGTTAAGATTTAGTGACGGACATAAGCCCGGCTAATACATTGTAGTGACGGGATGGAGGTGGGGCGTCTTTAAAAAGGTCCCAGACTAGGTGACATTATTTGTGAAGGTTCTCCTAACGTCATGCTGTGGTTGTTCAGGAAGCGTGACGCGGCCCACATTAAGGTGAAGCAGCTCTTCTACAAGGCTATAGCACAGCGCCGTGCTGCGGGCGGCGACCATGACGACCTCCTCCAGAGCCTGCTCGACGCTACCTACAAGTTAGTCTTAGAACCTGTACCATATTCAAAGGCATACCACCATCATGTGTAATCTGGATTTCTGGATTCTACCAGCCATATTTCTACTCAAAAATAAAAACTATAATATTATAAATTCATTTTAGAATCCGTCCTTTTGCAACTCATAAGATGTCCTTAAGATGTCATTTCACCATACATCATTAAGACAGAAATATGTATCTGTATCATATTTGTATACACTCATGTATCTCATGTAAGGTTTAGAGAAATAAAATCATTGTCTAAATACATAGCGGTAATGACATGTCTGTGTGTGGCTACAGGACAGGACGACACTTGACGGACGAGGAGGTGGCCGGCATGTTGATCGGTATGCTGCTGGCCGGACAACACACCTCCTCCACCACCTCCTCCTGGCTGGGCTTCTTTCTAGCTCAGAATAAAGACACACAGGTAGGTCATATATGGGTAACAGAGCCATCAGCATATAGGGCACCTGGCTCGCAGCACCGCTTGTGCTAAGTTGAGAACCTTCAGTATAGGCCCTTGGCCAGTAGTTGGATCAGCTAACCTGGGGTTATTAAATCACAGGACAGGCCACCATTGCTTCTTTCTGAAGTTGTCCCCAGGACTTGGCCCTACAGTGAGTAGGCCTAGGTACTGACAGCCAATGCTATTCACATGTCCTCAGGGTAACACAGACTGAAATAATCATGCATAATTAAGTCCAGCTGGATTTTGCCAGCAGGTTTGGCGGGCACTTTTGTAGTTGTGGTTCCATGACACACACCCAATCCTCGTTTCCTACAGACTGAAACAATTACTCTCCCGATTTAGGCCCCATCTAGAGACAACCTAAGGAGGCACCAGGGGTTAGACATGGCCACGCCCATGGCCTAACACATAGGAGCCCTATATTATATGTCATGTCTTTTCAGTCTCACCTGCATAGTCAGTGGGACGTTAAACTACACAAACAAACAAACAAAATATGTCATGTCAGGGAAGTGTTCGGGAAGGTTTATACTATGATGAGTTCTTATAAAAAATCCACTGGATAGCCACCTGACTCAAATACCGGTAGATGTTTTTACCTTTTATTTGATCAGGGAAAACGCTGTACTTCTAGATAACATGGGGTATTGACTCAGGGAGCCATGCTCCCAGAGTCTTATGCGACGCCTCTGTGAGACGTTTTTCAGGGGAAATTATATTTTTTTCATTTTCCAAATCTTTCATAGAAACATTAGGCCAATCAATCAAAAGTACACGTAATCTGATAATTGAAGTGTTTTCCTACCCAGGGATCCAAAAAACATTAATCTACCCCTACTGGAACCCCCTGAAAAAAATTGCTAAAGTAGACCTTGCCAAAAAACATCATTTTTTCCTCACTGTAGACAAACATGAATGTACTGGTGTAGACATTTTGTCGATTTCGGCATTTAGTGTTAAACCTATGGGAGATTACAATTTGAAGTGTGCGAGACGCTTTTTGTCAGACCAGAATGGGGTAGGAACAGATCTGTGGACGAAACTAAGAGCCCCAGATGGGTAAAATCGACATGAGCCTAGTGACAAGGGACAAGAACTATTTCTTAGAATCGACAAATGGCATAGGCATTCCTTAAAATCGACAAGTGACATGAGACCTGGTGACATTTTTACAGTGTCAGTGACAAGTGACAAGACCCTTTTCTCAAAATCGACAAGGGACATTGGCATTTCTTAAAATCGACAACTGACACAGCGACCCCCCGTCTGGGGCCCTAAACTAGGGTGTGTAGATGATGGGGCAGGGGCAAGGGCAGGGGGCAGGGGTAGGCATGCACACTAGGCATGTACACTAGGCATGCACACTCAGCATGTACACTAGGCATGTACACTCAGCATGTACCCTGGCAGCTACCCTGAGTCTTTTGTGATTAGGATCACACGCTAGATTTTTGTATCTGGAATTAGAACTCCACCAAAGATACCTTTTTTCCATTGAAATTAACATAGTATGATACGAAAATGAAATACTTGATCATGAAATTCCAATCTGCAGGATGAATGCTACCAAGAGCAGATGCGCGTCTTTGGCAATGAGGCTGTTGACTATGACGGCCTCAAAGAGGTGACGTTACTGGAACGCTGCCTCAAGGAGACGCTGCGTCTCCGACCACCCATCATGACCATGATGCGCATGTGCAAGACACCACTGGTCTGTAATGCCTCTCTCTATTGATTACATTTCCAGATTAGATGAGCAAATGTGTAATGAAATAACAGTCTCTGTACTTTGATAGTAAAATATCGCAAAACCTTGCGTTTAAGTCTTACTCACGTATAAGCCGCACCCTGACTCTGGGTCAATCCTATAAGCCGCGGTATTGTACTACTTTGGGTATCCACTGCATGGGGAGCGGGGTTGGTGGAAAAATGGAATCCTGACCTAGCACATGGACACTCTAATATGGCACCTCACCTGGGGGGGGGGGGGGGGGTGGTAGTTACCATTTAGCACAATTGACACAGGCACTGCGACCATGAGTGGCCGTTATGGGAGGTGACTGAAACGAACATGAAAATGAGCAGGGGAGTGGGAGGGGGCTCTGCAGTAAGTAGGCAGACAAGCTGGCGGGGGGGGGGGGGGCTGACATCAGCCCTCCCTCAGCCACGTGCTGCCCTCCGCTGTGTTGCAAGTACTGTAAGACACAAAAAATGTATGACTTGTGACCTATACCAGCCAATGGTCAACCTTTATTCAGTAGAGAAGTATGGGAAAACACAGTCTTCATTTCTACTGAATAAAGGGCATATCAACCTCTATTCAGTAGAGAAGTATGGGAGAATTCAGGCTTCATTTTTACTACATAAAGGACACATCGACCTTTATTCAGTAGAGAAGTATGGGAGAATTCAGCCTTCATTTTCTACTGAATAAAGGGCATATCGACCTTTATTCAGTAGAGAAGTATGGGAAAACAGCCTTCATTTCTACTGAATAAAGGACACATCGACCTTTATTCAGTAGAGAAGTATGGGAGAATTCAGCCTTCATTTTCTACTGAATAAAGGGCATATCGACCTTTATTCAGTAGAGAAGTATGGGAAAACAGCCTTCATTTCTACTGAATAAAGGACACATCGACCTTTATTCAGTAGAGAAGTATGGGAGAATTAAGCCTTCATTTTCTACTGAATAAAGGGCATATCGACCTTTATTCAGTAGAGAAGTATGGGAAAACAGCCTTCATTTCTACTGAATAAAGGACACATCGACCTTTATTCAGTAGAGAAGTATGGGAGAACTCAGCTGCCACTCAGCCTAGGTGGGTGGATCAGCGTACCACTACTCCCATCTTCCCCTTATAGGGAACAGAGGTTTGTGATACAATTTCTACATGTACAAGTGGGTGGAGCAGCGTACCACTACTCCCATCTTCCCCTTATAAGGGAGACAAAAGTATAGGTATCCCCATACATGTACAAGTGGGTGGAGAAGCGTACCACTACTCCCATCCTCCCCTTATAGGGGAGACAAAAGTATAGGTATCCCCATACATGTACAAGTGGGTGGAGCAGCGTACCACTACTCCCATCTTCCCCTTATAAGGGAGACAAAGGTATAGGTATCCCCATACATGTACAAGTGGGTGGAGAAGCGTACCACTACTCCCATCCTCCCCTTATAGGGGAGACAAAAGTATAGGTATCCCCATACATGTACAAGTGGGTGGAGCAGCGTACCACTACTCCCATCCTCTCCTTATAGGGGAGACAAAAGTATAGGTATCCCCATACATGTACAAGTGGGTGGAGCAGCGTACCACTACTCCTATCTTCCCCTTATAGGGGAGACAAGAATATAGGTATCCCACAACATGTACAAGTGGGCGGAGCAGCGTACCACTACTCCCATCTTCCCCTTATAGGGGAGACAAATGTATACACTTTATTACACTTTTCTGTCCTACTATACTTGCACTAATGTCACCACCCACAGACAGTAGTAGTAGCCCACGTGGCAGGCCGGTAAGATTGGCCCTTAAGTGGCCGTTGAGTGGCCTTCAGAATGGTGTACATTACCCTCTACTGTCTTGCAACTATAGTAGGACACAAAGATATACTCCTATAAGGGGAAGATGGGACTTGTGGTACGCTGCCTCACCCACCTGTACATGTATGAGGCCAACCACTTTTGTCTCCCCTATAAGGGGAAGATGGGACTTGTGGTACGCTGCTCCACCCACCTGTACATGTATGGGGATACCTACTTTTGTCTCCCCTATAAGGGGAAGATGGGAGTTGTGGTACGCTGGTCCACCCACCTCTACATGTATGGGGCCACCTACTTTTGCAACAACTAGTTGGTGGGTGGTATAGTATTCAAGTGAGAACGATGTACCCAAAATGTAGGCCCTACCACATTCCTCTCTACCCTATAAGGGGAAGATGGGAGTGATGGTATGCCTATAGGAGAACCAGGTTACAGCCCATGTATTGCACTCAAAACTGTTTCTATAGTACCAGGTTCTCCACTATTTTAACTGAATAAAGGGCATATTGACCTTTATTCATTAGAAAAGAAGAATATGATCAGTAGCCCTACCTAGTTGTACCCAAAACGTACCACATTAGCTGCTCTGCCCTATAGAGGAAGCAGGTTACAACCCATGTATGGCACTCAAATCTGTTTCTATAGTACCAGATATAAGGGGAATATTGAGCTTTATTCAGTAGAATAAAACTATGGGACCAGTAGGCCCACCTAGATGTACCCAAAAGGTACCACAGTAGGTGCGCTGCCCTATGGGGAAGCAGCTGGTTTGACCCATGTATGGCACCCAAAGCTATTTGTATAGTGCCAGGTACTGCACTGTTTTCACTGAATAACGGGTATATGGACCTTTATTCGGTAGAAAAGAAGGATATGATCAATAGGCCTACCTAGTTGTACCCAAAACGTACCACAGTAGCTACTCTGCCCTATTATATATATATATGGGAAGCAGGTTATAACCCATGTACGGCACTCAAAACTGTTTTTATAGTACCAGGTTCTCCACTATTCTATTGAATAAAGGGCATAATGGCCTTTATTCAGTAAAATAGAACTATGGGACCAGTAGACCTACCTAGTTGTACCCAAAACGTACCACATTAGCTGCTCTGCCCTATAGGGGAATCTGGTTAATTCATATGTATGGCACCTACAGCTGTTTCTATAGTACCAGGTTCTCCACTATTCTATTGAATAAAGGGCATAATGGCCTTAATTCAGTATAAAAGAAGGATGGCCTACCTAGTTGCCCCCAAAACGTACCACAGTAGCTGCTCTGCCATATAGGGGAAGTTGTTTATAACTGATGTATGGCATTCAAAATGGTATCTATAGTACCAGGTACTGCACTGTTATCACTGAATAAACAGCATATTGACCTTTATTCAGTAGAAAAGAAGGATATTATCAGTAGGCCTACTTACAACTCCCACCTTCTCCATATCTTATAGGGGAGCGAAATGTGGGTACATGTATCCACATACATGTACACTTGGGTAAAGCAGCGTACCACAACTCTAATCTTCCCCTTATAGGGGAGACAAACTACTGTGGTACGTTTTAGGTACAACTAGGTAGACCACAACTGCCATCTTTTTCTTATATGGGAGTGTCAATGTACGGGTCTACCTACGTTTGTCTTCCTTATAAGGGGAAAATGGGATTCCTCTTGTACCCAAAGTGGGTGGGAGTATTGATTTCTTTGTCTTTTAGTGTCCTACTGTAGCTGATGATCGCCTGTTGTAGCTTAGAAATATCCTCACCATGTACATTTCACTCCTGCCGTCCACACTCACCTATACCCAGATCTGGGTCAATAGAATGTGATTCATTTCACTTTGGCAAACTGAAACTAAAGTGAAACGTTGTGGCCCACTGGCGGCGGGGGTTGGATTATGATTTGTGTGTAACTGTCTGGGTAGAGGCCCTCATCGTATGCTGACCTAAGAACCCCCCCCCCCCCCCCCACTCCCACTCATCTAATCCCGCAAGAGGCACCTTGTACATTTCACCATGACTACCTCCCACCCTTCTTCATGCTCCCCACGTGGTGGGCCCGTAATTCAGATCTTTTACAGTGTGTAATGACCCAAATACAACACTTATGCTATTTTTGAAAGCACCCACCAATGTGGAATTTCATCCATATTTTGGGGAAAATATCCATTAATTTTTATACACAATATTAAAAATATTTGAAGCAGTTTTCGTTTTTGGTGCCATCTCCACCTTCCACCTTTTACACCCAACCAGTACTGTAGAGTGTGCAGGGCGCAGCCACGTGCGTGCGTGGATACCCAAAGTAGTACAATGCCTAAGCCGCACCGACGTTCTGACTCTTATACTACTGCTGTGTTTGTCTTACAGAAAGTGAATGGTTATGTTATCCCGGCCGGCCACCAGGTGTGCGTGTCTCCAACCACAAACCAGCGTCTGCCCGACATATGGAAGGACAGCCCCGTCTGGAGTCCCGACAGGTAAGATGCTCATTAGCTGTATAGGGGTCAAGCTGGTCGTCCTGTGGGCGCCTCCATTACTTATGCTTGTACATGTACTGGCGAGATAAGCATTGATGACAGCGGTCGCATGGGTACCAGCTGTTACATAATGCACCCTAAAAATTCTGTAGTGAATGCAGGGTGTTATCCGATTGGTTTATAATGCATCCAGCTACATAGCTATAGGAATCTGGATGCATACTCTGTGGGTCCGCCATTTTAAAGTTCGCTGGTTGGGGTAAAACCCACTGATAAGACATACCACTTGTATATTGTAAAAATAGGGGACAAACAGGGGACATGCTTGTAAACGGCTTATCAGCTCTTATCAGTGCTTGTCGCCGTAATCAGCGCACCTCCGTCCAGACCCCTATATAATCCAGTCAATTTGATATTTAAGGATTATATTATGTGTCTACAATGAGCGTGTCCATCTGTAATAGGGAACTCATTAGAAAATAAAGTGCTTCAACAATATTAATATATTTCTCCCTAATGTTGATATTGATCACACAATTCCAATTTCCTGAAAATAAAATCTAACTAGGCAATTAGAAATGTAATGAATAAATACTGTTATTACTGGACATCGATTCTCTGTCTCTTTGTAGCTCTATAGTGATCGATGCCCAGTTTTATACTTCAGACCAGTGGCTCATTTTGGCTGTTTTTCGCCTCACAGATTGCTCCTAGCGCAAAATCCTGACTAGGTGTCAATATATTCTCTATGCCAATGTGTAATATGAGGGTAGAAAACAGTGGAACCTCAGTTAGAAAAAATCCTACTGAACAGTTTTTGAGAAAATTAGGGTTTTGTTGCCCTTTTTTGCTGTTTTTAGTACATTTCCTACATAACCCGTGAACGCCAGCATTTCTCAATTTTCAGGTATTTAGAATTAGAATTTGACATTTTTTTATTCGCAGTAGGATTCCTGAATACCGAGCCATTCTAGAAAAGCTATTCTTTGGAAAAAATACTTAGTATTTCTTGATGATTTTCGTTGCACAAATTTAGGTTGTAATATAAAAACTGCATTGTCATCCAATCAAAGTGTTTATGCACTGTTGAGGGTCACCCCCTCCCACCCTCTTCACTGTGCATTGAAGGAGAACAGGCAGGGGAGGTACACGTGTCTGTATATAGCTGTTGACCTGGGTGCTGGGTGCATTTTTAATTTATGGGGTGCCAACTGTTCATGAAAGAAAATTCAAATAGATTTTTTTTTTTTAGTATCAGATTAATGCAACTACAAGTCGTGACAGCACTTAAAGCATTCTATTTGCATTAATATGAATGGTGGCCACCTTATGGGGTGCCAAATATTCATGAAAGAAAAATTGATAAGAATTTGTTTTTTATTAGCATTAAATTGATGCAACTACAATTCGAGATTGCATTTCAAGCATCGGGGCATTCAATGAATGGTAGTCATCTTAAATATATGGGGTGCCAACTGTTCATAAATAAAAAAAAGAATAGAATTAGTTTTTTTATTAGTATCAGATTAATGCAACTACAATTTGTGATTGCACTTAACCCTTTGAGGCCGAGTGTCGACTATAGTCGATGCCATGGCTGGCCGAGCATCGACTATAGTCGATGCCATGGCTGGCCGAGCATCGACTATAGTCGACATAACTCTATGAGAATCAGCAAAGGCTCGGCCCTGAGAGAGTTCCTGTGAAAATGTCTCGCCCCTATCACCAGCAAATAATTTTTTTGGTCGGCCTTAAAGGGTTAAAGCATTGTGGCATGCAATGACTGGTAGTCACCTTGAATGTATGGGGTGCCAACTGTTCATGAAAGAAAAAAAAGAAAGTTTTTTTTTTAAGAATCAAATTAATGCAACAGCAACTCAAGATTGCATTTAAGCATTATGGCATTCAATGATTGGTGGCCATCTTGAACCTATGGGGTGCCAACTCTTCATGAAAAAAACAACTAAATTGGATGTTTTTAACAGTTTAAAATTAATGCAACTACATTTCAAGATTGCATTTAAAGCATTGTGGCATTCAATGAATGGTGGCCATCCTAAACCTATGGGGTGCCAACTGTGTTTGAAAAAGGTATCAAATAGAAATGTTCTTATATAGATATCAAATTAATGCAACTACAATTCTTCATTGCACTGAAAGCATTGTGGCATTTAGAAAATGGTAGCCATCTTGAATGGGTTGAATGAAGGAAAAATCAAATAGGATTTGTTTTTTTGATAGTATCAAATTAATGCAACTACAAGTCAAGATTGCATTTCAAGCATTGGGACATTCAATAAGTGATAGCCATCTTGAATCTATGGGATGCCAACTGTTCATGAAAGAAAAATAGAATAGATTTTTTTTATTAGTATCAAACTACTGCAACTGCAATTCGAGATTACATTGAAAGCATGGTGGCATTCAATCAATGGTTACAATCTTGAATTTCGAAATGAACATACACACAGACATATAGGCATGAACATGGTGTTCTCCTTCATATAGATATTCATGGATTTCTACTTCTAATAAATATAGCTTTCTGTTACATGGATGTCGATGTCCAGTTTTAGATATATATCCATATAGTGCATTGGAGTGCTATAATGTTGGACTGCTGTATATTTCAATAATAATGTGCAATGAAGCAATATTTTATTAGCCTCAATTAAATGTCCCACAGGTTCATGGAGGACAGCGGTGCAGTGAGCAGCGAAAAATTCAGTTACGTACCTTTTGGCGCCGGCCGACATCGCTGCATCGGTGAAACATTTGCCTATGTACAAATTAAAACCATTTGGTCGGTGATGCTACAGCTATTTGAGTTTGAATTAGCAGACGGATACTTCCCTGGGGTGAACTACCAAACGATGATCCATACACCGCTAAACCCCATTATAGCTTATAAACGAAGGACTACAGTGAGTTCATAATAATTGTATTAATAGAATTGTCATTGCATCAAAGGACCATATTCTGACTTAAGTTCTTGTGTGACAAATGTGTGTAGACTGGTTCTTAGAAGAATACCAAAGAAATAGCCATTGTTAAACGTTGATTGTAGAATAATTGATACTTGTGTTGAATGGTGCATGAGGACATAGTGTTGACGATGTTATTGTATTACAAAAAGAAACAACATGTATATGACACCATATCATTCCCATGGGTGCCGTGACTTACATGCTTAGTTGGAGAGTAAGGAGCCTGTCCTCAAGATTATGAGGTAGCTGTGCATCCTTTTGCCAATATCAATATTCTATTAAATGAAAAGTGAATGATCCTTTACCTAAAAGATGTACTAGTTTACTCATGTTTTCACACCTGAATAATACTAATTCATGAAACACCGTTTTTATATTTTGACTAGTATTTTATCATTATTCAAAGAATATGGAGTTATTTAGAGTATTTTTTGTATTCAAAAGTTAAGTTTAAGTAGGGGAGGTGATGGAAAACCAGGATATCTCTACCGTTGTCTTTCATTTGCCATTTGGCTTTTCTACGTTGAAGTATCTGGCCTTAGTTTGATAAGCTCCACCAATTTTATCCAGAAATTCAGTACACACTTAGAGAGTAAGTATTTTCCTATATTCAGATGATTTGTGAATAAATCTGTAGACCTTGGAAGCATGTAGATGAATAAATGAAGAATTTATTAAATATTCCCTACTTTAAGATATTGAAGGACAGATGTGAAACTGCGTCTTGGTCAGGAAGACCATCTGTACTGATGAGGATCAATTATTTGATAAAAATAATTTTAAAGTACTAATCAGTATGTGTTGTGCCTGTTGTATAAATGCTGCTTAGATTGCAAGGACTGGGTGTCAATGTCGGCCTTTATATTAGAATTGAACTGTTGTATCTTTGTATAATTCAGAGGACTAGCCATAGACATGTATAAACTATGTGTTACTTGTGACTGTGATCAAACTATTACAAGCTTTTCCTGCTACATTTTAGAATAAGGAGCTGGTGCTCTGGCAGAAATATTTGAAAACACAGATCATGGCAAATGTACATTTTGTTTAATAAAGAATTTAAAAGAAGATGCCAGTCTCTTGTATTCATTTGACCATTGATAACGGGGCTCGAGAGGTGGGGGGAATATGGTGCCCAAATTTTTCGGAATTTCACCAGAAAGACGGGGGAAAAACCCATTGGCATCAATTGATGATGTTATTTCTGTTAATATAATATTACTTCTTAAAGTTGGTACAAAGTTTGTATTCAAAATAAAGTTAGTTATCATTTGAACAGGGCGGGTGGTAGTGGAATGCGGGGTGGGGGTTAAGAATTGGACTCTCGGCCGGTGTTTTTTTTTAAACCTCAGTTAATGACACCTGATGAGACCAATAAGGTCGAAACCTTGAATTCCACCAAATATAAATCACTGATTTATATTCTCTAAGCATCAGTTTAGAGACTGACAATCCTAGACTCGCAGAGAAGACACTCTCCAAGCCTAGGAGTTTTCAGATCCAGGTATCTGAATCCATGGTGATGAAGTTGCTATGGGGACTATACCCTGACAACGGAAGTTGACCTCAGGGGGCCGAGTATGGCAAGCAGCCAGTAGATCCAAGGTAGTGTCGAGGTGCAGATGTCCCAGACAGTCATGATTTTTGATTCCTCGGCCGGTGTGGGGTAAAAGATTTCGATTTCGGAGGGGGGGGGGGCATGATTACCTGTCTTTAGTGTAAAGAACTGACTGAACTGCACATAATTAATAATACTATGCTTCTGTAGGGGACGGATTCCCCCGCGCCTCGGTGGTAACCCCGCAAGGGGGTATTACTCGGGTAATCCCGCTCCCCTCTGTACCATACCGATCCAGTAACGTGAGACACGGTCTATCTGATAGGACACGGGGATGTAGCTCAGTGTTAGAGCAATCGCTTGGCAAGCGGAAGGCCCCGGGTTCGATTCCCGGTGTCTCTGAAAACGTCATTTTCGGAGAAACCGAGCATGATCGGTGAAAAATGTTGAGAAGTCGGCAGGTAGCGTTCTAACTTGCTGGGGATTGGCCACCTGCTGGCGGTTGGGAAGTTGGAGGAGCAGGTAGTGAAGAGTCAGTCTCCAGTACGGGTAGTTGGATACGCAGTTAGAGACTTGGTTACAACAATGATTGGCTGAATCGGTATGGTGTGGAAAGCTTTCATCGCTGGGAAGTCAGGGTATCTCAACTGCTTGATAAAGCCCCATTGGGACCTTCGGTCTCCAGGGGGTGAGAATGCCTGGTGCTAGGTGCCTCTTACTCTCGTTCCCAAATCCTTCCGAAGGAAGGCTCTGGTAACTGCCAAATGTTGGGATTTTGCTGGGTTTGGGCAACCCCTGCTGGTAGCTTGGAACCAGCGAACAGGAACAGGAAATGGAACCAGAAAGGCTGATGGTAAATCTACCTAAAACTACCATCATACATTCTGGTTCCATTTCCTGTTCCTGTTCGCTGGTTCCAGCCTACCAGCAGGGGTTGCCCAGACCTAGCAAAATCCAAAGTTCAAGGTCATTTGGCTGTTACCAGAGCCTTCCTTCGGAAGGATTTGGGAACGAGAGTAGGTGCCTCTATACTCCGGGGGCTGGGACTCTCTGTAACTGCTTGATAAAGCCCCTCTCGATCAGAGGGAGAGAAAGCCCAGGGTTGGTAACCCCCTGGAAGAATCCGAATCGAGAGGAGATGATGGAAGCTGGTGGGAGCAGTGTAGGGGACGGATTCCCCCGCGCCTCGGTGGTAACCCCGCAAGGGGGTATTACTCGGGTAATCCCGCTCTCCTCTGTACCATACTGATCCAGTAATGTGAGACACGGTCTATCTGATAGGACATGGGGATGAAGCTCAGTGGTAGAGCAATCGCTTGGCAAGCGGAAGGCCCCGGGTTCGACTCCCGGTGTCTCCGAAAACGTCATTTTCGGAGAAACCGTGTCCCTCACAATTGGTGGGGGTAGTGTACGGGTCTGATTCCCTGTACCCTGGTGGAAAGCCCGAAGAGGTGAAACACCTGGGTAATCCTCTCCCTCTGTACCATACCGATCCAGTGACGTAGGGAGCGGAGAGTAGTCAGACACGGGTTGGTAGTGTAACGGTTAGCACGCTTGTCACCGGTGCGAGAAGTCTGTGGTTCGCTTCCCGGCCGATCCAATGACTAAGTTTTCCGCGACCTCTACACTGGTGGATCTGCCGCGATGAATCGGGTAGTACGTTGACTAGTCGGCAGGAGCATTCCAACTTGCTAGGGTTCCGAAGGAGAAAACAGGGCCCCCTGATCAAGGGCCTTGGGAAGGAGAACTGGATCCTAGTACGGGTAGTTGGAGTTAAGCATGGAGTCTAGTCAACAGAATTGGCTGTATCAGTATGGTGTGGAAAGCTTCCATTGCTGGGAAGTCAGGGTATCTCAACAACTGCTTGATAAAGCCTCATTGGGACCTTCGGTCTCCAGTGGGTTAGAATGCCTGGTGCTAGGTGCCTCTATACTCCGGGGGCTGGGACTCTCTGTAACTGCTTGATAAAGCCCCTTCTAGGAGGGAGAGAAAGCCCAGGGTTGGTAACCCCCTGGAAAATCCGAATCGAGAGGACATAATGGAAGCTGGTGGGGGTAGTGTAGGGGTCGGATTCCCCGTACCCTGGTGGAAAGCCCGAAGGGGTGAAACACCTGGGTAATCCTCTCCCTCTGTACCATACCGATCCAGTAATGTAGGGAGCAGAGAGTAGTCAGACACGGGTTGGTAGTGTAACGGTTAGCACGCTTGTCACCGGTGCGAGAGGTCTGTGGTTCGATTCCCGGCCGATCCAATGACTAAGTTTTCCTCGACCTCTACACTTCAATGGGCCCATGCACGTGTCGATTGCATGTGGGGAGGGACAATCTTGACCGGGGGCGGGGGAGGGGTGAAAAAAAAAGCGATAGTTTACTGCATTACCGAGTGTACCTCTATTTAACATGTGACCATGTACTTCTAGCTCTTGCCGTTCCTGTTCCCAACCTTTGTATTGATACAATGTATATGCAACTCATCGGTGCTTGTTATCATGTTCACATGTAGAATTAGATAACAAACAAAAGACTTAGATTTAATTGATTTATTGGTCTGTAATCTTACAAGGCTCCTAATATCAATATCAACCCAGCATACACGACTTTCTGTAAATAAGTTCTCTTCTCACCGAAAAGAATAATCATTGTGGACAGGAACACAGACATTACTAACATACCATATCTTGTATTCACATACACATGGGAAGGAGTTGGAAATCATTATTAGCAGTTTCTGTCTGACCTGTCCTTGTGTATCACAGTATAAAATGACCAAATATGCTACTGTGAGTATATTACAATGGGTTGCACCAGAATGGTTTTTAATTTGATTTTTTGGTTTATTTTTATTTTGGAGTTTTCTTGTAGATGAGTCTAAGAGGTGATAAAAATATTTGTATGTATATTACGGCAGTGGTTGACAATTTGAAAACATGGGCAATCCATTGTTTTCAAAGAAATTCTCAAGAAGAAAACATATTTCAAAATTGGTATACTGGTTTAGAGTGCATGGAGTCATTCCCATAGAGGGCACGATTGCTGGCGATATGTAGATGTTTGAGCAAACATATTGGCATGATAATGGTCCTGGAGTTTTTGACCTCTTTCTGTGTGTAAATGTAACATTTAAAAGATGATTGAATAAGACAGCAAGATATGGGGTAAAATGTTAATTGGTGCAAACTATGGCAGTTTTACAATGTATAAGATGTAAATGTATACATCACACCAGTAATTCGGATTAGGAGTTGTTTTCTTGATCATACAAGGCTTTGCACATGAAGTCAGAATTAATGTGTGTAAATAATAGCAGGTTTTCTTCTCAGTGGTCAACCAAATTCTGTAAAAGAATGCCATGGGAAAATATAAAAATGAGCAAGGTATATAAAAATAACAAGATAAAATAACATGCATTGGAAGATAAATAACTTTAGACCACAGTTGGCTAAGAGAACAAAAGAAATATCCTGACTGTATATTACATACATGGCTGTATGTAGATGCAGTCTATTGAGCACACTCTCCTACTGTGAGTGTAAGTCAGATATGATACACGTGAGTAACTGTAAATGTTATAAGCCTTGGACAGTGATAATTATCCTTGGCTTACGCCTTAGATAATCACCCTATCCATGGCTTATAACTTATACAGCGAGTCATTTGTACCATATCTACCACACATTCAGCACACTTTGAACACAAGACTGAAATTTTGAACACAATCAGGGGGGGATTAAGAAGGGAGTGATTGAACGTGTGATTTACATCACAAATGACTCAGGGTCAGGGTGATTACGTGATTGAATTCATTGCTTGAAATTATTATGATTATTTGTCAATCCCGAGAGCAGAAATGGATTTCTTGTTCATAACTACCCTCAAATCATGTGTCATACCCCTATGTAATCAGGCAAGCAGTTGGGTATGGGGGAGCAGGTGGGTGTGGGTTAGTCAGTATCCCTCCGTCTTGTCTGAAAAAGTGTCTCACCCCCCTCTACCATAGAGATAGCATTGGGTTGTCCAGAAATGTAATGTTCAGTGTTATCAGTTATCAGGAGCCTCCCATAGAGCTTTATGCTGTAGCAAATCCCCATACGTTTTGGTCAATTCTTTATTCCATGTTTTGAGGGGGTTCTAGTGGGGATATTTGAACATGGATTACACCACAGGATAGGTATGACAAATATTGATCTGTTGATACAATGTGCCATGAAATATTGTTGAAATTGGAAATGTTTACGTTTTAACTTGTCCAAGGTGTCCTAGACCGGCATACTAGACTCAGGGGGTACCCTTAGTCAAATAGACACTACTATCAGTGTCAATAGCCTTGGTGTAAATGGATTAACAAGCCTTCACAGTTCACACTACAGAGCCATTCAATATCTTATCGGGAGGTTTCCCATAGCTAACAGTGAGGATTCTACCCTCAGTGAAATATACTCATGCATGCTTGATTATGGTTGCTGACTATGTAAGTACAGCTAAATACATTCCTATATAATGACATGGAAAGTTGGATGTCAATATCCATGGTATGCCTGAAAGAAACATGCAACATTCATATCGAGGCAATTTGTGTGCACTATGAAAGTATTGAGCTATTTTTGATCCGAGTGACACAGATATCAGAGGGTATTCATTTGTGTGCTGATGGATCATACTTGGCCCAGTTTAGTTACAAGGGAATTGTTACAGATGTTCCCTGGTGAAGCCTTAAGCAGTAAAGAACCCAATGGTATTTTAGGATATCCTCCATATAGCAGTATACACATGAACCATTGAATCCCGTTATACACGTAGTCTTATCTGTAGTCACATGGAGTGCCTTCTTTACCTAGAAAGTGCCATTACACCACCATCCCCAGGCAAGGCTGGATATCAATTGTAGCCTCATATATCATCCAGCTTTTACATAGTATCATATCCACTTAATTTGATAATTTGAAGACCTATCATAGGCCAAGGGGGATTGCAGCTGACATTGCCCCTTATGTTTTAAACAGAAGGCAGCAATTTGAGCCCTGAATTACTGGCACCCTTGGGTACAGATAGAACTGATGGATCTCTTACTGTCACTAAAACCATGACATATTGCATCTACTGTCGGGACCGATAACAAAAATTACAATATCATTTAAAGGTATTTAAAGTAGCTAAGGTTTTATGTTAACTATAGTTATATGTTTCTTTTACAATATATATAAAACACCTTGTCATGTTTGAGTGCTTTTCTAAATACCTGTTATATGATTGGTATTGGTCAGTGAGATTAGTATGGAGTGTAGTTTCTATTATATCTGCAAGAGTAAAGGTATACTATATGAACATGGACTTCTCTACAGAACATGTACTAGACATAAACTGACATGCAATATTCTAACACAAATTTAATCTGGATCTATACAAGTTTAGAAACTCCTTACACAGCCTTATTAACCATGTTTTTATAATTTATGCTTACTAATCAATATGAGGGGATATCAAATCTGGCAAGCAATGCCCTTAACACCAGGTGATATGCAACATATATGTTCTCCATAAACTGTCTAGAGAAATGCTAGCGACTTCCCTCTTTTCTACCATTGTGTCAACCAGAGAAAGAGTTACTGGAAACCTATGGCAATCTCTATGGCACATATCCATTTAAGGTTGACAACCAACCACTTAAACTCACATCAAAACAGTACAAACAAAACCTAACTCAACGGTTAACATGATCTTAGATTAGAATAGATGGTTTGAGTTTTTCCAAAAGAGAACAATTTTTCTGTTCCAGTTATTTTTCATGTACATTAACACAAATATGCTAAAACGGTATATAGCTACAACATGCAATTGATTTAAGTAGTATCCCTATATTACATCAGCAGAACTGGCTTTTAATCATGATGTGATGACAGTCCTGTAATCTCGATATATCGCCTACATTGCAACAGGTAGATTTACTTGTAGAACGCGGGAATGTTCTCCGAACCTTTAAGTGATCCAGGTCTTCATTGTTATGGATATATACAATTAAACCTCATATTGTTACACACAAGTCGGTTGGTGTAGCTCATCAGTAAGAAATAAGATTACTTATTCTTACAACAAAAGAGGGACTGCAATTTGGGAATAATGCATTATTCATGGGGCATTATAGTGTTTCCAAATCTAATTCACTATTTTACAGTCATGTTTCAGGTATTAAATATACCATATTCCTGATGGTGGAAACCTGTCTAAAGGGTAGTAATTCATATTACCCCCTCTTGCATTAAGAACCCATTATACAGGTTTTACATTAGTCATGTATATGTTATGGGTTTGTGTACTTTGCACTGAAACGAATTATTTTCAGATACGACAAGCACAGTAAAAAGGTTATACATTTCCAATATTTCATTGACACCAGGTCTCCACTTCTCCAGATGAAGATTATGACTACAGAATGATTCATTAAATGTGAACAAAATCGTTATCAAATATTTGTAGAAACAGCTCAGGTGAGTAAATAATCAATTTAAGAAGAACTAATACAATATAAAATTATGCTTATGTAAAGTCAGAGTTCTCGACTATCTGATACTAGCGAAATACAATGGCAAGAATATTTATCAGCTTGGGACTCTGCAAGTATTAACTTTAATTCTCTGTTATATAACCATCTGCTGGTCTCTGCAACATCTGTGGGGGAGGACGTTTTCCAGAGGCAACATTTTAAACTAATATTGTGGATTACTCAAAAGTATGAGTACCATCGATAGACATTAGTTACAACGATCAATTAGTTGCTTTCATAAGAAACTCATATCATGCTGAAAGTAATTTTTCTTCATAAGAAAGTAGCTACCAAACTAGAGTATTCTTATATGAGGTAAACCATGATCAATGTCTTGCGTAGGTTTCTGTAAGACCACCAAGCCAACCCCTCACACGAGGAATAGAAGAACAATAGTCTAATACTAACTATATACTAACTGATTAATAATGAAATAATCTACAAGTTTTAATCAAGACCTCCTATGTCTTGAATCCCAATATGATCTATACATTGGTACAAGAAGGGTGATGGTATGTCAGTGAGCTTTACAACCTATAGCTTTATGTTTTAAAAGTTGTAATATATGAACGACAATCTTGAGCTAGCTTACTATGGGGTCAGTATGTATGGGGTCAAGACCAATAACTTAATGAATGAACTTACTGAACAAAGTATTCTTATAATATACAGGGATTATTGCTCTGTATTACATAGGTCAATGAAATTTGGGCCACTCTACGTAGAGTGCCAATAGCAATCAATCATTTGAATACAATAGCGATGAAATATATACATACAAAAATGAAAGACATATTTGTATAAGTACTGTACGATAATATGATGTTATGTGAAGTCAAAGGTCAAAAGAATGAATAACATGTCATTGAATGACATGGTACTTTGTCAATGATTTACATGCTAACATGTCACTGTATGACATGTATTGTATGTCATCCAATAACATATGTTATACATATATATGTGTGTTATATATCATATTAAAGGATGACATGGTATTTTGTCAATGATATACTACATCCTGGCAGTCATGGTCATGGTGTGTCATGCCATGGTAGGACTAATATGTAACCCTAAATAACTTAGTTGACATGGTTGCACATGCATGTGATATGCTACCATGACACCCAATTCAAGTGACTCCTATGTCATTTAATAGCACACCAACATGGTGTTCTATCACATGATAGCATGCTAATAAATGATATGCTAGCATGTCCTTAGCTGGCATGCTAATATGTCTGTCACCAATCAGAGCTACATGTTTGCAAGTGGCAATGCCAAAATGTCCATTAGTGATGTTACGACATCCGAGGATATCTGGTGAATCTTGTAGAACGGCGAATGACGCGAGAAGGCATGCAGTCCTTTGTGATATGGTGTGATGCCCATCAAATCTCAAAAGCGGGGAAGCGTGCCTCTTCTGGGTTGAGCAGATCAGTAAGGAAGTAGATGGTCCCAGCTAAACCTACAAAACATAAATGGATTTTTATTGTGGGCTTAGGTGGAAGGGCACAGAATTGAATTGATTGATTTAACGTCCCAGTGTACATGAAGTACCCTACAGACTCTGCCTGCCTCAAGTTTAGACAGACAGCTATTTAAATGTTGCTTGTCCAATACAGCAGTGATCACATCTATGGATGATCGGATCTATGGCAGAGGTGATCGAATCTATGGGGTGAGGGAGAACACCGCTACTGGGGCAAGTACCCTACTCTTTTTGAATGATAGCAAGTGTTCTTTTATTTGCTTGGTCCTACATATATCTAGTACCATAGTAGACAGGGCCAGACTAATCATGGCCTTTGATATCTCAGACGTGGTTCACTGAGGAGAGATCATATGGGCCTGGGCCCGGTCATTTTGGCAGCCGCTGCCAACATTGCGTGGACTGCTAGACTGACTGATCAAAGCTGTCACAGATCCTTCCAGATTTGTCGCCTTTTACGATTCCTGTATGCCCATTGGTATCATGGAAGTCTCTCCATGAAGCTATTCTACTCCTTCATGCCCCAACATGAAGGTCCCCACTCTACTGGGAGAGAGCATAGAGTGAGTTCATGCTTTATCAAGTTATCAAAGTTGATACATGTTGGAGCATACCTTCAAACAAGGAGTACGGCCGGTCTGCAGTACTACAACCGTGCTGCCCGTAGTCCCCACACCATTCTGCAAACTGAAAATGAAAGAGCAAATCAGTCACTTACTATAGGAATCATATTCTTTTTCACAAATATGGTCACCTGGTTATCCTTTACAATCCTTGATCATCTGATCACTTATTTGGTCATGGGATGAGATATCTGACTTTATAATAACTTTCCTATATATTGTACAAGAGGGGACAAACTAAACTATGGCCCTAGACCCCTAAATTCGACATGGCGACATGGGGATTTCTTAAATTCGACATGCGACATGAGGCCTAGTGACATGTGACAGGAGGCTTAAAAAGATAGTGACATGGTACATGGACAGTTCTTAAAATCGACATGGGACATGAGCATTTTTAAGCGACATAGACATGCGACATGGCCATTTCTTAAAACCGACATGCGACATGGGGACCTCCCCCCATCAAGGGCCCCTAAACTGGGTGCCTTAATAATGTGTATTTTACGTAGTCTAAATCTGCAAAGGGCGCGGCTAGTATGCAAGCAGATCGGCAGTGCGGCTTATAGGATCAAGGCAAAGCCATTTTAGAGTATATATCTCCTAACTGACCTTCAGTGCCCTGTGGAGGTGGGTTAGGTCCTTTGTGAGACGGTAGAGGGCGAGATGAGCATAGCCATTTCCTGCTGTTCCATGACAGATACCGTAACCTTTCTTGAGAAGGCCCCGCTTCCATATGACATCTCCGCACATCTTCGCTGCCTCCAGATATTTCTCATCATTGAACACCTAGATTGGCAACAACAATGGATAACAATGTGAAGGCATTGTATCAAAATGTTAAAAAATTTAACTGACTGAATTGAGCAAGTTTAGGGTGACTGTAGATCATGTTATTCGCATTTTTGTGGGTGCCGAAGGGTCCCCCCCTGAGGTCGGAAAGTCGCTGAAATTAAGGGGTCCAGGTCGCTTTTTTGGCACCTTTAACCTATTGTCATTTTTTTCCAAAAGTCGCCAGGTCGCTTATAGTATTGCCTTAGGTCGCAAGTCGCCTTCAAAACATCCCAAGTCGCCAGGTCGCTTTTGACCCATCTGCACCCCCATTTTTGTTGAAGCAGCTGATTAATATATGAGTGAAATACATTTATACTTGTTATTACTACAATGAACTGACTAACCTTATAGGCCTCTATGAACATGTATACCCATCCTGGTGCACCATGGCACCAGTGTATGAGCTTATCGGTTGGATCGGGGCTCAGTGAAGAGGGCCCGTTGCCCGATGGGAAGCGCAACGACAGCATGTAATCCACGGAGGGCCTCACGAGTGTGTCAAGTTCTGTTTGGTACTGTGGCCCCGTAAACTGTAAAATATAGAATCGACAAATTCCTTGTGATTAAATAGCTAAAGCTAAATTAGTATAGTAAGTATGAATAAATATAGAAGAAAGAAAGCATCAGATTCATATTATCAATTGTTTCCGTGATGGTGCCTAAACCTCTTAATATTTTCTAAACACAATAATTCCAGTTCAAAATAATATATCTTGAGATTCTTACCTGTAATAGTATATACAGTATGCCAGCCAGCCCATGAGCGGCTCCCAGATATGGCTTGCCGTGCCACTCATACATGAGTGGACTCTCGGACTCGGACACCCGCGACGTCTGTTGTCCTGATGTGAGGATTCTTTGGTAAACCTGAAATTGATATGAATTACGGAAATAAGATACCAATTTGGTATAGAAAGAATGGACAATTTGTCATATTTCTAGATATTCAAGGGGTGAAAGTGACCAATCTCAAAAAGAACTTGAAATGTTCAATTCTAGGCCCCTGAATAACGGTCCTCAATAATTAAGTACAGGTCTTCCCGGGACAAAAAAACACACTTGAAATTAGGGTAAAACTTGAAGACTTCCATCCCTGAAAAACATAGGACAATAACTAGGCCTTCAAATGCCTGTAGATAAACTTAGTACCTTGTCTATGATTGTGTCGCAGACTGCCCCCTGACCGAGATGTTTCCGTACGAGCAGCAGTGAGCTGAGGTAGCCTGCCCGTCCATAGAGCAGCTCGTCTGGCAGTTTTGCATCCTCAATTATCTCTTTGTGACGCGACATCAGCCTGACATAGAGAATAAACTGGTATTGCAAATACAATTCATGTGTAATCAGAATTAGAATGAATACAATTTAAAGATGTCAGATTAACTTCTGATGTATCATTTGCCACTATTTATTTGTCTGTGATTTAATGCCATTTAATGTCACGTAAACCATCAAGCTATTCCCTGGCCATAAAAAGTAGGAAATCTTCTCATGTTGGTTATATTCACAAGAAAATTAACATATTGCAATCAGAGGGGGGAAGTAGGTATTCCCATAAAAGAAGCAGAAGTGGCATATAGATCTGCTGTTTTAAATCTACTCATATTGATAAACTTACCGTTTGAGGCAGTCCTGAACTTTTTCCGGCTGGTCTAGCTTGGTGTAGATGATGGCACCAAGAGCCAACGGTCCCGCATCCCCACAGATGAATGTCAACCTACACAGATTAAATTGTAGGTTTACTTCTCTATTAAAATATTGATAGATGCTGGTAGAAATAGATCTAAATTCTATGGCATTTTAGGGCCCTGCATGATTTTGGCTGGACTTGTCTGAAATGTCTAAAACGTTGGTTATGGGGGATATTGGATGATATTGCAAGGAAAGCATTTTTTTTTTTTTTTTTTTTATTTAGTTACTCACATCATACAACGTGATCTGCCTAACTAATTTTTCTGGCTCACCTGTATATAAATTGCTTAGTTATGAAGATATGATCTATTAGTATACAAAAATTACATCAAGGATAAGAACAGATGAGCGCCTTTGGCTGTCAACGGACAGGCTGTCAACGGGATAAAGTTTATGTAGAATATTTACAAGTGTACAAGAGATGAATTTACATGATGATATATATATATATACAGTGATGAAAGTCGGTTGGGAATTGACATTGAGTGTTAGTATTAGGCCCCCCTAAAGAATAAGAAGGAGTGAAGGAGGTCAATGATCATAGGGGAGGGTGATGGTGGGAGGGAGGGGGAAGAGAGAGGGGGGGAGGGAGGTGGAGGGATTTAGAAGCCTCTTCTAGTCTGAAGGAGCTTTTTCCTGCTTCCCTTCAGGTTCGTGCCGAGCTTCTTTTTCAATTCTCTTTTGAAGGTTTCTTTGCTGAGTGCTTCCTGCATTTTGAGCGGGAGAGCGTCCCAAAGCGAAACTCCTCTATAATAGGGAGATTTTCTATATCCTCCATTTTTGGGACGGGGTCTGGGGAATTTTTTCTTTCTATCATTTCTTATACGTGCATTGCGTTTCGCATAAGGTGAAACATTATGAGGTTACATATCCTTAAAGTTCCCATAAAAGTTGCCAAAGCCTATTCCACCAAGTGCATGTGACAAAGTGGATGGAACTTGGAAGGAGGACGGACCAGGGGTGGGTTTAATCGAGAGGGTATTGCAATAGGGATGGGAAAACTTGAGTGTGGGGGATATAGTACAGTGAGTACCCTATTTTATTAGTACATGCCTGATACTGCCTTTTTCTTCCATTTCGATCCTACCTTGAACCAGTGTTACCGAAATGACAACGGCACATCGGCTTTTGCCGATGTAGAATCGTAATGGCTGGTGTGAGACCGTCAGACACCGGCCATAATGGCCGGCCATGACCTCAGCTTTCCAAAAGTGAAAGCATTTCTCAGATACTCCAATCAGAACCATAGCAATGGCCATGTAATTTACACATTTTAATCAATTTTTTAAAGCATTTTACATCTATATTACCACATCCTGATGCATAAGATATCAATGTTTAGTAATATGGCCTGTGTATAGGGTAAATGGCCTGTGTAAGATGTCGCGACACAGGCCACATTGGCCTGTGCGCATAAAAAGTTTTCGGCAACATTGTTGAACTAATAATCCCATCTTAAGACTTATCTTAGACTATCTTAAAAGTATTACTGCTCGATTTTAAGATACTGGATTAAGATTTAAGAGATTGAGATAACGCTCTAAACGTTTGTTCTCTCACCTGGGAGAGCTATACCTTATTTGCTTCTCCATGTTAAGTCTATGGATAGACCGTATGCCATGACCTCAAGAGTCTTGAGGGCTGGATATGTGACTTTCATAGAAAACCAAATGTAACCCACCGTTTACGCTTAAGGTGTCGCAGCGGGCGTTCCACATAGGGCAGTGTCCGTCGCAGGTACTCCGTCTTTAGCTTGTCATCCTGTTCCAAGCGTAGATGAAGTTGTAGGTGGAGAAGAGAATAACCTGCAGAAGACATGATAAGTGATAGGAAGACTGGTTATGGTTATGGTAACTACATGCCATGACGTCATAGTAGAGGGAAATCTAAATCTCCTTTATTCAAGCGAGTTTCTCGTACCCTTTTAGACTTTTCACTGACAGGCATGCACTGTTCTATGCTGGCGGAATGCATGGTGTGTCCAATGCATGGTAATGGCCCTAGACACTTAGATTCGACACGGCGACATGGGCAATTTTTGGTCATAGCGACATGGGACATGGGGAAAAAATTGATAGTGACATGGGACATGGGTCATTTCTTAAAATTGATATAGCAACATAGGCATTTCTTAAAATCGATATGGTAACATGGGCAATTCTTAAAATCGACATGGGACATGGGGACCTCTCCCCCCCCCCCTCCTCAAGGGCCCCACGGTAATATGGACATAATGTGCTAGTCTATTTTGGTACTTCATAGAGTCACCATTACATGTAATCGCATACTAACGGTAGTATATTTTCCTTATGCATTATTATAAGGATGGTCAAAGAACTAGTCCTTCTCATAGTTTTCAGTATTTGATTGTAAATCATAATATTGCAAAGACTACCATATATATCATATCACGTTTTAGATTCACTTAAAACATATATAGAGGGTCATAATTAAAAGCCATATACCTGGGTGTTTTCATCAAAAAGATTGGGTGTGTGATTTACATCACATGTGACCCAGGGCCCTGATAACCCATGATTGAGTGTGAGGGGAGAGAGTACGCGGGGAGAGAGTGTGAGGGGAGAGTCCACAGGGAGTCCAAGGTGAGTCCACGGAGGGTCTGAGGGGAGAGTGTCCCAGGGGAGAGTCAGCAGGGAGAGAGTCTTCAGAGGATAGTCCACAGAGAGAATTCATGAAGATAGTGCACAGGGGAATCTGTAGTCTGCAGAGAGTCCTAGGGGAGAGTCCACAAGGATACAGTCCATGGGAGAGGGTCGGGGAGAGGGTCCACGTGGAGAGTCCATGGGGAGAGTCCTCCCTAGAGCAGACATACAGGAAGACCAGTTGAATAAATTGATGTACTCTGTATCTCTAGGGGAAAAAAATTCTTGAACTTGAACTTGAACTTGAGACCATGAGGAGTCTGCAGGGGGAGAGTCTGAGGGCAGTCTCCAGAAAAGGTCTGCAGGAGAGTCTGCACAGAAAGCGTCCACAGGGAGTGTCTGAGGAAAGTGTTAAAGGGTAGAGTGAAATGGGATAGAGTGCAAAGCGAGAGAGTCTGCGGGGAGAGAGTCCAAGGGGACCCTCCATGCGGAGAGAGTCCACAGAGTCTGTGGGGTGTCCACAGATTTTGAGGAGAGTCCGATAGATTCCCTGGAGAGTGTGAGGGGAGAATCCAAGAGGGACTCCAAGGAAAGTCTGAGAGGGGAGTCCAAGACAAACAAGAGTCCCAGAGGAGAGTCTGAGAGGAGAGTTTGCAGGGAGAGTCTGTGGGGAGACTTCATGGAGAGTCAGTAAAGTGTCCGAGGGGAACCGTAAGGAGAGTCCACAGAGAGATATTCCACAGAGAGTCTGCAGAAGAGTCCATGGGAGAGTCTCAGGGGAGTGAGTCTGCTGAGAGAGAGTCTATAGGAAGAGAGTACAGACAGACTGAGAGGAGAGAGGAGTCCACAGAGAGCGGGTACATGGGGAGTCGGCAGAGAGAGTCCACAGCGAGAGTATATGCAGTCTGCAGAATTTGAGGGGAGTTTGAGGAGAGTCCGCAGTGAGAGTCTGAGGGGAGAGTCCACAGAGAGATATTCCACACAGAATCTGCGGAAGAGTCCATGGGAGAGTTGGAGGAGAGAGTCTGCAGAGGAGAGTCCACAGGGAGAGTCCGCAGGGAGACAGTCAGCGGGGGATTCATCCGGGGACATGCCCTGAGCTCCCTTGGAAGTCCAAGGGGAGTTCATAGACAGTCAGTGGGAGAGAGCCCAAGGCAAACGTCTGTGGAGAGAGTCTGTGGAGAGAGTCCAAATGGAGGGTCTGTGGAGAGTCTGCAGAGAGTAAGAGGATAGAGTCCATGGCAACAGAGTCCATGGGAAGAGAATACACTACAGGGAGAGTCCATATAGTGAGAGCCCTCAAAGAGCATGAGGGGAGAGCCGGGGGAGAGTCCAAGAGAGTCTGAAAGGACTCTCCCATGTAGACTCGCCATGGACTCTCTTGCCATGCTATGCACTACCATCTGACTCTCTGCAAACTCTCCACACAATCTCCTGTGGACTTTCCCCACAGACTCTCTCTGCAGACTCTCTGTAAACTCTCTCCACTGACCATTCTCTCGGACCTTCTCCCACTGACTCTCCATGGACTCCCCTTGGTATAGCACGCCTGGGATAGCTCTCCTAGGTGTGCAGACAAATGTTAACGACGCAATTTGAACACAGAAGTAAGATCATCTTAATTATCTTAAAATTAGTCTTAATCTTATCTTAACCTATCTTAAACTTTCTTAGACTATCTTAAAAGTGTTACTAAGCAAATGAGGATGGCGCCACTAGTAGTGGTAAGACGACACAGTCCATTGTAGGATAAGCTCGTCGACTAGTATGTAATGGGGGGCTCTGCTTTTTCTTTTTTTCTTTTAGATGTTTATGTTGTCTCATCTGGGTATATACTATAAAGGCAAACCCCAGCTAGCATAGTGTAGGTATGTGACACTAGGTGGCAGATACAAGTCTCAATACAAAACAGGACTGCCTTAGATTTAGACATTTTAAGATGTAAGATTAAGATTGTGCTGTTCACATTTGTCCACGCACCTGGGAGAGCTGTCC
This sequence comes from Harmothoe impar, assembly GCA_947462335.1. Lineage (NCBI taxonomy): Eukaryota > Metazoa > Annelida > Polychaeta > Phyllodocida > Polynoidae > Harmothoe > Harmothoe impar. The sequence continues at coordinate 49,980,990 of OX381715.1, read as the reverse complement.
CATATTTGCCTGAGTATCCCCCGTTAGCTCAATGCTCTCCTCTCGGACTCTCCCCTTGCAGACTTTCCCCTCCGAATTTCCCGTGGACTCTTCTGCAGACTCTCTGTCTCTATCTCTTTGTGGACTCTCCCCTCAGACTCTTTGCTGACTGAGTGTGAAAGGGAGAGAGTGCACTGGGTCAATTGTTTGAGCTAAAAGATGAACATAGGGTGCACCTGTACCCTTGGTGAACTGAACATGACCATTGATAAACCAACATCTCTCAACCACTGGGTGGGAGGCAGGTCACTGCATGAGCCCTTAACCTTGAGTCAAATGGGGAGAAAATAATGTTCAAATCTGTAATTCTTACCTGTCACTCCAGTGTAGACAGAGTAGTCCGACTGGTCAATGCCACTCTTCATTCCCGTATACATCATGTGTAACAACTTGTCGATGCTGGCGTGAATATTTTGAGTTGTAGTTTCAAGCAACTGTTAAAAGACAAATTAGGAACATGAACAAAGAACACAGGTGACTTATCTTTTGGTATTTCAAAGATTTTCCCTGACAAAATATTACTTTCCCTGACATTTTCAGAATTTTTCATTTTCCCTGTCATTTTGTCAAAGAATCTGAAATTCCCTGACCTGGAACGATAAAAATTTTCCCTGACATTTTCCCTGGTGGTGGCAACCCTGTTCGTTACAAAGCTATCACTAAAATTGTTGCCGATAGAAGGGATGGGAGGATGAAGGGCACCTCCTAGGGGGCGATCCATAAATGATGTGACTGCAGATAGGTCAAAAGTGACCTGGCGACCTGGGCTGTTGTGGAGGCGACTTTCGACCTAAGGCAATAATAAAATCGACTTTTGGGCAAAAATGACAATAGGATAAAGTGTCCAAAAAAAGCGACATTGTGACCGGGACCCCTTAATTTCGGCGACTTTCCGACCTCAGGGAGGGACCCCTCTGCACCCCCAATGATGTCACGCCTTAGAGGGGAGGGGGGCAGAAATTTGTGACAAAGCATGACAAGGGAGAGGGGGTGTGTTTGTGAACTTCTTCTGAATTATAATTGTATTCTATCTTCTGTTTTTTAGAAGTGTTTGCTGAGAACAGCACAGAGGCCAATTCTAGTGATTTCCTATTGGTAGGACTGTTTTCATCAAAGATCGAAGGGGGGGGGGGGTAGCTGTCTGAGTGACGTCACACCTCGAGGGGGTGTAAAGCGAAATGTGACCAAGCATGACATGGGGGGAGGGGGGGAGGGTTAAAAAAACGTGACATCATTCATGGATCGCCCCTAGAGTGATCCCTTTTAGACGGTTTCATTTTTCACTCTGGTATACAAGTTAGGCCTACATGTATCATTTGTAATGTTCGGCCACGAAGCAACCAGAGGAGGGGTAAAACAAATGCCCCTTATTCTATTTTCGTTGCGTTATCTAGTGGAAAGACATTTAGATTATGCGAGATATGCGCAGTGTCTAACTCTTAAGTTAAATTATCTATCTCAAGGAATGTTAAAACGATATATATAAATATATCTGCATTGCTGCCTCTCTCTGATGTCTAAAGGTCATGAATATTAGGCAGTGTACATTTGCAATTGCCTTGGCACTGTGGTGGCCATTTGATGGATGGATAGATTAGGGTACCCTGTATCTAGCTTACGTTCATTTGTTCCCTAGTGATCCAGTTTTCCCTGTTGGTGTCCCAGTTCACCTAGACTGGTGTCCCAGTTCTTCCTGAATTAGAGCATTTGCTGGGAATTGAAGCAGGTTAGTAGGTATATGTACATACCATATTGATAGAGAGAGAGGTCTACATATATATAGGCCCTACCAGTTCCCGGTTTATGGCTAAATAAAGGGTGTTTGTATGTGCTTTTATTACATGCCTGATACAGCACTCTTTCTGTAAGCCTACGGGAGCTCCTGAATCATTGAATGATAGGCCTATGTCCCCATGGAGTAGACCTGAGTATTGATCGCTCATAGCACGTAACGTTACATAGGGCCTAATGCCATGATCTACCATTTTCAACGGGGTATCCAATCAGAACATATGAGCAGAACAAGGGTTTAGCAAAATGTTGATTAACAATATTGCTGCCTAGGACGCAGGCTCTCAACAAGAAATATTCTTTGGAGCAGGAGCCCTCGTTGCTAAGGCCAGGCAAAGGGTCTAGCTATACGTAGGCAATGTACTGTAAAGCCCGGTGATAGGCCTAAGGTATCTATATAGACCCAGTAAACACACCTGTACCGGGCCAGTACCGCCATTGTACTGGCAAGTACCGGCAGAACCAGGCCAGTAATGCCACTAGTGTCAGTACAGAGCCATTATAATGCCATTTAAGCTTGGTTGTACTGCATTGTGCCGGCATAGCATCGACATATCAGTAAGGGTATGCCGGTACTGGCCCAGTAGCCTACCGGCATGCCATTACCAACATGTCGATACCAGCGTAGTAGTTTTCAAAGAAACCAGCAGATGTCACCTTAGTCACGGCTTGAAACTGTCTGCTCAACACTACAACATCTACGTAGCCTCCATGGAGCGACACGGGAGTAGAGAAGAAGGCTCCCAGACTAATGTCATCAGTGCATGTTTTATGATATTGAGGGTTTAGTTGCATATGATATCTCTATAATTATGACCCTCAGAGTCTTCAAAATAGTTTTAAATAGTTTGGCCTGAAACAGATTTCCTATGAAATGTCGATACCAGCGTAGTAGTTTTCAAAGAAACCAGCAGATGTCACCTTAGTCACGGCTTGAAACTGTCTGCTCAACACTACAACATCTACGTAGCCTCCATGGAGCGACACGGGAGTAGAGAAGAAGGCTCCCAGACTAATGTCATCAGTGCATGTTTTATGATATTGAGGGTTTAGTTGCATATGATATCTCTATAATTATGACCCTCAGAGTCTTCAAAATAGTTTTAAATAGTTTGGCCTGAAACAGATTTCCTATGAAATCTTATTGAATACATTTACAAACTTTTACATTGAATGTTGTAAATAACAGGAGAACAAAGGGCATGTCTTTACGAACACCTTAAGCCCCGGCCACACCTGGGTAATTATGCAACAGATCACTCATGCTTTTGATTCTACATTATACTTTATAGTATACAGTGCTCAGTAACCGATCCTGTACCGGCCCAGTACCAAAATGCCGGCATTGGTCCAGTGGCCTGAGTAGGCTGGCAGACTGTACTGCACCCCAGTAGGCCTACTGGCCCAGTACAGATTGCCTGTACTGGCCCAGTACTGTTGCCAGGTCTAGACCAGTACCGGACCGGTAAAAGTGTGTTTGCTGGGGATCTACCTAGCAGTAGGCCTATACCAGGTAGTATAGAGTCACAAGCCCAGAATTTGCAGAAAAAGAATCTGCATCAAGATGACTGGTGTCTAACAAACAAGGCAGGCGTTACACTAAACATTTTGTTTTACTAAATCTGCTGCCAGTGCCACTGAAAGCGGAAAGGAGTTGCGACTTGTGACACAATCTTTAATATGCACACAACTGTTGTGTTGTGTGAAGTCTGACGTGAAGACTTGAAGTTGAAGTTGAAGAATGGTATCAAGCCAGGCTTTTCACAATGGAGATATTGATATAGATCTAGTATCATCTACATACCTGATACCAGGTAAATCATACCTAGATCTATCATAACAGAGTTCGAAAGACTCTTTTTTTCCCCCACCACATACTATAGGTTGGACAATAAGACAACAAGCAATTTCAGACTGAATTTGTGATGTGATGTGGGATGAGGATGGGATGCAGGCTATTGCAGGGAGAAGGGGGCGGGGTGGGGTGATTACCAACCCGAGTGAGATGATGGAGGAAAACAACACCACCAACCTTGCCGTTCTCCTCGATGATTTTCTCGCCATTGTAGTCTGGGAATGGGTTTGTAAACTCCCTCGAGCGGTCTACTCGTTGATCCCCTGAAGCTGACATGCTCATCTTTCTCCACCAATTTGCCAGGCCCCCGAAAACGGGCCGTTTGGACATGAAAACACACACACAGGCATCTGTCAAAAGGTCAAGGCCGTTCGTTCACGCACGGTCCTGTGGCGTCACCTCGTGGCATTTTGCATAAGCTTGAGTGATTCTGAAAATTTACGTTGTTTTGTAATTTGATCAAGCTTTAGAACCTAATGTAGCATTAGATGGATAAATTGATGATTTTGGAATATATGGCAAACACTTCACGCCGTTGTATGTTGCTTTGAAATCAAAATATTTGATTTTGCTAGAATTTCGCCTCCCCTGGTGGATTTGCAAGAAACCAAAAGTGACGCTGCAAAAAGGCAACACCCTGACCATAGAAGATTTGTCACATGATTCCAACACAACTCAAACCACCCTCCCTTCCCAACAGAAGCAGCCACTACCTCCCCGAAGACAATTCTATCCTATTTGCACCAACCATTGTACTACAACCGAAAGTAAGTCAATAGCCTGCATCTTCTCTAACTCTATACGTTTAGCTACGGTCTATGATTGTGTAAATGTGAGTCTTTTATCAGTATGCCTAGGCCAAACATTTTGGGGAAATGGATGTTATGATTGTTGATTTATGTCAATCAAGTTATGTGCACCATAGAACGTTACATTGATAACATTCATTTGAGGAAAGGCCAGCCATGCAAACATTTCACTCTCTCAAGTGCCTTTAGAAGTCAGCCACTGTTATTACCGGTACAGTCGTCCACTACGGTATCGCTAGCTGTGGAAGGAAGGGTCACACCTGACTCTGGGCCTAGCCTACCGCCAGTACCGGTCCCGGGCTACAGGTAGGCTAGGGTACCGGTACTCGGTAGCCCACCTGTCCCTACCTATCTTCAAAGTAAAGGACCCTCTCTTCTGTGCAGTGGCGCTTGGTTTTCTTTGTACAGTGAGCAGTGTTGTTTTAATAGAACAGAGATTGACCTGAAATATGTTTGGGCCCGCCAACTTTTTGGGAACCAATAACATTGTACGGTAGGCTACACTGAAAATAGTGAATCTCAAATGTTACGGTACGGTAGGCCTACATACTAACATAGTCCAAAGTTAGTCAGTTTTACCAACTTTTGTACAACCATTAGCGAAAAACACATGCCCAAGGTTCCTATGCTATCTTTAATCCACATTTTGCTGCTAACGCTTAGCTGAAATTATTAGGTGGTACCATTTATAAATTCCTGTGTATACCCGCATCTTATAACATAACCCATACCCCGACTTAGAGAGAATCCTAAAACCTCTACCTGGGGCTTGAAAACTGTGATTTTAGTACTGTATTATACTTTCAAAAACCCTTGGATTACCCGCCCCTAGACCTGAGAATATTGTATAACCCGCACTAAAGGTTTGGTTCTAGTACATACAGATATTTAAAGTAGTGATTTATTAGTGATTAGTACATCTATTACCAGTCAGTGATATGCAACAACCACAGCATGAGTTACCTGTGCAATGGTACCTCCATCCATTGAAGCCAGTTTGTCTACATAACAATTATTGTCCTGTAGAAGTGGCCATATAGAGACTTGAGTCTGTCTTCGATATATGCATTTTTCAAAAACACAAAAAAGGTTTCCCATTCAGAAAAAAACATTGGAATAGGTTGATCTGTCGTAATGAATATTAAAACAAGTTTTTTATATATTGGAGGTTTATCCTGTGAAGTTTGTAGAACATGATACATTTTACAGGCACATCCATGAAAGTGTTGAACGAGATAAGTCCCTTTTAACAGTAAGGGGATGAAAATAGCCAAGATCGGGGGACATGGAAATTTGAATTTGGGCTCAAGTACCCCGCCAAAAAAAAGTCAATGTACAAATCTTTTCCGAGTATACCTTTTTTTGCGCGACTTGCCTCACTCGATGTGACTTTCTTAGGGCACCTGTATCATGCGACCTATAGGTTGTGTGGTGCAGGCCTATAGGTAGTTGTCAGTTCCTGATATGTTATACTTGTGACGCACAATTTGGGTATGCTATCCGAAACGGTGCAGCCAGGATATATAAATAGGGGGAGCCAGTCAGGAATGCTGGAGAGAACCTGGTATGGTGACCAATGGATGATATGGATAGTCGACTAGGCTAAACCAAAGGTGCTGAATCCATTTCTGTTATGTGTAGAATGATATCTAGGTCGGAAAAAGGTCAAAATCAAGGTCAAAGGTCACATCTTTAAGAATCCCATTGATACAAGAGTGCACCCTTTCTCTTTCTTACTATGATAAATGATACATTTTCCTTCATACCTCTACCTGACCCTGAGTCTAGTGTGATCTCAATCACACGTTCAATCTTTTCCGGTAGATCATAGGCTGTGTAATTGTAAAAGCAGTCATATACTATGAGGATGCAATAAAAACGAAAAAAAAAATTGGTGCTGGTACCGTGGGCAGCAATTTCGACAAATAGACTTTTCAAGGGAGAAGAAGAAAATACATGTATTTGTGTATACCGTTATCAATCTAGCCTCTAGGGTGGTCGGTGGATGGAGTCAAATTGGGGGTTTGGAGCCTTAAGAACACTTTGAAATTCGGCCTTTAAACGTGTGTATTTAACGTGGTTTGACACATAGACTATATAATTAAAAGACAATTGTGAAATTCTACAATTGGTGTACTACTGTTGTTACCACCCCAAAGGTCTTGGAGATATAGAATAGGGGTCTGCAGCTATCATCCAAGACACTTTTGTATTTATGTCATGTAGACGCACACAGGCCGGGGGTATTGTGCGTGAAATCACCCAAACATTCAACATTTGTCAGAGACAAAAAGAGGATCTTGTGACTCCGATGTCAATAACATCCCTATTTAGCCTCATAGCAATACCGGTCTCTGGTACAAGATGCAGTACACACACTATGCGTTGAGGATTCCATGTCCGGATGGTGTCGGCCTGTGGTCAGGGGGGGGGTGCCCCCCTCATGATGCTGTGTGTACACACCTCATCACGTGCCTGTATGGTACATGTACACACTCACTGTCACACTGTTACCGCATGCACGTGTATGCATTGATGAATCATAATCATGTCTATAAAATAATACCCGCTACGCCGATAGCCAAAAAGGGTGTAATTTGGAACACCTTTGTTTTGGGATTGGCATTTTTAGCAAACAATAATGACCATTCACCAATACCTAAGGAGTTTATCTCTCATTCTTTTTCTAAGAGCATATGGGTGCTCCTAATATCCTATATACATGTATTAAGATGCTGTCTTTGTAGGCACGCATAGTTCTATAAGGGGTTGGATGCTTAAATTCGACTAGCCATTTCTTAAAATCGACATGAGGCCTAGTGACATGTGACAGAAGGTTTTATAAGCAAGTGACAGATGACATGATCATTTCTTAAAAGAAATGGAACATGAGCATTATCAATTGACATAGACATGGGGGCCTCTACTATGTCTTTAAATGTAGATTCGCCGTGTTTCTGAATACTAAAACGGCGTGTGACGATGGCATATGTGACTCATATCTCCATTTATGCGACCTGATAATAATATCCAGGGCAGTATTGACGTACCGAATAATGGTTTCTGTAGACATGTGTCCAGATGGACTACAAAGCTGTATGAAAGAGGACATTCCCCATCATCAACCATAGTGGATAACAGATGTGCATCGGGCTAACTCACCAAATTGACATTTTATCCACATGAATATATATAGATATAAACATAGACATAGACATAGATAGATGGGTGGATGGAAGGAGGGAGGGAGGGAAGGAGGGAGGGAGGAAGGGAGGGAGGGAGGGGATGGATAGATTTTGTGTACATGTATATTCTATGTTTTCATGGTCATATACGTCAGTCAGTCATATGTCAGCCGGTCATGCAATTTGAATCTGTACCGATTTGGTAAGAGTTAGTCGTCAATTGACTTTTCTACATCACAAATTTTACATCTAATTAATACTAGATGTGCAGGGATGTCACGGATATTTCCTTCTTTAAGATGCAGGGATCCCTGTACTTTCGTTCGAGTTTCTGTACTAATAAATAATGTTAGATTGATGCAGACAGTCTGCCAATCCCTGCCTGTTGTCCACCAGGGACCGACACATCTGGTGGTAACAAATACTGCTGCGGAAAATACCCGACCAAGTGCACAATGCTTGCGAAACTAGCGGCTGCTGCTTTTGAAACTAGCAGGTATTAAAACTAGCAGGGTCAAAAGAAAGCACATAGGGATATATGTTAAACCTCGCTCCAGCAGGTGGTAATGGAAGACATACCTGTATTACCCCAGGAGGGTATCATTATGAAAATGTATCTTGCATGTACCTTGTATGTAATCATATCTACAATCAACTCAACCTGAATCCGCTGATTGAAATGTGTGTGTGAGACATGAATTTGTATGAATGCGATATATTGTTGTGCTTGTCCATTCTAAGTTGTTGGTCATGAATATTAAATTTGGAATATAGACAAATCTAGGCACAGAGAATTATCAATATCTTTGTATAAATGATATTGCAACATATAATGAGAGGTCTTCTCTTTGTAACTGTACCTCCCTAGAGGAGTCATGCAGGGAGATCAACTATGCAAGATGATGCCCGCTTCTCTAGGCAAAAATAAAATCTTATAAACTTGAACTTGACTTGATCAGGGTCTTATACGTTAGACTTCGGATACACTTATTACGGGTAGTAAGAGGCCTCGGGTAACAGGAACGGCAGGTGTAGGGTTGAGACGTTGTTCATGTTGTCAAATTAGCTGACTTAGGGATGAAAGAGCCATATAACGTCTGTGCCTTTGTCACGGCTACAGACCCCCTAACTAAACCTAACTAACTGTACACAGCACACGGTAGGTGATTGACCAATGATAAAACACAACTAACAGATTTCATTTGCACTGCTCTTTCCTGATTGACTCTGCGAATCAGATTCGGCAGGATACAATTCAGAGAATTGATATCAGAATTCTGAGGTGTTGCATAAAACTCAGTAGTAAAAGTAAACACATGGGACTATTCCCTGTCAATGGCCATAACGAATGTATGATACAAAGCGAATTGACCGAAGAAGATAATTGGCAACAGGCCCTTATATCTGAAGTATCTCTGTAGTGTTATCTATGTAATCCCATAATGACCAAGATGACAATGCATGTAAATCGAACAACTCTTGACAGTACATATACCTCACCCATCACATTTAATGATTAAGATAATAATCAGATTACAGATTATCATCGACTGTTCATATCCGGCGGTATTATCAGTATGACCACTGATGACGGTCGGTATTCCCCGGGTAGTCACACAGTAAGGAGTAGGGTAGTGTACCTGCATGTCTTTGGAGCAGTGTCACTTGTCTTTTGCCTTCTGCCGTCCCATGCTTTAAAAAAAAGCGCCGGCTATTCCTAGCTGTAGCTCCAGAGGGGTCAAAAGTGACCTGGCGACCGTGGCTGTTTTCCAGGCGACCTGGCGACCGGGTACAATAATAAAAGCGACCTGGAGACTTTTGGAAAAGTTTGGTCTCAAAGGCGACTTTGTGACCTGGGGCCCTAAATTTCGGCGACTTTCTGATCTGAGGGGGGGGGACCCCTCTGCACCCCCTAGCTACTGGAATAATCATTGAGTCTATGTCATACTGATGACCTGTTGTTAAAAAAAGAGCACGTCCTTAGTTATGACCAATGTAAAAACAAAATAAACCATAAGAATACACTGCCTCAATTCCATCTTTGCTTTTAGCAAATACCCTTTGCTTCATCCAAATTTAGTGGTTAATATTTTGAAGAAGAAAATCAATAAAATTACTGTATTACCTAATGATACTTCGTAAGAATTGTTTTGGATATATATATGAGACATTATATGAACATTTTAATTATCAATCAATAGGAGGAGGACACTTTTATTTCATGATCAGACGATCTCTGCGTTACACATTGATGGCGCAGGGCCATACCCCCAGGTACATAGCCCCACCCATGGACGACTACATACCTGTATAGGTAGACGTACCGCCTGTGGTATGTGAGCTCCACCTATAAAGCATCAACACATGGGGCACAGGGGCCCCGTGTAAACTCCTCCAGTGAGGCAGCCCAGCCTGAGCCTCTCAGAGCGACAGGAGGCGGAGAGGGTCACGGTCGTACCACCCATCCTCCAGGGTCAGAATCCCCTGCCCCCTACCACCTCCACGGCTTCTCCATGGCATAAGGACAAGCCAGGTCCATAGCAGTAGTCCAGCAGTGTGTAGAGGTAGGGCGGACCAGCGGCCAGGGTGTGAAGGGTAAGTGTGGGGTAGCATCGTCTTATTGTCTGCCTTTGTTATCTCTGATAGCAAACAACATCAGGTACCCTATCCCCTCCAGTAGGGTACACCCCTGTATCTGTACCACACCCCACCCAGCCCATACTATACTAGCCACTCCAGGGGGTGGTACATCCAGAGGTGCCTTCTACTTCTATTTGCAAGGTCGACATCCTTTTTCTTCCAAGCATCATACTTAATATATCTGCTAGTCTTAATTCATTGTAAATAGTCCATACTAAATGCCCAAAGTAAACTCGAGGAAGGACAGCGATACCTCTCGGGCAGTGTGTTCATAGAAGTTCCTAGAAGTCAAGACATATAGCTGGCAGTGTGTTGCTGTATGTCAGGGCATATCTCCACCACAAACCTCTACTAGCCAGGAAGAGCATTAAAAACTGCTTCAGACGGGGGGAGAAAAAAGTGTGCTCCAGTTTTTCTGTTTGTGTTGGGAAACTACAGGCCCATTGCAGCAGAAGGGTGTTTAGATCTATCATACCGGGGTTATATTCTACAACACTCTAGCACAAAAGGGAGGTCGGGTGTTGTTTGATGTATGCTGTTGTATTGGTACCCGGTAATAGTTAAGGTGTAACCAGGTTCAGCTGCACCAATATTAACCACTATGGTAATGGTTTAAAAAGTAAATAAGCAAGGGAAGACAGGGAGGAACAGGAGGTGTAGGAGGTGGGGGCCAGAGAGAGTTCTTAGAGGATAACATTTAGTAAATGTAAATAGTAGGGATACAACGGAATTAAAGCAGAAAGGCATTATGGAATGGACGGAAGAAAGAAATTATAGCGATAGGCCGTGGGGTTACAGCAATCAACATCAGCAATAAGACGGGTGGGACAGGCGTTTGGGGAGGCGTACGTTATATGCAGGCATCGAGGCAACTTTTTTAAACACCATGAACAAATTTAAAGGTTATGCATCTCTGATCATTCCTGATGATTTTTGTCTTCAGAGATAGTAGCGGAGGAGGGAGACATGCAACCACCCAGCTAGGCTTTTCAACCTCAATCATGAACCCAACCTAAACACAATCAACGACACCTAAACACAGTTGTGCACATGCCGGCCTGCCCCCCGGTGGCGCCCCCTCACAGGGGTTATGAGAAACAAGGGCATTTATTTCTGGAGTTGCTCGGTGAGCTGCTCTCTTCACAAACAGAGCCCACCCGGCCCCCAGATACAAGATATCACCGGTCGGCTCCTCAACCCGCCGCACACACTCACTGTTTGTAGTTGTAGTATACTGCAGTTGTAGCTGAATCTTACTGACAGAAAGCTGTGCCGGCAATCCTCGGGGAGCCATTGGCCCAAGGGTCGCATGAGAAACTCTCTACAGTTGTCAACTTTGTACAACTTTAGTGAAGAAACATGCATATATCATGTATGATGTCTTAGTAGACCATCCCCAATATACCTACGAGTTAGGCCTATTGGGGATCATGGTCTACAGGTGCATCAATACATCCTCGTGCTGTACGTCACATAACGGACTGCCATTGCCAGTCCTCGGTTTCTGAATGCAAAAGAAACTGCCTAGCACTTCCTCGTGGAACAGTATTAACTTAACACGTTAATAATTCCCATAACTCTTTCGGTCGATATATTTTGCAACGCATTGTGCAATGCATTGCCGGTACTTCCCGCCATGAGCACTTCACGTCACTAAAAACTCATGTATTACTGGCATATGTTACCATAACATGACTTGATAACCTGAATCAAGTCCACCTGCCTGAATGGTTCTGCCATATCACGACTATACGACTTATTATAGCCCCCGGCCTACTCCCAACCATTAACCCTTTAACGACAGCATGGTGCTTTAATGCACTATGCCCTATTATCATTGTTATGCGCGAATGCAGCATCGACTAGTTCACCCGATGCTGCATTCGTGCATCATGTCAACCCTATGGCGTTGATACACTCCTTAAATGTTGGCATCATGATGTACCAACACAGCATCATGGGATTACTGGGTAACATAGTAGGTTTTGGTGAGTCTTGGTGACATGTTTAAACACATTGACGCGTCATGTTATCCTTAAACTAGTTAAAGAGTTGATTAATACATGATTGACCCATAGCAGAATGTACAGTGTACTACATTACCAATAATAGCCACTACTCAAATGTCAGAGCAGGGGCTCCATGTCTCTGGTCGGATGCAGTTTAAAGAGGGGGGAGGGCAAGGGAACTCAGGGATTATTTGCTGTTAATGTTTAGCTTAATGCTTTAGGCTTGACCCTTTTGGAGGGTCGATTAAAAGTGAGGTAAGCCGAGGGGGGGGGGGTGTTGTTATGTCCATTTCTCACCATGCAGTTCCTGTGACTAGTGCTGAGTTGGTGTACCATGCCAATCCGTCAGGAGTGTATCAACCCCATAGGGTCGACATGATGCATGAATGATGCCTGAACAAGTGTACGACAGTAGCACCCTATGCCTGCTTGGCACTGCTGTCCGCCTCACGGCCCACTGGTGGCCATCTGCCATGGTGTTGTTACCCACACGTAAAGGTAGTAAAGCTATAGTCCCAGTAGCCGCCCCTACCAGCTGTTGGCACGGGAGGACATCATGGGAACCTCAAACAGCTACATACTGCATCTCATCTCACCTCCGGCTGATGGACACCTGAACCCTCGATAAAGGGAAGTATAACGTAAAACCTCGCGTACATGCCGGCTATTGCCGCGGCTAGTATGCGAATCAGATCGGCGGTGCGGCTTGTAGGATCGGCCCATGGTCGGGGTGCGGATTATACTCGAGTTTCTGTTACTTTAGTACAGTCGGGTTGCGGCTTATACGTGAGTAAGGCTTATACGCGATGTTTTACGTTTGTGCATGAATGCGATATACCTTTGTTGGAGGTACAGGGTTGATACACTCCCAAATGGTCGGCATGATGCAGCAATTTACGACATTGAGACGCCATGTCGTTCATGACTTTTCACGGGCTGGATACTGCTTTCATGCATTCTGTCATTTGGTCGTCACGATGCAATGCAGCCTTTAGTATTAACGTAGCTCCCCAGCACTTTCATGTATCATGCCGGCAAAGGGCATAATACAACAAGTATCATACGACCTACAATTAGTTAAATAATCTAGCTGGGCGTCAGATGACAAGGGAATGGATTAGGAATGAAAATTACCCTGGTATATATATAGTGTGCCTGCAGATGGGTCAAAAGCGACCTGGCGACTTTGGCCGTTTTGGAGGCGACTTTCGACCGAAAGCAATAATATAAGCGACCTGGTGACTTTTGAACAAAATTGCTAATAGATTAAGGGAGTGATCATTTTTTAACAACAGGGGGGGGGGGGGTGGTTTTCCGCGCGGAGCGTGCGAAATTTTTTTCACCCCCCCCGGTCAACGGGTCAAAATTTTTTAACCCCCCCCCTACGGGTCGGAAATCGCCGCGCGCGCGGGCCCTTTGAAGCATAGTAACGCGCGGGCTTTTTGGCCCAAAACAGGTTAAATTTTTTTGACCCCCCCCCCAAGAGGGGTCCAAATTTTTTACACCCCCCCCGGTCAAGGGGTCCAAATTTTTTTGCCCCCCCCCCCAAACCAACCCCCCCCCCCCTGTTGATAAAAAATGATCACTCCCTAAAGGGTCCAAAAAAGCGACTTTTCGACCTGGACCCCTTAATCTCGGCGACTTTCTGACCTGAAGGGGGGACCCCTCTGCACCCCCCTATATTGGTGATGATACGTTTCATACAGCCTAGTGTGCTCTTAGCACGGTAGTACATGCGAGTGGTATTCTATGCATAGATTGATACCAGATATATTAAGAGTATCATACCGGCAGTATACATGTGGGTTTAAGTTGTTCCAGACTTGGCTCAACACCGTATTATATCAGTGACCCCTAACAGGAAGATATCATTATTTTTGATTTATCCTATCACACGTGTAATAACATGTGTATATCAACTCCCATCCAGTCCGATTTAAGGGGTAATGCTATATACCTAGTAGGTGCAGCCAATACTTGACCTGGTACTGGTGAAATAAGCACAGTAAAAAGCTGTAACACTGGTTAACCAGTTGTACCCTATAACGAATTGTGCAATGAATGGAGGGAATCATTTCATTGGTCTAAAATGAATTTCGCTATCTATAATGGGTTTTAGCTTTAGGTACTGCAGGCATGCTACTCCTATACCAGCACACTATGTACTACAGTGGATGCGGTAGGAGATGCCCTACCTAGTAATAACGGGATGTGTACTTAACTGACCACATCCAGTACTCCAGTAACCCAGTTGGACCTGTGTCCTCCACCATGTAGATAACTGCTTAACCCAATCCCTCGTGTTTAGGTCAAACTAATGTGACTCCTGTCCCAACCCCAAGGGCTAGTAGTACTAGTAGTATAGCCATGCTAAAACATCACGGATGTTTACAGGGAATTGAGCATACTCTATTTACAAATTATGTATCGATGCTCGCAAAGTTCGCTGTTTTAAAACTCAACTGCAATCCTACAACGTGTTTGGCCTCAACAGAACTGACTGCAAAGTTCTCTGCTTCGACTGAACTGCTCACAATACAAAATTCTCTGATTCAAAACTATTTCTCAGAAAGTTGTCTAATTCAAAAGACCTGCTCACAAAGTCCTCTGCCATAGAAGCTCTGCTCAACTGAGCTGCTCTCTCTGTGGAGCAGGTCTTATCTCCACCCAGCGCCGATAGGGGGCGCCCACAGACGGCCCCGCCCCCTGGTGGTAGGATAAAGAACTAGAATGATGCCCTGAGGAAGCAGCTATTGATAGCAGGGTTACCATAGTAACCCCCTCCTCCCCTCCGACACCAACCTCCCAGAACACATGTAAGCATGCTGCACACTCTTCCCACTTGGGGGCGCCCCTGTGCCTGATATACCTGGGGTGTAGGATTCAGTAGCTTGGTGTTTCTACAGAGTTTGTAGCACACCTTATCATGGTAAACTAATGGCAGCTTTAAATCTTACCAACTATATTATCATGCGTAACTAAATTAATGTAATAGATATATACACGTATAGACAGATTCATACATTATGCATGTTTTCTTTTATCACTGCTCATCAAAGATGCTATCTATTAAGAGGACTGCTCCTAGCTTTATTTTTAAGTTCGTAGTAGGAAGTTCAGCTGATGCAATATTCACCATTGTCTACCTGTCTATGCAGCCAATAAATCACCATAGGATGCCATAGGGGCACTAGAGTGTGGTGTGTATACAGACGTCAAGTGTTGACATGATGGGGTACTAGTAGACAGGAACTACTTCATACACTTAAACTGATAACAACTCAGCTGATGAAACTACCCTCCTACATCTAGTTATTGAGCTGACATGCATGTCTTACGGGAGGGGTATTAGCACTTTACATCTGTATAGAACGTCTGTAGGAGGTGTTTTATAGACACATAATTAGTCAATCAGTTGTCCACTAGTGGTTGCCATGCCGCACTGCTTTGGGTGGGGCTACGTGCGGTGCCTCCACCCCCCCCCCCCCCCCGTCCCCCGATACCCACACAATGAGTGCCTGGGAGAAGCAGGCTGCACCAGCTCTAATCTAAGGTTGCAGAGTCCACATACCACGGTGCCCGCCACAACTCGACGACAGGATATCTTAGAGAGATTGTGCTCTGGGGATTAACCCAAGTCATCAGCTGTGGTGGAACACACGAAGGAGGTGTACCTGCATGTCTTTGGTTTGAACTTAAATAGACCGGTTCACTAGTATATGGAGGGAGTTACATGTGTATCTGTAACGTGTAAGGACTACATACGCTGAGACATTGTGAGATATCGTGCTTATAACAGTGGAACTAGGTACAGTACGCCTCCTTAAACCTGTTTTCTTTCTTTCTTCCTGTTTCCTTTCTTTCTTTCCAATCTCTTTTCAATATTTTTATTCATTCTTTCCTTTCTTCCCTCCTACCTTTATCCATTCCTACCCCGTTCCTTTCTCACCCCTCCTACTTCCTCCCATCGTCCCTTCACTTCCTCCCTCCCCCATTTACCCTGTTCTCATTTCATTGTTCAGTGAGCATATAATCATGAAATTCTTGCATACCAACTACACCTGGCCTGGGAACTAGTACAAGTAGTATGTAGATCCCATAAAATGAGGTTAGTCCTACAACGCCTACTACCTCTGCCGGGAGGGGTCCTACTCTTGTTCCCAAATCCTTCCGAAGGAATACTCTGGTAACAGCCACATGACCTTGAACTTGGGATATTGCTGGGTTTGGGCGGTCCCTGTGGTTTGATTGGAACCAGCAAGAAGGAAGGGGAAATGGAACCAAAAGTATGATGGTAATACTCCCATTGTACATTCTGGTTCCTGTCCACTGGTTCCAACCCACCAGTAGGGATTGCCCAAACTGGGCAAAATACCAAGTTCAAGGTCATGTGGCTGTTAGTGTTACCAGAGCCTTCCTTTTGAAGGATTTGGGAACGAGAGTAGGAGGGGTCCCTGCTTGCAGTCAGGCGCCCCCTGAGTAACACGTCACCTTAAGCTCTACACCTGCTCAACCAGCTCTGAGCTGCTCCCACATACATCAGCTACTGAGCCTGAGTCCAAACTGCAGTTGGTGAATAGAAGACTTTAAGATATTCAGTTCTAAGTAAAGCTGATGGGAAAACAAAAAAAAAACGATTTCTGCAAGCGATTGGAAGTGAATCCTGCATTGATGATTGAGATCAGAGGTGGGGCAGGCGATGTAGTGCATCATAGCAAGCATAACATGTTCTATAAAGGGGGTTTTCAACGTACTTCTAAATTGGTGTTGAAAATAAAAATGATTAATGCATCATAATCAGCATAAAATGTGGGGAGGGGTTGGTGCTATCTTCAAGGAATCCCACTGCAGGTTGTAAAACTAATGGTAAATGTGGTAACCAGGAGGATGGGAAGTTTACTGATAGTGTTTGTAAATGCCACTTAGGTTAGGTGTTATCTACATTTCAATTGATAACATGAAGGTGGACCATAATGACTGCACTGTTGGGGGGCTCGCAAGCAGGTCCCAGATCTAGTATATTATAGTATACAAGTAGCACTCTGATTAAAACGCCTATATACCCAACTACCCAACAGCTCAGGCAATAGGCAAGAAAATTTATATATTCATGTAACATGGCGGTAAAACCAGTGTAGGTAGGTCGATTTATTTATTTGTTTAATTTTTACCAAAATAAATGAAAAGCTGACTTGGTATCTTGGGTAGGTTTTATAGTTGATATTTTGTCCTAAAAGCTTCTGTCAAAGATCGTGCGCAGTTCGGTAGCTCTGTGAGTAACTCAGTGATGAGCAGCAGACTTGGGATTGCAGGTGGGGATTGCTTACAGAGAAAACTCAGCTCAGTCAGAAAGATTGCCATGTGTATACAAGGTACAGGGTAAGGGCCACCCTGCTGCTAGATCCCCTCTGATCCCTGCTTCTAACTCTAGAATAGAGGCATAGAGAATAAACTGTGCACACGAGTTGCTCATGTGTGGTACACATGATTGGTTGCAGGTAAAAAAGTATTCTGTTTTCCATACTGGAGCAACGCTATACATGTAGTGTGTACTATTCAAACTGCCAGTATAATTGACATCGTGGAATACAATGTATAGTTTATACATATTCTATATTCTCATCATACTCATATACTTATCATACAATCTGTTATCGTATTAAGCCTGCTAAACTAAAGTCGTTTATATTGAGAGAAAGACTCGCACCTGCTTATCACCAGGTAGTTTATCTGCTTGACAAACATGGTAAAGATATGAAGCTAATAAATGCTCTTAGGTCCTCTTAATTAAGACACACAAAAAATCAAATATAAAAACATGTACATGAACTTCGGCATCAAATAGTCAACGCTCACATCCATGTGGAGCTGGTATCTTGAATATCGTGACTAGATCAAAATACATGATTCTTGATAAGAAAAGAAATATCACGAAGTGAGTTGTTCTGTATGCATGCTTGTTTCTCTCCGACCACCTGGGTTGAACAGGGTCCTGATTAGTTGGGAGGCAGATTGGCTGACAATTAAAAGTACTAATGGTTCACCCAGTGGTTCCTCCCGCTCATGACGTGTGGCTATATTTGTTAGTTAGACAGGGAGTTGGTATGGAGTGCTGGTTGGTTAAGCCTTTATAGACAAGAAGAAATCAGTGATATGGCCTCTTGGATATCAAATCAAATTATTGCAGCAAATTTGTTATAATTCTCAAGTAAATAAGTAGTCATAGTTTAAGTAATATGACTCTGGAAATATCAAATCATTATCCTGAATGTTTGTCTTTGTCTTTTTCAGATGTTTCGGTTGTGTGTGTTCTTCACAGCGGTGTGGCTAGCCGCTGGTGACACGCTTTATTTCCAGCCCAAGGGTGTCAAGGACATCGCGTGTGACGACAAGACAAGTTGTCCCGAAGGTTCCACCTGCTGCCCCCTACCCGGCCAAGGCTATGGCTGCTGCCCCTTACCCAAGGTACTGTAAACCTTTAATATTTCGCGATGTACAGATTTTCGCGGAAATTAAAATCTGCGAAACTATGTACAGCGCAAATATTAATCCAGTATAGTCATATAACTAGCATATGTCAAAATCCGCGAATTCTAATATACGTGAAATTGTACTTTATAGCCAATTCTCAAAAATATATATGCACAAAAATATCATATGTACGTTTACAGTAATCCCCCATCTAGGACACTCTTTAACCCTTAAGCGATGGCATGTCGCTAAAATACTACATTTGTCGTCATGATGCACCTATGCAGTCTTTGCGAAAACATGCAGGACAGCGGCAATGTCCTGCTAAAATGTCACCGGTCCAGGACATTGACAAGTGCAGCAGGACCGAATGTCCAGTCACTTGTCGGGTTTTTCTGAACTAAAATAATTTAGTTGGGTTTCTAAACCTGAAATATGTTTGTCAATATACTGTGTAAAACAATGTATTTATCCTGATTTGGCCATAAATTGTTACAAATATAATGCGCTATGCTATTTTATAGTTAAAAATGCATATATCATCAAATATGTTGCTATCTGGTCCTTCAAAAATGTAGCTGGTCCTGCAACATTGAAAAGCTACAGGACCAAATGTCCTGTGGGATGAAAAAGTTTTCGCAAAGACTGCTATGCAGCCCCAGCGAGTAACTCGCCGGTATGATGCTTGAAGACAACACTGACAATTCACTCGCCAGGGATGTATTCATGCTCATAACGGCAAAGGGCATGATGCATTAATGCACGCTGATGCCTCAAGGCGCCATGTTAATTTGATATCAAGAAGCGATACGCTGAAAATTTCAAGTTTTTAACTTCCTATGATTTATAATAATACAACTTAAATGCACACTGAGTAGTCGTTGTTTAGCTGTGTTCATCCTACCTATTTGAAGTGGCTAAAATAGCGTAGAAAATAACTAAATGTTGGAGATTCGATATTATATCAAGGAAGGACTAAATCTCGACTAAATCTACAGTGAAAGATATATATTCCCTGCTATCATATGCAAATAGACACTGATAAAAACACTGAAACGAAACGAGTTTGAGTGGACGTGGCGGTGTGAACGTCCCAACACTTTTTTCCCACGCCAAATCGGCAATAACATTTTCTTTATGTTTAAGAAAATTTACCGGTAAAAATAATTGGTAAGGAAAAATCCTCACTTAAACGAAACGAATCTCAACAAGCAGGTGAAAATACATGTCTGACCCCTTTGCCATGTTGCCTTTAGGCTGTGTGCTGCTCGGACCACCAGCACTGCTGCCCGGCCGGACACAAGTGTGACGTGTCTGCGGGTACCTGCCTGACCCCCGCGGGCGGCAGGCGGCCTTGGGTGCTGAGGGGGCCGGCCAAGGCGCTCTCCGCCAAAGCACAGGCCGTCATCTGTCCCGGAGGACAGTACCAATGTCCCAATGGACAAACGTGCTGCCAACAGGACGGAGGAAGCTACGCCTGCTGCCCTTTCAACAAGGTAAGGGTGAGACACTATACATCAATGCAGCAAGAAAGGGTGACTTTTCAAAACAGTTGTTGATAAAGTTTTTGAACATTTTTGAAGCTTATTTTACAAAAAACATGAATACAACCTCAAAATCCTGCATTGTAACATACCTTTTTTTGAAAGATAATTGACCTGTAAATCTCCTGATATGAGATGTTCACAAACATAGCAATTAGAGACAATGCTATCAGGATTCTGCTAAAACCAATGTAAACACAACTTTATTATGAAAAAGCCACCCTTTCTTGATGCACGGGTCTATATGGGGTTTTCACACACATGGAAAGAAACTGAGAACTGTGAAGTAAGTGTATGATATTTAAAGTGACCTGGAGTTCCCATAAAAGGAAGTTTGTAATTTGGTTGCATCGGCTGCAACTCTGATCTCATTTACTATAATCCATCAACTTGCTGCTTCTGACTACCGTAAATTCTCGCGTATAAGCCTCCTACGTATTAGACTTCCCAACACTGTTTTCCCACGCCAAATCGGCAATAAAATTTTCTTTATGTTTAAGAAAATTTACCGGTGCTTGCTGCTTCTGACTACCGTAAATTCTCGCGTATAAGCCTCCTCATATACAGGACATCGTACAAACTGTTATCGTATTAAGCCGGCTAAACTAATGGGCCGATCATATATGCTGCACCGGCGATTTAACCCTCATACTAGCCGCTGAGGCATATACGACGCCTGGCTTTTCCTCTAAGACGTTTTTTAGCCTTTTTAAAATGCATATTACTTTTGCATATTACTTTTATTTTAGTTAGAAAAAATACAATAAGCTAAAAGAAAGGGCAAGATCGGGGGACAAATATTTCTCTCAAAAAGTAAATCAATATCTCTTTTCTTCTACTCTCAAATCAACTGCAATCTTTGCGTATTTTCTCTCTCATTTTGTTAAACTCTTAAGTACTGTTAAATGACCACCCTCTTAATGAACTCTCCATAGGCTGCAAAGTTGATAGAAAGCTGATAGAAATGCTCATCTGACCAGACTGGTGTCATATTTCTATCTTTTTCATTTAAATCAACCATCTCACTTATTAATATGCTATCTAACCAAGCTAAAGTACCCTCCATATTATTTAAATGAACCAGGAGAGGTGGAAGCGAGGCTAGCACATGCCACACGTCGAAGAGTGGCGCCACTGGTACTTGTACTGCGCGAGATGTCAACGTGTGCAGACAAAATTGTACCACCCGTATCTCTGCCGTTTATCGTCCGATCGACTCGCTTTTTGATAGGGACAAAAGGCAGTACATGCCCGCAGCCTGCAACTGTCGCCCACACCCACCTGCACACCCACACCCACCTGCTCTCCCACACCCACCTGCTCACCCACACCCACCTCCTGGCCTGAAATGGAATTACATACATGTATGACACATGACTTGAGGGTACTTTTTAACAAGGAATTCATTTCTGGTGCCAGAATTGACCAATGAATGATGATAAGGGAGTACTATATCTAAGTACATGATAAGCTCCAGCTCCAGCTTACCCTGAGTCATCTGAGGGCAGACCTAATTGGAATTTCTATACTATTCCTATATAGTGACTAATCGACGTTTGCTCTCCCATGGCGAGGCTATTTATGATGTCGACTTTATTCTTGAGGACTAGCATCGGCTAGAGATAGTAAATGACTCAACATACTGCATTTGGGCATTATTCACTGTACGTTCTAGTGCCTGTTGTTAAATGCCGGCCATCTAGAATGAGATATCTAAGTCAAAGCCATCTCCGTCATTACCTTTTCAGGCCACCTGCTGTAGTGACCGATCCCACTGCTGCCCACAGGACTACAAGTGTGATCTCTCACATGGCACCTGTGTTAAGGTATGGACCTATTACTCAAGTGGACCTAACTTAGAGTATCTATCATATGTTTTTAGAAAAAGAAAATTCTATTCTTTCTATGAGCTATGGATATAACAGTGAATTAATTGGTGTGAATTTGGTGAAATGTTAAAGAACATGATCGTCGTACTCATCGTAATTAGCGCCCACGGCATTTTCAGCATATTTTTTTTGTCAATTTTGAATAACAGGAATGTGTTTTTGGCAAGCAGTTAAACTCTTACCTGTAGCTACTATAGTGATAGCAATCCTTTTGTTACGTCGAAATATGGTGATGATACCGTCAATTGAAACAACATTATGTCTGCGTGCTGTATTGCAGCTTACTTTCCGGCTAGGTGTTCGATGGCAGAAAAAACTTGTAAGATATGATGTATTGCTTGCACCAATTCCCCCTGCCCTCCTCCAGTCAGCACTTTGAATGGACTTTTATCATACAAATTTGCAACTTTGATTTTGAAAAGTATGATTATTGAGTTTTAAAATTTCACATCTAAGCCTTGGTATATGCTGAAGGCGGGGATATGGGATGGATATATCGTATTGATCCTTTATCTGTTTCTTACCCATTATAATTATTACAGCTCACAAATAACTGGCATTGTCCTTGTTATTTGTGATCTACTGACTGTTATGACTGATTGTTAGTTTTATCTCATTGACAGAGAGTAAGCTTTTATGGCCTAAATTTGCCCACATATTAATTGCTTCCTTACATGCATATGCCTATCCGCATATCTATAGCCAACCTAAAAGAGAATTGCAGTACAATATAGTGTATAGAAAGTAATAGGGGATAAAAAAAACACTTTCATATTTGGGAGGAATTGGGCATTGGGATGGAATAATATAGGGTCGGAGAGTCAAACAAAACCAGAACAGCTACATCAGATTAAACAGTGCACGTATTGATGACATGTTGAGATATTAGCATGGTGATCTACGTGTCGATATACTTCATATATCTTCATTGGGATGAATGAAATCATTGTATGTTAGGAATATGAAAGACACAGCAGATACCTACCGTATAAGCCTAACTCACGTATAAGCCGCATCCCGACACTGGCGATCTTATTATGGTAACTTTAGTACTGTATCATAGTGGCTAATGTATAAGCCCTGGGCCGATCCTATAAGCCGCACTGGCGATCTGATCCTCGTACTATCCGCGGCTTCTACGCGAGAATTTACAGTATTCTCTAAAATTCTTTTTTAATACAGTCTGGAGCAGCCAAGGTGCTTCTTGGTAAAATGCAAGAAGCTGCAACAGTGGCGGCCGGTGCTACTACAGCAAAGAAACCCCAGCAAAAACTTCAAACTGTAAGTATTTTTCCAAGTTATATCCTGTAAGATACTAAAGAGCTGAAATACGAAAATGGAAACTTATGTTGTCGTAGGGTGTGTATTCACGGAAAAGACAACTTTACTGTGCAATTGAAGAGGAAATGTGATAGAAAACCTTACTCCATCAGTCGTCAGTGGCAAATTCCGAATTCAAAGGCCGGAATATATTGCTAGGCCTATGTCAGTTCAGTATCAAGATGACATGCTAGTCAACATCATTCAACTTTTGTTCAATACCGGTACTGATTTCTCTACGTTATGGTTTAATGAGAAAGCAGTATGGGGTCCTGATATATTCGTACCAAGTCCTGTAAACTGATTTTTCAATGTTGTTTATTATAATACAGGTTATTCATTCGGGGTTGATAATCACAGAAAAATCTTTTCCTTTATATGGAGTGCTAATTCTTATTATAACAATTATTATAACAACAAGGGATGTTTGTGGATTTTCACAAAAAATGCACACTTACGCAAAATGTTGCCCTCCCCCTGTTAAAATATGAGTAGTATGTTATCTGGGTTCAATTCCGTTGTTAATTGTTACCATATCCAGTTATGAGTTCGACGTTAACATCTTCCACGACCCATCAATTTTCAGAATGCTGGAACTAAACCAAAAACTAAGGAGGCCACTCCCAAACAAATTCCAGTTCCTTCCAACGTGAAAGTAACCCCAAACGTAGCAAAAGCTACCAAGGTGCAACCTAAAGTGTTGCAGCAACCCATTCCCAAGACAACTGTGAAAGATCCCAAAGCAGTTAAGCAAAAAGTCAATATAAAGTTAGAGGCAAAGGTTGCCCAAACTCAAAAAGCTACACACATTAAGGTAGAGGTCGTTCCAGCTGCAAAGCAAGGAACCCTACCTAAGGACAAAGTTCTCCAGTCTAAAAAGACTGGTGTTAAGACAGGGAAGGATGGTCTTCAAGCAGAGACCTCAAAATCAAAGACTAAAAAAGCCATTAAAAGGGAGAAGAGGGTGATTGAATCAATTACAGATACAATCCATGCTACAGTTAAAGCTATCAAAGATACAGTTCATCGTGTTGTTGGACGTTCTGGTAAGTCCGATGAGAAAGTACCAGGGAAGAAACATGCAAAAGCTGCAAAGTCAAATGAAGAGAAATCCAAGAAGAAAACTTCAAAGAAGGTTCCACTGCAAGTTACACCAACTTTTAGTGGTCTTAAAGCTGGAAAGACTGCAAAGCAGCCACCTCCTGCCAAAATGCAAAAATCTCAAGTGAAGGAAAAAGTATCTTCGCCCACAAAGACTGATGCCACTAAATTTGTAAACGCTAAAAAGTCAGCTGCAAGTGAAACAAATAAAATGCAACAGGGAAAACTGAGAGAGGTAAGACAACAGTTGCAGAAAAACGCTCAAACAATTCAGCATAAAATGGGTGTGCAGGGTCAAACAGAAAACTATGTACAAAAAGTTCAAACACATACAGCACAACAACAAAATACACAGCAAAAAATGCAACAGCAAAACCTAGAAAAACAAAAAATAATGCAAGCACAGAAATTGCAGCAACAGCAAGTGATACAACAACAAAAATTGCAACAACTAAAAATACAAGAGCAGATAATAGAAAAACAAAAGTTAAAACAACAAATATTAAAACAGCAAAGGTTGGAACGGCAAAACCTGCAAGAAGAGCGAAGGTTGGAACAGCAAAGGCTGATAGAACAAAAATTACAACAACAAAAGCTACAACAGCAAAAACTAGAACAACAGAGATTGCAACAGCAAAGGTTACAAGAACAAAAATTGCAACAACAAAAGCTACAACAGCAAAAACTAGAACAACAGAGATTGCAACAGCAAAAGCTGCAAGAAGAAAAATTGCAAAAGTTACAACAGCAAAAGTTACAAGAAGAAAAATTGCAACAACAAAAGATACAACAGGAAAAACTAGAACAACAGAGATTGCAACAGAAAAAGTTAGAACAGCAAAAACTACAAGAACAAAAATTGCAACAACAAAAGTTACAACAACAAAAGCTGCAACAACAGAAACTACAAGAGCAGAAATTACAACAGCAAAAACTAGAGCAACAGAGATTGCAACAGAAAAAATTAGAACAGCAAAAACTACAAGAACAAAAATTGCAACAACAAAAGTTACAACAACAAAAGCTGCAACAACAAAAACTACAAGAGCAGAAATTACAACAGCAAAAACTAGAGCAACAGAAGTTGAAACAACAAAAGTTAGAGCAACAAAAACTTAATCAACAGAAATTGCAACAAGAAAGGTTACAACAGCAAAAACTGCAACATCAGAAACAACAAATACAAGAACAGAAATTGAAACAACAAAAGTTAGAACAACAGAAATTACAACAACAAAAGCTCCAACAGCAAAGGTTACAAGAGCAGAAATTGCAACAGCAAAAAATACATGCACAGAATCTTCAAAAACAGAAAGAACAAAAGCACGTACAACAGACCCACCAGCAACAGACATCACAAAGAAACATCAAACAAAAGATAAAAACAGCCCAACAACAAGCATCACAACAACAAAAAGGTAAGCCCAAACAACAACAACAACAACAACAACAACAAACACTTCAAAATCCTATGAAACAGAAAATATCCAAAGCTGGTGCAAAGGCTGTTCCAAAAAAGCCCCCTGCGGGGGGCGGCTCTGGGAATATTGGCACCGGCCGGCGTCTTCTTGGCCTGGCCTGGCGCTTGCTGGGGCTAGAAGATACCGAGAGTGAACAGCTCAGTGAGCGGGCTGACGAGCAGCTCGTGGGCAAGACAAACCACGGCTGGGATTTCGATGCTGGCATGGAGGACGAGCAGTTTGTCGTAGAGGGAGAGGAGTTTGAGATAGTAGAGGAAGATGGCCTTGAAATGGTGGTTAGTTAGACTGATGTGTGCTGCGTCCTGCTTTCTTCAACACCGCATGTTGTTACCAAGATGAACCTCAGAAGGTGTGTTCGGCAGGAGTGCTCGCGTGTTCTCAAACCATTTCAACAAATGTTATTAATACATTTTGATGGGTCCGATGGGATTGGACTGATCATTGATTGTTATGGCTGCTTGCTGGAGTCTCTTCCCCCGGTTATCATTAAACACAGAATACATTTGGAGAGGGTGATACTGATATTGCTATTCACTCAAACCTACCCCAATCTAACCCATCTCATTGTTCCTTTAAGAGAAATCCCTTCTTAATGAGTTCAGGATGACCTGAAAGAAACCCACCTACGGTAGTGCATTAGAAATTAGAGAGCCTGTTTTGTCAGATACATAGATGTTTGACCCATTCTTCTTCAAGGCATGAAATTGAATACCCAAGAAAGAATCCATATGGAGCGGTGGCTCATTAGATGTGTTGAGTTTGAATGAAATCATCAGATTTGCCTGCGTTGTTTTTCTATGTCTGGTCTTTTCACTCCTTCCTTGGTGTTAAAAAGTTCTCTCCCTATACCTGATGGATATCAACTAAGCAGCCAAATAAGGTGTAAAATTAAAAGAAAGCTTGCCACCATCAGTTGGCAGGAATTACTTGAGCTATTCCTTTCAAATAAGATTACACCACAGGTCCAGTTCTGATTTATCATGGCTTTTAAAATCAGCAACATTTCTGGCTGTAAAATATATGGTTTATTTTTGCTAATACAGTGGTAATTAATAGTGAATATTTACACTTCTATTTTTAACAGGCTGGAGTATCCGGTCACGTGAAGATTGCGTGCCCAGATAAGTCTACATGCCCAGATGGCACAACATGCTGCCAACTGGCAACTGGGCAGTATGGCTGCTGCCCTATGCCCAAAGTAAGTACATTTTGACAAACCGATTTCATCAATTGTCTCGGAGCTATATTTAAGTACCGTAATGCAAAATGACTGCACAGAAACATAACAAATTAAAAAGTGGGAAAAATAACATACACCTAGTCCTTGAGATAATGATAAAGATACAGTAACCAATTTGATTTAGTTTCCTCAATTATATTAAAGTGGCATGGTTCGATTTTTTCCATATTTTAAATTCTATTTAAAGTTGTTCAAAATATAATTACAATATTATAATTGGAGGATGGGGTACAATAGAATGTATATTGATGGACAAGAGGCAATAAAGACGGTCCAATGAACACAGCAATAGCCTTTTACAGTGTATTACCAATGGGTGGACTTACAGCGTGCACTCCAACTTTTCAAGTATTAAATTGAACATAAAACTGATAATTAGCTGAAATGTAAGCTGAATTCTTGGGAATAATTAGTAAAGTAGGTAGGACATGAAGTATGGCCGTATTGAACAGTCTGGTTTATTTTTAAATAAATTGATTTTTGAGCTCTAATCATCGGACCATGTCACTTTAAGCCTAGAGTCTAACAGTTGGCTGTTTGATGTACTACAGGCAGTGTGCTGTTCTGACCACATCCACTGTTGTCCTGATGGTCAGACATGTGATGTGAAGGCAGGAAGCTGTAATGCTGCAAACGGCGTTACAACCAAACTACGGCGCAAGTTCCCTTCCACTGTAGCAGAGGAATCCTCTGTCACATGTCCTGGGGGCACCACTGAATGTCCCAGTGGGAGTACATGCTGCCGCATCAAGGGAGATGTCTACGGGTGCTGCCCTCTGCCAAATGTAAGTGTTGTCCATAATTATAGAAAGCTACTTTTTTTCAATTGTTTATTTGCCACAATCAATAATGATCTGTCACAAACAAGTGTTTTTTTTTGGCCAACGAAGCATACTCAGTGCATGATACCAGCATGAGAATAACCAAATATCTTATACATTTTGCTATAAGGTGAGTCTAGTGAGACCCATATTAGGACACTGCATATTGGGTTTTTTTCAAGGTGGGGGGATATTATTTTCCATTTCTTGGAGTTTAGTGGGTAGGGTGTAAAACGGTCAGGAAAATTTAACTCTTGAAAATAGACATATCTCTTCTTAAGTTTGCAATACATAGTTGTGCAATGCAATTTGCAAAGCCTGGAAATATTAAGCCTAGATACTATAGGAAATCGGCGAGGACATATATCAAGATGGCGTTTTATAAAACTAATTGAAACTCACAACAAGCATTATTCCTGCTTCTGCATGGAAGAGCCGGAAAGAATGGAATGAGAAAGTACATGTTGCAATCTTTTGATCTTGCCTTTATTTCTAGGCTGTTTGTTGCTCGGACAACCTTCACTGCTGCCCACAGGGGTACACCTGTAGCAAGGGTAACTGTGTGAAGGGTAACCTGGCTATTCCATGGATGGTGAAGACACCGGCAAAGCCCAAGTCTGATGGACCTTGTCCCGGGGGCTCATGCCCTAGTGGAAGTACTTGTTGCCGCATGGCAGGCGATATCTATGACTGTTGCCCCCTACCAAATGTAAATTTTGTAAAAACGTGTAAATTTTATTATTGGAGAGCGTATGCTTATGCAATCAATTGGGCTCTGACTAACTATTGTATCATATTGCTTTTTGTGTTGGTTCAGAAGGCTAAGCTGTAGTTTACATACAGTAAAACCTTGCGTATAAGCCTAACTTGCGTATAAGCCGCCCCCGACTTTGCGCCTATCCTATAAGCTGCAGAGGCCTTCTGGGTGAGCCCTGGGAAAAACTAGCGTATATGCCACACACACACCCCCTCCAATCCCACCACCAATGTGACTGCAGTCGGTCGCAGCACGCTCTACTCATATCTTGGAGGTGTGAACACACAGGCATAGTCTACAGCCTATTCCCTCCCTCAGCTACCCCACCCTTAATTGTGTTTAACAGTTCTTTAACCCACGGGGGAAGGCTTAGACAAAGGACTTCGCACCTTAGGTATATCGGTGTATAACACCTCGTCTTGACCCTGTTGGGCAGTGGGTATATGGAAGAACCGTGTCCAGGTGTAGTCTATCTAACACTTAACAAGTAGAAAATGGTAGTTGGGAGGGGTAAGCAATAAACTTTGAGACTGGGAATATGAGGAGCTATTTGGGACCAGCTATCATTTTGGCACACGGTTGGTAAGACAAAGCCCATTTGTTTTACAGGTACCGGTAGTCAATGAGAGGTTACGTTTTTTCAAAATCCATCTACCTAGTTATAGTACTATATGACTTGTCCCTTGCAAAACGGGAGAGAAGAAGGCTGATATTAGGGAGGAATTAACAAGGAACTAAGTTCTCTAAGATGCAGTGAGTAATATGCTTTAAACCACAGCGGAGGGCTAAGACAAATTAATTCACACCTTGGTTATTTCCACTTAGATTCACATAACCTCGCAGCTGTGGTTTAAAACAGACAATGGTTATCTGAGGCTAACTCAAAATATAACTACTGCAGAGTGGCATAAGGGTGCCAGCCAGTTTACAGTGGTTATTTTGAGTTAGCCTCTCATAACCAAAGTCTATCTATTACACAACTTTAACTGGCCTCAATACCACCCACCACCTGACAAGGTGAGTGGGCAGTTTCAATGCTTTATGTTCACGCCTCAGTGTTAAACCCGCAGATCTTACTGCACGTCCAGTAACAGTCAGAGTGCAGTCGGGACAGGTACTCAGCTCTATATATAGGGGCGCTGGGCCTTTAAGACAATGCAGACCCCCGCTGTACACCGCTAATGATAATCCCTGCCAACATTCTAACCGGGATTCTTAAACCAAGGGCCTCTGGTTGGTGACAAACCTGCACCCCCCCCCCCCCCATCCCTGGCATTCCCTCTAACTCCTACGGTCATTTTATGATGAGTTTGGAAGTATGAATTTGGAAAAACTATTTCTTGACCTTGACGTTGACATATATCGTACGATCGTGATAATGCACCGGGCGCTTTTGAATTTGCCGGTACTGTTACGCCCGCGCTTATACCATGGGGTATAATACATCTCATTGCTTATTCTAACAGGCCCTTATTCAAACTCCTGTTTTAGTGCTTAAGAAAACATTTGGAGACCCTTATATCCCGGCGCTTATAGAAGACCTGTGTTCTATTAAAACTAGACGCATGATAGCGATGGTACTGTATATGTTCACATCCCCCACTTTGAACTTCCCTATCAGTGGTCCACACAACTCTTTTTGAGACAGGTTGGAAAATAATTTGCATAGTTGGGATGAGAAAAGAAAAGAAGGGGTATGTAGATGTAGATACACGTATAAAAAACTCTTAAACTATAGCAGAAGCTGTGCACCGTGGGAAGTTACATAGTGTGATGCAAAGTAATGAAATCAAAATCCTAAAAATGCAATGCCCTGACAAGAGGAAATGAGTACTTTCCACAGTATGTGTTGATACTTTGCAAAACTTCAAATGCTCATAATTCCAACGCTTAATCCGGATATAAGAATAGCACCTGTTGCAATCCTTTTATGGTCGTACATTTATTTCTAGGCGGTTTGTTGCGGAAATAAATGGCCCAGTACAATGCACTGCTGTCCACAAGGTCACACATGTGGGGAGACGTGTATAAAGGGTAACCTGGCTATTCCATGGTTGGTGAAGACACCGTCAAAGCCCAAGTCTGCTGTCACATGTCCTGGGGGCAGTATGACATGTCCGAGTGGAAGTACTTCTTGCCGCATTGCGGGTGGTACCTACGCCTGCTGCCCTCTACCAAATGTAGGTGGCGTCAATGAGGAGACAGAGCTGCACGATAAAGTGACTGAGTCTGTGGTTAGGGAGTGCTCATTTTTTAACAACAAGGGGGGGGGGGTAAAAAATTTGGACCCCTTGACTGGGGGGGGGTAAAAAATTTAGACCCCTCTTGGGGGGGGGTCAAAAAAATTCAGCCTGTTTTGAGGGAAAAAGCCCGCGCGTTACTATGCTACAAAGGGGCGGGAACGCGCGATTTTCGGTCTGCCGGGGGGGGGGGTAACAAATTTCGACCCCTCTAGCGGGGGGGTGAAAAAATTTTGCGCGCTACGCGCGCAATCTCACCGCCCCCCCCCCCCTGTTGTTAAAAAATGAGCACTCCCTTATTGCGTGGAGGGCCACAGGCCTAGTGCAGAACGGGACAAGGCCCAAGAGTGCAATAACCATTAACAAGGTCACTTTTAAGTGATGCTCTGTGTTATCTTAGGCCAAGTTAGAGTTTATCAAGCTAAAGAGAACAAAAACTACCTTTATTTACATGCAGAAACCTTTTTGTTTTCGTCCCCAAAATTGACAACTTGGAATTTGAAAGTATACAGGTCACATGCCTGGCGACCCCATGGCTAGGGAGGGGAGAAATATTTTTTTTTTTTTTTTTTTTTTTTTTTTTTTTTTTAAGAAGGGTCCAACAGGAAAGAAACCACAAGTTGAAAAAGGTAAGAAAAACAAAACTAAAGCTACTGGAGGCCCTGTGCCCCCTAAAGAACCTGAGAAAATCTTGACCGAGACAGAACGCCTTCTGGAACGGTCCAAGGTTATAAAACGAGACTACAGCTGGAAACCCCCTTTGGGACCTACAGCTTTAGAAAATTTTATTCAGTCAAATGAAACAGCTTTAGACAAGGTTGTGTCCCATGCCCCACGGGGACACAACTTGTCTCGTTCGGAAAAAACCGCCCTGCGCGAGATTTCTAGAAACCATTCTATAGTAATCAAGAAGGCAGACAAAGGTGGCTCTATAGTCATCATGAGTCGAGCTGATTACGTCAAGGAAGGTTTGAGACAGCTGTCAGATGGTAATTTCTATGAAAATACCAAGACTGATTTGACTAGTGACCATGCTCACAAAATCAATTTCAGCATAAATCTTTTAAAGATTAAGGGGGAAATAGATGAGAAATTGGAAAGTAAGCTACTTACAACCAAACCTCGTACGTCTGAACTGTATCTTCTACCAAAGATCCATAAGGGTGTAACTCCTCCTCCGGGTAGGCCTATTGTATCAGCAAATGGCTCACCCACAGAAAAGATCTCGGCCTTTGTCGATGCTTATCTGAAACCTCTAGTCCCAAAGATCAAATCCTACCTAAGGGATACCAGACACTTGTTGCAAATCTTCAAGAAACTGGGCCCTATCCCTTTAGGCTCCCTGATAGGCACATTGGATGTAACATCACTTTACACCAATATCCCAAACAGGGGTGGCCACACATCAGTAGGAAGACATCTTTTACTACACAGGAAGGTACACCCTGATGAACCTTCTAACCAAAGTATATGCCAGCTCCTGTGGCAGGTATTAACCATGAACAATTTCGACTTTGACGGTAAACATTACCTTCAAATTGCGGGAACTGCAATGGGTACCAGGGTGGCACCCACCTATGCAAACATATTCATGGGGGACTTTGAAGACACACATGTCTATACCTACCATCTACAGCCTATGCTGTGGCTCCGGTTTATAGATGATGTATTCTTCATCTGGACTCATGGCGAAGCAGAGTATAAAAAGTTTGTCACTCACCTGAACTCAGTCCATCCGACTATCAAATTCACTGGTGAAGTTTCAGATGTTTCTGTCAACTTCTTGGACACGACCATTAGTCTGACCCCAAGTGGTATAGAAACTGACCTCTACATAAAACCCACTGACTCCAACAACTACCTCCGCTCTGATTCGGCCCACCCGAAACATTGCATACGAGGTATACCGTATGGCCAATTCCTCAGAATCCGTAGAATCTGTACGAATGATAAAGACTTCATCCGCCATTGCATGATGAAAGGCCAACATTTTGTGAGACGTGGATATGACCCTAGTCACATCCATGCCGCCTTCCTCCGGGCATGGGCACAACCACGTGATCAGCTCATAGTGGACAAACCCAAAAAGAAGGACGGCCACCCACACAAATTGATAACCACACACAACCCAGGTTCTGACCACCTGCGGAAAATTGTGAAATCAAATTGGGACGGTCTTGTCAAATCCTTTCATACAAGGGAAATGCATGAACAAGGTTTCACTACCACGTATAAGAAACCAAAAAACCTAAAGTCCTATCTGGTTCGTGCCAAACTCCCAAAAGCTCCCAGTGAACTAGCGAGTATTGTAAATGTCTGCAAGACTAAAAATTGTGGATATTGCACACGCATGAACTATACTGGTAGAATTAGGTGCACCACTACTGGACGCACCTATTCCAGTAAACAACACGTGTGTTGTAAAAGCTCCAATTTGATCTACTGCCTCGTCTGCAAGAGATGTGGAAAAATGTATGTAGGTCAAACTGAAGCCAGACTGATGGACAGATGCCAGTCCCATCTGAGGAACATCAGGACCAATGTTACTAAGAGCATCGTCGGTGCTCATTTTAACTCGGCCTTCCATAAACAATTGGATGATTTGGAGATCTACGTAGTAGACTTCATTAATGCTCACCCCAAGAGTGACAAGGCCAAATACCTCCGGAATCTTATTGAATTCAATTGGATTCAGAGACTCCATTCCAATGCCCCCCTAGGGTTGAATGTCGCTGATGCACCCTTTGGTGCCTGCTAACAATATATTAGGGGAGCCTCTTGGCAGGTTTAGTTTTAGGGCCATAGACCCTAAAGAAAATCCGCCCCATTGCCTAGGCCTAGCACACCTCGGTTCACCGACCTAGCGCCGTCAGAAAATTTTATAAATATTTTCGGCGTCCCGAGTTATAGGCCTAGCGGGTAAAGTTGGGTGTAAATCCGTCTTTTTACACCCCCCTGGTACACCATTTAGATACTCTATGTAATCTTTGCCTTTAAATTTAATTCTAAAATTATTTTTACTTTAATAATAATTACAACCTAGTTGTTTTTATTAAATGTTTCACTGGCCTTTGCCCATGAAACTGGGAAGTTACCAACCAGAAACCCCAATTTTGGTTGATAACAACCCACAACTCCAAGTTCCTCTGAACTTGGGACCACTGGCAATTTAATTGTCACTAAATTAGCACATGCTGATGCCTGATGAGTCCCCATAGGACGAAACTACACTAATTGGCAACCAAAAGCTACTTTTGGAGCCTGTCACTAAGGATTGTTGATCCCCTAGTGACTGTTGTCAAGTAACCTAGTTACACTATCAACAAGTGACTGTTGCCATGCAATGGTGTTCCTAATGACGTCATGGTCCGACGACCTAACCGTCATTAGCTGTGGTTGCATCGTGCGGAGGAGTACCCCCACCCCTAGCTCTGTCAAAAATACGAGGGGAGAAAAAAAATTAGGTTGATATTGGGGTATTCCTAATAATGGTAGATATTTAGATATTACATTGGGAAGTATTCACCTTTTTTCATTTTGAGTCTAAATCATGTAGAACCTGAGGTTTTGTCAGTTGAAGATGCCACATCTGCACCTCTTGCACATATATAGGCTATAGTGCAAATGGATTGTGAAAATGTGATATGAGATTTAGAATGATGGTTCCATTGCCAACCAACAGGAGCCACCAGTGGCCTTCATAGAGAGCCCAGGTATGGGCCAGGTAAATTAGGGCAGTGGTAGAGATGTGAGGCAGTAGTGTCCCCTGGTGTGGGACAAGTTAAGTGTCCCTGACCACTGAGGTCCACTCTTAAACTTCAATGTATGTACATGTACATAGATTGGTCTCTTGCTGGCCTAACAATGCCCCATGTTTAACTGAAAAGGCTAAGCACTTGGCAATCATCTATGTGCCTCTACATGGGGTAAAAATCGACACGGGCGACACGGCGACACGGCCGTTTTAAAAATCGACACAGGCGACACGGCCCTTTTAAAAATCGACAGACACAGACTGGTTTAAAAGGGACTAGTATATTCTATATTGTTAAAAATCGACACGGCGACACGGCCGTTTTGCTAAAAATCGACACGGCGACATGGTCTAAAAGGCAGGTACCCATGTAGAGGCACATCTATTACCTAGCTCTTTTTGGTTTTGACAACTTCCAATATTATATTTACATATCCCAGTACTAGTAACAGTGTATCATTGATTGGTATTTGATATAGAGGGATCATACTTCAAGGGAGTAGATCCCTATGGGAGAATAGTGCTAGATACATTTTTTTTAATGCTGATGGCTAAGGACTTCCCAGATAGCTAGGACCTTGAAAACCGGGGGATGCACACTTCAGTTCACATATGTTCAGATATTCACACTAGATACATGTCCTTGTTACCTTTCCTTGTTCCTTGCACTTAAATGTTGAAACTAGGACAAAAATAATGTCATTTTAAGCAGCATGGCTCACACAAATGAGAAATACCTGAGAGCCATAACAGAGGCCTGGATATCAACTGATCACAGCCTCTGGTCCTCGCACTATTCCAATACTTGGTGGAGAAGTGACAAGACTTGGGGCCTTAACGGGTAGCCTGAGGCTAGGACATAGATAGCTTAGAGTGATATTAAAGGGGCAATATCACCACTCACACTAAACCACAGAGTAGATTAGAACAGTACTAGACATATGAATGGAACTCGCTAAGTGATTATGCAGCTTGAATAGTTTATTATTTAACTGGAAACAATGGACAAGCAGATGAACTGACTGACTTTCAAGAGTCACTGTCAATCAGTTATACATTTAGATATTACATACCGGGCATTTAATAGCATACAGACATAATGACAACGTATAACATTACTACGACAGTGCTAAACTGCCACTTTCTCTCCTTGCTCCTGGATAATGTACTGGCATGTAGGTTGGGTCACTACAGTTTCTACAGGTGCTGCTGGGGGACCATCTAGTGGTGAAAACAAGAACCAATAGACTAGTATACAACGGAGGTTGATTTTTGAGTTGAGTTTGAGTTTAAATAGCCTTTATGTTCACTTTTCATTTGTTTTTGTATGTCAATATGTACCACAAATGAGGCAGGCTGCATTTAGGCTTGTTCATCCCAGTTATGGCTCAACATAGCTCTTGTCTCTGGTACTACCCGCACCTAGACTTCCAGGAAGTGCAGTACCCCACACCTGGGGCCTGACTATGGCTACTTGGGTAGGATTTAGTCATTTAATGATCTTGCATTTATTTCTAGGCTGTTTGTTGCTCGGACAACCTTCACTGCTGCCCACAGGGGTACACCTGTAGCAAGGGTAACTGTGTGAAGGGTAACCTGGCTATTCCATGGATGGTGAAGACACCGTCGAAGCCCAAGTCTGTCACCACGACCAAGATGGTGTGTCCCGATAAGAAGTCGACCTGCCCGGGTGACACTACCTGCTGC
This sequence comes from Harmothoe impar, assembly GCA_947462335.1. NCBI lineage: Eukaryota > Metazoa > Annelida > Polychaeta > Phyllodocida > Polynoidae > Harmothoe > Harmothoe impar. Next base: position 49,944,337 of record OX381715.1, on the reverse strand, counting down.
CTGGTAGCATCAGGAGGTTATGGATGCTGCCCGTTACCGAGTGTAAGTGTTAACTGCAGTATTAACAACTGTATTGCATTGTTGATTTGCTGCTATAGAGCATTTACTATGGTTGAATGAATTTCACAATTCAAGCATGAATAATTCTCTAAAATTCCAGCATGCTACATTATCTGATCACTATTCATTTCTGATTGAAGTTTCATTTCCGACTAAAGTTTTATAATTTTCCGTCTAGTTTAACATGATATGATGTGTAAAAGAATTTATATATCTATTCCCAGCTAAAAAAACAACAACGTTTTCCAAACGTTTTATATGGTTTGGAGGAAAACCTTTTGAAAAAAAAGAAATTTAGAGCTTTTCCTCCAAACCATGCAAAAACGTTTGGAAAATGTGTTAGCGAGGTTATCATTGCTATACCCCCAACTTTCCAGCTACAACATTATTTATACCAGGACCGTTTTGCATGTTGTAGGCTGTGTGCTGTGCTGACAAGGAACACTGTTGTCCACAAGGCTATGTGTGTGCCCCCGAGACGGCCCTGTGCATCCAGTCCACAGTTAGCGTACCGTTCAGCATGAAGCAGCCTGCCCGTACAGTGGCTGAGGTCGGCTCACCAAAGCTGTACAAGGACATCATCTGTCCCGACCAGCGCTCCATGTGCCCCGATGAGTCCACCTGTTGTCAGATGGCGTCCGGAGCCTGGGGATGCTGCCCCATGCCCAATGTATGACCCCTTTTATCATGTCTTGGCATTTTCCTACATGCAAATAGATATATATGGTCTAGATGATATTATAGAGAGTGATACTTTGGGAATGGTCTGCATGCTGCAAATACAACTGTAATATAATGAGTTTGGTGTTATTGGCTCCAAAATCGTGAAACTTAATTCTAGTTTAATTTTATTCTAGTCTAAAAAATGCCCCAAAAAGAGGGGGGCGCTTATTATGGGGAGGGCGCTTATTACGTCAAATACAGTAGGCTCCTATAACAGACCTCTTTGGTCCAAAGGTTCAGCAATTGATGATAGTGCAATAGCCTCTGTAAAAGGTAGATGTGGTAAACTAATGGAATATCGTTGTAATAGATAAATGTAATATATACATGTCAATGTCTACCTGTACCTTTGCAGGCCATCTGCTGTTCCGACCACCAGCACTGCTGCCCCTCAGGCACCAAGTGTGACGTAGCAGCAGGCATGTGTACCAGCAGCAGCTCCAGCCTCAGTGTGAGCCACACCCGGATCACACCCCGCTCCAAGGTTAACATGGCCGCCAACCAGGCCACACCCAAACACAGCCTCACCATCGTCAAGTGTGAGGACGAGACCGAGTGCCCGGACGGCGATACATGCTGCGTTATGAGCAGCGGGAAATACGCCTGCTGCCCACATAATGAAGTGAGTCCCATCACAACGCAATGTAAAACTTACATATGTGTAATCATGGCAGTGTATCTCTAAATGTTTTATTTCAGTCTTGGTGATAAGTTTATGCAAGCAAGTCAGAGATTTATTGGGAGGTGGTTACCCTGTCACACTACCACATGTATCAACGTTATAACGTTATAATGTAACAGCCCTCCCTCTGTAGGGGGCCTCACCGATTTCAAGTTGTTCTCTCCTACAGCCACCAAACGTCAGATTTCCGTTTTATGATATTATATTATAGTGTATTTATGTTTTATCTAACTTTCTGATAAAGTTCCGTTATGATTGCTAAGGAAATCCATGAAAAAGATGGAGTTTTGTCTTTCAAACACAGGTTTTCCTCACAAAAACCGCCATTTTGATCAAGTTTTAACACTGATCTCTATGGAAAAAAGCTTCGTCTGTGATTAGCACAAAAGAACACAGGTATTCTATCAATAACACAGAACAATAAACTACCCATAGTGTTCACTAGTGTCGGTGCTACTATTGACCAAAGAGAAAATTCCAAAAAGAAAATTCTAAATCATACTTTAGAACGTTCTAAGAAACAAAGAATTTGACATTTTTCACGTCAATGGGAAGAGCAAACTCTAGTCTGAATAAACGTTTTTGTTTAGAAATCAATATCAATAGATATATTTTTTGCCCCGTACATTTCATATGGAACACCTAAACTCTATATTTATCTTGAATATTGTCATGAAAAACGAATTCTATGGTACTGGGTGATCATTTTCTGCTGGCCATTCACCTACACGAAAATCCTCCAAAATGGCGATCTCTGTGCGAGGGGGAAGTAGCAAGAAACACCCTCAGTAGATGTATTTCTAACCTAGTTTTCCATGTTTCACCTCTACGAGTTGACTCCTGATGTGTCATGGCAGCTATCATCCCTTTATATTTTTCATTTTATCTTTATCTCTTTCTTTAAATATCTCTAAACCACACGCCAAATTATCAAATAAAAGCGCTGAATCATTGCGCAGAAGGCCGTCATCGTGTGCGCAGTGCGCATGCGTTGTGTCAACACTACAGGTCGCTAGGCAACCTAGCAAGGTTGCCTAGCTACATCTTAGTGCCAGCTTAAAACGATAGGCGGCGCCACCTGCGCTGGTGGCGCCGCCTGTCGTTTTGTGGCGGCACTAAGTGTAGGCCTGCAGGCCTACAATCAATGGCCTAGGGCCTACATACAATCCTTGGAAGGTGGGCCCACTACGAGGGCTCTGGGAATTGATAAGGCTCATGTTTGAAATCATGAAACCGAGCATAGGCCTACTAGCTTATACTGAAGTAGAATTAGATGGGGAAATTGGATTTGTGGAAAGCTACACACTCATACTACCGCTTCCTGTATCAAGGGCACTAACACAATTTTGCCATGAAAATTACTGATAATGTGTTAAAAATTATGAAACTGTGCACATTATGGTAGAATAAGTTGGGCTATTAAATCTTATGGGGAGCTAGACGCTTGTGCCACTACTTCTGATATTATAGGTGTCACAACACAAAATGTCATTGATTTCAGTTTGGTCATGAAAAATATATTGATAATTATGAAACTGCGCACATCATGATAGAATTAGATGGGGGATTTGATAAGCTATATTTATATCTAAACGCCCATGCCATTAGCCTACTTCTGGTATTGAGTTGCCACAACCCTAATTTTTCATTGATTTCAGTTTGGTCTTGAAACTATTAATAATGTGTTTAAAATTATGAAACTGCGCACATCATGGTAGAACTTAAAATATTATAAAAATGACAGTGCATAAAATAATATGGAAGATCATGAATGCAATATTGAAACTTAAACATTTTCCCTGAACGTAATTGAGACATTGTTCCGTTGAAAACGTAAGCCTATGAAACATATATAGTGAAATGTAGTGCTGTCACAAGGAACCACCTCCCTTTATTTTACTACACAGAAAATTTAAACACTATAGTGGTGTAACGATATATTTTTGATACATTTGTGAAGCCAAGAGCTGTCTAACCAGTATGTTTTGAAAACTGAAGAAGACCGTTGTAAAATGGCCAATGAAATTAAACTTAATTGAATCATCAATACCGCAGCATTGGTTGAAATGTTTGCAATGGGGTAATCCTAAGTTTTGATCTGCAGGCTACATGTTGCCCAGACAAGCAGCACTGTTGTCCCAAGGGGTTCACCTGCGGAGAGAAAGCTGATGAGTGCAAGAAGGGATCCATGACTGTCAGTGCAATCTTCATTGCTAGGCTTCTGTCTAAAAGTCCATCACCACAGGTAGGAACTTGAAGTATCAAGTGAAATCATGATGAGAAATTGTACTCTAATATCTCACAAAACTGTTAAAAACTATGATTGATTTGGACCTGTATATCTGAGAAATGAGTTGATAATCAAGGATTTTCTGAAAGAAAATAACAGACATCTTCCATCTTCATGAAATATTTTCATTCAGGCTCAGGCTCAAGTGATGGAGATCAAGTGTGCTGACAGCGAGACGAGCTGCCCCACCGGTAACACGTGTTGTGCCATGGAGGCCGGCGGCTACGGCTGCTGTGCACTGCCCAATGTAAGCGGATAGTGTAACTATTGTCAGCATTTGTGTATTCTCTACTGCTCATTGTATTCAGTAGTGATGTGGTGGGCGTCTCTTTTTGCAACATGGCTAGAATATTGTTTCATTGTCACATTTATGGAACACACAGGACATGATAATATCTACTATAAAGATACCTCTCCCTGAGAAAATATGAACCCCTGTATTCTAAATTTCATGTATCGAGATAAATCATTGTTGACAGCGGAGATTGAAGGGGGCAGACAACAGAGAGGATTTACATAATACACCTTGACTTAAGAACTCATATGTATTTACAATGCATTTATTCTTGGACTTTCTTATATTTTAGGCGGTATGTTGTAAATCTGGATCCTGCTGCCCCAGTGGACACAAGTGTGATGCGACAGGCACTCGCTGCATCGTCTCCATACCCTGGATGAAGAAGAAGGCGAGTTCGCCAACCACAGCCGGTGAAGAGAAGACCCTCCCCCAGGCCTGCCCCAACACTCGCTTCACATGTGCAGCTGGCAACACATGCTGTCAGATGAAGGGCGATAACTGGGGCTGCTGTGCATCTCCTGATGTGAGTATTCATAATTGTGAAAGAAATGTAGAGATTTGATATAATATTCTATTTCTAGATTTTTCCAAAAAGGCGACAATTATTGGCATGTTTGGTATCAAATTAAAGCTTATACTGTCAGTGATGCAGAGGGCTATGTTATAACTTGCTTTATAAGAACTTTTCCGGATCAACAAACTCCCTAACTACTTAAATGTGAAAATTGTGCGCGAAAAGTCTTAATTTTCCTATATATTTCAGCCCCCATAAAAAGTAGATTAAAATAGAAAACGCCCTCGTCACATTTCTCACTGCCGGGTGATGAGAAACAACTTTTTTTTTTGAGTGGCCTAATATGAATGCTTTTTTTTGTTAAATGTGCAATTCCTCTTGTGTTACAGGCCGTGTGCTGCAAGAATGGACCCTACTGCTGTCCCAAGGGGCTGACATGTAGCGACCAGCCGGGGCAATGTCTGCCAGCGGCCGGCTCAGAGAGCACCAGACATGCAGCAACTTTCTTACAGCGTGCTGCCAAGGGTGGTCACATTTTGTACTAAACTAGTGATAATAGCAACTTAGGAAAGAAATGAACCCCCAAACTCTGTTAAAATTTGATGCCATAGTTGCACCCCTTCTCTAGCAGGGGGCATCACCAAGTCTGCACTGACAACCAGCTGGGGCCCAGTTGACTACCTAACTGGGCCCAGTTGGGTAGCCAATTGGCTCTTTTCTGATTTTAGGGGCCATTTCTCAAGATGTTATTGTTGAGTTGAAAATGGTGTTGAGAAGAGTGTCTGGTGCCATTACTCTTTCAGGGATGAGTTATTCTGGATCTCCCCATTGAGTCACAAATACCCTCTGAAGAGGTGACTGTAAAGTCTAGCACTAAGCAGACATAACAGCCCTCCAATGATGGCCATAGATGTATAGAATACAGGCAATTATAATTTGTACCAGTTATATGACATTCTTAAAGAAATACCCAGATACGTATTTCGAGCATACACAAGTATCTTTACTACTATGTATTTTGTAACAAGTAGTGAACAGATGACCAACTTGATAACAAATGGACTGCTAATTGCCATTACATGTATGTATGAAAAGTATCGGTATATACATGAAGATAATCAAGAGCATTGTTTCTGGTGTATTATAAGGTTGGGCTATCATTGGAGGGTAATGATATAGGAATATATTGAGATAACAAAAGAACACTTCCTGACCAATTTGAGGAAACGAGCTTTTGTATGACAAAGTCTCTTTTTGTACTGAATTCCCAACAAGGACCTGCATAACAATGGCAGAATTCCTTGATAGGAATATTAAAAATATAAATATTACGGTATTGATAGTGTCTATAGAATGTCTTAAACTGAGTTTGAATTTGATCTTGTGTTAACAACTTCTACACAGGCTTTGTTACAAACAAAGTAAAACATATATGCAAATTCTCACATAAGTCAGAAAGCTCAATTTAGAGAGGAAGCAAACTGATCGATAGCTAATCCTATCTTAATGAAAATGAGAAGTTGTCAGACATCTATATGAAAATTAAATTTCTCAATGTCAGCTTTAATAGTATGAGTACATGTGTTTTAAACTGGAATCAACCCTATGACACCCTGTCCTTTGTGTCCTATCCTATTTCTGTTATGTCAATCTCTTCCCGGCCTATATGATATGCAGGTATGTGAGTAAAGGTGTCTTAGTGTTACATGAGCCCACAATGATAGGTGTAAGGAAGTGTACTCCACATCACTGAAAACATTGCATGTAGTACAGTAAATGAAGTGTTTTGTATATGAGATAATTAATGTCTTTTGTATTCAAATATAAATAGGGGACATTTCTTGTACTATGATTAAAGAAGAAAATGAATGTGGAAGACTGTATAGACTTATGCATTTAGTAATGAAAAGGAAAGGTGACTTAGCAACATGCTTGCAAAAATGTTTTTCATGCAATAATTTATTTCTGTTAAGACTTTCTTTATATGTTGAGAAATGTGAAGAAATATGTACATGTCCTAATTTGTTAAATACAATAAAATAGCTCTATGTTTTATGCTGGAATATGGTAAGATCATGATACTGATTATGAGGAACAGCTGGATTACTTGTGATACGGTTATGTTTACTCCCCAGGCAACAAAGACTATTGAAAGTTAATCTTATTAATGTCTACGGGAATTGCATATGATGGCAGGTTAATAGGCCTGTGTGTGTATATTGGTCCTGATGTAAATGAGTTTTATAATGTTCTTGTAATGTATGGAGAAGTGGTCAATAAAGCTTTATGTAATGAAATTGTTCTACACAACTACCCTACCTTATTTCATAAATTGTTTCATCATAGTGCACAGATTGCTTAAAATAGTATATGCCACTTTTAGTATAAACATGCTAAATCTGCCGTTGTTACATCTAAATTGAACTCCAAACAACATCAATATTCTTTATTGTTCCCCACAATGTGACCTGTATACCAACATATCAACACTTTCCTGCTTCCTTTCGCTGACTCTCCATCATAATTATGGCAAGTTCTCTTGTCTGGTATTCATGATGCGCTTTATTTTCTGCAATATTTTCTGTAATAAAAGACATTTGAAAACCCATTCATTTTGTTTGTGCAATTATTGATGTGCCTTTGATCCTTTTGATTTTGAGAAGGGAGGTGTATTCTGTATTACATTGAATATGGTGAAGAATTGGTGTATGTGTTTTCCTCGTACCGTAAATTCCCGCAAGCGAACCAAACCTCCAGTGCGGGTTATACAATATTCTTAAAGTCTAGGTGCGGGTAATATAAGTTTTTTTTTATAAGTATAGTACAGTACTAAATCGGCAATTGTCAGACCCTAGATGCGGGTTATATGATTCTCCCCAAAGTCGGGGTGCGGATTATATGCAGGATTTTATGGTAGATGACTTTAGTTTACTACATGTCTGCAGAGGTAGACTGGTTAGTGTCTGTCGTAGAAAGTTCTGTATCTGTTGCCAGCTATCCTCTTGTGCCCGAGCATGCAGCCTTGGTTCTCCTCCCCATAAGAAAATGTCATCTAGAAACAAGAAAAACAATACTTTTCAGCATCATATCATGATAAATCCCCTATACCATAAAACCTTGCGTAAAGGCCGCGACTAGTACGCAAGTCAGATCGCCAGTGCGGCTTATATGATCGGGCCCAAGTGGGGGCAAGGATTATATAGGGTAGGATGTCCGACTCGGTAGATTCCCATGTTATAGCACCCCCCCTCCACCCCCCCCCCCCCCATGAAAGTGGGCGACCTTGTGTGCTCAGTATTGAAAACTATGGAGAACAGGGGGTTTTATATGGTTCTTTTGAGTCTTTATTAGGGTGATACCAAATGAAAAGAAGGGGTTTTCTAGACCAAAAAATCCTGCTGAATCCAAATTTCGTGGTCTTGATTCCCAAAAACTGACCAAATCCACTCAAAAATGATGTTTGATGAGGCAAAGCAGGGGTAGACACTAACACTGGCCCGGGAGCCAATGGCCCATAACTTTGGGTCCGGGCCCGTAGTTTTCTTCAGAATTACCTTCCCATGGGCCCGGGTGGCCCACAGGGAATTTTGCAAGATGTTTGAGGGGAACATATCTAACAAGTATAGGCATGTAATATGTCGTTTGAAAGAAGAAAATGAGAGCAAATGAGCCAATTTGATTTCATCTTAACCTAGATAACTGGACAGAATTTATGATTTTCTCTTTGAAAAAAGTAAAATTTGTTCCCGGGCCCACAGCTGAAATTGCGGGCCCATAGATTTCTGGAGCTACGGGCCCGGGTGGCCCACAGCTGAAAAAGTAAGTGTCTACCCCTGGCAAAGTAATCAGAAAATGTACAAAATAATGTTGAAAATGTTTGGAACATTTAATCTATATATAAACCTGTCAATCAATATCAGCACCTCAATCTACCCATTCAAAATTGGCCTATTCCTCAATCTGACAGGCACTATTCCTGTGTATCACTCTACATATCCTGCACATTGCCTATCCCTCAGCCTACCTATCTCTCGAGTTACCTATCCCTTGAATTAGAGATTCCTCTTAGATTTCTTTTAGATTCCTGAATACCTATCTCTCATGCTCGCTATGACTGTCCCATATTTTGCCTCTCCCTCATGCTCCCTATAACCTTTTACTCATCTCACAGTCTTACTGTTACCTATGGTGACCATTCTTAGTCAACATACCCCTAAGGTACCTATCCTACAGTGTACATGCACATAATTATACCTCCATCTACTTATCATTCATGCTTCATATCATTCAGCCTACCTATACCTCGTGATGCCTATCCTTCATGCTGTTGCTGTATATCCCTCAATGTGCCTAACCTGTCGTATACATATCCCTCACCTTGTTTTTTGTTTTTTCTATTTCTCAGTCTGCCTCTTATAAATTATGCCTGTCCCCCTCTGTGCCTATCCTTCAGCCTGCATATCTCTCATCTCTCTTTCATATCCCTTAGCCTTTTAGCTATTCATGACCTTGCCTGCCTCTAAGATGCCAGGCTTTCACTTTATCTATCCTACTTGCTCACTCTAACTCTCTCTATCTTCCTATCCCCCATGCTGCATATCACACATGCTGTATATTCTTCATTTTACCATTTCCTCTATTTACCCATCAGCAGATAGCATAACTATATCTATGTAGCATAACTATATCTTCCTATCACCCATGCTACCTATCCTGCAGTGAATATCATCCATTGTGGTACCTATCTAACAATCTACCTGCTACCCATGATGCATATCCTGTAGTCGATGGACATATCTATCTATCTATCTATCTATCTATCTATCTATCTATCTATCTATCTAGATATCTATCTATCTATATAACTATATGGGCCATGGGTGATAGGAGGACATGGACAAGTCAGGGGCAGGGATTGCAACATGAAGTATAGATGGGTACATTAAGGGCTTCACATGAAAACAGAGACATGAAGGATAGGCACTCTGAGGATATGGGTAGACTCAATTATATGAAGGTAGATGAATGATAGGTAGATGAAGGTACATGTGCATGTACACTGTGGGATAGGTACCTTAGGAGTATGTTCAGTAAGGAATAATATAGATACATTGGGAAAAAGGAAGGCTGTGAGACCTTAGATAGGTAAAAGGCTATAGGGAGTATGAGGGATAGGCAGAAAAAGGGATAGTCATAACATGAGGGATAGGTATCCAGCAAAATGAAGTCTGAGAGGGATAGGTAGTGTGTGTAATAAGCCGTTTGAAAGATAGGCATTGAGAGTATCTTGCAAGGTGGGGATATGTAAATGCCATGGGTGATAGGGAGCCTGAGGGATGTGCAGGTTAAGCATGAGGGATATACCAGTATAGGCACAATGAAGGATAGGTAGACTGGGTGATAGGAAAATTAACTCATATATAGAAATAATAGACATGTTATGTTGAGCTCCATGTGGGATTAGATACATTGAATGTAGATGAAACATGAGGGACTGGCAGAGTTAGGGATAGTTACAATGAGGGATAGGTAGGCTGGGTGATAGGGAAATTGAGGATAGGTATAGATTATAGTGGACATAGTGAGGAATGTTATGTTTAGCAGATGGGCATAGTTAAAAATATGGATAAGGCTGATTAAACATAACAAAAAGGCAGAGTGAGGGATAGTTGCAATGAGGGATAGATAGGCTGGGTGATAGGCAAATTGGGGATAGGTAGACTCAGAGATAGGTAGTCACAGAAAGTGGGCAGGAGTCGCAAGGAGAGGGGTAGGCTTTAGCCTTTAAGCTTTTGGAGGGATGAGCTAATCTAAGAGAAGGTTCTAATTCAAGGGATAGGTAACTTGAGGGATAGGTAGGCTGAGGGATAGGCAGCATGCAGGATAGGTAGAGTGATACACAGGAAAAATGCTTGTCAGATTGAGGGATAGGCTGGTTTTGATTGACAGGTTTATATATAGATAATGTTCCAAACATTTTCAACATTATTTTGTACATTTTCTGAATACTTTGCATCATCAAACATCATTTTTAAGTAAGTTTGGTCAGTTTTTGAGAATCAAGTTCACAAAATTTGGATTCAGCAGGATTCTTTGGTCTAGAAAACCCCTCCTTTTCATTTGGTATCACTCTAATAAAGACTCAAAAGAACCACATAAAACCCCCTGTTCTCCATAGTTTTCAATACTGAGCACACAAGGTCGCCCACTTTCATGGTGGGGGTGCGGCTTATACGCCAGTTTTTAGATGTATACTACAGTACTAAACTCACTGCAATTAGATGCTCTGATAGGCTGATATGATTTTCCTAAGTAAGGGGGTGGCTTATACACGAGTTAGGCTTATACACAAGTGAGGTTTTACGGTAAATGTCATATGGCTTTTTTGTCGGGGTCAACATCAATTCAATTTTGAACAGATAAGTGAGCAGTGCTGACTAATGTCCATCACCAAATACAAGCCAGAAAATTAAATTCTATAGAATGTACTTGTGTAACAGGGTTGATTAAGACTTTTAGTAAACAATTCCTTAGCATTCTGTAGAGTCCAGATTCAGAAATTAATATTTCACTGAATTTAATAGGCAAAGTGTTGTTTAGGTCATTCTGAGAGTAAATATTGGTGATAAAATCCATAAGTGTTTTAGCTTATATGCCACCCACTGTGAAAAGGGCATCAGTTAAAGAAAATGAGCACTACTTACGGATCATCTTGTGGTAAGACCTTCTGAAGTGAGGGCTGTGAGGAGGTTCTATGAGGTGTCCTGCACCCTCATACATGAGAACCTTACAGTCATCGGCCCGCCCTACCTCAGCCAACCGAGCTGGGAAGAGCTCTGCTGCCCTTTTACTTGCAGCAAGATCATCAGTACCATGGATCAGTAAAAATTTTGCCTGACTTCTCTCAACCTGGATAAAAGAAAGTGTGATCTCTTGATATGGTGTTTTACATTCTTAGTGTGCTGTGTCTCAAGTCACTTCATCAACTGACTTTAGCGCACCACTGATTATTGATTAGTTTACAAACAAAAGTAACCATTATGTTATCAATGAAATCAAATCAAATATGCACATTCATTGTAAATGTATCATTTTGAGATGCATATTATTAATAATAATATCGCTACAAAGCTACATATAAACCGAAGGTCAATACAACTGGCTCTGGCGCTTACTGGCGTAATCCCAGCCATATCATTATGTATTTCCTGATGCAGTTGATACTGTAGTCCATCATCAGTCTGGGCAAAACCTCCAATGTCTAGTGCTTCAAAAATCTCCCCATTGTAGGTTGATGGTAGCAACACACCATGAGGGGGTCCATTTATGGGTACTACTGCCCGGAGCTAAACCAAGATCAAGTAGATTCACATAAAGTCAAACACATACCTTGAGCCAACCACTTTTTGACATGCAAATACCGGCTTACTGCAATACACCCACTTCAAATTTGAAGTGATTTAGCAGCATATACTAAACATCACATTTATATTATCCTTCATTTTCAAATTGTAAAAACAGGCAAAAGTACATGTGTTTCTACCTGCTTTGACAAACAGAGAATGAAACTTTCTTCACTACTTATACCCTTTGGTAATTGATTCAAATCATTAACTTCTGTCATAGATAATGTCGATTAATATCAATAATTAATTCATTGTGACCAAAATAATTCACACATTTAAAAACTACTTATTTTTATCCAAATCGATTTCAACCAAAAATTCAATTACCAAAGGAACCTGATTCTGAGTTAATTGTGATGCCCATTGTGAATAAATTATGATTGAATTATCATATTTTTAATAGCACTTGACAGAGGTCACAAAGGGGAAAAAAGCTTTGCCTGCATGTGTAGTAATGTAGTACATGATAATGTCTCACCTTTGGTGCTATCACAGCAATAAGAGATACAAGCTGAGCTCCTTTAGACACACCAATAGCACCCAGACCTGTCTTCAAAACTTTGTTGTGTTTCCAAAGATATTCCAGTGCTTCCTATTGAGTAAAACATGATGAGAGAAAACCATTCATTATTCATTTGTGTGTGATAGTTGAAATAAATCCCAAAGATTAAAGGATATTGTGGGCAAACACTGCCAGATTGGTTTCCTTTGTATCTTTGTTGTATATAGCCAATACCAAACAATACCGTTAGAGATTACATACCAATATCCTCTACTTCAATCATGTCAATTTGAATATGGGATTGATTCTCATAAGGTATTTGAATGAAAATGGAGAAGATATTCTATATAATAATTTATTATCTAACATTACATATGCAAAACAACTACTCCTCATACATGCTAATCCTGTCAAAAATATTGTCATAGTATATAATTTATGATATATTTTATGGGTTTTGTTTCACTCACTTCATAGTATTCCAAGTCAGTAATAAGTTTTTCATTGGGCCAGTAGTAGGCCAATGACATGGTTACAAAGCCATGAGATGCCAGAAGTGATGCCCGGTACTCGACGATACCACCAATAGTTCCAAACAGGTCCAGGACACCAGGAAATGGACCTTCTCCTGAATATGGTCACATAGTTGTCTGATTATTTGTATCATATTATCTTAGACTGCACTATACACAGAAACTAGACCCAACAGTCTTGGTCAGCAGGTGGTATTAGGGCTCTCTGTTCCCCGAACCTGACATAATCAATTGGCATGCAATCTTTTTCATAATTGAGCAGAAAATAACTATGTCATGAACCATCAATTGTGCTTAGTTCTTACCCCTATGAAAATGAATTAGGCTGTGTCTCATGAGATCAGGCCAATGTGAACGTGTTTGACTGGGTGCCATCTTTGACTGCATGCCATTTTTGACCGGCTTCATAGAAAACGGTTTATTTAGGGAAGATGAAGATATTAATGGGCTGAAAATGTTAATGGATGTTATAACACTTTGAATTTGTAATTAGTAGCCCATTAATATCTTCAACTGCCCTAAATAAGCCGTTTTCTATCAAGCCAGTCAAAAGTGGCACCCAGTCAAAGATGGCACCCGGTCAAAGACATTCACATTGGCCCAATCTCATGAGACACAGCCATTAACTGACCTTTGGGAATAAACATTGTGGCTACCAGGCGTCCCGCACGAACATCTACCCTCTGCACATTATCACCAAGGTACCACCGCTCCACTCGTTGTGATGCCAGGCACTGAGCTTTTTTTCGTGCTGCATCCTCTGCAGTTATGTGACCCTCATGAAACTGAATATCCATCTTGACCGACTCTTGGACATTTCTTTTCAACAGCCTTTGACCCATTTCCTTATCTTCAGTGATGTGCATGCTCCAAACGAAACCCATAGGCTCTACTCCTACGTGGTACATAATTAAACAGTGACATAGTGAAACAGCCAGCCTTTAGAAGTAATAAATGTTTTCAATTATTTTTGATTTCATTTGTGAAAATGACACTGTGACAACAAATACAATATAAATTTAAAATTTCTCAAAAAAAGAATAATGATGTTCCAATCATTTCCTTGAAGTTTTTCAATTCCATATCTTAAATTTTCACTGTCTGATTTCACTGTGCAACGCCGAAAAAAACAATGGGGGCAGACCTACCTAATTAGACTAATTTGAGGTCATTGAATCCAAAAATGATGGTAAAAAATGCCTCATAAGTCTCAGTTTCAAGATATTCCAACCATGATTATTTGTCGGTCTACTACTGAATATCTGGTCCGACCAATATACAGATGGGACAGCATTCATAAAAAATTGTCAATTTTGTTTGCCTGGCAGAGCTAACATGACTCTGAAGCACATTAAGTGGTAAGAGAACATAAAAATCAGGATTCTACACAGTTATGAATCTAAATTAGTGATATTTTACTGATATTAATTGAGATACCTTAATTGAGATACCTTCAGGGAAACTATTATTACTGTTTTTAGCCCCCACCGGCACCAAAATCCCTAAAAGAGTAATAAATAGACAGAAAATTGCTCCGATAACCCTTTATGCAAAATACAATGATAGCTCATTGGTGCAAAATTTTTGGTATTAAAATTCTATAATTATAATGCTTTTTAGACAAAAAGGCCAGTTTCTGGTTACCATGGCAGCCATTCCCACAGCCAAAATATTGGATATTGGCCCTAAGGCCACTTAAAAAAATAAAATGGTTTCTCATCACCGCACGCATCATAAAAATCAGCTTTTGAGGAAAACTTTTTTTTTTTGCTAATTTTTTATGAAAAATATGATATAAATGGACACATATTGCGATATTTGGTATCAATTTAAAGCTAATACTGCCAGTAATGCAGTAGGATAGAAATAAATTACATTTTCTCCACTTTCAAAGATCCATAAATTCTTAAGTACTAAAATGTGAATTCTGGTCATGAAAAACGTATATCATCCCATAGTATCCCCATACATTTTAGCCCGCGAGTTAAAAAAGAAAAAGAAAAAAAAAAAAGCCTCCCTCGTCATATTTTTCAGACTTTGGTGATGAGAAACCACTTTTTTTTTTTGAGTGGCCTAATATATTGGAAATGTCATCGTTATCGCAAACCGCAAAACAGGACTTGCAAATTCCTTTCAGAACCAATTTTCTATTAAAAGGTATTCTTGTATGAGGATATTTGACCATAAAATCTAATTTTACATGAAACATTAGCCAGGTACATTGCTAGAATATGGCCAGAGGTGGTCTTGATGGGGAATACAATAGGAAAACAAAGCGACCTTTTTCAAGCACAAGTTATATGTTTCAAAGTGTTATTTTAGACCTATTTATTCACAGAGAGTACTTTTTTCTGTAACAGATTTGTAATATACAAATAATGTAACCAGTTACAAATAAGTTTTACATAAAAAGAAGCATTTTCCTACTTTTTGATCAAATAGTATAATTTAAAAGAAAATACCACAGTAGTTTCAATTGCGACTATAATACTATATCAAACATCTAAATATACATATCTAGTGCCTATATCTGATTTGAGAGTGACTCTACTCTGTAAAATTAAAAAGAAAAAGTAAAAATAAATCTCTGGTATCACCCTCTTTTTATTGTACATAGGTTCCCCAGTGAGTTCTAATTGCATGTCTCTGACAAACATACAGGGTTAAAAATGATGTTCACAGAGCCGGCTGTCATCTGTCACCTTGAACTTTCTGCCACAGCGGTGGTGCCACACATTATGTCTGGCAATATCCTTGGGAAACTCAAAGAATGAGTGATTTGCTCTTGACGTTTCAGTACAGTCATAAGCACTACATGGCTCATTTAATTCCATGAAGGGGAAATAGTCGATTTGGAGTTGATTTGGTCTGTTGGCAAGTGGTACATCACATAGTATCCAGTGTGACACCCTTCCACCCGCTAGATGTAAACATTACAACACGAGCTGGTGTGACGTGTCAATGTGGGGGTCACATGGGCCAAAGGGCTGAAAGATGGCGGCCTGCACAGGTTGTTGAGAAACATCTTGGCACTTAGTTTAAAAGTGGGCATAACTTCTTTGAGAATTGATATGAAAATGTAAGTGACACTGATATCCATTGACATAGGTAGGTATTCAAAGAGCTACTGTGGTATTTTCTTATAAGCTCTAACCGGTTATACAAAATAAGACCATGTGAAAATCTGAAAACTGAGACTTACCACACAATTTTAAGTGCTGTTTTTGAATTCCCCAGGTCAAAATACATAAGAATAATTGTGTCTGGTCCTGTTTTTTTTCAATTTTTGAAAATTTGCTGTACAGTGTTTTCAGTTTTATTTCATTCATCTAAATTATATACATACCAGTATATGTTCCCCCTAAGGACACCATTTTTGTCACATCAATAACACCATCTTGATTAGCCTCATAATAAGCATATGATGCCATTTTGACCTTCTCCTCCCTCAGTATAGCCACCATAGTTACCGCTTGGTGTCGCTGCAGTCCTCCAATCACTATGGTGACATCCTCATCCACCAGCGCTGACTGGGGGGACACCTTCAGGGAGACCATAGCTCTACCAAGCACAAATTCCATGAACAGAGAACTTCATAATTATAATGTAAATCCAAAGGAAATGGCAGAGTCAAAAGGGTAAGGGCAGCCCACTCAACAAAAAACGTTATTTAACATTTGCAAACGTTTCTACAGGGTTTGCAGGATAATGTTTCTATAAAAACATTGTTTAAACGTTTCTATATAGTTCATATTACAAACGTTGCCATGTATAATGTTATTTAACCTTTCTATAAGGTTTCGAGGAGAATGTTTCTTTCCATGACGTTATATGATGTTTCTACAGGGTTTAGATGAAAACGTTGGTATTTAAAATGTTATTGAACATTTCTAAATGGTTTAGATGAAAACGTTTTTATCCAATACATTATTGAACATTTCCACATGGTTTGGATAAAAAACGTTTGCATATAAACGTTATTTCGATGTTAATTAACATTTCTCTTAATGCCAGTATCTTCTACCAGGAGGCAGCACTATCCATCGAATGGTATTTTGCTGGTCCTTCACCACATTACCTCATACAAATGGTGCCATAATGACGATTATCCTAAACTATTCTAATCAGTGTAGTTGCAACATTTCAAATCAAATCCTTTTCCACAGACTAGCAGCAAGATGAATGGTATTTATGTAGCCTAGGATTGGAATATATATGTATACACCCATTTCGTGGGTATTTAAAAAATATATAGTCATATCAGTTCATATGAGTATTTGTAATACCTAAAGGTATCAAAGGCTTCTTTGTGTAGCCTGACTGCTCAAAGGTAGTGAATGGTTTTGAATCTTACTGATGGTTGTATGTATGATCTACTATTACAGCCCCAGAACACAGTCTCTATGGCTAAACAAAATGAAAACAAATACAAAATGAATCAAACCAAAAATATATGATGCTGGTATGCTCATTTTTCAGCTTAGTTCGGTGCCCTCTAGTCAACAGAAAAAAACGTTATTTTGACCCTTAAAAAATGCTTTTTTGATCCTCGAAAAACGTTATTTAAAATGGGGATAAGGTTGCACATCTAAACGTTTTTATAAAACGTTTATTTACGTTATTTGGAGTCAGCGTTTTTACGTAAAACAAACGTTAAAAATGAACGTTTTTCAATCCTTCAGTGAACGTTTTTTCCAGGGTTAAATAACGTCTTTTTGTTGAGTGTGAGGGGACTTATTAGGATTCCGGGGCTCTGCACGGGCTTTTAGGTAGCAGTCATCTTTTAATAAACAGAAGTTGGCCACTGCACTAGAAGTGTCCACATATTTTTGGATGCCTCCCCCAAGCACGCACACAGTAAGCTACAACCCATAGACCTATACATGTATGGTAAACCGCTGTTCTTTTTTCTTTTGTAAAAAGCGGCGATATTTCTTGAGGGATCCATACTTTTGAATAGAGACAGAGATTATAAGGAGGGGTGTAATTATACAATAATGAAGGTGATGGGCCCCCACAATAAAGGTATTGAAACGCTGGAATCTCACCTTAATGAAGAGTACAGACTTCGGAGTTTATAACTTGCTGTACTGAAATATTAGCACCAAGCACCATTGCTGGGACCATAGGGTATAATATACACTACATTGATAGTAAAGTTACGAGGCAGTCACAAGTGTGTCACAGGCATTACTAGGATATCAGAACTAGTATCTGCTATATTGTAGTAGCCTGTCGTGGGTTATCCGCGCCTTATCTGTGTCCAAGGTCCAATATTTACACAGGTCATCCAGATGTATAATTGTAAATTCTTAGAGCGATGGGTATACCGATTACCCAGGGGGCCAAAAGCCCATATTGGGGGTTTAGGGTGTTGGATTTGCCGTAAAAGGTTGGTGTATTTTTCCGATAACTGGGACCCATGGGGAGTTGAATTCCACCTGGCCAACTTTTTTGGAAATCCACACAGGGTATATGGCAGCCTTTTTGAATATTCAGGATGGTGAGAATATAAATAATCTATAAATATGGATATCTCTGCTTCTAACTAACATAGAAATAGAAATTTTGATTCCAAATATACATTTCTGAAGTCAGGGAATGCAATGGAGTAGTCTCCAAGTAGGTCAGTGGCAGCCATTTTGAATTATTAATGATATTTACGATAAAACGTGCCTGAAATCTGAAAATATACATTTGTGAGGCCAAGGAATGCAATGGAGTACTTGTCAAGGAGGTCAGTGGTGGCTATTTTGAATTATTAATGAGATTTTCATTGAAATGTGTCTCAATAATCAACAATCTTGCACATAATACGTCACAATCATCTGATGCTGAAAGTTTACATTCATGAGGTCAATGGACTCATTGGTGCCATTGTTTAGAAAATAGTGAGCAGCCTTTTGGGATTCAAAATGGATGAGTGATGAAACAGTGCCCAGTAATTTGTTGTGCATGGGAATCATGGGTAGTGGTTCTACACTATTAGCTACACTGTGATTTTACTTAACATTGAGACACATTTAGATCAATAATTTAAAAAACTGATATCAAGGCATCCATTTCCCAGTATACTAGGGGGCCAAATGTGACTATTATTGATGACTCCATTCTCCCAACATCCTCTGTTAATGATATGATTGGAATATGAATGAAGTTCTTGCATACACAATGTCAGAGGTACTGGCCGGATAACCAAAAGCAGACAACATGGGGACCACAAATATGGGCTCTACGTGTATAACAATAAATACATGACCTTTTTATTATTACACATTTTGAAAGATTTGTTAGACTTCACAGTCAGGCACAATGGCCTGTCACATGAGAAGCTTTACATATGTACAGGACAAATCCTCTGGCTCGAGTGACCCGCACCAAGTAGTAATAGACAATTCAGAATAAGGACATTAAGGATGCAACTTCAGCAGTAGAAAAGTACCAGATCAGTAACTGAACAGAATCAACCTTTCATTGATAAAGCATAATCAGTGGTCAAAGATCACATGTGTGATCCTTTTCAGATAATGGTCTCTGATCTTCTAAACATTGATTCTGCTGAAACAATTACCTTGGAACTTTTGGTATGCCTGACAAGGATTAAATAACTTTGAACAGGACTGAAAATTGTTCCTGAAATGGGTGGAACTATCCTGACTATCCCTCAGCTATCCATTTATGATACCTATGCAGAGGAACATATCTTATCTTAGCTAGGGGTTGCAAGTCAGCTACCTACTAAAATATACCATGTTCCCAAGAGGTCATCCTCTAGGTGGCACCCCATTCCACTTATATCTAATCTAATATCTAGGGACCTACTGGCTCTAGGCAGTCCTACTCCAAAGAATATAGAGTGAGAATATAGCTCTTCCTATAGGGTACTTAGATCACTTTCCAGTTACCTATTCAGAAGTACCAGAATAAAGAATTTTTCAGGCTGTAATGAGTCTCAGATATAGCAATAAAGCCATACTTAATGCAGCAATAATGACCGAATGCAAAATAACATTTAGTCCAGATATGATCAGATACTGTCAGACTAACTGCTGTAATACCCAATGATAATTATGCACAGTCTCCATGAAAACGTGCCGGACACCGCCTATAGCCGGCTAAAGAGCTTCTGGGCCGGCTGAACTGGTCCTACTGCCGGTCTGAATGACTGGCTGGATCTTTGGCTACATGCCAGTTTTTACGGCTTGTATATCGGACCATTATTAAGGTTTCTAGAGAGAAAAGCACTTTGCTTAAACTTTTTGAATAACATAACTGAAAATTGTACATACTGAAAAGCATTTTGCTTAAACTTTTTGAATAACATAACTGAAAATTGTACATAGTCTATTACAATGTTTTAATAGGATTATACATGTATTTATTAAATGTAAATTATTGCCCTATAATTTTTTTGAAATTAGATATGAAAATTGCTATCCAGCCCAGCTAACAAAAAAACGTTTACATTACCAGGATTTAACGTTTGTAGAAGGTTTGCAAACGTTTGCACAAACGTAAATAGAACGTTTTTTTAACGTAAAAACGTTGACACCAAATAACGTTTTCATAACGTTACAGACAAACGTTTGTCTGTAACATTATATGAACGTTTGTTTAACGTTTTTCCATGAAAAAACAAACCATAACTGCAAGTGAAAAACCCCTGTTACATCTGCGATAAGCTACCTCAGGTTTGCTAAAGATCCCTCATCTATTGCTCATCTTGTACCCGCTCACATTCCATTCGGAAATAAAATATAACTGCTATCACAGTTCCACATTTTAAAAAAAAGAGTAAAATATGGACTTGATAGGAACTAGCTTACTACACCTATGATCTTTAGTATTTTCGTTACCACCTAAAGAAATGCTTGAGTAGGTGGGATTTGAACCCGCAATCTTTGGATCTACAGTCCTGTGCCCTATGACCAGGGCTAGCTTGTCAGATGCTGTTTGAACCTCATCAGGTAGGGGAACGGGGGATAGGTTTTTGGTACGCACCTTGGTACAGTCTATTCAATCTGACTGTACCACTATACTAGTACTGTGCATGGTTATGTACCGTACAATATATTTGGTACATTTTGTGTGACCATGAGGCCATGGCCAGCTTGCTGTGCTAGACTACAGACTTCCATGGCTTGATCTCCAGTGCCTTATCTGTTAGCATAGTTTTATCTGTACCAACACTGGGGCCGTGGATTGGGGAAAGAACCCTACTTTTCCTAATGATTTTCCATATGTTTTACCTTACCATTCCACAAGGAGATAAAACCAAAACGTAGAGTGATAGATTAGTATCTATGCTACTACCCTATATGAATATTATTTACCAGCGAATCTTACAGAAAATCGGGAAATGGAAACGTAGCAAAGTAGCCAAATTTGGTCATGACCAAATCTCACCGAAGTTTGAAGGCGTATTGGCTGCATGGCCTCATGGGTAGCACACATGCCTTTAAGTCCCAGTGATACCCTAGTTCAGGTTCGAATCCAGGTACAGTAATTTAGTAAACAGGTGCTACCTTTCTTTTCTTTGAAAAGAGAGCTCTA
Organism: Harmothoe impar; assembly: GCA_947462335.1. Lineage (NCBI taxonomy): Eukaryota > Metazoa > Annelida > Polychaeta > Phyllodocida > Polynoidae > Harmothoe > Harmothoe impar. The sequence continues at coordinate 49,922,776 of OX381715.1, read as the reverse complement.
AACCAAATGTTTTCATTCTCTCACGCCCAAATTCGGCAGGTTTGGTCATGACCAAATTCTGTAACTTTAGTCAGGTTTACATGCTCATGACTTGGTCGAGTTTGGCCATGACCAAATTCGGCATGATCAAAGTTGGCCCAAAGTGGCCAAAGATGACCATGATTTGATGGGTACATATGTCGTAATACTCTGTTATGCAAAAACGTTTTCGTGTGACCTTTTCCAGAGGTTTTATTCCAAACCAGGAGGCTTCCAAAAATTAAGCCGGTGCTGCAAAATAAAAGATCTACAGGACCGAATGTCCTGTATGGCGAAAAAGTTTTCACGGAGACATGCATATGATACAAAGATGGTCAAACCCTTGATGTAACAGGTCAATTAAATTGTAATCTGTAATCAAGAGGAGGGTCCTGTTTTTAAGAAATGCACTTCAGGCACCCAGGCCGTTGGGGGAGAAGGTTGGGGAGGGGGAGTTGGAAAGTCAGCAGAGACCAAAATCTTTGAGTTATCCTCCTCAAATTGAAGATGCTTTTGAGCACAATCTGAAAAGGGTGTGATTAGCAGTGATTATTTTTCCAATTAAAGCAACTCTAATCCAATGTCTATCACCTTTCAGACGGTGACTGTAAATGAACAAAATTAATTATGATCAAGGAATTGCTCCTGTCATAGAAAGGCTACCCATTCTCCATTACTTCTCACTGTCTCAAAATAATGGAGACTTCCAGTGAATGAGTTGTATATTGATGAAAGTAGATCCTCACACCAGAATATTGTCAGCAGCATTCATCAGGAACAACTTCAATCAGTCTTCTTTTATTCCAAGATATGCTTAGATATGTGAAATAGTTTTAAAGATATCTTCATACCCATGGTCAAATAGGTATTTGAGCTCAGCTATTTTTGAGCTATTTTATATACCAAAATATATATATTTACATACCAAAATTAGTTGGTGGGCTTTGCCCATCTGGACTGGTAGCCCTGGACAATAATGACCATTTCCCAGATATGGGCAAGCTGGGTAAAATACAACAATATGTGATCTAATCAACCAATGTTGATTAGATCACTGGCTACTAATTTCTTAATAGTCTCACTGAAGTGATTGACTTAGCTGTAACCTATAACCGTGTAAGATGATGGTAGCATTTTACCAATATAATTATTGATAATTGAGACACATGTCAATGAGTCTAATTAGTAATTCAAAGTGGCCACCACTGACCTCCTTGACAAGTACTCCACTGCATTCCTTGGCTTCACAAATATATATATATTAAAGTTTGAGTCTCTATGTCCATATTTATAGATTATCTATATTCTCACCATCCTGAATATTCAAAATGGCCGCCGTATGCCCTGTCTGGATTTCCAAAAAGGTTGGCCAGGTGGAATCAACTCGATCCCCATGGGTCCCGGTTATTGGAAAAATACACCAACCTTTTACGGCAGAGCCAACACCCTAAACCCCCTCTGGCCCCCTGGGTAGATGTATCTTTACCATTTACAGGGATATTGTTATCGATTGTGATTGTTCAGTGGCACAACATAATAGCTATAATTATGTTATCTCCTTTCAGAGTGAGAAAACCCATGAAAAGACATGTAATCTAACCCTAAAACGTATTCACAAATAGTTACATATAATATGGAGGGCTTACATTTTGAGATCCTTAAAATGTACAAATCGGAGGTTATACCTTCAAACGGCTATAGAGTAAAAATACCTGCAAAAGCCGTGTTCTTTTTTTATCTTATGTACGGTAAAAGAGAACACTCCATGCGTTCAGAAAAATGCAAATTTCCAGGCGTACAATGGAATTTTCTTGAGTTCTGACCCCTCAGGGTGGAAAACGCCCCTAAAAGGTGATTGCAGCCTTATTAGATGTTTTATATGTCCCCCATGTCAACTAGGGCAAACAGAACCCTTCCAAAATCTTTCCCAAACAACATGATGCTTTTATCTGACACATGTATAGCTTATTTCCTGACAGATTCAAGAGATCTTTATTGAGATAATTATTTGGGAAATGGTACTCGTGAGTCTAGAGTAAGATTCAGATATTCTAACAACTTGTGAAACTTTGGTTGTATTCCAGGTTGTGTTCACCAGTTGCTAAAAACTGAATCCCTAGGAGCATAGCATTCTCTGAAATGTTTTCAAGAGCCCAATATACTAGTATTCCAATGGAAAATAAACTTGTTTTAAAGTAACTTGAATTTTCCTTGTTTACATCAATATGACTGTGCATTAAAAAAAATCTCACACACGTTTCATGGTAGATGCATGCCTCATAGAATGCTATAGGTAACAGTCATATTTGAAATATGTATTTGGCATTTAGCAGCACAGTTCGCGTAAATATTTTAACATAGATTAGAACTCAACATACCACAAACAAACAATCATGATAAAGCTGCACTATTTATTTAGCAATGACAGTGTTAACTCCGGAATAGGAGAATATAAGTCAATCATTCGTTACCACATGCGAGTGATCTTGTCATGAACATCACTGTATGTTTTACTAGCACTGATTATGATTATGTGTTTAATGGGAAACTTCACATAAGGCCACTCAGAAAAAGCTGGTTTCTCATCAGCGCGCACATCATAAAAATCTTGATTTGGTGAAAACCATTTTCTTTAAAAAAGAAGATATTTGATGGAAAATATGTTTAAAATGCACAAATATTGGCATATATGATATCAAATTATGGCTACAGTACTCAGGTATTGGTATTGACTACTGGGATATATCGCCAACTAACAATGTATAGACTATAGTCTAGTTCTTCCACCACACTCCAGGGGGTGGTGTACACCTCGAGGACGCCCGTCCATTGTGGATTACTTCTTCTCCGCACCTCCGCCTGTAAACATCTCTTCATGAATTTTTGAAATGTATTGTGTTCCATGCTTGCTTACCTGGGATGGGAGATTTGGTGCAACTTGTACCAAGTGTAAGGCTCCGGGCGTCAAAGGTAAAGCACCAGACGACAAGTATGTCAAGGTACAGTTCAAGGAGCACAAGGAGCCGGCGTCGGAGTTCAAAGACGCGATAGAGCCGGGGTCGAAGTCGTCACTCGACGAAGGCGGCGGCCAGGAGAAGCAGGATGAGAAGCAGGAGGAGACTCAGGAGGAATTCATGGGTAACGTGAGTTTACATGACTTGGATATGGAGGATGGTGGCAGTGTTAGCTTGTCAGTGGTAAAGGCACTTGTGGGGAACTTCGAGAAGACTTTGTCGAGGTTTGGCGCCATATTGGACAAGGTGGTGACGACGAGCAATGGCGACCAAAATGGCGGCAGTGAAGGAGCTGTCCCCACTGTACCGGTAACTAGTTCTGGCTCCATCCCTGCAGTTACTACCTCAGTTACCCCTCCTTATCCAATAGACAATCGACATTTTCCTGTTTACCAGAGTGCTCCGCTTGACACTGGCACTCGTATGCATGTTGCTCCCCAGTTTACCCAACATGGCCAGTGGGGTCATGTTAACATGCAAGGGGTTTATCCCCAGTCATTGCCAGGGACTGTACATCACCAACAACCATTCTACAATCCTCCTGCTCCCCAAGGCTATATGCATGGTGGTGTGGGTCGCTACCCGGTACCTACAGGGTATTATCCTCCTACCACTCCGGAGCGGCCTACTTATTCACCTATGTCTAGTCAGGGGTATGGTAGTGCATACCGTAATGCTGCCCCTTACAGCCCGACATCAGGCTTCAATCAACCCCTGCATCAGTATCCCGGCCTACAGGGTTGGGGTGGTGCTGCTCAGGGTTGGTCAGGATATGGTGCATCTACGTCGTCAGCGAGCGGGTATGACACAGGATACGGTGTCCCTAACAACGGCGGGGTTGGCTACAGCACTCCTGGTGGGGCCACTTCTTCAGGATGGGAACATGGTTGCTGCCGATCCCATGAGGCTACCCTGAGTAAGTTCGACTACAGGAGATACCTACCTGCAAGTGATAGAAAGAAGTCATTAACAATCAATTCACCTTCTGAACTGTGGCATTTTCATAACTGCTTATTGAAGGATCTCATGCAGACATCTGAAGATGTATCAGGGTTTATTGACCACATGGATTATGTAGCTGAAATGGCCAGTACCGGGGTGTATGATATTCGTGCCCTAGTGGCGTATGACGAGCGTATGTTAGAAAGGGCTCGTAATTGGGGCGTGGCTGCCTTTCATGGTGCTGACTCCCACCTGTCCAACACGACATTGGGAGTGAGTGGTATGAAGGGGGTTTACGGTACTAGCCACAATCAGGGTTCACGTCCCAGTGGCAGTTCAAAGGGTTATTCACAGAATAAGGGACCATCTCATAGTCAGGGTGGTAAGTTCAATTCTGGTCAGACCAAAGTATTGTCAGGCTGGCGCAAGGTTGCAGCCGACAAAGGGTATTGTTTCAAGTTCTCCCAAAATATGGTATGTGAAGGTTGTGCTTTCAAGCACTTGTGTGTCAACTGTGATGTCACGGCACATTCAATGTTCGACTGCCCCAAGAAGGGTGGTGACCGCTCGTGACTAGTAATGCATGATGGTTTGGGGGACGATTCATGCATTGATAATGACTCACCTGGCGTGGGTGTTGATTGTAACCGTTCAAGTTTTGGTTGTAGAATTGACTGTGATGTCATAAGTAGGTGTGAAAACACTTCAGGGGTTGTTGTTGCTCCAAAACCAGTTGTCGAATCGACGAAAAGTGGCTTCCCGGAAGTTGATGTTTCTGATGTAGGTCAGTGGCGCGACTTCGAGGAAGTCTACGAATTTGAGGAAATCGATGTTCGCCCCAATGATTTTTGTATGGCTCCCGATTTGGCGAATTTAAATCGTAATGACATGGATGAAGATGGTGGTAATGTCTCTAATATTGTAGGGGTTTTTGTTCGGGCCGAGAATATTTTTTCGACCTCGACGGAAATTCCCGTCCCGAGACTAAACATCGCGCAGATCAGTATTGACAAAGATGGCGGTTGTGGTGTTGAGATTGTCATCGACGACATGGATTATTGGGAAAATCTCGCTGAATTTGTGAGTATTGACAAATCTGTTGATAGCAATTGTGTGTTTAGTGATTTATACGACTGTGTCACTCCGGTGGCCCTAGTGGTGGTAGGGCCGGGGTGTGTATTACCGGTATTCGAATCATGCATCGAGGGTGTGTGTACATGCAGTTATGTTTTGTGTGGGGCGGGTTGCCAACTGAAGCCTTGTCGCTTTGCCTCAGCTGTTCTTGGTTTTGGTGTTGATGTTACCACCGATGATATGTATGTTCTGACCTCAGCTTATCGGGGGGTTAGGATTGTGGATCACAATTGCCCCTCGATGTATGTGTGTGACAACTATTCATCAATAACAGGTGTTGGCTTTGCAAATGAAATGACGTGCAAAGTACAAGAGGAAATCTCAGATTGTAAAGTGAGACCAGTTACTTCTCGTCCTACCTGTGTTCACTCGCTGGGGGGTGTTGTCAAATCAAATGGGTCATTAAGGCCTATCACGGATTGCTCTATGCCGGAAGGTTCTTGTATAAATTTGTATATGAATACTACATGTGATACTTTTCATTATAAATCTGTGGATCATGTAGTTGACATGATGAACAGGGACGACTGGGGCACAGTTTCAGACATTTCAAGTGCTTATAGGACGATTCACGTGATACCATCACACCGCACCTTCCAGGGATTCCAGTGGGATGTGGGTGATGGTATGCGTTTCTATGAGGACTTACGTCTATGCTTTGGACTCAAGTGTGCCCCCTTTGCCTTCACAAAATTCTCAGATTTTTTGGTAAAGTGCTGTGACAAGCAAGGTGTGCATCGGATTGTGAACTACCTAGATGATTTTGCAGTATTGTGCCTCTACATGGGTGCCCACAATTTTGACCGTGTCGTCGTGTCGATTTTTAGCATAAAAGGGCCGTGTCGTCGTGTCGATTTTTAGCATCAAAGGGCTGTGTTGTGTCGATTTTTATCCTACATATATCTACTCTTTAAAAAAAATTTTTTTTTGCAAACCTGTCGATTTTTAAAAGACCCAGGTCGATTTTTAAAAGGGCAATTTATAAACAAGACAAATACTCAGTTATACAACAACATGTATCCCTTTGGCATTGACACCTTACCCCCCCCCCCCCCCGCTTTACCCCCCCCCCCCCTTGGCATTAACACCTCCCTCCACCCCACACCTGTGCTTGGTAGCATCTTTGGCACCTAAACCCACAGCCCAGGTGTTGTGTCTGTCGGTTTTTATCCCAACATTTACTGTGTCTGTCGATTTTTATCCCAACATTTTTATTGTCTGTCGATTTTTATCCCAAAATTTACTGTGTCCGTCGTTTTTTAAAAACCCGTGTCGCGCGTGTCGCTTTTTAAAACCCCCGTGTCGCCGTGTCGCGCGTGTCGATTTTTACCCATGTAGAGGCACAGTATTGGGAGACAGTTCTACATCCTGTGCGGACTCACAATTCATGCTGCATTGTATGTTCTTGAATTTTGGGTTCAAAATTGCTGAAGCAAAATGCACTACTCCCAGTAAATGCTTCAAATTCTTGGGCATTCTGATTGACACGGACAAGTTCACCATCTCCATCGATGAGGACAAGCAAGCTCGAGTTAAGCGGGAGGTTTCCAACCTCTTGGATAAAGAAAAGTGCAAGCGTTCAGAACTGGAGGAGGTGGCTGGTCTTCTGGCTCACTGTGCCACCGTCATTAAGGGTGGTAGAACATTTGCGCGACGCATATACAATGTCCTCAGGGACTCAACCGGATCTATGATCATGTTGGATGAGTGTGTACAGCAAGACTTGGTGTGGTGGGCCAGTTTTGCCAACTGGTTTAATGGGAAGGCCCGTGTCCTCGGCAGTAAGCTAGACTGGGAGGTTTGTTATACTGACTCCTCAAACTTTGGGTTTGGGGCTCATATCGAGCATGATTTTTGTTGGGGTGTGTGGGCCAGAGATGGTGGGGACTGTGTGCATAGTGAAGTCCCTCCTGCATGCAGTTATGACGAACATATTAATATTCGGGAGTTATGGGCAGTGGTGGTTGCTGTCCACCGGTGGGGTGCATACTGGAGGGATAAAAATGTCATCATTATGACGGACAACACTCAGGTACAAGGGGCCTTGAATTCTGGCAGGAGTGTCAATCCATATGCCATGGCCTGGTTGAGGGAGCTGTTCTGGGTTAGCTCTTTTTATAATATCAACATCAGAGCTGCTCGCATTTCCTCAGAAGACAACATTTGGGCGGACTCCCTCTCCAGGTTAAATAATGATGATAGTATTGAGATCTGCTCACAGTCTTTTTACGGATTTTCTACTTGTTGCAGAGCTGCATGTACTGCAGGATGAGTGGGCTGACGTCAAGGACCAGTGTTGGTCAGCCAACACTCACAAAGCTAGGAAGAGTCAGTGGAGAAAGTACATGGCTTTTTGTAATGAACACACACTGTGTCCCCTGCCGGCTTCCCCGGAAACTGTTGGACTGTATATCACTTATCTGACCAGATCATGTTGTTATGTGACAATCGCAAATTATCTATCTGGCATTTGGGCCTTACATGACTATTGGGGTATTCAACATGTGGACCCTACCATGTTTCTGGTCAGAGCAACACTTAAAGGGGCAAAACGGCTGTTGGGGTGTGCATCCACCCAGGCTACCCCTTTGACTCCGGCTGATCTAAAAAAGATGTATACAGTATTGGACATGTCGTCATTTAAGGACTATCAACTTTGGTGTGCTATCATTCTGGCATACCGGTGTCTCCTCAGGGTGGGTCACATCACTGTGTCTCCTCACGTCATGCTTGTAAAGGACCTACACTTCAATAGGGATGGCATGGATGTGCATATCAGGTCTTCAAAGACAATTCAATATCAGGAAAAGTTGTTGGTGGTACCGGTAGTGAGTACAGGACCTAGCATTCTCTGCCCATGCAGCCACCTGCGTTCATATTTGGACCGCGCCAATCTTCTACCAGACTGTTCACTGTTCCCATATACGTACAACTCATTCTCTACAAAGCTCAAGAAGCTGTGTCATGCAGCGGGACTGAAGGGTGACTTTTCTACACACAGTCTCAGGCGTGGCTCGGCCACCTTCCTCTCATCTTTCCTGCCTTTGCATGATGTCAAGACTTATGGGGACTGGAAGTCAATGTCAGTCCTCCTATATATATCAGACAATTACTCTACACGCAAGTCAAAGGACTTGGAGGTTGCTCGCCGGTTATCATGTATTTAATGGGCAAAAGTTTGTGTTTGGCCTTGGCTCTTGCGTATGTCGGCTTGGGCAAAAGTTACCTGTATCTTCTCGGATTGTTTGTGCTAGGGATATGGCTACAGTAGTCAGGTATTGGTATTGACTACTGGGATATATCGCCAACTAACAATGCATAGACTATAGTCTAGTTCTTCCACCACACTCCAGGGGGTGGTGTACACCTCGAGGACGCCCGTCCATTGTGGATTACTTCTTCTCCGCACCTCCGCCTGTAAACATCTCTTCATGAATTTTTTCTTTTGTTTGTAATAGGGCTTATTTGTTGTAATAAATAGGGCTCTTGCGTATGTCGGCTTGGGCAAAAGTTACCTGTATCTTCTCGGATTGTTTGTGCTATGGATATAGCTTAAACTGCCATTGAAATTGTTCATGAAAAGTCTAAATTTCCCTCTACATTTTGGCCCCACAGTAAAAAAAAGGAATTAAAAAAACCCATATATTATGTCAACTTGTAGCATTGTCAGCTGCCACAGTATCATGTCAAAATACTGTGGACAATAGCATCCTCTAATAGCAGTAGATGTTAGTGATTAACATTCTGTGAGCTTGGTTTCTGTCCCAGTGGGGGAAGGGTCCGTCTCAAAGTGAAACACTTGGTGGCGGGTCAAGAATACCTTAAACATATCACTAGGAGCAGCTAGCAACAAACGATTGTGCACTATACCAAGAATAGTAGAGTGTAAGCGTACGCTATACGCTATTTAGGCTCGTTGCCTATACTTAAGTAAACTATAGCTTGCTGATTGTCTGTTCAGGTAGACTGGTTAGTGTCTGTCGTAGAAAGTTCTGAAGAGAAAAGAAAAAAAACACCTGCTGCTGGCCTTGCTGCCTGCTTGCTTGCTGCTGGCTACCTCCCCTCCCCTGGAGAAGAGTTCCACGGCTGGTGCCAGGGAGAGGCACTAGGTGGCACTGGTAGGACCACTAATATGGGAATAACTTCCCCAATGGAAGTTATGCCCAACATTTAGGCTCGTTGCCTATACTTAAGTAAACTATAGCTTGCTGATTGTCTGTTCAGGTAGACTGGTTAGTGTCTGTCGTAGAAAGTTCTGTATCTGTTGCCAGCTGTCCTCCTGTGCCCGAGCATGCAGCTTGGTTTCTCCTCCCCATAGGAAAAGATCATCTAGAAGTTAGAAAAAGTTGTGGTAGATAATTCTTTTTATTGATCTACTCATTGTTTAATCAAGATCATAATTATCTTGACAGGCACTCTCGGTTGAATATGTGACAATAGCAAATCTGTCCAATCTTAAAAATGCTACAATATTTATGTTAAGATTATAACATTAATTTAAGAGCACCAAGGATATAGCAGGAACTGATAATCTGAAATAAATGTTTTTTTTAAGATTGTAAGTTTACTTTAAGATTGTAACTTTTTTATGATTGCCATTTTAAGATTGGACAGAATTTCTTGTTGATGCTCCCACGTGAGTCTGTCCCAACGAGCGTGAAGATCTTCTAATATTATTACCACTTACTGATCAGCGCATTGTAGGATGTTCTGAAGTGAGGGCTGTGAGGAGGTTCTATGAGGTGTCCTGCACCTTCATACATGAGAACCTTACAGTCATCGGCCCGGCCTACCTCAGCTAACTGAGCTGGGAAGATTACTGAAGCTTTCCCTGATGTGTTGCGATTATCAGCACCATGTACCAGCAGAAACTTGGCCTGGCTTCTCTCAAGCTGAACAAAGTTAGAACAACTGATCAAACTAGAAAATCCAATTTAGATTATGTGAATGTAGATATTATCATTATAATTATATTCATCAAGGCACAATATCAGGAACTAGCTGAGTTGACTCCACTGCAGGAGGCAGTGATAGAATGGGGGTTGTTGCAGCCACAGTGATAACCATGGGAGACACCTGTGGGTATTGTTTTAGTATCCTGAGGCCATATATAACCTCATGGTACTGGTATCCTATAATTAGTTGAGGCACAACTCCTGACATTTTGGGGTTACTAGGGAGATGAACACCCATCTTCGTATGCACTCATTAGCACTACTAGAAACTTATTATGATCACAATGTATGTGTTATGCATCATACTATAGCCGAGTAATGATACAGGTGTTAATGATTCCAAGACAGACATGTGATATAATAGTTTTTGCACTTACTGGTATGACTGGTTTGAATTTGCCGGGTCCATGAAACTGACCAAAATCAAAGAAACATCCTTCATCGGTTTTGGTAGTTTCAAATCCGTCAGCATCTGCTGCATCAAAGATCTCTCCATGATAGGTTGATGTTGTCATGATAGGAAATGGAGGTCCATTTATACCCACCACAGCTCGTACCTGAAAAGACAAAAGAACCCTTTTTATGCCTTGTAATCGAACAAAATGCAATAGTCTGAATTTTTATCCTTCTTTTCTACCTCTCTAAGATAGTACTAAAGCCAAGAAAAGGTGTTTCAGGTAACATGTGAAGAAAGTCTAAGGTTGGAAGCAGTGTTGGATCTTTTTTTTTTCTTTTTAAAGTACTTGGCAACCTCTGATTAGACCCTTAAAATTCTTAAATTCTTTAAGATTGCATAAAAAAACAAAGGGTTGGCCCTTCTTGGATAGGCATGGTCAGGCAACCAGTTTTTGTTGTATAATTACATCTGTGTGTAGAAATTGCATGAAGCACACTTATTTGGCCTAATATTTTGAAGCATTTTTCAAGCGAATCAGACTCGATCGATCATGCTATTAAAAGATAAAGACCCTAGTTACAATTGGACCATTATACTTTGCGCTTAAACTGTAAATCTGTGTGCTCACCTTTGGTGCTATGACAGCTATGAGAGATGTTAGTTCAGCTCCTTTAGACACACCAATGGTACCCAGCCCTGTCTTTAACACTTTGGGCTGTCACCAGAGACATTCCAATGCCTCCTATGGAAGAAAAACACTATATTTTGAGGCTGTGTCTCACAAACTTGGGCCAATGTTTTTGTCTATGACCGGGTGCCGTCTATGACCGGGTGCAGTCTATGACCATGTGCCGTCTATGACCGGCTAGCAAGGAAAAGGCACCATTTATACGTTATTATAACTATTTAAGAAATTCTCGACAAACCTCTATCTAAGGGCCCCTATAGGTGAATTGTCTAAATTTTTCCAACACAGTATTTCTATTTTTTGATTATGAAATCTGTATTTAACCTTTTGCCGGTCAAAGACGTGACTTTAATTGGTCGTTAACATTCAAACAACCCCACAAACTGCATGGGAAGTATATAACAACCGCCATATTTTTTTTATCCCCTAATATATCACAGTATAAAAAAACAAAAAAAACAAAAACTATTTAGATAGCCGGTCATAGACGACACCCGGTCATAGACGGCACCCGGTCATAGACTGCCTCCGGTCATAGACAGCACCCGGTCATAGATGGCACCTGGTCATAGACGGCACCCGGTCATAGACAAACACATTGGCCCAAGTTTGTGAGACACAGCCTTAAAATAAATGAAATAAGTGTCTGTCTATTAGAGAGAAATACCATTTTGCATTGCAACATGGCCATTTCTTAAAACGAGCAGAGAACATGAGGACCTCCCCATCCAGAGCCCTTATACTATTTCAATGCACTTACTTCAAAGTATTCCAAGTCAGTCATAATTTTTTTCTTGTAACTCCAAAAGTAGGCCAATGACATGGTTACAAAGCCATGAGATGCTAGAAGGGCTGCCCGGTACTCGACAAGGCACCCGATTATTCCAAATATTCCAGTACTCCAGGAAATGGACCTTCTCCTGAAAAATGAAAATAGGAAATATGTCATTACAATCATGGACATGACAAGGCATGAACCATTAGTAATTGGCTTTAGGTGCAATGATATGCAAATACTGGATAGCTCTCTCAGGTGAGAGGACAGACGTTTAGAGCGTTATCTTAACATTAAGTCTTAAAGTCTTACCGTAAAACCTCGCGTAGAACCCGCGGCTTGTACGCGAGTCAGATCGGCGATGCGGCTTATAGGATCGGCCCAGGGTCGCGGTGCGGCTTATACGGGAGTTTTTACCACTATGGTACAGTACTAAAGTTACCATAATCAGACCACCAGGGCGGCTTATAGGATCGGCCCAAAGTCGGGGTGCGGCTTATACGTGAGTTAGGCTTATACGCGAGGTTTAACAGTAATTCAGTGTCTTAAGAGCTGCACCACTCCATTTAGTATGTTATGGGTGGTCGAGCGGTGCAGTGTTTCCGTGCGATCAGAAGGGGGAAAAAAGGGGGAAAAAAAGAAAAGAAGAACGGGGGTTGGGGGGGAAGGCCCCCCATATCAACATAAAGACACCATCCATAATTAAGATTATGCCAGAAGTGGCGATTCAAGATTACACACCTCTCTGGTGAGGTGGCCACTGCAGGAACTAACGTTAAGACTATTAAGACTGTCTTAATTGTCTTATTAAGATAACGCTATAAACGTCTGTCCTCTCACGTGGGAGAGCTAACCCGTGCGTGCCAATGTCGCAGCCTAATTAACAATGATATGTACGAATGAGCTGAAGATCTAAGGCCACTTAGAAAAAGGAAATAGTTTCTCATCACCGCGCGCATCATAAAAATCAGCTTCTTGAGGGAAACTTTTTTTCTTGCAATTTTTTTCATGAAAAAAGTGGACAAATATTGGCATATTTGGTTTCAAATTAAAGTTAAAACTGCCAGTAATGTAGTAGGATAGCAATAACATACATATCCCCCAAATTTAAAGACCAATAAATTCTTAACTACTAAATGGTGAATTCTGGTTGTGATAATCGTATATCATCCCATAATTTTATCCTGCGAGTAACAAAAAGAAAAGAAAGCCTCCCTCATCATATTTTTCAGTCCTTGGTGATGAGAAACCACTTTTTTTGAGTGGCCTAAGGATGAATACAATATTGAGTATTCCCCATTCTGAAAGGCCTCTCACCCTAGTTCTCTTACTTCCTGGTGTTCCTGCTTCTATTTCCACATTTATCATGTTCGTCCTCATTTTGATAACTTGGTTTACGTGCTTCTACTTGGGGGGGGCAGGGGGGGGGGGGTTCTGAAATAAGCTTCTGCACTGGGGAGCTGAGTTTCAAAACTTCCCTCATCTGGGCTGTCAATGAAGATATATGGCGAAATATGGCAAGCTATCCCCAATTTGGAAGGTATGATATGTTGCATTTCTGCTGGTCAGCGTGTCCTTCTTTTTTTAGATGAAGTTATCAAAAAATCCCAGGGGGCAGGGGTAAAAAGAATCCCATTGGCGGATCCGAAATCCAAGTTATCAGAATAAAACCACAGCCTAACTGACCTTTGGGTACAAACATGGTAGCTTCAAGTCTTCCTGATCATACTTCTACACGCTCTGTGTTGATGCTAAGGTACCACCGTTCAATCTGTTGGGAAGCCAGGCACTCAGTACGACCCATAGCCACTTCATCTAAAGTTATGTGACCCTTGTAAAGCTGAACATCAATCTTTACAGACTCACAGACATTTCTTTTCATTAGCCTATTTCCTGCCTTTTTGTTTTCAGTGATCTGCATGCACCAAATAAAGCCCATGGGTTCCACTCCTACAATTTGAAATGAAAAACATACATGATATAGAGTACCGTGGGGTATTACTGGCACCCTGGCAGTGTTGTGTATATCTTCGCAAGTCAGCTCAGGCAAACAGATGATAATTCAAGATATTTTGTAGACCTATCCCCTTACCCTAAAAGACAAGAAATCTGGAAATAAAACTTCATAATTGGGGTAATTCACTTTAAAACTATGATCATTGAGTCATTAAGGTCAATATTGGTGCAGTTATAGCTTTTGCCAAGATGTAAGAGGAATTGGATCTAGATTCGCAGCTTCATCTATATGAGTTTTCTAAAACCTTAAGCAGAATTCCATGGCCAATTTATGTCCTCTGTCTGCTGTCTCAATGCCTCCAAGATGGCGGGGGTGCCAGTAATACCAACAGATTTGTACAGTTGTGGGTATTAATCCCAGCTAGCACCTTACATAAAAATAACTAGTAATTTCATGATATCATTTTTCGTTCCCAAGATGTCACATACGCAAGAAGTTTTTATGTGTCCTTTTACATGGGTTCTTGATGTAACAATATTTATGTGTATTTTATATAAACATATTTATATAAAAGAGACATATTTATCAGTGATACCTTTGGACTTAACAATAATAGCATATATATGACTAGCTGTAAAAGATGTCTAAACCATTTAAATGTAGACACATCAAAAAGATGTGATATGGAGATATCTACAAGCATGTTCTAGGGATGACATTTATACCAGTTTTGAGTATACCCCCTCCCCAGTAGTGATTATAAATCAGATAGGATAATTAGGATACCTCTGAGAGAGATTGTAGACATCATATAGTTATGTCCATTTTATGTCAATGTATGACATGTCCATGGGCACTCTGCATAGGAAACAAACACCTGCTCTGTGAAAGACACTTTGCAGGCATTTTCCATTCCTTACAGACACATTTATCCTAGCCAGGAGGCCCAGATGTGATATCAGCCCAAAGCCAGAATTTCTTCTTATACAATTGCAAAGGACACAGAAAAGGTGTCCACCCATGTGCCTTGGTTATCCAACAATAGTTCAACAAGTCACTGTAACACAAGTGACACCTTATATATCACAGAGGAAATTTAGTCCAACCTTGTCCCTCATTGCAGTTTATACAATTAATTTGATCCAACTTTTCAATGAAGAATGAATGAATGCTGATCAAAATGTGACAGCCTTGCAAAATGAGACCCCTAGTGTTGGAGTTCAGAACTATAATAGGTCATATTCTGACAAGATTGTGACGTCAAAATAATAAGAGTATGGATTTATTCCAATATAACATATTTAAGACATCACAATCTTGTCAGAATATGACATCTATAAGTTGACATTACTATATCCTATCATAGTTCTGAGCTCCAACACTAGGCGTCTCATTTTGCAATGTGATCACATTTTGATCAGCATTCCCCCATTCTTGATTAGAAGTTGGATGAGATTAATTCTATATACTGCAATAAGAGACAAAATTGGACTAAATTTCTTCAGTAACATTTAATGTGTTACTTGTGTTACAGTGACTTGGTGAATTATAGTTGGACAGCCAAGGCACATAATGGGACACCTTTTCTGTGTCCTTTCAAATTGTACAAGAAGAAATTCTGGCTTTGGGCTGAAATCACATCTGGGCCTCCTGGCTAGGATAAATGTGTCTGTAAGGAATGGAAAATGCCTGCAAAGTGTCTTTCACAGAGCAGGTGTTTGCTTCCTATGCAGAGTGCCTGTGTACATGTCATACATTGACATAAAATGGACATAACTATTTGATGTCTACAATCTCTCAGAGTTATCCTAAATATCCTATCTGATTTATAATTACTACTCGGAGGGGGGTATACTCTAAACTGGTATAAATGTCATCCCTGGAACATGCCTTTTAGATATCTCCATATCACATCTTTTTGATGTGTCTACATTTAAATGTTTTAGACATCAGTTAGAGCTGGTCATATATATGTCATTATTGTTAAGTCCAAAGGTATCACTGATTAATATGTCTCTTTTATATAAATATGTTTATATAAAATACACATAGATATTTACATCAAGAGCCCATGCAAAAGTACACGTAAAAACTTCTTGCATATGTGACATCTTGGGAACGAAAAATGATATCATGAAATTACTAGTTATTTTTATGTAAGGTGCTAGCTGGGCAGGTACTGGGAGAGTGCCTCCAAAGGCTCAATGGGAGACAAGGGAGCTTAGATATTGGGATAGCCCAGCTAACCAAAAAAACGTTGTCCTAATGGTTGGAAAACGTTTGCTGGAGGTTTGCAAACGTTTGCAAACACGTTTTCCTAACGTTTGGAAAACGTTAAAACGTTGACACAAAAAACGTTTGCAAAAAACGTTTAGAAAACGTTTGCAAAAGGTTTGCACAAGGTTTGTTTACATCCAAATGGGTATACACAGAAACCATAGTCAAAACCTAGAAGGGTTGGCATGTCTGGGAACACTGGATCTTCAGATTGCAAGGCAGTCGTCCTAACCATCACACTATGGAATCTGTTGTAATTCGATATGTAGAAAGGTATACTGCCTGGTTTTGTTCTTACCATATCATAATGAATCTGTGCTAAAGATGAGTGAATGCACAGCTAACAAAAAAACGTTATCCTAATGCTTGGAAAACGTTTGCAGAAGGTTTGCAAATGTTTACAAAAGGTTTGGGTGTATACATAAAACTTTTGGTGACCATTAAATGCCACACTGAGGACCGGACCCAGGATCTTTGGGTTCTCACATATTATAACAAATGAATCGTTTGCATGTATTCTATGCACTGATTCTATTCTTGGACATTTGTACAAGATTGTGTCTAGTCCCCGGATTTTGAAGCATTACATTATAGGGGATATGTTAAATCACTTGAAAACATAGTTTCTATCATAATTTCCAAACTATTCATCACAGAGGCGGCGGGGATGGTCTGGGAGATACCCCTGCATGTGTAGAATAATCCTACATTATATATTTTAATCAGAGATGAATAGTAACCCCCGGAAATAAGAGAGAGTGACACATTGTGTGGCCCGTCTTACTGCACAGGCTGGTGCCAAGGCCGGCCCATACTCACAGCAGTAGAGCTGGGGACACGCACTGCTGGATGAGACACCCTGCTAAAAGGCCCCCAATATGTATACATAAGTTTCAGAAGGGTCACTACCAGGTCCATAGTAGGGCAGGGGTAGAGCATTAGCCTCACATGAGGCAGATCCTGGGTTCAATCCCCAGTTACTTCTTTGCCCAAAAGGGGTGACATTTCCCCCCCCCCCCCCCAGCCCCATTACTCTATACCCCTAAATTTGACTCGGCAACATGGGCCATTATAGGGCTTAGTGACATGGGACAGAAGGAAAAAATGAATAGTGGCATAGGACATGGGGCATTTCGTAAAATCGATATGGCAGCTTTTTTTTTTAAATCGATATGACGGCATGATCATTTCTTTAGGTAGACATGAGACATAGGGACCCCCCCATCAAGCCCCCCCCCCCCTCCAGAGGGTCGTATAGCTAGCTGTAGGTCTACTAAACGTAGCATAACCTGAAATGTTTGTTTCCAAACCATATACAGACGTTTTAAAACATTCTAACACAAATGTTTCTTTCCAAAGCATGTACAAACGTTTTAAAACGTTCTAATACAAACGTTTGTTTCCAAACTAATTGCAAATGTTTTAAAACGTTCGAGAAACGTTTTTTGTTAGCTGGGAGGGTGCTCAACCTCAAAGATTCACATATTCTACATAAATATTATATGAAATTATACAACCTTGAAACAGATGGACAGGATAACTGGTGTAGAAGTATTAAAGGTTTACTGCACTCACTAGGTGCAAAAATATGGCCAGCTCTGGGTCAACCAGTCAACTTCCAACGACCAGAAAACTGTATCTAATGCGATAGAACCTATTCACACTAAATACAGGGAGCAAATTATGCATGAAATTACACTGGCTGGGGAAGGCAAGAAGCTAAGAACATACAATAAATTTAAAACTGAGTTTCAGCTCGAACATTATCTATTTAGTATATCTAACCAAAACTACAGGACTGCATTAACACAGTTTAGACTAAGTTCCCACAACCTTGGCATAGAGACTGGGAGGCACTATAGGCCCCCAAAACCTGAGTGTGACGGAGTCTGCCTATATTGCTCTACTGGTGCAGTAGATGATGAAAAACATTTTCTAACTATGTGTGAAATGCATAGTACACTTCGAACAACTTTTGAAAAATATCTAGATGGGAAAATTGTTAACTATCAGAACAAGACAACGTCCAAGCAGGGTCTGACCCAGTGCCTTATCAGGGCCGGGGACGGTGTTGGCTTAGGAGTACTGTTTCCCAGCAGATGTTTGGGCATATACCAAGATTACACCAAATTCTGCTGGAGAGTGATGCACATGCGTGCTGACTGCACCTGCTACACTCACCAAACATATACTTAGTCAGGGTTATGCGTAGAGAGTGTAGGTCCATGCAGCTGCACCTTCCCAGTCTGTACTATACAGACGGGGGCCGAGTCTAAGGCAGCAGCAGCTTTAACTTAAGGCAGCAAATATTACGTATAAGGTTCTATTATTATTTTGAGACATATGTGCTGTACATAGCCTGTATTTAAATGTATGTATTAGAGATGTGAATGACCCGCCTTGGTTGTGTATGCCATTTCTGTAGATCTATATCCTAGTAGACTATATAAGTATGTCTGCCTGTATGTGTGTGTGTGTGTGTTTGTGGGTGTGTTAATGGATTTATCTGTGTGTGCTAAACATCATTATCTATAGATACATATACTTAGTTTTGTATACCGGTAACCATATTACGTATGTACCTTTAGTTTTATAGAACATAGTTTTGTAGTGTATTGTAGTGAACTTACTTAATGACACACAGGTCAGTAATGACTTCTCCTTTTGTTGTCAATAAAAGCTATTATTATTATTATTATTATTATTATTGTTATTATCATTATAGTCCTACTGTATAGTATGGCCAGAGTGTGGCACCTGTGGGGTATCCTCCATACTACCCAGACTCCTACCTTCGGGTAAAGGTGTGGTAAAGGTGAAGGTGACAAACACCTGTGCACATGCAGCCCACATACAATGATGTAGATAGTGTTTGGCTGTTGGGTAATAATGAGAGGCTCCCTCCGGTGTATAATATTATGCTATATCTATGTATATCTGCCGCAGTGCAGCAACATGTGTGTGACCCTGTTGGTGCATAGTGTCCAAGATAAACAGAGTTAGGTGGACAAGAAAAATCTTTCCAATCTTAAAACGGCCAATCTTAAAAACTTAACAATCTTGAATTCAAGATTCCAAACACCAGGTGGCTACACTGTATTATACCTGGCACACTTGTCTATAACTGTGTTTGATATGAGTTTCGGGGGGGAAAAGAGAAAAAAAGAGAGAGAAAATGAGGTTCAGGGGTAAAGCCCCTGATATAATACAAAAGTGCAAAAAGGTGACGTCAGTTGTGAATGTTCCCTCATGGAATCAGCATTGATATGAAGGAGTGTAATAAAGACAACTCATTTAGGAATTTGCAATTTTATTCAATACACTTTCGAGATGCACTAATTAATCATAAGTGATTATCCCCCCATCACTTGCACACTCTTTATGAAATTTAGAAGTTCTGATAAATCGCCTCTGTTTATTATTTCATACTACAATATATGTACATACATCTGCTACCGCCGTACCCTATGATATTTTCTACAATACTGTCATCACCAAGCTGCCAATGAATGACATCATTTAAACTTACAATTCTGGATTATACCGTAGTATGCGCTGTCCCCTAAGAGATGATTAAACCATGTATTTAAAATCAATTCTGATTAACTACATAAGGACACGGTGTTTTAAGCATATCGTACCGTCACTGTTCCTTGCGCAAAGTGTTAGAACAAGTCCATGCTTCTTACATTAATACGATAATACCCTGCTGTAAATTGACAGGAATCAAGAAAGAAAAGATCAACACTTTGAAGTCAGTATTTGAACTGACGACACTTTTCGTAAAACCGCACTGATCCTCTAAAATGCATTGTCTGCGTAGTAACTAGAATGCACAATAAATGATAAAAGAGTGATTATACCATGAGGACTACACTACGTTGATGCATATACTAATCTAAAACCAATCTATTCTCTGTAGTTACAACATATCGATAACACAAATGATATTTGCAAAATAGGCCTACATGTACACTGATAACATGATTATGCATCGATAATATTTCCTTGTAGTAACTGAATTAGGGAAACCTTTGAACTGATGTTGGTTGGCGAATTATGTTGTAGGCAAGCTTATCTACAGATATTGACCAACTACATCTTTGCAGTGCATTTTGGATGTCAATGCTATTCAAGATGTTAGTAACCACCTGGGTCTACCTGGGTCAGCCAATCACTGACCTGTTTACAAATTACTTGTACTTTGTCATGTTGGCTTTAGCCAATCGCTGAGCTACAAAATAATTCTAACCTCTTACATTAGCTGCAAATGAATGTGTTCAGCCCTCCATGTTGGGCTTAACCAATCAATGAGCTGCTAACAAATACGCAGCTATAAATGATGATGAGCAGCTCATGCTTTCATGACCTCAATAAGGAGTGCCTCAGGATGATTTGCACTGCGGCGTCTTGAGGTAGACGGTGTAGGTGTTGTAGTGGGAGGTGGTGAGCTGGCACTTCTCATACAGCTTGCAGTAGTTGCCGTCATGTTGCAGCGCGCTGCAGCGGTCGTGCTCATTACACATGGTGGTACAGGCCAGGATGGGCTTCTTCATCCAGTTCCTGAACAGGGCCTCACCCGCACAGTATTTCTGCTCAAACTTCTCAAAGCCATTTATGCAGCCTGTGGAATGGAAACAGTATACATGATGATTCTTGGCATTTTAGCACATAATAATAGTAGGGTGTTACATCGAAAATGGATAAGGGTGTCTATAATTGATGTCTATAGCCAAGCGGCTAGTGAAAATATATACTAATTTAATGCACAAATCAGAATAAAGATAACTTTGATGGAAAATGCTTGACAACCATTGAAAGTTGGAAAAGTCACTGATATTTCACCCCTGCTGGTCTATACATAGCCTATGACCCAGATGGCACCTATGGAGTAAAGCCCTACTGCTGCATGTAGCATAGGGAGTAATCACCCTGCTTGCAGCCACACACTATAAAACAGGGAAATCCATGAACTTCACCTAGCTATAATTCAATAAGTATATGTATTATCCATTGAATTATTTTACCAATATAATATATAATTCAATGCTATTTGGTAGTGATGTCTCTATTTTGGGTGCTATGTAAATGTAATTACATTACCATAGCATTCACTAGTCTCAAATTCCGCAAGAGTTGAGAAAAAAATTGGTTGATTTTATAATTCTAGCTTACTTTTGAATGTTTGAAGTCTCTAGTTCCTACTGTACACTTTTAGAAAAATCTATTTATCATTGTTAAATCTCAATTTATATTTTATTTCTTGTCATAATTTCCAAACTACTTACACCAGAAAAAGTGTACAGTATCTGAAATATGGCCCAATATGTATAGAATATGATAATACTTTGTATTTTATTGGAAGATACATAGATACCTGCGGATATGCCCTAGACTGAGGTGATATATTACTCCCCTACTGCAGATACAGGTGCCATGGGCGGCCTACTCACCCAGTGCTACCCTGTGGGGAGGCCCTGGGCGCCTTGCATGTAACACCCTTTTTTTTTGTATAAGTAAGATTTATTGATTGATCCACGACATGAAGAAGTGATAATAAGTACAATCAAAGGGTTGGTCTCAGTTTCTTTGGATACATGATAAGCATAAAGTATGGACAATGAGTATTTACATGATGAGGTAATGCTGTATAATTTATGAACCGTAGGAACAATGTCTTACGAATTAATGGTGGTACCACAATGGGTAATTACGTCTTCCGCAACTCAGTAGATGCGAAAAGAAAAGAACACCTTTTTTGGTTTTTGGATTCGCCTTTTGGCATGGTTGGGTTCAACAACTTGGGGTTAATTTACATACAAGAAACAAGAATATATACAAAAGAGAAGTTCAAGGAAGTGTACGCCTATATACATTCAAAAAAAAGAAGAAAACAATAATAATAAATAAATAACACTGATAATGTACACAATAGGAAATACATTTGGATTCAGATATATATATATATATTTTTCTCCTTTCTGAGAGGCTGAAAGGGGGAGGGGTGTTTGTTGATCTATTTGTATTTGTATTTGTATTTGTAGAGGTCATTGGAGATAATAGATGCATAAAAAAAACCAATCCAGATAGATATTAGGGAATTGATCATTCATCTGACTATTTCTGATTTAGACTCTAATGGAAGCACAATTAATTAATTGATTGAAGGAACAATCAAAACTGACAAGATATTTTAATTGACCAACCCAATGAGACTGAGCTGGTAGCCAATTGCTAATGCTCACATGATTTGATAGATTCACCAAGCAGGAAAATGGGAATGGCCAATTGCCATTACCCACAGCCAGGTAATACATTTAGACTTAGAGTCATGGCGTTAAGACAATTGAGTTACTGTTGTTGTCATTGTCATCCAGAGTCTCATCCTCGGAATCGGCATCTTCTGGTCTTCTACTGGGCATGTGCAGGTTTTTGATCCTTTTTATCCTTGACTTGAACTTCAGTTTCTGCTCGGTTTCTTGGTACCACTGGTCTAGGTTGTCCCACAGCCTCGATCCTCTGTACAAAGGTGAGCGTTTGAAGAAATCTCGGCGCGGTCGTCTTACATTGAATTTGCGCTTGTTGCTGCTTCGTGTGGTTCTCCTTCCTGTTGCATCTCTCAAGTGTCTGCCAGTTGCGGCCAGCTTGTACATTAGAACCAGGTGCATTTCATCTCGTCGTCTCGCAAGCATATCAACGCCACATTCACTGTGTAGTTCTTCAATGGATTTATCTCGTACTGCAGATCTGAGGCATATCCTAAGCCCTCTATTTTGCAGGCGCTGTAGCTTGTCAATCCAGTTTTGGTTTGCTCCTCCATGCAGGAAACTGCCATAGTCAAATTGACTCATCACAGTTGTTTTGTAAACTATGATTGCATCTCCTTTGCTCAAGTCGTTTCTCAGATGTGCGAATCTGAAGAGCCTGTGGTTGACTTTCCTGATAGTGTCTTTGACTACTTCTTCCATTGTTAGGGTTTCTCCAACACGTACACCCAGATAGGTGTAGTTTTGGACCCTATTGAGGTCTCGTCCCTCGATGTTCGGTGGATTTTGTACTACAGGTTTCATTTTGTCCCTGCTACCACTTAGCATGTACTTTGTTTTGTCGGAATTGATGGTTAGACGTAGGTCCACACACTTGTTGACCACTCTATCTAAGTCTGATTGTAGTTGTGTAGTTGCAGCTTGCATGTTCCCATCTGAGCAGTAGAAGACAAGGTCATCTGCATACATCAGACTCTTACAGTAGTCAAGGTCAGAGCCAAGGTCATCAATGTAGTAGATGAATAGAAGTGGCCCTAAGACCGAACCCTGCGGTACTCCAAAGTCCACATTCTCTAGTTCCGATTCGTATTCTCCGATCTGGGTATACTGTTTGCGACCCGTCAGGTAACTCTCAAGCCATCTGAACTCACAGGATTGTAGATTTAGCCTTTTTAGTCTGTCTAGCAGGTACCCATGATCGACAGAATCAAAGGCTTTACGTAGGTCTACATAACAGATTGCAGTAACATCCCCGTTGTCTCGATTTTGATACAAGTCATTTGTTAGCTCAAAGATCGCATCTCCTGTTCCTAGACCTTGTCTATATCCGAATTGGCGAGTTGAGATGGCTTTGCATTTGTCCATGCACTCAGCTAAATGTGCATGCATGCATTTTTCGGCAATTTTGGAAACGACAGATAACAAAGAGATTGGCCTCCAATTGTTTACATCTTTCAGACTACCACTCTTTGGGATAGGCGCAACTCTTGCATATTTCCAAACAGTTGGAACCACACCCGAGTCAAATGATTGATTGAGAACATGGGTTAGCTGCTCATTTAGCAGACCCAGGGCTTCTTTCAGGAATTTGCTGCGTATGTCTTTAATGCCAGAGGTTTTGTTCACATTGATTTCCTTTACCAAGATTTTAACTAACTCTGGATGGACCTTTAATTTGTGGAAAGTGTTAGCAGGATCTGGGGTGTATGTGGTGTCTACTTGACGTCTCACATGTCCCTTTGTAGTCAGATCATCTGACAACTTTTGACCTATGTTAGCAAAGAACCCATTCAGATAGTTTACAGACTCCTGGTTACCTTTGTCGATGCCATCTTCGCCTATCAGAACTGGGGGTAGGACTGCACCCTTTGGTTTCAGAAGGCCATTCAGTACATTCCAAAATTTCTTTGGGTTGCCAGCATTTTCCGCTAATGTTGTTTTTACCTCATTCGATTTTGCACTTTTTACTTTCTTGGAAATTGTGTTTCTTAGCTTTTTGGCCCTGTTTAGATAATACCTATTCTTGGTCCTGAAGAAATTCTCCAGGGCATTCTCCCGGTTCTCGCACAAGTTCAAGATTTCTGCGGTCATCCATGACTTTCCGCAGTCCTTGTATAACTTTTTGACAAGCGGACAGTAGTTGTCTAGATATTCTATGATACAATCTTGTACAATTTGCCATGTGGTATTTACATCAGTGGAATTCCAGAACTCTTCCCAGTCCCAGTAGAGGATCCACTCGATTAGAAGCTCAACACTATGATTACTGTAATTCCTAGACCAGTAGGAGTTTTGGGTGTATTTGCCCACATCACTTTGTAATACTACATAAACTGGAAGATGGTCAGAGACTAAGTAATTAAGCACCCCGCTCTTTAGGGTCTTCTGCGAGTTTGTTAGTATGTGATCAATACAGGACCCTTTGCTATCAAAGGGTCTGGTACAGAAGTGGATTAGGTTTTTCAGACCACAGTCACGACATTTGTCAACTAGTTTGTTTGTCTTAGAATCATCTTCATCCAAAACATTTATGTTTGTATCACCAAGAACCCATAGTTCAAGATTCGGTTTGGAGAAACTAGTATAGAATTTGTCTAACTCACTGATAAACTCATCAACCTTGCCACTTGGTGGCCGGTAAACACAACTGATCACCATTGATTTCCTGTCTGGCTGGTCTAACTTTAGTGTCAGCATCTCAATATCTGGTGTAGTCTTGGTTGACTTTTCCACCCTGGTTACATACTGGGCTAAGTGGTTTTTCATATAGATAGCCACTCCTCCACCCTTCTTCAAATCCCTGTCTCTACGGAATAGTTGATACCCATCCCAGGAGACAATGTCGTCATCATGCAGCTCAGTGAGCCAGGACTCACTGATACATAGTATATCTACTCCTTTGAAGGCCTCAAACAACTCCATCCTTTTTAGATAGAAACTTCTTGTATTATAATGTACAATCTTAAGACCTTTCATCTCAGAAAGTTCTTTCAACCTAGTAGTACCCATGTTTAACAGTCGGGGATAACTAGTTATAAGTCTCTTCTTCAAGACTATATACAGGCGCACACAAATTTACAATAAAACAAACAATGTACAGAACCTATATCTAACCAAGAGGTGTAGAAAAAGAGAAAGCCCAACAGTGTAACCCCTTTAATGAGGAGTCCTTACTGATGAGCCAAGACAAACTTAAAAGGTACCCAGAAGTGACGTCAGGGTGGGGGTACAAATATATATAACAAGAGATGAGCAAGGCACAACACCCTAATAATAGGTTAATTAGATGATGGTGGCACATGTTGGTCAGTAATCTACAAAAGCCTATCATTGAATGGTTTTAATTCATTATAACCAGACATGACTGTATTGTAGCCACTGAATGCAGTGGCATGAATTTATACAAGCAGAAATGTACATTGGTACTTGCATGCCTATACCTCTTGAGGAACAACATGGTAAAGGGGCCAGTATGATATACCGTATTCGACGTAATAAGTGCCCTCCCCCTAATAAGCTCCTCCCCCCTTTTTGGTGCATTTTTAGACTAGAACAAAGGCTCAAATTTCACGATTTTGAAGACAGCTAAACTCTTAAGTACTAAAATACCATAAGAAAAGTTGTATAAGCACCGAGGGCGCTTATTACGTCGAATACAGTACATCTTAAAAATCAGCATCATAACAGAGAAGGATTAAGATATCTCTGTAGAGGCAGCTTACATTGGAGTCTATTAAAATAATTTATGCTATTAAAAGATTTAGACAATACAATTTAAAAAATTTACTTCGACTTTACATTTTTTGGAGGAAAAAAGCAAAAGATAAGTGAGAATAAATAAAAGTATTCATAATGAAAACAAAGAAGTTAAGGTTGTAGGCTCAGCCCACCTGGGCCCCAGCTGGCAGCCCATGCTGAGCCCATGCGAAACCCATGGACACGTTCACCTAGTTTGATCACTTCTTACCCAGGTGAACCCCACTTTTGCAAAAAGGTATACAATGTAAATTTAGAATTGAAATTTAAAGAGCGTTTTCAGAAATGAGCATAGATTGGGGAGACCCAAAAGTAAAGTACCTCTTAGGGACCACCATGAGACATATGGGACTGATATAACATACCTCTTGGGAAGCAGCGTGGGACAGGGGCCCAGGTGCCATTTTTACAGCTGACAAAGCCATGGTTTTTGTTGTCCACTGTCCTTGACTGGTCAGCACACTTGTACAGCTGACGATGCCCGTGTTCAGCAAAACCTCTTAGTGGGTACTTGACCAAGCTAGAGTTGACCCTCTCGCATGGGTTACCTGAAGACAACACATATTAGATAGAGATTAGGTCTCAATATAATGTAGTTGTAGAGCCAAAACTAAATTAAGGTGTCTCAGGCAACAGGGCCTGAGAATAAGTGTAGGTAGGAAATAGCTTGTTTTTTCTTTAATCTTGAAACATTGCACCTCAAAAAAATGTATTTCTCATCACTAAGCCATTTGAGAGATATGGCGAGGGCACTTTTTCTTTCCTTACCAAGGCCTAAAGCATATAGGGTATTGCAGGCTCTCAGAGAACTAAATTCACATTTAAGTATAACGCTCAGTCTCATGAGTTTGTAACAATTGACACGTCTTTGACCTGTGTAGTCTTTGACCGCGGGTGTAGTCATTGACCAGCAAGTTTCAAAAGGGCTGAAATGAGGCCTATGTAGTGAGAAAAGCGGGGAAATAGTGCACCCATATGTTGGTACACTTTTATAGCAAACATAAGTCAATAATAAGTATTAACATATTATTGCAGTATTTCACCTATTTCCCTTCTATATAGGCCTCATTTATTCCATCTTATCACTCCCCGGTCAAAGACTACACCCGGTCAAAGACTACACAGGTCAAAGACTACACCTGGTCAAAGACGTTTCAATTGTTACAAACTCATGAGACTGAGCCATAATAGATTAAGGATCTGCGAAAGTTATAGATATGCATGTTTCCTCCAGTCCATTACATTGGCTGCACTGTATAGGTTTTGATTTGAAATCAAATATGCCCATATTGATTTTGTCTAATTTTGTCGTGTTTTTTCACTAATATTTCAGATTTGAAAAGTTTTTAAATCGCCAAAAGGCGAAACAGGCATATATTATTTAGAGTGACCTTAAAGGCACCATTTTAGAAACTGTGGTTCTCTATTTTCTTAACCGGAATCTTGCTAAAAGAATGAAAGTAAAACTTGTGTAAGTGGTATGTAAATTGTAAGTAATAATTTGTATAACTGTTATCAGCATTATCCAAATATCATACATTACATGACAAATGTCCATTGTAGAGATGTTACCTTATAGTCACCCCTATAAAAGTATTCACTAATTGTTTCTGGCACATAGGCTATTACTTTCGAAACAAGATGCTAATTCCGGAAAGTCTGTCCTTGAACCAGGCCTTAAACAAAAATAGATGCAGTCTATTACTTCGTGCTGCATGTGTTTTCTACACAAACATGTGTTTCTAACCTATGTACTGCTTCAAGTTTTGTTTGTAACCCTATACATGTATATCCTCAATGGGAGACATAAGTTCAAGTTTCAAGTTTTAAAAATTTATTCACGTAATCATTGCAATCTGTCCATATTTTACAATCATTCATGTAAAATGCATATATTATAATAAATATAATATATTATACCTTTATACTATAATTTTCTATGATATCACATTATAATATACATTATAAACATTGATACATTTGAAAATAGCCCTCGACACGTCATTAATCCCTTATGACACATTATAATGGTGAATGGGCTGCTGCTTGGTACGGTACACCAGTTTTCGTTAGCCACCCTTAATATGCACATTCTTTTGTTATATAAACATTAATAAATTCTGTATATATATTTATGAGACCTTGTCATAATGTACAGTATATTAATATGCTCCTATACATTCATATGGTAACATATTCATTGTGTTGTTGTTTGTAAAAAAATTTAAAAAGATTTACAGGACTGCACATGGACTATCACAAAAGAGTTTTATGTTGTATATAATAATAATGGTTAAAATTTTACAATAATCATGTACATTCATCATACCACATTGTAATATTATTATTAATGAAATTTTCATATCATATGATATTTTTGTTTGTTATATATAATAATAAGTAGACAATTTTGTAATATAGACAATATACTAGGAGGAGTAACAATCCAGACTGAGTAATATTTGTAAAATAAATATTAATTACTCACTCTCCCCCAACATCAAGAGGCACCAATCCTTTCATTTCCTTTTTTAAAAGTAATTTGAAAGAATTTCTATCTCTAATGTTTCTCTTTTGAGGGTCTAGACTATTCCATAGAGTGGACACAGTATATTCAAGACTTCTTTGATAAGCTGCACAATGGGGTATCTTGTTTTTTAGCATTACTCCTTTAGCACATCTTAAGTTAACATCCATGTTCCTTATATATTTTGGGTTTTTTGCCCTTTTATGACCTTCTAAGTACACATGAGAAATTCTCCTATGTACTAAAAAATTTACTTTAGCTTCTGCATGTACCGTAACTGTTGGTGTACGCATTGGTTTTTTCAAACACACTTTGAGTACTCTATTTTGAGACCTTTGCATCTTGGCTAGTAACGTACCTTTTGATTTTGTATATAAGATATCCCCATAATCAAAAATTGGCATTATATAAACTTTGTAAATTTTTAATAGACTATCCTTACTTAAAAATCTCGAAATTTTGATTAATTGGTACGTTCTATATGCTACTGTTCTTAATTGATTTCTCATAAATATATCATAATCTAATTTTGGATCCAAAATTATTCCTAAATATTTGTAGCTTGAAACCCTTTTTAATTGTTCTCCTTCTATATTTAATTTTGCATTTTTGAAACATTTCTTGTTCCCAAATCCCATGAATTTAGTTTTACTAATATTTACTGTTAATTTATTCTTATTACACCAAGATACAAAGGTATCAATGCTATCTTGCATTTTCATGAGTGCCTCATCATTATTTTTATCAGTAACATAAATGACCGTGTCATCTGCAAACAGACTAATATTTACTTCATTTTTCAATGAGGTTACATCATTTATATATACCAAAAACAATAGAGGTCCCAAAATGGAACCTTGAGGTACTCCACATGTAACATTTTTTATATCTGATAACAGGCCATCTATACAGGTTTTTTGTTTTCTATTGCTCAAATAATTTTCTATCCAGTTGAGAAGTTTACCTTTAATACCCAATAATTTTAATTTCTTTAATAAGATAACATGATTCACGGTGTCAAATGCCTTTTTTAGGTCAAAAAAAGTTGCTATTGTATCCATACCTACATTTCTACCAGAAAGTATCATATCAGTTATATTACCCACAGAAGTAATTGTGGACATATTTTTTCTATACCCAAATTGATGTTCAGATAAAAGATTATTACTTTCTAAGAAAAACATTAAATTTTTGTGAACAATTTTTTCCAAAATTTTCCCTGGTAAAGAAAGTAGTGAAATTGGTCTTAGGTTTGTTACTTGTCTACTATCCCCTCCCTTATGTATTGGTATAATTGTAGCACATTTCCAATCCAAGGGTACAACGCCAACAGAAAGTGATGTATTATATAAATGGACCAATTGTTTCTGAGCTGATTGAAATATTAATTTTAATATGTTAGAATTAACCCCTCTGATTGCTGATGACTTTGTAGTAGAAATTTCATTGATAAACCCATTAATTTCTTCCTCACATGTGGTCATATCAGAGAGACTAGTGTCAACATTGACTTTACCATCATATGACCATTCATCATTAAAATTTTTTGCAAGATTATAACCTATATCAGAAAAATAATCATTTACAAAATTTGGAGTATCTTGCTCAGGGACATCTATCCCATTGTTATCTTGGAGATGTATTCCCTTAACCTTTCCTTTTTTATCTGGTAATAGTTTTGCAATTTCTCTCCAAAATCTTGTTGGATCATTTATACAGGCATCAGTAATGTTATTTACAAAATTTTGTCTTGTGTTGAAAACTTCAGTACTCAGAGATATCCTTGCATCATGAGCAATTTGTTTATCATCTGCATTTTTAGTTTTATATGACCTTGCTAATAATCTGTCCTTATCAGCAATTTGATCTAATAGACCAGCATCAACCCACTCCTCTTTTGGCTTTTGACATGGTTTTAGGACAAACGCGAAATGTTCATACACATTCTTTCATTATTTTCCTCCGCTTTGCAGCCAGTTGACACCTGCACATTGTGACAAACCAAAGAAGTATAATCTTCAGGTGGGTCGCTACCCTTTGATTTCTTCAAATTCTAAAATCTATCAGAATGGGCCAAAATTGCATAGCCAGATACATATATATATTCCCTAAACTGTGTTAAAAATTTAGATTATTTGAAGCAAAATTGTGCATTTTGTAACACTTTGAATATTTGATTTAATGGTAATTGATAATATTTCTAATTCTTAAAAAAGTGCTAGTAAATTGCAGATATTTACTATTTAGAACACTATAGATGCTATGATATTGCTCGAAATAACCAAGGGTATAAATCAGGACAATTTTAGATATAGATTTTTACCATTTTACCCATCATGCAGTGCCATATATAATTAATTTAGTCATTTTTTGGCATTATTTTTTATTTTCAAAGGTCCAAAACCCTAAAAATATGCCCGGGACCCCCTATCAAAATCACTTCTATATGTTGGCAAATGATCTGAACTATTTTCTGAGAGAGTTAAAAAAAATTCTGTTAATACTGAATACTATTTTTAGCCACTAAGGCTACAAATAAGGATGATTTCTTTGTATTCTTTCCCGAAACCCCATATTTTTACCCAGAATGCCATGGCGTAAAATTGTAAAATTATTTTTTCAGTAAGGGAGAACATATAGGCGTTTCACATGTGATGTTTTACATTTCTGCGCATAATGGTTGATATTAAAAAAAATCATGGAAGTTTTCACATTTTTTCTCAATTTCAGAAAAAAATTAAAATACTTTAATTTTTCAAAATTCTATATCTAAAAAAGTAGTTCGGGACCCCCTATTTTTCTTTGCATTTTCCAATTTTATATAACTTGAACTGCCTGTAAAAAAAAAATTGCGAGATTCTGTTAACTTTCAGTGACTTTGACCCAAGGGTAGCGACCCACCTTAAATACATAACCTAGATTGTATAACTTAGTTTTGGCATGACCTATTATAAACAGCTTTAATTGCCTGCCCTAGTAGCAAGCCCGCACAGGGCCAATTTGGTTTAAGCTTGGATTGCCTGTTTGAAGTTTGGCAAAACTGAGCTGGGTCTCATGTTCATAGTTGGACAGATGGCTGGGCTGAAGTGTGGCCCTGACCCGGCTGCCCGATTTGGGCTCAGATCAGTTTCAAAGCGAGCTTCCCGATGTGGGCTGAGGTTGGGTTTGGACAGGGCAACTGGTCTAGTAATTCTGATGAGTAACACCAGATGTCACTACCATGGAGTGTTTTATATATGTGGCATGGCCTGGGAAAAGGGACCTTAATGCAACCTGCACTAAGGTCCCTTTTTGTAGATCGTGTCACATATACAGGTATTACCTACAACCACTTAAAACCCACACCATTAGGTAGAATAGAGCTTTCTGATTAAGATTATTACGGTTTTGTGTAAAAATATGGGGGCAAAAAATGGCGATAGCCCTTATCTTAGAATGTAATGATAAGCCCAGTGGTAAGGCCTCATTGAGGTAGGCTGGTGCACCCTGTCCTGACTTGACTACTTGCAGTGGTGGCCGTGCAGCACACACTGGGCTGACAGGTCAATAGGGACAAGTTTTATTTCTAAGAAAATCATAGAAAATAATCTACTATGCATAGATCTATTAAGACTACAGTTCTGATTTTCACTTGATCCCCCGGTCAATTCGAGGTATTGCATGACTATATCCAACCATTTTCTTAAAAAAAGCAGTTGTCCTCCCTAATGTTATACAATTATACAAGAAAATGTTAAAGTGATGTAGAATAGGAAACAATAAATAGATGTTCTCACAGTTTGGGCATATATATAAGATAGACTATATATTTGAATGAAGAAAAGGAGATTCTCTAAGCAGTTATCCAGTGTAGACACAATTTCTGTGGCATTACAATTTACTTAACACCAGACTCATGTGCTCCTTGTAGATATAAAGGCCGATGTAGACCAAAGACACTTGCCTATGTTGCATCTGGCTTAAAACTGATGATAAAAGGCCTGCTTGAGACTTCAATAATTGGATAGGAACAGTATGATTATGCCTTAGGGTTGATAAGCAGGACCTAGGATATCTTATTCAACAAGTACAAGAAAATATTGGGGAAAGATTGCATAGATTCTAAGAACTCACAATTATCAGGTGGTGCTGTGGCACCAAATGCCAGCCCATCCAAAACCCGATCTGACCCCAAAGTGGGCAGCTCTTCCAAAACTCCATCTGAGCCCAAAGTGGGCAGCCTATCCAAAACCCGATCTGAGCCCACTTTCAGCCCATCCAAATCCGATCTGAGCCCAAAGCGGGCAGCCCGTCCAAAACCTGACCCGAGCCCAAAGTGGGCAGCCTGCTTGGGGCCACGCCAAAGCCCAGTGCCCGAAACCGACAGGCGCCCGTTAGTTAGCCCACTCCGGGCCAACTTGCAAGCATGGTGTAGTTTTTTTTTTACTAGGGTGCCTAACTCTCAGTTGGGATTTAAAATGTATTAGCATACAATGTAGAATCTGGCACATATAGTTCAATAGTTTATCATTTTAGTGTCGTGACTCTCATCCAACAGTTTGACTATCTGGGACTGGGTCTAGTGATGCCTTTTTCCAGCTGTTACTATTTATAGCCCTGTGCAGCGGAGCCGCTCATTGGTGAGTGAGTAGCATGGCAGATGGCGCTGTGTGCAGTGATGTCATTTGCTGTCTGACTAGTGACTGGTTACTGACTATATACGTAAACATTCATCATGTCCTTACAGAACAAGGCCCTTTTTATGCATGATCTCCCCCTTGTCGAATGATATGTAGGAATGATGTCCATCTAATGTGATCTCTATGTAGAAAATATACTGATCAGTGATTTTTGCAATAGATATCTAAATACAATTGTATTCAAACATGATCTAATTCTTGGATGTTTTAGAATTATGTACAAATGAATCAATTTATTATTACACTGGTACAAGTATAGTATAGTACTATACCTATATAATAATCATAATATGTGACACGATCTACGAAAAGGGACCTTAGTGCAGGGTGCGCTAAGGTCCCATCTCCCAGTACATGTCACATATGTATATCCCAGGCGTATCACTAGGACTGCAATTACTATGATTACATCGCTAGAAATTTAGAAAACCAGACACAAACAGTTTACAGATAAGACTGGTGGTGTTGTATCCTGTACACCTCATGCAAATCACAGACTGACAACCAAAGCAATAAAACACCATCAAGTCATAAAAGATCATCAGTCTCGTCAGAAACCGTAAAATTACTGAATGCATTATTGTTGGCCAGAAAAGTGTAGATGGGGAAGCACAATGGTGTGGTTGTCTGCATAGGGGTCGATTACACCTAACACTATATGTATAACCACATGTCACTTGTCTTCTTCCTGTAAGTTTCAAATAACCATACCAGTATAGATCTATGGTGATACAAAGGGAAAGGGTATATCTAAGCAGTAAAAGTGACCGCTTTCATGTGTTAAAGGGTATGGTGAAAGCAACACAGATGAATGTGAATTTGAATGGCAAGAATCGATGTGTGTCTGGAATTTAATTATGGTGACCACATTATCAATCAATGCATGGACACAAAGATAATATGTGTGGCCCCGACAGCAAATTCCTATTTTTAGGAATTTCTAGGACGGTCTCCGACAGCTAGAACCTTCAGCTGTGAGGGTTAGTAGGCCATGGCATCCTGCTTACTTCCAAATGCCCTGGACCCTGCGTCAATCAGACCATTGTTTGCCGAGATATCGCTCTTTGCTCTTTTAACTTGATAAGAATATATTAATATTTTGTAGACCGCTGCACCTAGGGGCATGGGAATGGGGGGGGGGGAATGGGTCCAGAGTGAAGCTGATTGCAGGAGCTACCGGTCTTAAATGTATACAACACAATCTAACTAATTTTAGATAGACCAACATTTTTCCTTAATGTCTCTTGTGTAATAATGTGATGGAGTCTGTGACTTGTAGAACATATGTGTCTTTACTGTAATTATAGATGGTACAAATACAACATGTAGATAGCTCTGATCAACGTCCTCGTACGTCGCCCATGCGGTCCTCACACAAAGTGATGACGTCACCGATGCGCGTACACAACATCCCCCTTTCTTTATAAGAAGTTCGAAAGTTTATGATATATATAGTTCACTGTGGATATTATGACGCTGGAAGAAAAACTGGTTATTATAACAATAAGAAATGGTTTTTTAAATAAAAGTTTGTTGTCTCTACAGTGTCACTAAAATTAAATATGGATTTCAGTCCTGAGACTGTGTCTATAGATCCATTCTGTCCCTGGGCCTGGATATCCTTCCGGCTCTAGTGACATATGCTGCTGGTGTCTGTGGTTCATCTGCTTTCGCTCCTTCAGGGCCTCTATCGACAGGTTCTGGCTCGGGCACTGGTCCCAATGCCGCCTGATCATCGGTCTCACTGGCGGGGTCGCTGACCCGTGGTGTCTCATTCGACTGCTTCAATAGGTGCCTCCGATTGCGTCGGTATGTGTGACCATCCCCGGTCCTTACAACATAAGAACGGGGTGAAGCTGGGGCGGGTGTCGCCATCACAGTGGCGCTATCCCAACAGGGTTTATGGCCAGTGGTGCGCATCCTTATCTGCTCCCCACTGTGTAAGGGTGGGAGATCCTTTGCAGCATTGTTATACTGATGTTCCTGAGAGACATGCTTCGCCTCAAACATTTCCTCCACAGCTGCTGGGCTCACGACCACTGGTCTCAGCTGTCTTTCAGTGTTAGGAACCATGGACCGTAGTCTCCTGGAGTAGAGCAGCTGCGCTGGAGATGCAAGTCCATGTACAGGGGTGGTCCTCAGCTCTAGAAGGGCCAGGTATGGATCTTTTTTGTCCTGTTGTGCTTTCTTTAGCAAGTTCTTCACAGTTTGCACCGTACGCTCAGCCAGACCATTTGACTGTGGATATGTTGGGCTTGATGTGACGTGTTCAAAACGCCATTTTGCAGCAAACTCTGCAAATTCACCACTGGAGTACTGCGGGCCATTGTCACTGATCATCCTGAGGCAACGGCCATGACGTGCTAGCACTGCCTTGATTTTTGCTATCACTGATTTGGAGGTAGTGTCTGTTAGGTGTTCAACTTCCACAAAGTTACTGTAGTAGTCCACCACGAGCACATAGTCTCGACCATGAAGGGTGAAGAGATCTGTAGCAACCACTTGCCATGGCAGACTAGGTGCTTGGTGGCTGATGAGTGTCTCCTTCTGATTGGCATTACGGTGTTGCTGGCATGTCCCACAGCTACTGACAGTAGTGTCTATATCAGCATTCATTCCTGGCCAGAATATAGCAGATCGTGCCCGAGCTCGACACTTTTCAATGCCAAAATGGCCTTCATGTATGTTCTCCATCATCTCTGTACGTAGTGCTTAAGGAAAAACCATGCGATCACCCTTGAATATAATACCATCAGCAAATGCGAGTTCGTCTCTATAGTTCCAGTAATCCAGAACTGCCCCAGGACATTCCTTCCGCTGTGCTGGCCACCCTGTCAAGATGATGTGCTTCAGCACCTGCATGTTCTGGTCACTAGCTGTGGTCGACCTGAGCTCAGTCAGCTTCGGGTCACTGATGGGTAATGAGGCCACCATGTAGTGAATGACGGCATCCAGTTTCTCATTCAGTTCGTCACTCTGTGGTGGAACGGAGCCCACCACCAGGTTTCTGCTCAAGCAGTCTGTCACTGGGATATCCTTCCCTGGTTTGTACACCACGTCAATGTCATACATGTACCTTTGGAGCTCCAAAATCATTGTTTGGAGCCGTTTGGGTGCTGCTGATATGGGTTTGCGGAGGATTGATTCCAGAGGCTTGTGATCTGACTCCACTGTTGTTTTTCTGCCATATACATACTGGTGGAACCGGGAGCATCCGTGCACAATAGCTAGCATCTCACGCTCAATCGGGGCCCAGTTACCCTTGGACGCATCTAATGCTCGGGATGCATATTCAATCGGGCGGCCATCCTGCATAAGTGTTGCTCCTGTGGCCTTCTCAGAGGCGTCTACCTGCAGTGTTAGTGGCTTGTTGGGGTCATAGAATGCCAGGACCGGGGCTTTTGTGATGATCTCTTTCATCTTGGCGAATGCTATGTCCTGCTGGGCATCCCACACAAACTCTATGTCCTTTCTCAGGAGGTCTCTCATCGGGGCAGTAATGCTGCTCAGATTAGGTGCAAACTTTGCGAGGTAGTTCACCATTCCGAGTATGGTTTGAAGTTCTGCCTTCGAGGTGGGAGCTGCCATATTAGTGATAGCCTCGACCTTCTTGGGGTCAGCCTGGATACCGTTGTCAGATATGACGTGGCCATAGTATTTCACTTGTGACACATTGAAATGGCATTTATCCAGGTTGTACCTTTGACCGTGCTCACGAGCACGTTGGAATGTTGCACGAAGCGTTTCCAAATGTTCTTCCCGAGTTGTTCCGGCCACGAGTACATCATCACTGATGCCCTTTACTCTGGCCAGCCCCTCATAGGTCTCATCTACACGCCTCTGGAATATGTCCTGGGCACAGTTGATACCGAAAGGCATACGTAGGTATCTGTACCGACCAAACGGCGTGTTGAACGTCGTCAACCAGGACGATACATCGTCCAGCTGAATCTGCCAGTAACCGCTGCGGGCATCGAGAGTAGAGAAATATTTGCATCCTGACAGTCTGCTAGTGACATCATCCAGGGTTGGAACTGGGTAGTGTGGTCGTTTTATTGCCTTGTTCAGATCTTTGGGATCCAAGCATACCCTTAAGTCACCATTTGTTTTGTGAACCACCACCATGGAGCTAACCCAGTCTGTGGGTTTGGTGACCTTGGTAACTATTCCATGACTCTCCATACGATCCAGCTCAGCCTTGACTTTGTCACGGATGGATACAGCCACCGTGCGGGATGCGTGTATGACTGGCTCAGCTCCTGGCTGCAAACTGATGTTATGCTCACCAGGAAACTCTCCTATCCCCTCAAAAATGTCAGCGTATTCCGAAATCAGGGCATTGATAGCAGGGTCGTTACCACTCGTATCATACTCTCGTATCCCGGTTTCCTGTTCATCGATGGACAGTACAAGCTGTACCAGATTCATGTCCACACACGTCCTGAGTCCAAGGAGTGGGGGTGCTTGTGCGTCGACAACATGGAACTGTAAACGCTGCCTATCACCTTTGTGTGTGCATTCTAGATCACAGACTCCCAATGTATTTAGGGACTGCCCTCCATATCCATGAAGCGTGGTTTTACTCAACATGAGCGGCTGCTGGACATACAGTTTGTCAAACACGGATTTGGGTAGCACGTTGACCTGTGCCCCGGTGTCTACCTTAAACTTGATGGTCACGCCATGGCATTGGATGTGGACAAAAGCCTGGTCTTTGGTGGACGCCGCTGAGTTGACCACATCTATGAAGAAATCCCCCCCTGCATAGCTAGCACTGTCATCTGGGGATGGCTGCACTGTGTGGACTGCCTGTGCGTGGCAGACTGCCGCAAAATGGTTATACCTCTTGCAGTTACCACATCTCTTCCCTCTGGCAGGGCAATTCTTCATGCTGGGATGAGGGTCCTGGTTGCACTTAGGGCACAAATCAGCTGTGCTTCTCTGCGGAGCCTGTTTGCCACCACTAACATTGCCATGGCCACCATACTTCTGCCTGTTGGGAACCGCTTTCTTCTCGGATATTCCAATGGCCTGGACTCCTGCAGCCTCTGAGCCACCCATGCACTTCAGGTGCCGTTGAGTGCTCTCCAGAGCACGAGCAATGTTCAGAGCTGCAAACAAGTCAACGTCATCTCTGCTATCCAGATACCGTTTCTTTGTCTCATTGCTGTTGGTGCCGAGCACCAGTCGGTCACGTAGCATTTCATCCACAAATGCTGCTGGGAAAGCACAGTCCTTGACAAGGAGTCTTAGTCCCATGAGGAAACTGTCAACTGACTCAGTCGGCCCCTGCACCCTAGTGTAGAACTTGTGGCGCGAAACAAACATAGTTGAGAATATCTTGGGAATATTAGCCTGATGCTTATGGAACACAAAGAAAAGAAAAAGGCCTATGTCACGGGGTTTATTTGCAATTTCTCAATGAAAATGCAGGCATGCATTTATATTATGATTAAGAACATGTTGATTAGGAACATGTTGAAATCAAGAAAATTTGGGGTCAAGGGCAAAAAGAAAGTATCCTGAATTAATCAAAATAAAATATTTATCTATTTACTGTATGAGCCTATGCATGGGCATGGCAAAAAAGAAATATGGTGATCAAGATATGTAGAATGCCAAGGTATGGCACTTAAATGGTATATAAAGGTAGATCATGACCAGTCCAACAGGTTTGTGTGAAGCTAGATTCAAACTTTTACCATAATTTAAATGCACCTACCGACACAGTCCGGCATGGGGTCCCACTGGCCGTCGTTACACACCACATAGCTGTACTCATTGGCTGAGAACTTGATGCCACGTGCGTTAAAGCCGCCCGGACACTTGTACAGCTGCAGGTCACCGGAACGAGCATGGCCGCCCGCCGGAAGGAACGCCACGTCGCTGTTGGACGAGGCTCGTGGGCACCGCCTCAGCGTTCCTGTTGGTAAAGGGGGTAACTTGTGTAAATGGTGTACCATTAGGCCAAAAAAAGGGTTGTCTCAGGTCACCCGACCGACCCTATCAAAACAGGGCCGACCCTACTTTTTATATGCTATTTTGAAGACATTTTTATATTTTTACGCTTTTTTTGTGTCTATTTTAAGTTTTCAAAAAATATAAATTGTTTTCCTCATTTTTACACTTTTTTGGTATCCTAGAGGGGCTGTAAAAGAAAGTTTTAAAAAAGAACAGAAATCCGACCTACCGACCCTAGGTTTTCATCCCATGTTACCTGAAACAAACCTTTTTTTTATTTGGCCTAATTTATTTCTTTGAGACGTACTATGCTTATGCAGCTGTAAAGTACTGGAAGAGCCGTATTCAATGCCCCCCATTGTATACACTGAGGCTGCATTCAATAGCTCTCTGTGGGAGGTGCAAAGAAGATCATGGACCTTTAGTTGCATTCCTTCCCATGGTACCCTATAGCCTACCCACTCACCAAGCTGAGGTGTCGTTAAAACCTGTGCTCAGCTGTTATCACTTGCGTCGTTCTACACTCGTTGGACTGTGGCCTGCGGGTCATATCACACGAGGCAATAGAATTAATTAGAAGTATGCAAATTCCACTCTAGTATACATGTGGACTTTGTGTATAATATATTGCATCACTTGGGAATCACAAATAGGGCCGACTACAGTTTTCAGCAATTCAGGTGAGAGCAAAGATGTATCATTGGAGCTCTCGTGCACAGAATACAAAACCTCCCTCAGGACTATGTTATGGAGGCAGGGTTTTTGGTCTGTCACTCAGAAAGCCCCTTCCCCCTAGACAATGATTTATCTTCAATTCTCTGCATGGTAACCATCATCGCACCATAGCACTATACCATTAGCCCCATCTGGGGGGTCTTTAGATTTGAATAGTGTGCACCACATGGAGATATATGATGTTATGATTATAGCTAATGGAAAGGCATACGTCTACGATTTTTGTACAAACATGATTCAAAACGTCATTCCACATGATGGATTACATTGCACTGTATTTTTTGCGCTTCCTCTTGCAATGGAACTTTGTAGATAAAGAGTCAATGCTAGAATTTTGTCGCAATGAGTAGGAATGGTCTTTATATATACTCAAATACATGCAAAGTCAGCTATTGGCATGAATGACTTTAAAGCATGCATTTAAGATCAAAACAGATAACATTTCTTATTTGAAACTAAAAAGATACAGTTATAGAACCTGTGCCATGATCAAAGGCCACAATTAATAACCAAACGCAACAATACTGTAATCAATTTACAATGATTACTTTCCTTACCTACACATTGCGGCTGTGGACTCCACTTGCCATCATTACAGATGACATAGCTGTAGCCTGAATCTGAGAACTGCACGCCATGTGCCTGGGAGCCGCCCACACAGCGGTACAACTGGCGCTCTCCGTGAGAGGCGCTGCCGCTGGTCGGAAGTAGCCGAACCTTGCTGGTCGGGGAAACACGCCGCAGACATCGTCTTGCCGCCTCTGTGCCTGCTGTGACAGAAAGAGTATATTTATTACCAAGCAAGCAAGCATAGGAGGGTCGTGTAAAGATCTTTAAAGTGAGGTATTATTAACTAAAATAGGCAGATCATAGTTGTTGTTTTTTGCAAATATGTAGTTTTGAACAGGGCTAGGTATATTCATCTGGAAATGAAAATATGTCTGACATGTCTTTAATCTCATACACTGTAAAACTTGTGTTGTGGGAACATGGAAAAAGACTAACACACATGTATATTTAACACACTTTGAAATGTTACACACATTATTGGCATTAACACGCTTTTCTCAACACACTTCCCAGTGGGCACAAAATTCAAGTCAACATCGAATCAACGTTGCATCAACATTGAATCAACATTGACAACCATTTATCACTGTTGATTCAATGTTCTGTGCCCACTGGGTTACTATACACACGTTTTTGTAAAAGGTGTGTAGGTATTAAAAGTGCGTATCATACACACACTTTTTTTTATTAACACCAGATTGCACCACAAGCGCATCTTAGGAGATTTCAGTCATACTTCAAGATTGTAATTGTACTTTTGATTATGTTTAATGGTTTGATTTTAAATGTTAAACATAGAATGAGGTGTAACTTCAATGGATGCATGAAGCTAAGGAGTTTAAATCATGCAGTGTTAGAGTCTGCATAATTAACATACATCTATATTCCCATTGGGGGAATTTGGACAGGGCGCGGGAGCACACGCCTCCTCGTTTTTAGGGCACCCCTCTTTTCAAGATTCTCGACCCGCCACTACTTTCTAAACGCCATAGGAGTGCATAAATAGTCAGAGGTAATAAATTGAGATATGCCATCCATTTGTCATCATAATGCATGAGTAACTGTGCGGTGCATTTATGCATCATGACGAACCTTCCGGGTTAGTACACCCTGAAAAGATCAGCATAATAGACTAATGCAGCGTCTGCGAATAACCCAATGGCACTGCATTGGACATGAAGAATTGCGCCTTGAAGATTGTTTAAACATGTGTCTAACGATAGTTTGTTCATGCCCTCCCTATATACACGTGCTGATGGGAGATCTCTTTGAGAAGAGTCATCTTGGATGGACACTCCGATATTTCTCTCTGTAGAATGGACGTGGCACTTTTCTTCATATCCTCATGTGTCTGAGACCTTAAGGGGTCCATAAGAAATCAAAGCACTTCAACAAGACAGATAGCTGGCCAATTTCCACATAATTGCGGTTCTCTGTGATCCTTCCTTATGTAAAGCTGTCTGTTGATAACACTTGTCAAGAATATACGTGCAGACTCTTCATCCCTATTACTGTATTATATTTAGCCTACTTGTGAAATATAGAAAAATTAGTTATTTATTGACAGAACATGGAGGCTTATGAATGAGTGAATGTATATTTAATGAAGATAAGGATAGAGTCCTGGGTCCTGTTCTTTCGCTCTGCTCTGCCCCCTCTCTCGGTCTGCCCCAGTCGTTCGCTTTCTGACCATCTCTTTTGGGCTGGCTGACTCCCTCCTTCTCTTTCTTGAATCCCCATTCTTTCTTAACATATTATTTCAATCTGTTTCTCTCTCCCTCGTCCTTCTCTATCTCACAATACCATAGTTTTCAAACAGTATAATTAAGGTTGCTTCGACAAAAGAAATATTATAAGTTGAAATAACATTACTCACCAATTATCAGGAGTAGTAGAGTAGTTATAGACAGTAGCACCGGTAGTTTCTGTGGATTCATCTTGTCAAAATAGCACAATATCCTTGTTATAGAAAGAACAATTATCCAGAACGGGAAAGTAAACACACAGCCTACCCAAAGCGGCTGTTGAGAAGCACAAATGGGTTATACTTTAAGCCAGAAACAGTACAGTCCTTGTGTCTTTATCTCTCCTATTGAACGAATCAAAATGTCCTTTCTAATTGATATGGTAATTCCAAATGACCTTCGTCCGTAGTTCTTCTTTTCAGTATTGAAGTAGGCAGATAAACAAAGAGCCGTTCGTCTTCTGCCAGGGGTGGGTAGCTTTTCCTGACTGTGTCTCAGGGCCTTCCTAGGTAGGAGAGGGTGGGAGAGAGGTGGGGTGAGAAAGAAAACTGTCCAATCAGCTTCAAGAGAGAACGTGTTTACTATATTTCACGTCAGCTCCCTTAAACAAATTTCAGCTGCGTAAAAAGTACTGCCGACAAGTGTGGGGGTAGTCTTGCTCCAGTCCTGTAGGCAGAGTGTAAATGATCAGCCACACAAAGAGAGAAGAAACAGCATGGAAAGGGAGTCCAGGTTGCCTAAAGAATGACTCCCCTGTTTAGGGGAGTCCAGGTCGCCTAAGGGAGCCTAGGTGACTCTCTGGTTGAGCTAAGGGAGCCACCTGGGGGAGTTATATAGCTCTATGGGTCATTTTTTATAACTTTCTTGTTTTACAGCCCCTTTACGATACCCTTAAATTGAACAGAAAAGTGCAAAATTGGGGGGGGGGGGGGAGTCAACATTTTTGTAAATCTAAAATTGACCCAAAAATTGTAAAAATATTTTTTTTTAAATCAAAATTGCATAAAAACGTAGGGTCGGCCCTGTTTTGATAGGGTCGGTCGGGTTACCTGAAACAAACTTTTTTTTTTTGGGGGGGGGGGGGGGATTAGTACTGGTGGTGGTGCAGGGACTGACCAAGACATCTTCAGAATGAAGTACATTAATATACAAAAGTACAGAACAGCGGTGTCAGGGAGAGAAATGTTATCAATAACAAGCACCTCCACCCCTTACCCCCCCCCCCAAAAAAAAAGATAATAATAATAATAAAATAAGCAGAAAAGGGAAAACATTTAATTATTTTTATTTTTTAGTGATCAGTATAGAAGGGACCTTTAAGGCTCCAATAATAAGATGCCTATACAAGTCCAGTTGGGCAGCTGTGTAGTCCCATGATGACGTTGAGCTGCAGTAGGGGTGGCAGGGGTAGTATGTGCTGTCAGTACGGCCAGGTGTGACGGGTTAGGAATGAGCAGGGTGCTGGAGGAGCCCACTTACATGTGATTAACAACTAACCAGGTGTAACCCACACCCCCTGCAGCATGCCTCCGGCTGTTGTTGACTTGCTGCTCCTGTGTAGACCTGATGTATGTTGTCTGCGGTATCTGGGGGGTGCTCTCCATAGCTCAGACGCAGACAAACGTTCTGAGCGCAATCTTAATCTATGATCTTAAATCTTAATATAATTATAAACTGATAGCTCTTAATTCTGTTTTAATGCTGAGTAAATGATCTTAGACACTCTTAAATGTCTAACTCAACAAATGAAGATAGCGCCACTACCGCAGTAAGGGTAAGCAGTCTATCATCGGATAGGCTTGTTAACTATAGTATTAATACTATGTAATGGGGGAGCGGGCTCTGCCCCCAACCCCCGTTTTTTTCTTCTTTTTCTTTTCTTTTAGGTGTTTATGTTGTCTCATCTGGGTATAGGGCATATACTATAAAGGCAAATCTCAGGTAACATAGTTTAGATTCAGATTGCGCTCAGAACGCCTGTCTGCGCACCCAGGAGAGCTATCCCGTATTTGCCTCCATCTTACACTTACAGCAGCTTACCTAGCAGATTCGCACACTTGTCTCAGGTGACTCGACAATTAATGTAGGGGCGAAACCAGAGAGGGGGAATGGGTCCAGGGGGCCCGGATTCCCCTTTTGGATTTTTTATATAGATTTTTCTAATGATATTTCGATCTGCCACAATTTACAGCGCAACACTTTTCGGTCCTTTAGTATTAGGTGGAGCCGCCTTTTGAAATTCCTATAGGTCCGCCCCAGATATAGAACTATATTGATACGCTTTGAGGCGTCCTATATATTAGCATTAATTACCACTGACATACCATCATGCACACGACGGCGACCGCTATTGAAGAATGTAAATCTGGGAACAGTTTTACATTTTGAAAAATCCACTACTGCGCGATACATGTGCGATTGTTGTCAGCAATGTCTGCTTCTCGCCCATTTTCCTCCTGGTGTTACCCAGTACATATGTCATGATAAATGTAG
Organism: Harmothoe impar; assembly: GCA_947462335.1. NCBI lineage: Eukaryota > Metazoa > Annelida > Polychaeta > Phyllodocida > Polynoidae > Harmothoe > Harmothoe impar. The sequence goes on along the minus strand of OX381715.1, from coordinate 49,877,887 downwards.
GGTTGTATGTATATAAATATATTATAATTATATAATACTGTCTAATTGTGAACAATATAGGGTGAATAGCATGTGTTTGGGCATGTGTGAGTGGCTAGAGGTCGCTGGAGAGTACATTAACTGTTACATTATGGTGAGCTGAGAGGTGTGATGTATGTCTACCCCTTCTCTAGACCCATACTATATCCATAGTCCCACCACTACCCCTCACAAATCACTGCCGTCCACCTGCTGCCTATGGTTGCAGTAATCAGCTCAAATGGAAACACATTTCTTGGTCATCCAGAAAATCTACCATTAGTTTTAATGTATTTACTATATTTTTTATTGATCTTTTATTAGTACAGATGGTCTTCTGACACTTGGGATATCATATTACATGAATGTAGGATGCAGACCCAAAGTGCAATGTCAAAGGTATGGACCATATACTCTAAATCACCATGTTTAAAGGAGTGTCCTTTCTAGCATCTTGGAACTGGTTTATAAAGTTTTGCACTCCTTTTAAGAATATACTCGGAGAAAGCATATGCATGTAAAAGGTAATTATAAGTGGCCCACCTGACACCTTCCCAACCTGCGTTCCCAAAAACGTGGGAAAATGGTATTTTTTCACTCCGGGGTGGAGAGACTGCATGGGGAAATATATGAGATGCATGCACATACCAATATGATATAGCCAGTATAGTGGTCGGATGCATGTGTCGACGGCTGTTTGGGTGGGGGTGGGGTAAGGGCTGGGATTTTAGCAAAAGGGACAAGAAAATAACTATGTATAACGACATAATGTATGACTATTGTCAACCCTAGAAAAGCAGATTTAAATTGCTTAAAGCCGTTCTACGTTTGAAGACCTACAGGCACATGCCAGCCTTAAATCTATTCACTATTTTGGCCGTAGGTGGTCATATTCTAGCATCCAATATGCACCCTGGAGAATAAATTGATTAATGTCTATGTTGATATTTCACAGTTTAACATGATTAATACCTTAAATGCAAGTAGCTTAGTTACCTGGTATATTATGTGGTAACAATTTCTGTTCTAACCTCCAGCTTAACTTTGGGGCTAGAAATTTAGACATGGGGGTTGAACAGTATAGGCTCAATGGCAGGAGGATGGATATGGACATGAGTATGAGGTATTGATGGTGGATGTGTGGCTGTGGGGGCGGGGTGGTGTACCCTATTTAAAGTTGTAGGCCTACAACCTATAGGGCAATGGTTCTCTTATGTTACATGTGCTGGAATTTGTTTAAGCCAACGTGTAACACTCTCTAGGCGAGGATCAAAAACATTTGGAGAATTTTGATGGGGCCCAGATGGTGGTCTCTAGGGCAGTGCGTGGGCAGGCTCCTAAAGTCTTTTTCAACATTTACCTGGTATATAGAGGCAATATTTAGGAGTTAGGCACTCGGGTCAGTGCCCGAAAGAACAACATACGTCCAAAGGGGTGACGACGGAGGCCGTCTTCCTGCATTAGCTGTACACCCAGAGAGATGACATTGCACAACAGACAACGACCTAAAGGGAACCCAAACTAGGCGCAAGGCAGGGGCTCTTAAGGCTGTGTCTCATGAGATTGGGACAAGGTCATCTTTGACTGGCCACCATAAAAAAAGAATTTAAGAAAAATGAATGTCTGATATGTAAGGGATAAAATAACGAAAATGGTGGTGGTTATATCTCCATGTATTAACTTTACCTGCCCTAAATAAACCGTTTTCTGTCAGGAGGTCAAAGATGGCACCCAGTCAAAGATGGCACCCAATCAACGACGTGCACATTGGCCCGATCTCGTGAGACACAGCCTTAAACATGTAACGTCCACATATGTAGTGCTTTGATTGGCTTGTATGCCCTTGGCCGTCAGGATACATGTATACATTACAAGAACACCTGACTGCTCCTGCATTCATCATCATGTTGACCCTTTGGCAATGCATCAACCTCGTAGCGTCGGCATGTTGTAAATAATGCATTCGAGCAGAGTATAAATGACACAGCCCATAAAACCGCTATGCCGCCATTACAGGGTGAACTAGCCCTGTAGGTGTGTTGCCGATTCAGGCTTTGACTACAAACGCGCCCTACAGGCTACACTGTACAAAGTTGGTTGCCATTTTGTAGGTGTACAGTAGATTCTACTGTAGGTGTTTTAAAGTTTATTGTAAGTAACCGTTAGAATCTACAATAAATCTATAGTAGATGATACTGTAAATCTATTTTACACTAGTTCCTAGATATATAGTAGATTATACTGTATTTTTATTTATAAACGAGCTCTTGTAGCTTGATGGCCACCGTCCACTGGGCTCCAATCGGCCGAAGCTAATAAAAGGAAATGTATGGGCTTAGCCTCGGAGGGGGACGAGGGGTACTCAGTTTAGGTATGGGTACCAACTGCGGTAACGACCCCAAAGAGCTGTCACTGTGTGCACGTTGAAGCAAGAAAAAGGGAAGGCTGTGTAGTCAACTACATAAAAGTGAAAAATAAGGGGCTGTCAATAACTGGAAAGTACTGAATCTGTGGCTGTGACAATTGATATAGAAATAATGAACCCTTACATTTCATACATGACTTGAGTAATCTATATAATTCCAAAATAACTTCATGCTAATTGGAAGAGGCCTTTTAGCTATGGGCTATCATCTGACTTCTTAGAAAATAGGGGACTGTAATAATAATACCCATTTTCAAGGGGCTGTCAAGTGACCAAATAGGGGAGGGGCTTTAGTTTTGCAGTTGGTACCTACCCTCAAAGAGCTAGTGACCTTAGTCGCCCGAAGTTCCCCAGTGGACACATTTACTGAAACACCCTCAAGATGAGAATATCACCCCCTCCCATTGACCTAGCTTCAGAAGAGCGATCACCTAAACAAAACTGCACGTCTGTGTTTGTAAACAACTTCCCACCTGCGTGTCCATGTCAAGCAGCAGATGGGTGGGCCTTAGACTTTAGTCTGTCTCACAAGAAAGAATAATGGCGCAAGGATTCTCCAATCTATCATTGACTTGGTGAAATTTGCCCCAGTGTTTTGGGATTCTTTGGTGGGGTGGTGCTTTCAAAGGGAGACACATTGGTCTTCGTTCCAGAATCTTCCTATCCTTTCGTTTATCCAAATAAGTATACGGTAGGGCAGAACATGTCTTCGGTAACTGAAGACTGTTCTACATTAAGCACAGGCGTATCAATAGGGGCTATTACCCCACTTGGATATTACACCTTGGCCTGCTTGCAATATGACATTGTACATTTTTGTAGTTATGACAGTAAAGCTAGTAAAAGGAAACAGCGTATATGTTTTTTTCATTTAGGCGACAGAACAGGTTAAAGTTAGAAATTCCAAAGCAAAACGTTTCGGTCGTTGGTGTTCCTTAGATTGCATGAGGAGTTTTTTCCTAATTATTTTGACTTTTTGATTACATTTGGATCTACCGATTACATACATAAGCATAATTCCTACTTCATCTTCCTTTTAAGTAGAAGAGACAGTGGTTTATGTAAATGACGACAATGGCTACATGGTCTCAGAAACTTCTGGACTGGTTTGTGTTAAAGTATCAAAGCTGTGGTTGGGGTTGGTGCCGACAGCGCACTGACAGCGAGATAACACGCCGCAGAGTTACAACCCATATAAAAGGTACTGCACCATATGTCCTCATATTTGGGAACGTTCACAAATGGCGACGTCTTTTATGTTACATTTTTAGAACTCACTCCCTACTCCCTACTACTATATGCTATAGTTATTGATAAAGGAAAAACAGGTAAATAATGTGCATGTGAGATGAGTGATATATAATCCCAATATGTATGACGTTTTGCTACAATCACAATTAAGTAAAGTCACGCAGACAATCTGGAAAAGTGGGAAAATGGTTACCAAGTCCTTTCTTAGCAACCTGGGCGATACCAAACAATATACATTTATTGTCGTATTTTTGTGTTTTTAATCAAGGGGCACGATGTTACGATTATTTACCCTGTACATTGTCATGTATTTGCCATTTTCCTCACGATTCTGATTCGCGGGCATAACAGGAGTTACCAGAAAAATAGAGGATAAGCTTTTTGTGGTAGCACATCGTTGTGCTTTACCACTGCAACATGAGAAACTCATGATTTTCCCAGCTTTCCCAACTCACTCAGCCCATCCATTTTCACCTCCCTCTTCCCCATAAGAAGTGTTTTAATTCTAGTGTGCCAGATTCTAAGCTATTCGAGGCAGAGAGATGGTAATATCGGAGACGGCCTTTCATTAATGAAATCCGTCTGACTTAAATATTTATGTAAGCGTCAATTTGCTAAACCATTATGATGGCATAGAAACAGTCTGCAAAAAAACAAATGTCAATGTTGGCTCAACTTCTATAACCCTATAGACCTAGATTGTTGCAAAGAAAATATCTTATAGAAACATGGGATTACGCTGGCAGGATACTTATCAGCTGCATGCATGCAGGTATGGAAAGTTGCAAGGCATAATAGAACTACAATATAGTGTCACGAATGAATAACTGTCGGCTCACAGAAATCAAGACCTGCTTGCGGTGCATTATGACACCATTGCATTCAGCTTGCAATCACAACACCCACAATAAAGAGACGTTTTAACTGATATTGGTAACATCACACCAATGATGTCAATATCAGCAGATGTAAGGGTGAACCAGCACGGGGCCAGTGGTCAAGCTGCATGCGTCATTATCACGATTCATATGTTGGTCCCATGTTTGATTTCCAGTATGATTCTTTTAGTGAATAATGACATCGACATTTCCCTTTAGAGTCTATAAGCTATATATATGGACTCAATTACTCAACCATTTGGTCAGAATTCCATGATAATGGCCGGAGCTGTAACATAATTATATGGTCCATTGCCAGGGCAAAACCGATGGGTATAACAGAGGTCGTAAGGCAACGGAACAGGCTTTAGACCAACGGTGGTCCAATCGTTCAAATGCAATATCCGTTGGGGGCGTGCTTTCTACTGTGATGGAAGGCTGCAAATTGAAAAAGCACAAAAAGTGGGAATAAAAGCCACATGTTATTACAAAGCAGTCATGTAGTGTGTTTCTAAGTGTCAGCTGGCAGACTGAAGGACGGCATGGTCGACATGGATCCCATAGTAGCTAGATCCAATACCCTCCAGGTTCACTAAAACTGGTCGTCCATGGGTGGTCTCTATATTGCTATGATTTTTCATTCTAATAAATTTTGAATTTTGGAAATTAATATAGGCTTTCTGGGCACACCAATGAGAATCCCCTGTACATTTGTCATTTTAGAATTCGTCTCCGATTGACTTTAGATCTGCGGACATTTGATGATTTGGATTCAATGCTGTCTTCCTCGAAATGAGGAGATGGGGCTGAGATAGATTAGGCCTATATTCGTATTGGTTTTAACATTCCTGCCATTGCTAAATATCAAAATTAAGCCGAACCTCTCTAATATAATCATAACGATATAATTGAACTAAATTATGGTTATGTCGACTGTCTACACGGCAGACTAGCCGATACACTTCCGACCTGTATAAGCTATCCCTAAAAGGCTGCTTGGGGCCCAGTGGATAGTGGTTATCATAGAATACGTATAATGCTCACTGTCCACTTGGCTGTAATCGGCTAAAGTTATTTGAAATACATTGGCTACGTCCCCCCAGTGGACGGTGGCTATCACAGACAAAAACAACACTGTATGCAGTTCTGACCACCTTATGTGTTACATAAACCTCAGCAGAACATTGACCGCATCTTAAAACACAATATCCTACACTATTTTTTAGCTCTACCTCCGGGGAGTTGGGCGTACCATCCAGATGTTCTTTGCTAGCTACATGACCGATTTTCCAGGCCAAACTTTCTTTGAAATCTTCACTACTGGGTACATTCGGCAGGGCCTTCTCCCAGAACGGTGTTTATTCTTTTCTTATGGTATTTTCATCAGAAAAACATGGAGAAGTCATTTGCTGTCGTCCTGTGACCTGCCTCCCCATTCTGCTTCATGTGTTTCCCATGTGGACTCTACAAAACATGACCCACCTATTTAACCATTTCAGGACCGCATTATACAGGGGTTTCTTTGATGGTGGTTTGCCCTTTGTTGGTATGAAGCATGATTGTAGTCCTGGCGAGTCTACTCACTAGGGCTATGTATCCATGTAGTATGTCGACCCTATGGGGTTCATAAACTTCCAAAGAGTTGTCATCATGCATTAATGCAGCCCTGGGAAGTAGACTCGCTAGGGATGCATGCGCACATCCTGACGACAAAGGGCACATCCCATTATAGCCCGTTGCGGGTCTTAAAGGGTTAAACCGCGGGCACTTTAAGTGATTTGTTCACATGTGTAGCATGTAGACATGCGGCTACTTTGTTTATTTATGTACCTTGTGGAGTGGGGAAATGGTATTACAAGAATCTGATACCTATTCGTGTCCTTTGAGCATAAACGGTTTATAGTCATGGATTTCATTAAGTCCATGGCACCATACATCATTCATGTTGTTCCAGATAAGGCAGCAGGTTGTTATGTAAGTTCGCACTGAGCTTAGAATATACATCTTGTTGTGTTTTGAGGAAACACGCGTTTGGTGTGAAATGTGCATTCTGTAGATGACTTGCAGTATTTGGGTGTGGCAGTGTGTTTTGTGGACATCTTGTAGCGTTTGGGTGCGGAAAACGTGGGCATCTTATGGATATCAGCAGGGAATAATATACAGTTATACAGGGGCAGTCATCTATCCTTGAGCATAGGCATAATTAAATATAATATCATCAACTTCTGGAAAGTAATTATCATAGATTATTTATGACCGCCTGCTTATAAAGTACTACTTGATGGCCCAAGTCATGAAGAGGGTTTGAGGGCGTTTAAATGTCTGTTTGATAAGGAATAAGCATATCTAACAAACTATATACAATTATCTTACATGATTTTCTTTTATTCCCAGATACAAAATTAGTGTTTATAAATGTAGATAAAGTCCGTGACAAGTGCTAGGTTAGAGCACCCTTTCTTTTGGCGATGACCAATGGTGTATCTTCTGGAAAGAGGTGAAAGACACGATTATATAAAGGTTTATTAATTACACTTTCTCACATTGGCTGTAGCAAACAAAGTATTGTTAATCTGATATTAGCAGAATCATTTAATACCTTTTTGTATAATCTTGTGGATAATGATAAACGTGTTACAACCATATCTATCACATGGTATGAGCTTTGAAATGCGATACCACCCAGCAAAATAGGGTGACCTTGTGCAAGGGCTGGCTATTGGATTGGCTTGGGTATGCCCAAGGCCAGCATAATCTCGCGCTAATTCACTGGGCATATATACCTATGTGTAATTATGTGGCAGATATATACCATTGATAGGTATACTGATTTGACATAAATCTTTTCTCCGGACATAGTCTGATGAAGTGGTTGTAAATGATAAGGTGTCCTTAAGAGACAATCTACTCAGTGCATTTAGGGTAGCTCACCGACTACTAGCATGTAGTGGTTAATGATATATACACAGATCGTTGGACTACCCTTGCCAAAATGGCAATCCTCCCGTCTGTCCACTCACAATACCCATCCACATGCTGTTAATAGCCAGTAAACCTTGCCCCCGGAGTGTGTCTGAACTCGCCTACGTCACCACTGAGCACTATTCAAAATTAAAGGTACTCCAAATACCCTCCAAAATGCAAATAAATCCTGTGACATAGGATTTCTTTCTGTACTTTGTGTTCCATATGCATCAGGCTAACATCCCTTAGAGTCATTAAGAAAGATTGTTGGTCGATCTACAATCAGTTAGGTTCTGTTGAGTACCTTTAAAGCTAATTATGACAGGCTGCTAACTGGCCCATACTCAACTACATCAAATACAAAGCGCTAGTAGACGTTTCTCTCTGAAATGTGTGTTCATGGTGCATTGTTGTATGGGTGGTTGATAAAGTGTCTTCATCATGTTTAGTTCGTTGAAAACTGGGTATCAAATTGCTATCTTTGAAAGACTCATCTTTGATGTGTAACTTTGGTCAATAAAATTTCAAACTCTATCAAGTCTCTATTTAATCAGACTAATAGCAACAGTAGGACACACCACTGACCATTGATTTACACGAAGACATGAGCTGTAAAACTCCTAAATAAACTTGATATGGAAATTCTGGTTCCTCACGCTAGACCATCTATGAATATGTACATGTTGTTGTATGCCCACTCCAGGCGCACTCTCTATTATCCTAGAGCTCAGAACTCATGTCCTTAAAGCAGGCCTCCATCTGTTGAGTCATGCCCTCAGACAGAGACTCCAGTAGGCAGCCACCTGGTGAGTAGTACAGACTACAGCTTACACTCAGGCTGCAGGTTTTACCCCGGGCTCCCTCTGTCAAGTAATGCATGTACCAATGTCTGTTGCAAGGAAGTACAGGTCTCAGCGAAGGAAATCCTTTTACTATATACTTTAATATAGCGGAAAACGCAATAACAGCTACCAGGACATTTACAATTTCTGAAAATCACCCTTGACCTAAAAGATACATCTTTCCTACAAAACATTTCCAACCAAAATTAGCTACTCACCACGGAAAATTTGAGCACTGGTCTGTAGCGTAAACCCACCTGAATTCCGCCTGAATTTGCACTGAATAATTTGCATTCTCACTGATCCCCAATCTAGCCTTTGAAAAAAATGTAGACTCACTGAGCATCCCTTTCCTATTATTTGATTGAAATTGGCAGACATTCAGCAGCATGTGTACAAGTTTTCATAATATTGGCATCATTTCCAACTTATTTATGGACCATTCAGTGCCCCTGCAGTATTCACTTCTGACCAGAATCGTATATGACTCTCAGTTTTCTGCGGGATTACCCTCACTGAGACCTACAGGGAAAACGTTTACAGGCTTGTTACTTGTGAATCAATTAAATCATGTCTCACGCTGGGGAGGTCTCCATAGCCCCATCTCACTTTTCACCCATAGCATACCTACAGGCAGGTGCGATAAGGCCACGTTTAACTAAGCATAAAGTGTCCAATTCTTCTGTCCAATACCCAGGTTACCTTAATTGTTTTAGTAAATGCCACCAATTCATAACATAGGTAATTCTGAATTAAAACTAATAATTATAATCGATGGCATTGCTATGTAAACAGTAAAGATCGTGCACTATAATGTCTGCATGCATTCCGGTGAAATTGTATAATACTAACTTGGACAATTAAAGTCGTCAGTGGCCACACAGGGCTGTGAGAGGTACTTGTCCTGTGGTAGGATGCCCGTGGTGAGGTATTCCTCCAGTAGTTGTGTGTTATGGTAGAGGTTGGCGTGTACGTGTGTGCCCAGTGGACACTCAGTCTCCACCCCATACAGCCCTGGGTCTGAGGTGTGTAGGTACTGACACAGCAGGTAGCGACACCGGTTTGTAGGGTGTAGCAGTACCTTACCAGTGTACTCACATACTGCAAGGTAAGAGGCTCATGTGGAAATTATCATTATCATATGTAGTAGTTATAGGACGAGTACCAATCCTGTACGCGAAATACAGTGAAGGGAGCCTTATAGGCTTGGTACAAGGCCTATAACTACTTTATATCACTAGTTGTATGCAGTATACAAGAGGTGTGAAATGCTTTGTTCTCTGTGCCCGCTGTGGTATAAACAATTATACACACCACTACAAAGGCGGTGTTTTCTACGTTCCAGAGAGCTATATGACTCCCCCAGGTGACTCACTTAGGTCATAGAGCTATAGTATAGTCTGTATAGCTCTATGCTTAGGTCAGCCAGAGAGCCACCTACCCAGTGGGCACAAAATTCAGTTCAACGTTGAATCAATGATGAATCAACATTGAATCAACGTTGGCAACCAGTTAACAATGTTGATTCAATGTTTTGTGCCCACTGGGTAGGCTCCCTTAGGTGACCAGTGGGGTGTTTCACAAGGGGAACATACAATTAATTGTAGAATAAGTGTTTCTATAGGAGGTGTTAATTGTATATGACCACTAAGTCCGACATTTGGTTGTATCAATTGTGTACTGCTTATAAAAAGTGTTTCACAAAGGTCTACAACCAAGATGTTAAGTCAGGGTCTTTGGCCTACAATCTAGATATAACTAATGTATAAGTGTTTCACAATCCATATTAGCGTGGAGCTCATACCATGCCCGGTAATATTTTCCATACATATTTTTTCATGTTTTTTTTCATGCAATATATGTGTCATACAACACACAAGAATCCCTGCAAATATCTGTTTATTCGGGATGAAAATAAACTGGTTATACACATTTAAACAACACTTATGTTGATCCTATGTGATCATCATACAAGGGGAGTGTATTTGAGATTAATGCTACATGGTAATTAAGGTTGACTTACTTTTACCAAATGTTAGTCTTATGTTGGTGTTTCACAAGCCGCATTATTATCTTCAATTGTATCTAAGTATATGACCATAGATACAATTGAAACTTGTGAAACACCAAGATAAAATTAACATAGGGTGATATTAAGTTGGTCTTAAAAACATGTAAAATTAATTGTATCTATTTTCTCCTTGTGAAAAAACCCACTGGACTCCCCTAAACAAGGGAGTCATTCTGGAGGCAACCTGAACTACCTTTGGACGCTGTTTCTCTGTGCAGGTAGGATATGCATGTCCGTGACTTCCCTTGTGTGACCGGGTCAACGTTGGGAGTGGCCTTAATGTTAATCTGTATTACACGTGCTAGACATACCATGATAAGCACAGGCTTAAACTGAGTAACATTCCCACTCTTAGTAAGGGTCTTACAGTAGATGCCCGTAGCTTAAATAGCACAAGGTACGACAGAGCTAGATGTCCATCATCTTTCAACATTACATGGCCATACTGTACCATATATTTGGACATAGACAGTAGACCCGTCTGGTAAGCAGTATACAAACTGCTTAGTCCACCATCATCGTTATACTTCAGATGGAGCCACATGTCTATGTCCAAATACATGGTACAGTAAGGCCATCTAATGTTGAAAGGTGCTGGATGTCTCACTCTGTCTTCAGTTGGTCATACCTTGTGCTATATACAACCAGCTACTCCTAACATCAGCATGCCACTTAGTTCCTGTGATGATATTAAAGGGGAGGTCAAATCTCAGCTATGATCGTTGCGTCTCGGGATGTAGGTATAAGGTATACTGTACGTCATGCAGCTCTAATTCGCAATTTACTCTATGTATCATATTTGACAAATTTTGTCAAAATGAATATTTGGACCTTAATCGCACTGTTCTCAACATCAGTATTCAAATAAATTGATAGCATAATTTCTAGGTGCCATCTATGCTGTCTCTCAACTGAAATACCGTACTCTGCGACATTTCGGTAAATCTGCAGTGCTAACAGATGAAAGTAGCATGGAATAGAATTAAGAATTGCCCTATTGGCTAATTGATGAAAAACTTCCCATGTAAAAGACTTTTCAGCCAAATAAAAATATCTAAATACAAATACAAAGAGCAACGATGCGTATTCATAATGATTATGGCTCTTACGATATTGTGTCTAGTATAAGGTATAGCCCATAGTAAACTTGAACTTTGAAACTGTAAAGCTCCATATCATTTGCAAAATAAGGACGAACCGTGATACATTTGTTCATACTTATCATTGTACATTGTTTAATGCATTAATGTCAGATCATTGTTGGCAAATACGGTCAATTTAAGTAGGCTTATGACCAAAACTCACATTTGTTGGCTTTTCCGTATGGGTAGGTGGTAAAAGAGTGCACTATCCCTATATATTGCTTCTCATAGTCTCCATGGAATAGCCCAGGGTACAGGGTGCCTCTCACCACACTCACCAGGCAGGTTACCACCAGGAGGGTGAGAGGGTATCCTCCAGGGGGTACCATGGTCCTCCTCCAGGGCATGTTAAGGGCTGTGTGTGTGTATATGGACCTATACTGGATACATCGTCTACCTGTACACTTGCATGCTAAGGCCAAAAAGAGAAGGTTTGTTTCAGGTAACATGGGAGGAAAATGCAGGGTCAGTAGGTCGGTTTTAATTCTTTTCTTAAACATGAATGTACTAGCCAGCTTCTCTGTAAACCCTAAAATTGATCAGAAAAGGGTAAAAACACAAAAAATATCAAAATAGCATAAAATAAATGTAGGGTCGGCCCAATTTACATAGGGTCGGTCGGGTGACCTGAAACAAACCTTTTTTTTGGCCTAACCAGTAACAGATGGGGGGGGGGGGTTACTAATAGTAATACATGTACATGTACTGACCTGACCCATTCACCTCCTCATTTGCATAAACCTACATGGTGAAGGGATAGGCCGTAAAGTGTGTAATGACAGGAGTGTGAAGGAATTGTGCACAGCATGACCTGTGATAAACTGTAACCATCAACTTTAAATGTGATCCATCGACTGTTTCTTTAGTGAGTAGTCGTCACTAACCGTGAGAGCGGTGGATTGCTTTACTATGGTTATCATTCTTGATCACTATAATGATAATTCGATCCTTATATTTAATGATATTATAGTGTATAACCATTGGGAGTAGCCCTGAGAGACTAAATTTCCTTTAAGTCGTATAATAATCAATATATTTGGGCAGGCGAGGAGAAAGGGTGATCCTTGGTGAAATACAATGTTTAAAATTGAAGTCATAAGCTTTAGAATGAGGTTTAACAGTCACAGATGTCCCATGCATCTGTGTCTTTTTGGAGCAATTAACTATCTCGAGTGCCAATAATCTCTCTCCCTCTCCCAGTGTTAAAACTTTATCTATGCTAAATAAGCAGAATTGTGTAAAACTCCAAATTCACAACCGTTCAAACGTTTGTTCATAGCTTTGGATACAAAACCGTTATCTATATTTGTTTTCATTATATCAATTCTCGTTGGTCCTTCTATCGATTAGAATGCTATTTCTTTGGTGACTAGACTTTAGACTAGAGCCTGTGCGTTACTATATATGCTTCAAAGGGTCCCCGTACACCCAGATTTTCAACAATAGCCTGGGGGGGGGGGAAGGGTAAACATTTCGACCCCTTCACAGGGGTGTAAAAATAATTGCCTGCTCCGTGCAAAAACCACTACCCCGCTGTTTTAAAAATAAATCACTCCCTAATTTTACCAAAATAAATGACCATAAGACCTTCAGAGGGGGAAGCACTATATGTATGATGCCGACATGGGACCTCAACCACCAACGTACAAACAACAGCATGACCCCAGACACATGACATTATAAGCTATAGTAATTACCTTCAAACATGACTTCACAAATGCCCCGCGACATGCTTCCCTCTAGTGTTCATATTAGGCCAAAAAAGGAAAAAAAAGGTTTGTTTCAGGTCACCCGACCTACCCTATGTAAATAAGGACGACCCTACGTTTTTTTATGCAATTTTGGAAAAAAAAATTGATATTTTTACGCTTTAAAAAAAATCAATTTTAGGGTTTGCAGAGAGGCTGGCTAGTACTTTTTTTTCAAAATTTGGCCTAAGCTATAATAATGACCTTCAAACATGACTTCACAAATGCCCCGTGACATGCTTCCCTCTAGTGTTCATATTTATAGTCACGCCGTGGATGTACACTTGATTAATTAACATGTATTTAACATATCGAGTGGCATACAGGTAGAGATGGGAGAGTAATGAGTTCATGGTTAATGGTAAACATGTACAGTACACGTGATGTGGGCATTAAGGTTGGTATACACGGCGCGTTTTCAGCAGATTAGACAAGACAAAACATCAGGAGACAAATGTCTGCTGAGGTTTTGTATTGTCCTGTCTTGTCTGGAGCAGATGATACACGGCTCCTGCTTCAGACCTGTCTGCTAAAGTATTGAGTAGAATCCTGGTGGAAATCTGTATTAATAAAAAATGTGGGTCAGTGGGCTCCTCTGAGCTAGTTGTCACATGAGCCTGAGGGCCTCCCTGATTGGCTGAGTTACTCGCAACATGTTGTGAGTAGTCTGGAGTCAGGTATACACACACATCTTGTGCAGACTAGAGCAGACTTGAGCAGACAGCAGACAAAAATTTTCAAACATGTTTGATATCAGCAGACAAGTGCAGACAAGTGCAGACAACACAAGACAAGTTGTCTGGAACAGGTATACACAAGCCTTTTTGAGGAGACAAAACATACCCAGACATGTCTGGGGATGTTTTGTCTTGTCCAGTCTGCTGAAAACGCACCGTGTATACCAACCTTTAGAGACCAGAGATCTACATAGTTCTCTGTATGTCTCTGCTCACACTCACTGAGACAGAGCTAGAGACTACAAGGCTCGTAACTAGGGGGGCAGGGGTGTAGGAAGCAAATCTTTATTGGGGAGGGGGGGAGCACCCAAACTATCTTCAAGCAGCGGCTTAAACGCATGAACGCGCATTCACACACTTATATAGTAATCATTATAGAAATGTAATGTTTGAGCCCAATTTACTACTGATTTGGGGTCTTTTCCCCACTCTGCCTCACTCTGCCCACTATTCGGAAGCATATTCGGGAGTTTGGGAATTGTGTGTGTCATGTTAAAGGCTCTTGGAAAAATTTAGAGGGGAAACATATCCAGGCCTCCCCAGCTAACAAGAAAACGTTCTTTTACGTCAAAATAACGTTTTAATACTTTAGATAACGTTATGCCATAGTAAGGAGCCTTAGTGAAACGTTATATAACGTTATAAAATGTTGTATAACGTTTTTCGTTTACTGGGTCTCTCCTCTGTGATTGGGGGGGGGGGGGGGGTCTGGATTCAGTGCTGGCATCTGGTGAGTGAATCCAGCACTATCATGAAACAGTTACATTATCATGATCTGAATAATGCTGTGCTTTAGAAAAGAAATTGGTTATGCAGGAGAATTTTAACAGGAGAATGGGTCATATCAAATTATTATGCCATACAACTATTTATTATTCCATGCATACCTATACAGTGACTATACATGTATACGTAAGCAGACACACATCTGAGCTCACATATTACATATTTATTGACAAGTTCAATGTTTCAAACATTGGGCTATCTTTGTACATTGAAACATAATTGAACTGTATTGAACATCATCATTGGACAATATTAAGGACAATGCCCTATTCACTGTCATGTGGAAGATAATGTGACCTGGTGAACCCTCTCAGGATGATAGTCTGAATATTGATAATACATCCATAGTGTAAACATCATGGGAAGTGTGTACAGTGTACACCCTTATCCAGATCTATCACGTTCTATACCGTAGAATTTCGCATATAAGCCTAACTCGCGTATAAGCCGCACCCATGGAGTTTGGGCCGATCCTATAAGCCACATTGGCGATCTGATTTTGGTGACTTTACTACTGTACCATAGTACCAAAAACTCGCGTATAAGCCGATCTGACTCGCGTACTAGCCGCGACTTATACACGAGGTTTTACGGTAATCAGGTAGCTTTATAAACTTTGCCTGAACTCAAACTGATATAGATCTATACTGTGTGTCTGGCCTATTTGATTATCTTACTTCAGGGTTATTATACATATAATTGATACGATTTACCCCGTACCTCTATCCGTATTTGCCCCGTGCCTCTATCAGTACACCCCCCCCCCCCATTCCCCTCCTGCGAGTCCAAATCTACGCGTTTTCTTATTATGGTATATTTGTATGTTTACCCAAATAAAACCTTATAAGAATACCTCGATCGGCATAATACAGCAAAAGGCCACACATATATTCGGATGTAGTCTATAGTGTACACTTCTCAAAGACCCCAGGAGGCGAAGTACAGTGGATACGTCATTGTCAGCTTCATGGATGCTCGTCGGGACACACTCTCGTCGGAACATGGACAAGAAAATCTTTCCAATCTTCAATTCGATTTATTTGAAATTATTTTAAGATTACCCACAGCAGACCAAAGACATTTAGTAAACATGATTTACACATGGTGGCACCACCTGTTTTTCTTTTTTGACCCTTATTTATTTATTGTTGGTAATATATCATATCGAGGGCTCTGCCTCCAAATCCCCTTTTCTTTCTTTCTTTCCTTTTCGAAAATGATATCAAAGACAACTATGGACAACTGTGCATGGTGCCACCTGGTGTTAAGAATCTTGAATTTAAGATTGTCATGTTTTTAAGATTGGCCATTTTGATATTGAAAGAAATCTCCTTGTCCACGTTCCCATGAGAGTGTGCCCACTTGTGCTTCAGGCATACAGGAAGACTTTCAAACATAATCTTCATAATCTTTCTTATCAGAAGACTTCACCTCGGCTGGATGCTACACATAACATGTTTATGCGTCCTACCCCCTACCCCCACAGAGGGACATACCCACATTATCGGAGTTTCTTACGAACTAGTTTCGTCTGAGAACCAGTTTAGTCCTGCGTGTAGACAATACCACTGTACCGACTCACATCCATTTGGTGTACTAACTGTTGGACCGAAGGTACAGTGATCGTATTAAGGAGGTTAACTGTGGGATAGGATTTCACCCAGAATAGACTTAATATTTACCTTGTCCATGTTAAAACGGAGAGGACATTTTTGTTATTCTTTCCACGGACTGTCGCAAATACCAAGCATACATGATTGCACAAAGGGAATACCATCACTAGTCTATAGTACTAAGGGGAACAGGCTCGGGGATCTCCCTGAACGTGTGAAGGGCATGGATGAAGGTGAATAAGTGTGGCATGCACATTGACAAGAACACCCAGGCAAAAATACAGGGCCTACTTCACTGGAGCCGAGGCTCAGATCTAAGTCAAGGGACAACTAGAAGGAAGGGGAGTAGACTACCATACAGTGACTACAAGAGTTATTGTAGGTAGTGGTATCAAATCTACCCCCCCCCCCACACCCACACAAGCACTAAAACCTTATCAATTTGCTCATAACTGCTCACCCTTCACCAACATCGAGGAGCTCACATACCTACAGCGCGGGAGATCAGCGCCATGACCAAGGTGCATTCTGGTCCTCTTCCCACAGCGACCATGACGTCACAGCGACGTCACAGTGACGTGATGGGTCTTCATATAGCCGACATGATGTCACGGCGACGTCACAGTGATGCGATGGGAATGTGTCGTCTCCTCCCACCTATTAGTAACCCAGGTAGGTCATGTCTATTGTCTCCTCCCACCTACATGTATTAGTAACTCAGGTAGGTCATGTGCGTCGTCTCCTCCCACCTATTAGTAACCCAGGTAGGTCACGTGTGTCGTCTCCTCCTACCTATTAGTAACTCAGGTAGGTCATGTGTGTCGTCTCCTCCCACCCATTAGTAATTCAGGTAAGTCATCTGTGTCATCTCCTCCAACCTATTAGTAATTTAGGTAGGTCATGTTGCTGTCTCCTCACACCTATTAGTAACTCAGGTAGGTCATGTTTCTCGTCTCCTCCCACCCATTTGTAACTCAGGTAAGTCGTGTGTGTCATCTCCTCACACCTATTAGTAACTTAGGTAGGTCATGTGTGTCGTCTCCTCCCACCCATTAGTAACTCAGGTAGGTCATGTGTGTCGTCTCCTCACACCTATTATTAACTCAGGTAAGTCGTGTGTGTCATCTCCTCCAACCTATTAGTAACTCAGGTAGGTCATGTGTGTCATCTCCTCCAACCCATTAGTAATTCAGGTAGGTCATGTGTGCCATCTCGTCCCACCTATTAGTAACTCAGGTAGGTCATGTTGCTGTCTCCTCCCACCTATTAGTAACTCAGGTAGGTCATGTGTGTCGTCTCCTCGCACCTATTAGTAACTCAGGTAGGTCATGTTGCTGTCTCCTCCCACCTATTAGTAACTCAGGTAGGTCATGTGTGTCGTCTCCTCGCACCTATTAGTATCTCAGGTAGGTCATGTTGCTGTCTCCTCCCACCTATTAGTAACTCAGGTAGGTCACGTGTGTCGTCTCCTCGCACCCATTAGTAACTCAGGTAGGTCATGTGTGTCATCTCCTCCAACCTATTAGTAATTCAGGTAGGTCATGTTGCTGTCTCCTCCCACCCATTAGTAATTCAGGTAGGTCATGTTGCTGTCTCCTCCCACCTATTAATAATCTAGGTAGGTCCTGTTGCTGTCTCCTCACACCTATAAGTAACTCAGGTAGGTCACGTTTGTCATCTCCTCCCACCCATTAGTAATTCAGGTAGGTCATGTTGCTGTCTCCTCCCACCTATTAATAATCTAGGTAGGTCCTGTTGCTGTCTCCTCACACCTATTAGTAACTCAGGTAGGTCACGTGTGTCGTCTCCTCCCACCCATTAGTAATTCAGGTAGGTCATGTTGCTGTCTCCTCCCACCCATTTGTAATTCAGGTAGGTCATGTTGCTGTCTCCTCCCACCCATTTGTAATTCAGGTAGGTCATGTTGCTGTCTCCTCCCACCTATTAGTAATTCAGGTAGGTCATGTTGCTGTCTCCTCCCACCTATTAGTAATTTAGGTAAGTCATGTTGCTGTCTGCTCCCACCCATTAGTAATCCATGTAGGTAATGTGTGTCGTCTCCTCACACCTATTAGTAACACATGTAGGTCACGTGTGTCGTCTCCTCACACCTATTACTAGTAACCTATTAGTAACTCAGGTGGAGCCAGGAGTATATGGGTACCATATTTTTATTACAGGAGCCCAGCCTGATAACTCCAGAATAAATATTACATTAAAAAAAGTGCGTCGTCTCCTCCCAGGTAGGTAGGCCTAATGCCATTATATTGTATTCATGTACGTTGGTACATCCAAAGAATGCCATCTTCCTCAAAACTATTATTTGTGAGATTGAGATTGTGAGATTGAAAAATGTATTGTTCGAATTGCCTGAAGTGGGGGTTCTTCCACTTAGAATGGCTTCATGAAAATATGAGTTTTGCTTTGATGAATAGTATAAGCAACCTGGCAACAGGGTCTATAATTAGGACCATATGTCCGGAATTAGGTGCATAATTGACATGTTTATAGTGAAAAATATTTCCAAGAAATGTAATAGGAATGCTAATTCTACATATACGCAAAAGACATGCAAGTGTGTACATGACATTTGGGGATAAACATATAATCAATTGGGAACTATGACGTCAATTATGACAATTTCCATCTATCACATCAACCCATGAAGGGCAACATAGATTAATTCAATTTGTGTCGTTTTGTCCTCATGAAACCAACCCTGGCGAGTACCTCAACAGGACTGTATATATATATATATATATATATATATATATATATATATATATATATATATATATATATATATATATATATATCCCATCAACCCATGAAGGGCAACATAGATTAATTCAATTTGTGTCGTTTTGTCCTCATGAAACCAACCCTGGCGAGTACCTCAACAGGACTGTATGCATGCATTATGGCGACATGACGTCGGCATGATGAACCAATGCAGTGCCGGCAAGTTACATGATGGCAAATGAACATGAATCCTTAATTGAAGCATCGTGCTATCCTTGAGGGGCCCTGAGAATTAGGGATAGATATTTTAAACTTTCCCAAATGGGGGGGGGGGGGGGGGGACTGCATAGAGTCAGTTCAGGAGCTGCTCCAATTATAAGGGTCTGTGAACCCCTAACTAATGCTGGGGCTCCACTTCCCGATTTTTTTGGTAATTCTCACGAGCCGATCATACAGGTCTAAACAGTTTGATCAGGTCAAAATAAAGGTCAATTTCATATATATATATATATATATATATATATATATATATATATATATATATATATATATATATATATATATATTATGCATATGCCCTGTGTATGGTGGGGCATCATATGAATAAAATTCTTATATGTTTGATATATGAGATCGAATCCAAGATCGGCCTGAGATGCAGGAAAATCGGGCCCTAAATCGGGACATAGATAGTCTATTTTCCACTTGAGCATGGAGTATGTATAAACATAAACTTTTTAATAAACATAAACATGTAACAAGTTTTAGAGTACCCTCCTGCCTACAGTATACATGTGTATGATTCTTTGGTTTGAGCCCGATTTATGAGAATAGCACCGATTTGAGGACTAAATCGGCTAGTGGAGCCTCAGCTATAGACTTCTATAGACCAGATATTGGACACTAATACCATATGATGAGTTCTGTCTGAGGCCGAATAGTTGACATTTGATCTCTGATCAAAGCTCTGGTCTCCTCCTAAGAGCACGGGAATCAGATTGGGAGATCAAAGATTGGGTGTTGTGTGAGGGGATGAGGCGGGGGGGGGGGGGGTGAGGGCAGTGGACAGGGTACCAAGGTATACTGATAAGCTGCTACTCGGCCATACTTGGCCGGGTATGGATGCTGCGAATGACACTTCGAGGACATTGCCACGTGTCCTAGAAAAGGAATATCATACACATAGGCCTAAGGGTCGATACAGAAAGACCTTATCATTAGTTATGTGTAGAACAGATAGAGAGTATATAATAGACAGGAACAGGGGATTCACATGGAATTATTACCATGCCATGTCATGTGATTTTTTTAGCTCTGGAAAGCCCCTCCAACATTCTGGTCATGTGCCCCTGCTACTGTGAGATGAGGATTGGATATCAGGAGAAGCTTTATGGTGCAGTCGCCATTTGCATAGATTGCATTGTAACCCGTTAACAGTAATTCCATCCCTGTCAGACAGATTACCACTGAGGGAAAAAATATAGAGAGAGGTGCGTTTCAGGGATCATATGCACAGAGGAAAGACACAGCGTCAAAAGGGAGTCCAGGTTGCCTCCAAGAATGACTCCATTGTTTAGGGGAGTCCAGGTTGCTTAAGGGAGTCTAGGTAACTCTCTGGCTGACCTAAGGGAGTCACCTGGGAGAGTCATATGACCCAGAAAGCTATATGACTCCAGGTGACTCCCCCTGAATATATGCAGGCCACTGAGGTCAGACATTGACTATCGGAAGGTGTGGATACAGTTTTTACTTTAATTTTGTTTATTTAAGCAAAAGAAGCTAAGGGTCAGGCCTGTTTTGTACGTATTAAAGTATATGTCGGGTCGGGTTACATGAAGCGCACATTTCCCTTGATTCGGTCTAGGTTACAGGCTATCATTACCGGCATGTAGGCTGTTACTACCTCATGGCTTCTATGATCCACTCCTCTCACCATTGATTATTCTTAGAAATCCCACATCATTCATCTACTGCACCTCCCTTTTCTAGGAAGCACTATTATTATGTTGTTTTCGCATAGCCCTGGCCCGCATAGCGACATAAAACACACAGTAACAGAATGCAAATACTGCTACGGTGTAAATCATATGAAAACATTACTTTACAGTCTGTCTCTATCTGTTGTCTGTCTGTCTGTCTGCCGTGCTGTCTGTCTGTCTGCCGTGCTGTCTGTCTTTCTCTGGGAGGCTTGGACTTGGAAAGACGGGACGGGGAATCCCCAGGGACAGAATGGAAGGTTGGACGGAAGGGGGGAAGGGGGGGGGGGGGATTCGGAGAGGGAAGGAAGGGCAGGCAGGCAGGCAGGTAGATGTCATGCATGCAGGACGACAGGGGGAGACAGGCAGAAAGGGAGGAGAGCAAAGTCAGGCAGCTATACTGAACGCCCCCCCCCCCCCCATTTTAGTCAGGTGGCAGAATGCAGACGCTTCAGTTCATATACTCAGAAGAGGGTGTTAGTAGTCAGGGGTTCAGTCAATACTGAACTTCTGGGCGTCCACATAAACCACATGTTGTTAACTGATAACTGTCAGTGTCACTTCTGAGGGGCAGATGCAGGTGGTACTGGGGATCCGGACCCCCCTTCCTTTTTGGGATTTTTTAAAAGATGTTCTTTTTGGTACTTTGGTGTTTGTTGGACCACCTCAGCCCCCCTTTCCAAATTCCTGGGTCAGCCCCTGATTCTATATACTACTACTACTACTACTACTACTACTACTACCACCAATCACCTGCGAACTAACCGACTTCAAAATGCATCATCCATGGCGGGTCGACTTCACTAATATGCTTGACATTCTCGTTATGTTTTTAGATGTACATACTGAATCAGGACAGAAGCTGCACATTTTCTCACCCATTCTCACATGTATATACCACATACACACCTAGACTTCAGGGGCGTGGCACCCAGGGTTAGGGACATGTTCCTTGCCCAACCCCAAACATTTAAATGTCTATTCTAAAAGGTTAAGTGGAGAGGGGGTATAAGGAAGGGTTAGAAACTGTATTATACCTTAATTTGAGACTGATGGCCACGCCCATGCAGAGGGGCATAATCTTACTTCTTACTTCACACGTTTATAATACCCTTTCCCATAACTAAGCTGATATACGTAGGTTAATGCAAAAGGACAAATACAGGCATATCATGTGGTGGTTGGTGTGGGACGTGGGAGAGAGGATTAGAGTGCTTTCATGAATTAATCCGACAAAGACAGGACTAAAACGTAAGGCGGGACACGTACACCTCTCCAGCAGCAGCAGCAGCAGCGGCAGCAGCAGCAGCAGCAGTAGCGCCATTCACAACAACAACCAGGCCATCTAGGCCGAGCAGCACAATCCATAACGGCCTTGAACAGTGTATCAAGGCAGGGCACTGCAGTGATGACTGAAGTGAGATGAACAATGGGCGTGTCCTTGACAGGAACACCCACTATTTGAGACCGGAAGACAAATAAATGATGTTCCTTTAAAAAAAAGTATCCCAGCTAACAAGAATAGGTTATATTCCGTCAAAATAACGTTTTTAACGTTACATAACGTTTTGCCATACTATGGGACCATAGAGAAACGTTTTATAACTTTTCATAACGTTTTTTGTTTACTGGGTGACAATTACATTTACCGACCAGCTAGAACATCTATGATAACATGTTCATAACATATGTTGAACATTTGACAGGTGTCATACAATTATGTTTGTAATTACTATTTACCTAAAAATATATAGTGTTATGAACTTGTAGCTCTGGATTCCCGAGTATATATATATGCATGTTGTTATGGCAGGTAGCATGTATGTGGAATTGCCTTATCTATTGCCGATCTGAATTTTTAACTCAAGATCAGAACCCGGGATTAGAACAGGCCCTATCATCAATTTATGATCTCTAGGATATGACAGTTAGTATATCTGATGATTGCGACTGGGGTCGACGACCGAGACCATACTTAATATCCATTACAACCCCTCTCGTCCCTCGTCATCTTACTGAAATTTCATCTTATTACTTAATGCAAGGTCATTG
Source organism: Harmothoe impar (assembly GCA_947462335.1). Taxonomy (NCBI): domain Eukaryota; kingdom Metazoa; phylum Annelida; class Polychaeta; order Phyllodocida; family Polynoidae; genus Harmothoe; species Harmothoe impar. The sequence continues at coordinate 49,854,642 of OX381715.1, read as the reverse complement.
TGGGATAAAAGTGTAAACGATTTTACTGCACCCATTGCAAATACACTGTAAAAGCCCACTTTCTGACCTCCCACTGCCTACTGATAATATTTGATTACTGATTACTATAGTAGTATTAACATTGTCAACCTTATTGTTGTGATAGTTCACAGAATTATGATCGGAGCATACAATCCACAGGACCCTCCGAATACCCACTTCAGGTATTTTCTTCGAGTTTCCACATGATGCACAGTAACTGGCGATTTCTCCTCCTCTCTAGCTTTTCAATGCCATCTTCACCATGCAGTTCATCAATGTGTTTGTCTCTGATTTTATACTTACAGCATATCCTTATACCCCAGTTTTGAAGACTTTAAAGTTTGGTTAGGTCGCCTACATGTCTGCCTCCAGCATAAAAACTGCAGTACTCAAAGGCAGGGGCGACTGTTTTTAATGATACATCTTTTTGTACAACTTTGCCCAGTCAGCCCAGCTTGAACAGCCTGTTGCCCACATTTTTCTTGATTTTCGTCATGTGAGAGGTCACTGTCAATGGACCATCCAGGTCCACACCCAGGTGGCAGTATTTGTCAGTCAGCGGTAGGACATGATCACCCAGGGTCACAATGGGCGCAGGAGTAGAGCTGATTTGACTTTTGGTACCAAAATACATGAGCATGGTTTTATCCATATTCATTGTCATGTAGTTATTTAGGCACCACTCATGGTTCCTAGTGAGATCCTCCTGCATGTGTGCGATCACGTCGACATGACTTTCTCCACTGGAGTAGATTACAATGTCGTCTTCGTAGAGTACTGCCTTGCTGTATTAGAGACTGTCACATATGTCATTTATGAAAATGGCAAATAACAGCTAGGGGGCCAAGTGTAGACCCCTGTTGACCCTTGGGAGGTAACATCTATTTCCTTTCCGTGGAGGAGGGGGTGGGCTGTTATTGCAGGTTAAAGCAACAAGTTGAGAGGCCATAGCAATAACCATCACAGTTACTATTAGTGGAATTGTAATTACCTTTTTTCAAATCGGTATGGGATTGCATTGTTGCCGTTATCTCATGGGTTTCTGTATATAGACAGATAAACAATGTGTAACGTGAGACATTTACGGACAGTCTCAGGTTTTATGGTTCTATCAAATAAAAAAGTATTGCTGTCACACAATGCATGTAAGACATAGCATTGGATACAATACTAGACCACTTCACCTTGAACTAAGAACTTGCAACATGCATATAAAACCCCGCATGGGATCGGAGGTAGTGGAAAGAGGACGGATGGAGGGTTGGAGGAATGGAGGGGTGGAGGGATGGAGGTTAATACATGCGATGCAGTTTTGCTTAAATCAGAATAATGCCACAGGGGGTTGCATACCTGAAATCCATGTCGTGCATTTAGAGGGGGGGATGTACAACCGTGATGTGTACTAACTGATTCTTCTCTATAGTCAGCACCCTGCAACCCCGTACAATGGTGGTGATGGAAGACATAGTTTATATATCGGTACTTAAAGGGACTTACTACTTGTCGCAGGATTACTGATGTTCTATTGACTTTTGCATATAACTCAGGATTATGTTAGTTTGATGTATTATCCAATAGAAAATCAAAAGAAATTGCCATGTCACGGTACTAACTTTCATGACACGGCCATTTGAGCAAAGGAGCACCTTAACTATAGAAATGAATAGGAAAACAGCATTTTCTGTCATGGATAATCCCCTTCTTCTATTGATATTGCCATCAAACCTTGGGAATGTATAATGGACATCTATACAAAACATTTTAGGACCAATAAAACGGGGGATTATGGATGAAATGAGAAAGGCATGAATTTGGGAAAAATATTTATTTTGCCTTAACTATAGGATCCTATGGGTGTCCTAGCAGTGAATATATGTGAACAATGGAGGTATACTGTCCAAAGAGCAAATACAAATAGTTGATTTAGGGAAAGTGGTGTATGTAGGAATATAAATACAGCTTAAAGAATACTTTTCATGAGCTTCGAATTTTGCCACCAGGTGGCTTTTGTGTAGGAACTAGCAATTCCCTTTAATGCACTTGTGCACTTCTATAATTAATCAGAATGTAATACTGGCATTAATTGTAACCCAGTAAACAAAAACATTATATATTAATATTATATTGATATTTATAATGTTATATGACGTTATAATAACGCTTCTCTAAGGCTCCTTACTATGGCATACCGTTATAAGCTGCTGTTATATTTATAAAGTTTTAAAATTTAAACGTTATTTTGACGTAGAATAACGGTTTTTGTTAGCTGGGAATCCGTCTTTACTTACTCTGGTTCTAGCCGTAAGTTGGTGACACCCTCTACCCTTCACTATGTTTCTGGTATAGTAATATATGAATCACACCCATCCTCTAGTTGGAACTGAAGCGAATTCTATTTACACCAACAGCATAATTTGACATTTTATGGCTTAACCAATCAACAATTTCTTTTCCCACCCATTCATCCCACGTCCATATTATGTTGGATATCCCACCGCCCATGAAATGTCACCTTCCCCACAACCTTGATGTCGTTTTATTTTTATTCTTCGGGTTGGGAGGGACGATTTCCAAATAGAAACACAGGCAGAGAGGTGTCCTTCTGATAACAACAAGAGTATTATTATAACTAGCAACATTGTTGACAATTCTAGTGTTTGTTATTGCTACCGTGGCTTCCTGTTTTTTCCTTCTGCTAATGTTGCTGGTGTTGCCTCTCTGTTAACTGCCAATACGCTATTTCAATATCAATGATGCGCGTTTTTTTGTCATTGTTGCTACCAATCTCCAAAGGTCCAACGCTTTGTATTCATTAAATCTTTTTTTAGCCATTTTCTAATATTTATGATCGAATACATATTCGGAATAAGATTGCCTCAAACTATTTGTATTACTGTACTTCAGTTTAATGCACCTTTCTCGTTATGGTGTATACATGTAGCCTTCGCGAGTAACTCTCCAGTGGTGGATTCCTTAATCATGGGTTGATTACGGATTGCGTTGTGACAGCACTGTGACACGGAATGAGGTTTAGATAACTGTCATATGTCCCTCTAACAGAGAGACAGGGATAGACACAGACAGACTTAGTGAGAGAGAGATGGGGGATACCAGACAGATACGCTTCTCTCTGCTGCCCTCTCCCTACCTCTTTCCATTCCCTTTGTACCTAATTATATGACAATAGGATGGAAATAAACAAGAAACTTTAGAACGTAAATGATTCATTCTCACGGAACTGGTACCAAGAAACATTCGTACAATACGTCTTTCAGTATAGAACACCCTTATCACATAAGGTATATACATAGGGAACATTCACAAATGACGTCACCTTTTTTTGGGCCATTTTCAGGACCCCCCCACCCCTTGTCACCTTTTGTCACCTACCAGCAATAACCCCCCTAAGAAAGACGTCACTAATTTTGACGACCCCCCCCCCTCCTCCCCCCCCGTCTAGGAAATCCTCTAAATGCACACAGATCATAATTAATACTAGTCATTCCTACCTGAGAGATAAAAGGCAGGGAGATATAAGCACTAAGTTTTGAATAAGCACCAGTCTTGTATAAGTGCCTGGGGTAATCATGTCTCCACTGGCCAGGGCACTCATATAGGACTGTACAGAATAAATCTACCGCAAATTCTCGTGTATAAGCCTTACTTGCTTATAAGCTGCACCTAGACTTTGGGAAAATTGTATAAACCTCAAAGGGGGTATGAATTGGACAAATTCAGTACTGTATAGCGAAAACTTCCATATTAACCACCCGTTTACTTTTGGTCAAGGTCGATCCCATAAGTCTGACACTGACAATCTGACTATTAGCTGTGGCCTCTACATGAAAATTTAGGGTAATCCTTCATTCCTGAATAACCTCTAAATTCCCCTCACTGATATATATGTCCTATAGCAGCATTGACATAATTATACATTGATGACCGGTACTAGTCTAAATCACTTTTTACACCATATGACAATGGCCAATTAGTTGCCATTCCAGCTAGATAGCAGAGATACTGTTACATTGAATATCAGTCATAATAGGCACACTATCAGTAAAGTTCCCACAGCCTAATTAGTCATTTTCATTTAATTTTTATCTATGCTCTATACTGTTTTTATTCATAAATATGTCTGGACTTGAAAAGGTGATGTCACACAGACCTTGACACCCCCCCACCCCCATGTCACTTTTTGTCACTAAACCCAAAGACCCACCCACCCCCTAGCAGGTGACGTCATTTGTGAACGTTCCCATATATATATATATATATATATATATATATATATATATATATATATATATATATATATATATGGGTATCATGGACCTGGGATTATGGAAAAGAAAATAGTCGATGTCTGGCCTATTTTTGCATTGATGACTTTCTTTCAAGAACGGAATTAGCTCTATATGGTGATGGTCATGGCAACTGTACTGTCCTTCAATACATGAGTGCTAATTCTATCGCTTTTTTTCTGTTGACCGCACGTTAAATAAATAATAGAATTGTGTACACCAATGACATGGTAATAACGTTTTTCAATAATATTAGCAATATCTAAGGGTCGTTCATACGCCATTGCTAAAGTTTATTTCAATTTATTTAATCCAAATTCTCCCGAATACAGTGTGATTATGCATAAGGGTATCTACCCAATATGAAATAAGTATTAAGTCAATATGTGTATGAGTATAATTATCTAGTCCTGAAAGACCGCGCGTTATCACATGCTGAACAAGGTGATCCAAGCTAGCATCTTGATATTTCAATGTCATTATTTAGTCATTTGATAATTATTCTAGCTTTCATTTTGTGGGGTCCAAGCTAGATTCCTGCGGAGATTCCTGCGGAGATTCCCGCGGTTTCGTGGGATACGACCCCAGCCCTACCTCGGGGGGAACGATACCAAAATATCCTCTGGCCATGGACCTTTGTCTATATAATATATCTATGTTGATCGTGCGTCAGTGTTAGTTTATATGCGTCAAGCATCACAATATAGATAAATTGGGGTCCATACAATGTATGCATCGATGAATACGGTACATCTCATTTGTCAAGTATCTTTAAAAGTTGGGATGTTCGGCAGTGGCGGATTTAGGTGGGGGGGGGGGGGCGGGCCCAGCCGCCTGGCCCCAGAAAAGGAGAGGGGGGGGGAGAAAAATCTTATCCTTTCTGGAAGGCGAATATTGCCCTTCTGATTCCCCCAACCTGGCCTTCCTAACCCCAAACTGGGGCTAGTCTGACTTCCAAACCTGGCCTTTTCTGACCCTCAAACCAGGCCTTAAACCTGGTACATTGTGTTATTTTAACCGGGATCTTTCTGACCGCCAAAGCTGGCCCTTCCTGACCCTCAAACTGGGCCCTAAACCTGGCCCATGCTGACGTTAGAACCAGCCTCTTTCTGACCACCGAAGCTGGCCTGGTGTACAACCGCGATCTGCAGTAACTAATATGATCTGCAGTAGTGCAGATAATGGCAGACCATCCAACCGTGATCCACATCAAAATAATGTGATCTGCATCAAAATAATGTTTTAAAATTCTACTTTTCATAGGTACCAAAAGTGACACCCGGGTAAGTCAGACAAACACCATATGGGTCTGCAGGTTTTTATGCAAATTGATAAAGTCAGACAAAAACCACATGAGTCTACAGGTTCTGATCCAGAGTCAGGCAGAGGTAGATCGAGTTGATGCAGATAACAGCTTTCTGCATCACATACGATCACGGTTGTACACCTGGCCCTCAAACCAGGCCCTTACCCTGGTGCTCTCTGGCATCCAACCTGGCCCTTTCTGATCTTGAAGTTGGTCCTTCCTAACCCTCACACTGGGCCCTAAACCTGGCCCTTTCTGACATCCAACCTGTACACAGGATGTCCCAGCCTAATGATAAAAGATAGATACAGATCCGAGCCATATATGATAATGTATGCCAAAATTAACCTCAAGTCTACCCTGTAAAAGCTTTCCATAACATTTTCCTACAAAAACAGTGTTCCAGCCCAAATCTTACATGCTTAAAGGCAGGTCTGAGCAGTAACAATGATGCCAAAATGCACCAGAATGTCTAGAGATCCAAAATGTTCTCGGGGGGTGGCGGATTCCTAGATCCGGGTGTAGTCTTTGACCAGCAAGTTTCAAAAGGGCTGACATGGGGGCTATGTACATCACAAAGCTATTTATGTTCTTGGCCCATCATAGGGTACCATGTCCGTCTGAAGCTGTAGTACCCGGCTCATGGAAATACTCGATACTGATCGTCCACTTTACTACCTGTGATGTTGTCTATTGTCCTGTCTTGTGTGGTGTTTTGGTAAAGTAAACCACCATATTGATATCTGCTCTGAAGTCATGTTTGGACTTAGTAAGCAATTTTGTGATAAGAATAGTTATCTGGATTTACATAACTTTATACCTGTTCATCGGTTACGACTGTCCACTTGATCTTACATGGACATAAATAGTTGGCTATTGTTGAAAAACTTGACTTGTATCATGAACTTTATGCCAAATAAAAACTTGTAAAACTCAAACTCATTAGTATACATAGAAAGTTCCCTCAAGTATTTTGTACAAGCTCAATTCATCAGATGCCTCCAGGTTAGAGTCATTTTACTTAGTAGTGGCTGTTAACATAAATGCATTTGTCATTTTATCAAATCTCCACTTCGATTCAGGTCCTTGGTGTACTCTGGCATATGTATAGGTCTAGATAACAATAAAGGTCACTAGCCCTATCAAACCTCTAGCTGAGATGAGACGCTCCTTCTGTGTAACAATGCTGTAATGCTGTAATGACTTAGTAAGCTGACGGAAACATAGAGCTACCTTTGTGATGACTGTGTCAGTCAGCTGACGGAAACATAGAGCTACCTTTGTGATGACTGTGTCAGTCAGCTGACGGAAACATAGAGCTACATTTGTGATGACTGTGTCAGTCAGCTGACGGAAACATAGAGCTACCTTTGTGATGACTGTGTCAGTCAGCTGACGGAAACATAGAGCTACCTTTGTGATGACTGTGTCAGTCAGCTGACGGAAACATAGAGCTACATTTGTGATGACTGTGTCAGTCAGCTGACGGAAACATAGAGCTACATTTGTGATGACTGTGTCAGTCAGCTGACGGAAACATAGAGCTACCTTTGTGATGACTGTGTCAGTCAGCTGACGGAAACATAGAGCTACCTTTGTGATGACTGTGTCAGTCAGCTGACGGAAACATAGAGCTACCTTTGTGATGACTGTGTCAGTCAGCTGACGGAAACATAGAGCTACCTTTGTGATGAATGTGTCAGTCAGCTGACGGAAACATAGAGCTACCTTTGTGATGACTGTGTCAGTCAGCTGACGGAAACATAGAGCTACCTTTGTGATGACTGTGTCAGTCAGCTGACTGAAACATAGAGCTACATTTGTGATGACTTGAGCATTGTGTGTAAATTTAGAAAGTGGTTCATAACCTTTTCAGTAAGATACCTAAACATTAACATCAGTACTATCAGTAGACCCTCCTTCTGTGACAGTTGACTGCGCACATAGACAGATATTGTCTAACTCTAAAACATGCTTTTAATATTTCACAATTTAGCCAAAGCTTTGAGCCTACAACAAAAGGTCAAATCCGCTCCAATGAATTCATTGGAATTGTTTATATTTTCTTATTGATCGTTCATAATATATAAACATATTTATGCCATGGTCTACCCATTAATTCATCTGGATGGAACTAAACCATGTATTTCTGTTCCCAAATATATTAAGGGTACATTATTATGTCCTGATGAACTAACCCACATTGTACATCTAAATCAACTACGTAGTTTGCTAGTATTCACGTTTACATTACACAGACACTGCCTTGAATTCCACAATGTCTTTGTATTGGAATCTCATTCCTTCTTAAACAGAGTTCTGTCATGTGTGTGGTTAGTTCCTGCCACCTCACTCTGGATGGACTCTAACAGACAGGAGTGACTCACTACTGTGGCTCCTGTGTGGAGAGGGTGAGCAGCCCACTCTGTATATAACAAGTATAGTAGCAGCTTCTAGAAGCAATGGCCACTACCACCACCAGTCCCACCAGTCCCATCCCTGACATAGCACCATCACTATCTAATTGCCGCATTACTGCCGACCCTGTACATCCAGCGCCACCCTGTGTGTTTACATTAACCAGGCCTGCGAGCTGCTCTGTGAGCTGCTCCTGGCAAGAGGATGTGAGCAAGAATTGTGTCAGATGAGCAGGTGGTGAGCTGTCCAGACTGGTGGCTTGCCTGTGTTATCTCGGCTTTGTTTACCACCCATACTGCCATCAGGCCCATGCTGCCACCACCAGCACCTCCCCTTATACTGCACCTACAGAGGTGCTGGAGGACTGTACCAGGGGAGGCAGTTCTCCATGCCATTTATCACATGCCACTTGCTGCTGCCGAGTGAGACACATCTCTGTTGTGGTGGGAGGGTTATGCTGTGAGTGAGATAAGTGCACACAGATATCTTACTCCCACTGCCTGTCGTGTTAAAGGAGCCTGGTGACTACAGGTGGCCAGCTGTGTGTTCCCGGACAGGACTCTCACAGTAGGTTGGTCTCTGACATGGCACTGGATATTTAGCTTATACAGCCTTCTGACCATTGGATTCTGTCATTAATACAGAGCATTGGCATATACATATAATGGTAGTGAAATTCGTGTGTTGGCACTGGTTGATTCAAGGGACAGTTTTGATTCACATTCATTACCATGGCAATTCCAATCAAGACCCTGAATATATAAGACTTGTTCAGCCTGGGGAGGGGGATCTTTCTCATGTATCCCATTGTCCATACCACAGGAGTACAGCACCAGACTAATACCCTAGAGGATCATTGCTACTAATTGGATTCTGTGGCCATATCCAATTCACACAGACAATGGCTTGTGGACACTGCCTAGTACTGTATGCTTAGATCTACTGTAAAAAGTGAGAACCACTGTCGTGGTTGTCACATACATACATTGTTACATATATAGCTCACAACCAGAAAGTACATCATGATATTATTGGATCTGAAGTCCCATATCATATGGAGAATACATAGATCCAGATCCGGATATATTCAAATATAACATTATGAGGTGATTTTTCTGGTGATGTCCATGTAGCAAAATACCCCTACGGCCTGAATAGAGACCATGATATAGAGCCTGATAACATTGTCTTTTGTGGTGAATAAGGAAATAATTCTTTGGACTAGTTATAATAAATCAATCCATCAACGGATTCGACCCTGATTAAATGTGCCATTCTACCTCTCATCCAACCAACATGAGGGCAGTATTTAGCATGAGATAATGACAATTACAGACTTCTAGGAACTGGCTAAATCAAATGTGGAACCGAATGGAGGTGTTAAGTGGTGCCAAACTACTACTCCAACAACCCATATAGAGATAGTACAAAACACGCGAGAATGACAGAGAATTCTAGGAGCTCGTGGTTCAAACCTGGAAATTGCTGAAGTTGGAGTTGGCTACACGACATCTAGTACAGCGTTACTTGGAGCAGTGCCAAGTTCAATACAATAATAGGGACATTGTGTAGTGTAAACCACCAGCATGCTGCTGTCGTGCGGACTGTGGCCAGGACACAAGTCGTCCCGGGAGGAGACTAAGTCATGCCCCAACCCCAAAGGTAACATGTCCTACACCGTCTATGTCATGTATACATACTAGGGATCAATACGGGGTAGATGCCTACAGCTCTAACACCATCACCTATTCTCATCTCTACCCAGATCTGTCTCACATGTTATAACAGGTTGAAATTCCCGCCGTCCTTGCCCACCCCCTCCAGCCATTGGCTGTGGACTGTTGGGGGTGGGGGGGGGGGGGGCAGGTGGCACCCTTATAGGTGCACCCATTGGTCACCAAACTAGAAGTCACCCCTATCTTTGCTTCCCATTGGTTAGATTACAAAGTAAGTTTCTTTTTTTGTTGACGGAATTGTAGTGTTAAATTCACCGAGCTACTTTTTTAAATCTATCTGTTATACAGCCGGAAGTCATATTATAATAGCATATCATGAATATCTTCATGAGTTTACTCGGTTTACTTAATTATTCACTCACAGTTATTAACCATATCAACGGACATTCACTATTCATATTATCATTATATTATTGATATCTTAGCATATATATTATTCATATATCTGATTTCAATTTAGTCACTATTTATTAAATAACACCGTCCTCCATCTCATGATGAACCATACAGTTTCCATGGCAACTCAGAAAAAAATGCACTAATCTCATGCAATGAATAAAACGACACAATATAGTTGTGCCACAATACATTTTCGTCCTCGATCTTCACCCTTGACATTCATATATGTTGTCATCTGTCCCCGCCTGTGTGGTTACCTGATAGTGCCAGAGTACAGCACAATGGTGAGGCAATCCCTCACTATTACAAGTCTTATTGCCCAGGTCCCTGCACTCTCCATTGTCCATGTACACCACCTGCGTTCCCTGTTCTCAAAAATACCCCCATACACACTGACTTTTAGACAGAAAAAAACCTTTTTGTGGAAAAACGCTGATTTTTTAAAGGTCACATAGATATGTGTGTATGTACAATCAAGTATTGCAATCAAGATGTCCATGTAATGTAAAAGTCATATTAAATCGTGCAACTACTCTATACCCCAGTGGGCAAACTTCAGTTGATTCAATGTTGATTCAATGTGTGTAGCGACATGATATCAACAGTTGATACAGGGTTGCCATTTTGTTGATATTGATGAGGTCATCAACGTTGATCATTCATCAGTGATTCAACATTGATATGGCCATTGTGAATCAACAACAAATAAACATAATAAAATGATTTACATTAACTTGATATTCACTGCTGATGCATAATTTGAGATTCAGTATCAGATACAGTATTCTTTCATTCCTTCAATTTATATATTTTCATTACAACGTCTCCCCCTCCTCCATTTCTCCAAGATTAAATGCTAATTTTAGCACCATCCAGGGAAGGGGTACATGAATGAACTTTGATGATCACACTAAGAGGCGTTCACATCCATTTCAAACTGACCTGGTCATGACTGAGGCTTTATCTATTATTCTTAGCAACATAAAGGGTGTCTTACTGAAACAATGCATGTATTCTTGTCATTTAATTCCAAATGTCAACCAAATGCACACACCATAATTGTCGATGAAAATGAATAACATTTTGATCAATTGTATAAATTGATGTGAAAATAAGAGCTTACAATTAGGGAAAATTGATGTAGCATGGAGATAGAAATGCTAAGGAGTAGGTTGTGGAGGCACCTAGTGGGAAAGATGGGAAACCCCATGGTTGATTCAAGGTTGATATCCAAACATTGCATCAATGTTGAAACAGGTGTTGGTTGACAACGTTGAAATTGCAACATTGCATCAATGTTGAAAACAGGTTGATCTACCCTGCAACCCTATATCAACCAGTTGTCAACGTTGAATCAAGGTTTTGTGCCCACTGGGACTGAGCTGTATACGTACACATCGTATGAAAAGTCAGTATTAAATAGCTAGCCAGTAGGAGAGTCCCATGGACGGTGGCCTTTATAAAACGTGGTCTCCAATATAATAGTACCTGTCCATTTCCTGTGCTAATCCTTTGCGAAAGGTTATCTCGTGATTCTAGGACTTCCCCCGGGCCCCACAATATAGGCAGAACCCGGGGAGAATGATAATGTCATGTGGCGGCGCCTCACGTTCCTGGTAATCTGTGTTATATGTATGTCACACCGCCGGCTGCAAGGGCCCTGGATGTAGTCTTCTAAAAAAGCTACAAATGTTAAATACCTTTGTCTGATTTTATCAAAAATTCGTACAGAAACTTGCCCCTCCCCCAGAGAGAATTTTCAAATGTCAGAAATTGCCATGAAATGCTTCTCACAGCCTACATCATTGTATAGTGCTTGATGTATACATACTGTAAACGTATGTTATTTCGCGCTGTACTTATATTCGTGAATTTCGCGGAAATGAAAATCGCGAAAATATGTACAGGGCGAATATTTATCCAATGTAGTTATATGACTAGTATATTCCAAAATCCGCGAATTTAAATACACGTGAAAGTGCACTTTGTAGTTAAATTGTGAAAATATACATGCGTGAAAATAAATACGTTTACAGTATAACAGAGATGTCATGTTTCATTAATGAATAAAGTCGCCAACTTGTCTTTGCAAATACTTCATTAATGAATAAAGTCACCTACTTGTCTTTGCAAATACTTCATTAATGAATAAAGTCACCTACTTGTCTTTGCAAATACCGTATTTGACGTAATAAGCGCTCTCCCCCTAATAAGCGCCCCCCCCCTTTCTGAAACATTTGTAGACTAGAACAAAGGGTCAAATTACGCGATTTCGGCGGCATTTAAATTCTTAAGTACTAAAAACGTCATAAAAATAATTTTATAAGCGCCCTGGGCGCTTATTACGTCGAATACAGTACTTCATTAATATTTAAAGTCGCCTACTTGTCTTTGCAAATACTTCATTAGTAAATAAAGTCGCCTACTTGTCTTTGCAAATACTTCATTAACGAATAAAGTCGCCTACTTGTCTTTCCAAATACTTCATTAATGAATATAGTCGCCTACTTGTCTTTCCAAATACTTCATCTTTATGTGGCGTGCATTGTATGGGCAGAACAACTATTTCTCTGACAGCAGACAAGTGTACGTAATAGAACCAAACGTCCTAATTTTAGGATGCCAAACACGACAATCAGAGGTTATGTTACATTTAACAGGGGATGTGGATGTTATTTGTCTGTGTTTTCATTTGGAGATCTAAACCCGGCCCACTAACCTTTTCAACCAACCAACCCGGGACTCCCGACGTCCTTAATATGCTAATTACCCTCATCTTCTATCATAATTAGTGACTTTTTATCCCTTCCTGTTTGTTTGTGGTTTCCGTTTCATCTATTATTTAATTCTTTTATAAGGGTGTTCACTTTTTGCTGTCTCTGGCATCGCCATTAGTGTCTAGAAAGGATGCCACCCAGGGAGAGTGTGAAGAGTTGTGAATGTGTTGTATAAAGCATAGATTGGAGGGACAATATGGTATACTATAGTGGTTCTATATGGCACTTCATATATGTATTAACGTATCCCTTAATTAGAGTCATAAAGATAAGTGTTGCCTTTCTGAATTTCCCGACATCAAAACCGTATGCATGTGTTAACGCCCTGTACTAAAATGGTCCTGAGGGATCTGCTGCAGTGTGAATGACGAGGAGCCTGCTGGCACAACAACTGTAAATACAGGTTAAATACGGACAACTTTCCCAAACGTCCACACGACTTTAACCAGCCAAACAAACAACGAGCCCATTGTCTGTGGTTATAATGGGAATTTTGAATTAGGCTTTTTGGAGTTTCCCTTTGTTGAAGTAGTCCCTTGCATTTACACTAACCGCAGAGTTAGTCGTAAGAGTTAGTGTAAAAAAGAAAAGTTGACTAAAGAGAGCACATAGTTCCATCTTGCTCAACATACCTCACGTCGTCAGGGAGTGATGTCCCCTCTCGTGCTATGCCATGGCATGAGCCCTCCCGAATCCATGAAATGTTTTCGTATGCCCCCCCCCCCCATCCCCCGTTGATGCTAAATGACCACTCCCTTCATTGCTGATGGGACTGAAGTGTATTAAATATGGGTGGGACCCTGCCTCACGAGATGTCCCCAATCTTACAGAAAGTAAATATTATGATACAATTTTTTGCATTGTAATTCGTAGGATAATGACAACCCCCTCCCACGCACCTTCCTCAATATGCAAGCACGCCTCTATACGGCACTAGCGCATTAAGCTGTGGGTGCCACTACTTTGACTCAGAGAACTGCATTCTGGTTGGGCACCCGACTCCATACTAGTGCATTATGGGTGAAACTCTCATCGGTCCCTTTGTTCCAGGTGTGAAAGGAGGGGATTAACCTGATAAGGAGATGGGGCTGTCGCCCCGCACTACATGAAGTACCAGGATAATGCTAGTCCTGTATAGAATAGTAGTAATACCCTGCATTCCGATGGCCCTTTCTTATCCTGCGCCAGGTGTGCTCCCTCCTATGGATAGTACCACTAGTTAAAACAGTAACAAAACCAATAGAAGAAAATGCCTAGTTAGAGCAGGCTACTGAGGAAGAACAAAGTAGCAGGCATGCCATCATTAGTACAATTAACACAACCACTTAACCAGGCGACAGGAATAGAACTCCATGGCTAGTTACAAAATGCCGAAGTTCACTGAGTAGCAGCTAAACTCAAAAATTGGTGTTTATAGTGGCTGTAGAGTAGTACAGGTTACCAGACATACCAGATGATGTTCATATACAGTTGGCCATCACTTCCTCAAAGTTGGAAAAAAGCAAAGAAAAATACCTGAGGAAGCAAATTATCCCAGGAATTAAGCCCAAATATAATGGAAGTTATAAGGGTAGTTGCCAGGCAACTGTCTGGGGAAATGAGGGATCTGAGGTGGTAGTCAATTTGGAATTGACTGTACGAATGTACAGTTGATGATAGACCCTGCTCTAATCACTGGGGTTCTGCTATGTGTCAGGCCTCTTGTAAACAGAAGGGTTGTCTTATAAACTATTGGTTTACTAACATAATGATCAACAAAAAGGCACATATCTGAGTAAATATAGAAAGCTAAATGTCAAAAGATAAGCATGGAACCTTCTATGGCAATACTTGGCTGGCTCGTTAGCTACTGAGGTAGTGCCTGTTGGAGGTAGTGAGGGTTGACTGTAGTGGCTGTAGAGGGGTGCTGGTTAGCAGACACACCACATTGTGTTTGTAAAGTGGCTGTAGAGGGGTACTGGTTAGCAGACACACCACATTGTGTTTGTATAGTGGCTGTAGAGTAGTACTGGTTAGCAGACACACCACATTGTGTTTGTATAGTGGCTGTAGAGGGGTACTGGTTAGCAGACACACCACATTGTGTTTGTATAGTGGCTGTAGAGGGGTACTGGCTAGCAGACACACCACATTGTGTTTGTATAGTGGCTGTAGAGTAGTACTGGTTAGCAGACACACCACATTGTGTTTGTATAGTGGCTGTAGAGTAGTACTGGTTAGCAGACACACCACATTGTGTTTGTATAGTGGCTGTAGAGGGGTACTGGTTAGCAGACACACCACATTGTGTTTGTATAGTGGCTGTAGAGTAGTACTGGTTAGCAGACACACCACATTGTGTTTGTATAGTGGCTGTAGAGTAGTATTGGTTAGCAGACACACCACATTGTGTTTGTATAGTGGCTGTAGAGGGGTACTGGTTAGCAGACACACCACATTGTATTTGTATAGTGGCTGTAGAGTAGTACTGGTTAGCAGACACACCACATTGTGTTTGTATAGTGGCTGTAGAGTAGTATTGGTTAGCAGACACACCACATTGTGTTTGTATAGTGGCTGTAGAGGGGTACTGGTTAGCAGACACACCACATTGTGTTTGTATAGTGGCTGTAGAGTAGTACTGGTTAGCAGACACATCACATTGTGTTTGTATAGTGGCTGTAGAGTAGTACTGGTTAGCAGACACACCACATTGTGTTTGTATAGTGCTGTAGAGGGGTACTGGTTAGCAGACACACCACATTGTGTTTGTATAGTGGCTGTAGAGTTGTACCGGGTAGCAGAACACCACATTGTGTTTGTATAGTGGCTGTAGAGGGGTACTGGTTAGCAGACACACCACATTGTGTTTGTATAGTGGCTGTAGAGGGGTACTGGTTAGCAGACACACCACATTGTGTTTGTATAGTGGCTGTAGAGGGGTACTGGTTAGCAGACACACCACATTGTGTTTGTATAGTGGCTGTAGAGGGGTACTGGTTAGCAGACACACCACATTGTGTTTGTATAGTGGCTGTAGAGTAGTACTGGTTAGCAGACACACCAGATGGCATAATGGTCAGCGTAAGCTATCGGGGTGAGCATGAAACATGACTTTTTTATTTGGTTTTGTTGCCCTGGTCAACTTGTTATTGAGATATAGTTTTTCTAGGCCCGACAGTGGATTTAAGGTGGGTAGACCCCGTAGTCTAGAAGTAATAAATTTAGTCAGGATTTTTGCCATGAGGCCCATATTATAAGTAGTCTCAAATGGTGTAAAGAAAATAGGGGGGTCCCGAGCTAGTTTCTGGCATATCTGGCTTTGAGTTTGGAGTGATCTGTAATAGCATCATATGGTGATAGTACATGAAATAGCATTTTAAAGTAATTAACTTTCCCTATAGTTCTCTCAGGATATAGTCTATAATCCTTTACCCCCAGAAACAATATTTTGAACATAATGGTCCCCAGCATATTTGAAAGGTTTTTGGTGTTTGAAATAAAAAATATATAAATAGAGCACACAGTCTTGATGTGGTACAGGTATAGCCTTCAGCATGCCTACTTCCAGAGCCCCAGTAGAGTAGGGGTAAAGAGTTAGACTCACATGCAGTAGGCCCTGGTTTTAAGCCCGGGTCAGGTCTTGCAGGGTACTTTTAACAACACATGAAAATATATATCTAATACTAGTATACGAAAATATGACCAAAGGCACCCCCTGGTGTGTTCTGGGACAACTACATGTGCATATGTGCAATGACCTTAGCAGTTGACATGTTTACAATAGGGTCTAGCCACATATTAACAGAGGGAGTTTAAGTCCAAAGTCCAAAGTGACCCGCAACCTATATCTAGCCCAAAATGATCTAAGGATGGTCATTATCTGACGGTGATTGGGAGTAGGCGGGAGGTAGGAAATTTAACCCTCTAGGGCGGCGCTGAGAAATGCATGTGTGAAAAATCCACCAAGCCTCCTATTGTTAAATAATGACCAGTATCAAGATATTATATAAATAGGTAGGATGTGTGCATGGCTTTAGCTCAAGCAATTTCCATCAGGGAGATCTGGCCTCCCTCAAACTGTGAACAATGACTGTGTGGTGCCCTCAACAAAACCCTGATTCCATATACTACTTAACCCAACTCTTTACTTGTGGTTACTAAGTACATGCATGTTGGTGTTTTGATTACAAATGTATATCAATATAATTATATGGACAGATTCTGGTTGTACCCGGTGCAATGGAAAGTCAAATTGAAATCCTCTATAATAGGTGGGAAATAAAAGTGGTATGAAAAAGAGCGACTATGTTTGTATAACCGAGTGCAGTGTATTGGAATATTGGCCGATCTATCATTGTCCCCATTGTGATTCACCGCAGGCCGGTCGTGTTATCTGCCACCATACAAATGAGGCTCCAGCCAACTGTCAACACTCCGCCCCTGTTCTGAAAGGGAAACAAGAAAAAACTAACAGAAAAAAGCACACGCAATGTCAGACCAATCCTTCATAAAGTGTTAGAATGGAGGGTGTGTGATGTGTGTTGGGGTGTGTGTAGGGGGGGGGGGGTCACCATTGGGGTGGGGAGGGGAGGTGTGTGAGGTTATAGTATAGCGCAGAGTGCTGCATGATATTCTGGCCCCCAAAGCCACCAGCATACGTCTGCATCATATAAATGCACTGTATCTCCTGATTTTAGTTGTGTGTACGACATTCAACATGACTGGATGAAATCCGGAAGTTTAAAGGCCTAATGAATCGGACCAATATTATAGGCTGAGGCTAAGATGCTACATACAGCATAATCACATTATTCTGGTTACACTTCCAATAAGAATATGGGAAGAAATGCTTTCCATATCTAGAGTAAGTAGGAATAATTTGAGACACAGAGTCTACCCTGCGACCTACTGCTTTTCTTACCTTATTTTGTATTTCAAATAGCGTTGTATGGTAGCTGAAATCGTCCGTAAATATGAATACAGACCCGTAGGTGCAGTGATGACTGCTACATATGAGTAAAACGGGCTCTCTGAAAGCCAATATTTTGCTATTGCATTCGAAACAGTTACACTACGGCAGAGTAATAACATAAAGTACCGGGAATCCTAAGATAATAAATGGTAAATGGCCACTTAGGTGTGGTACATAGCAAGAACCAAGGAGCAAAGAAGACGGACAGGGAAAGGCACAGAGACAAACAGATGGACACACGATCAGAATCATTGGGGTGGGGGCAGAAGATGGGAGAAAAAGGGAGGGGGCCAGAGAGACAGAGAGGGGGAGGGAGGGAGGAGAAAGTAAGGAAGGAAGGGAGGAAGAGAGGAAGGAAGGAAGGAAGGAAGGAAGGAAGGAAGGAAGGAAGGAAGGAAGGAAGGGAGCGTGTGATCCAGGGAGGGAGGGAGAGAGGGAGGGAGAGAGCAAGGAAGGGAGCGGGGCAGGGAGAGAGGAAGAGAGGGAGGGAAGGATGGAGGGAGGGGGAGGGAGGGAGGGAGGGAGGGAGGGAGTGGGGGAGCGAGGGTGGGAGGGAGGGAGCAAACGAGGGTGGGAGGGAGAGGGAAAGGGGGCGAGGGAGGGAGGGAGGGAGGGAGGGAGCGAGGGAGCTAACGAGCGTGGAAGAGAGTGAGCGAGGGAGGGAGGAAGGGAAGGAAGGAAGGAAGAAAACAAGGGTGGAAGGGAGGGAGGGAGGAAGAAAGGGAGGGAGGGAGGGAGGGAGGGAGGGAGGGAGGGAGGTGGAAGGGAGTGAGGGAGCGAGGGAGGGAGGGAGGAAGAAAGGGAGGGAGGGAGGGAGGGAGGTGGAAGGGAGCGAGCGAGCGAGCGAGTGGGGGTGGAAGGGAGTGAACAAGGAAGCAAGGGAGGGAGGGAGCGGACGAGGGTGGAAGGGAGTGAGGGTGGAAGGGAGTGAGGGAGCAAAGGAGCTAGGGAGGGAGAAAAGAAGGGTGGAAGGGAGTGAGGGAGTGAGGGAGGGAGGGAGGGGAGGACGGAGGGGTGGGGGAGGGAGAGAACTAGAGCTCAGTTGTGTAAATAATCAGCACTATGCCTCATGGACACACAGGTAGTAAAGGATGGCGCTTGGTGTTTACACTAAACTCTCACTGCAGCTCTCACAAAGAGGATCAAGTGGTTGGCTAAAGGCCCACATGGGCTTGACCAAACTAGTATTCCACAAAAAATAGTTATTACATTCACCTGGTATACTCGTAATATCCATACCCTATCCCTGGACATCTACCTACTAAACTAAACATAACTTTAGGGTACACCAGAATGCTATGAAGTGCATCATTTGACATCTACATTTTTAAAATGTTCTCGATCTTGGGATATATACCAGAATGGTTGAATAAATTGCATCTATTGACGTTTATTTTCTCAAAAATTTTCTCAGCCTTGGAGTACAACAGAATGCTATAAATTGCATCTATTGACATCTATATTTTTAAAATTCTCTCAGCCTTGGGGTTCACCACAATGCTATAATCAATTGACAAATATATTTTCAACATTTTCTCAACCTTTGGTTACACCAGAATACTTTAAATTGCACCAATTGACATCTATATTTTCTAAAATTTCTCACCCTTGGGGGCATGCCCCCAAACCCCCTAAAATGATCAAAGCATGTCGCTTTCGACGCACATCGCGCTGATAATTTAGGTGTATTAAACTTCATACTTCTGGGGTGGACCCCCCCCCCCTTTTCAAAATCCTGGATCCGCCCCTGTAACATACATGGTCGAATATACCAAATCGCCCTAAATATGAGCTGCCTCTTAGAGCCCAGGGTCTAAGTGTCTTAGCTCACAGACTCTATATGCGCTGATGCTACACACACAAACACACCCACACACACTTACTATGGCCATAATGACAAGCTGCGTAGAACCACCTGACACACATCGCCTACACCATTGTGCACATTGCAAGGGTAGGACCTGGCAGCAAGTCTGAGCTGCTCCAGACACATGCAGGGGGGACCAGAGTAGCTCACGAGCTGATTGGTCATGGAATAAGGTCGGTGACCGAGGTATCACCGAGACCCTGCATAAGAAGCCATATAATATACAACCTGCCAACAGCGAGATTAAAAACCTCACTCCAATGCGTCTAAGTACGCATGTTCCAACGTTAACCCTTTAAAGGTGGCATGTCGCTAAAAGAAGTCATTTGTCGTCATGATGCACCAATGCAGACCCGGAGAGTAAATGGCCGGTGCTGCATTGGTCCATCATGCCGACCCTTCAGGGGTGTCTCCACCTCGTAGTGTGAGCGTGATGCTTCGCCAAGGCTACACATGTACATTAATACATCCATGGCGACTAAGGGCATGATTCATTAATCTATCGTTAAATGGTTAGTTGAACATAGCCCAATGCCCCGGCTTACACATGAGACTAGATGTTCAAATCACACATAAGACTAGATCTAGCCTATATCAGACATGTCCCACTGGGCCTAGTTATACACGTATTATACGGTATAGGATAAGGGGTTTACATATTACCCACAGGACATATATCCCACTTGACTAAATTACACATAGCAGAATGGCTCCTATTATACATGAGGCAAAAAGAAATGTGTGTTTCAGGCAACACGGTCCGATGTCTTTCTATACACCTTGAGAGTACCAGGGGTGATTCTGTGATATTCCTTTAAAACCCTAAAGTTAGTAGAAATTTTTAAACCTTTAAAAGTGAGAAAAATAATTATGCTACACACTCAGAAAAGTCAGCGTCATTGTCACTAAAACCACTCTCACATGAAAGTCAGGCTTTTCCCAAACCTATGTACGCCTACGATACTTTCACAAATCATAATGTCAGACACGACACCCCGTGATCGTTTTACTCCAACAGATGATAAGTCAGTTTTATACTTGTACATGTATTAAGACGACTGCTAGCTGTCTTTATCGAAAGCTCTTTCTGATCTACTTTAAGTTTAATTGGGCTGAGCTTTAGGTTCATGTTCAGCGTCCTATGGGACATGCCATCATATTGTCATAAAAGGTATGGCAGGGCGTTAGTTGGCTGCACCTTACAGTAAGGGGAGCTCCTGATTCTTCTGATAAACATGCAAACCATGTTTATGAACTAAAATCTAAATACTGTAATTGCACATCCATGCTGATTATACTCAGTGATAGTCCGAGAGTATCCTTATTGGTCAGTAGACTCTACTTTGTCAATAACGAAAATACTTATATCAAGCACGGCTGGGGAAGTTAAAGTATCAACATGTTATCAATTCATCCATGAGTATAGAAGCAATATCGGATAATAGAAGCCAGGACACAAAATATAGAAAGTAAAAACCATATATCTCGTGCACATTCTACTCAAGGTCATATATTGTAAGGAAATGGAAGAGAGACCCACTGAAAGCTTCTTTAGTAAACTTATTGTAAAAAAGCTTATTGGGAATAAACATGTAGGAGAAAATGCAGGGCGAATTAATGCATTTACAGAGAATTGCTTCTAAGGAAGGGAAATAAAAGCTATAAAAAATAATGCACAACTGGTAGATAAATAAAGAGGTATAAATCTACCGTAGCTTAAAAAAGTCCGATAGATGTAGAGGTTATGTGCTATAGATGTGAGGTCCACGTGTTCCCTATCGCTTTTAATGCCCTGTCGATTTAAATAAATGTCCATGTCCCATCTCCCTACGGCATCGGATTTCCCATGCCCCCTGATGATTTAAAGAAATGTCCATGTCGTCCTGTTGATTTTTTTAAATGCCCATGTCCCATAATTATAAGCCCCAAAAGGCCCATGTGGGCCTGAGGCTGTTGGTTTTAGGGTACTAGATTCATAATACAGGAGGGCAGAAGGGGATGTATTTAAAACTGACAGGGCAATCCATTGGTGAATCAAAACAGAACATGGCAAGGCCAACAAGGCAAGCAAGGCAAATGAAGGCAAGGGCGAGGCACTGCCCGGGGAGGTGTTCAACTTGGAGGGGTGGGGGAGGGGCACACTGCCGGCTGCATTTGGTTGCGTTTCCCATCAGATCAAAACAACCAGGCCTCGTTGGTCGAGCAGTGGTCGGGCTGACTGGGCTGGAGAGGGACGCGTGTAGCGGTGAGTCCTCAAAACATCCCTATCTCTGTATGCAGCAGGTATTGGGGCAGTGGGCTACTGGGTGGGAATACTGTCTCCTTTGTTATCGCTCTTTATGCTATGGGCTAGCCAGTGTCTCCCAGCTATGCACAGGAGGCTTAATACCAGAGTTTAGTCAAGGTAGCATAATAGGACCCTATTTATATACGTTGCAGACTTTGACCTGGGTGTGGGGAATAGCTTACTTAATGTGGGACATTATTTATAATATTTTTCAACAATTATTCTAGGCAACGTATTATACATGTGTACCTTGTATATCCATTTTACCATGTATAACATTATATAGAGCCTGGGATAATGCTTAGTAGGCCTATGTATCGTCTTCATGCAGTATGAGAGGCGTCCAGGTGCGTCCTTGAGGTTTATAGGAGAAGCAGTACAGTAGACACCTGGTTGTACATAGGAGGTAAAAGTATAGACATCTTATGGTGGCCTAGTTCTTGCAAGAGTGAAGAGAAAACGTATACATGTACTATGAAGACAAATGTAACACTATGCCAAGTAAACAAAAGTATACTCTATAGGCCATGATCAACTAGAGCGATACTGAAAGCTGGGAAACATGGCAATCTTTAAAGCCCTTTTTCCATTTTAATCCCATTTATGACGACACTGGGGGCGAAATGCACACGAAATTCCGTGATATGCAAACATAATGCTCAGAACAAAGGATTATTTGATCGCCCTGGTTCGCAGCAGTAAGTGGACTCTGGGCTTTATGAGACATTATAATTATGTCCCTTTAAGGGAGTGATCATTTTTTAACAACAGGAGGGGGTGGGTGGGTGGGCTTACCTACACCCCCTTACGGGTCGGAAATTGGCGTGCGCACGGGCCCTTTGAAGCATAGTGCGCTGGCTTTTTGGCCCAAAATAGGTTAACATTTTTTGACCACCGCCAGGAGGGGTCCAAGTTTTTTTACAACCCCCCCCCCCCGGTCAAGGGGTCCACATTTTTTGCTCCACCTCCCCCCTCCCGTTGATGAGAAATGATCACTCCCGTATAGGTCATGCCTGGGGTGAATTCCACAAAGCTATGGTGTACCATCCGTTGGCTGTAGAATCCTGAGGCATCCATATCGAAGAAGATTATGAATGCGAAAACCAAATGTATATTTTGCAACAAATCGCTATTGAATAATTTGCGTATTTCAGAAGAAACTAAATTGTACGAAATTGTAAGCCATATTAATCATCGCACAACTTTTACTGTTCCTTTGCCAATAGACAATTTCTTCCTGGTGGACAGATGGACACATTCAAAACATCTGATGACAACTTCTGAAAAAAATCAGAGTAAAAGGTTCCCATTGACTTCTAAATGGGCAAGATAATCATTCTAGTGTACGGTAATAGTAATGCTATTAATACATAGGCTACATCTATATTTTCTCTCTTCAAGTATCATTCATGATGGTGGTAATCTTGTTCTTCGTTTGGTGTTAAGAAACAACCACCTGGTGCTAAACGTGGGTGTTTTGTACAGCCCTGTGTAGAGTGTAAACAGGTGCAGAAAGGGCACGAGGAAGTGAAGCCAATACCGGGTGAGGAGGGGGGAATGTAGTGTAAAGGGTAGTGGTTGTAGGACAGGGAGTGGAGGATGGGTTTGGGACAGAGAGCAGGAGGAAGGAGAGGGGGGAGGTGTTGGGCAGAGAGCAGCAGGATGTGAAGGGGGGAGGGTGTGGGGCAGAGAGCAGGAGGATGGGGAGTGGGGGATGGGTGTGGGGCAGAGAGCAGGAGGATGGGGAGTGGGGGATGGGTGTGGGACAGAGAGCAGGAGGAAGGAGAGGGGGGAGGTGTTGGGCAGAGAGCAGCAGGATGTGAAGGGGGGAGGGGTGTGGGGCAGAGAGCAGGAGGATGGGGAGTGGGGGATGGGTGTGGGGCAGAGAGCAGGAGGAAGGAGAGGGGGGAGGTGTTGGGCAGAGAGCAGCAGGATGTGAAGGGGGGAGGGGTGTGGGGCAGAGAGCAGGAGGATGGGGAGTGGGGGATGGGTGTGGGGCAGAGAGCAGGAGGGTGGGGAGTGGAGGATGGGTGTGGGACAGAGAGCAGGAGGATGGGGAGTGGGGGATGGGTGTGGGGCAGAGAGCAGGAAGAAGGAGAGGGGGGAGGTGTTGGGCAGAGAGCAGCAGGATGTGAAGGGGGGAGGGGTGTGGGGCAGAGAGCAGGAGGATGGGGAGTGGGGGATAGGTGTGGGGCAGAGAGCAGGAGGGTGGGGAGTGGATGATGGGTGTGGGACAGAGAGCAGGAGGATGGGTGTGGGGCAGAGAGCAGGAGGATGGGGAGTGGGAGATGGGTGTGGGACAGAGTGCAGAAGGATGGGGAGGAGGATGGGTGTGGGGCAGAGAGCAGGAGGATGGGGAGTGGGGGATGAGTGTGGGACAGAGAGCAGGAGGATGGGGAGGTGAGGATGGGTGTGGGACAGAGTGCAGGAGGATAGAGAGGAGGATGGGTGTGGGGCAGAGAGCAGGAGGATGGGGAGTGGGAGATGGGTGTGGGACAGAGTGCAGGAGGATAGGGAGGAGGATGGGTGTGGGGCAGAGAGCAGGAGGATGGGGAGTGGGGGATGGGTGTGGGACAGAGAGCAGGAGGTTGAGGAGTGAGGGATGGGTATGGGGCAGAGAGCAGGAGGATGGGGAGGAGGATGGGTATGGGGCAGAGAGCAGGAGGATGGGGAGGAGGATGGGTGTGGGGCAGAGAGCAGGGGGATGGGGAGGAGGATGGGTGTGGGGCAGAGAGCAGGAGGATGGGGAGGAGGATGGGTGTGGGGCAGAGAGCAGGAGGATGGGGAGGAGGATGGGTGTGGGGCAGAGAGCAGGAGGATGGGGAGGAGGATGGGTGTGGGGCAGAGAGCAGAAGGATGGAGAGTGCAAGTAGGGACAAACCGAGCTGGACATTAATGTACCTCGCATATAGGTCAGAGTCCCTAATATCATATCCAATAACATTGTCAACTATAATCTTTAAACCAAGCTGAAAGGCACCTACCAAAGAGTACGCAAAGTATCATTTTAAACCCTCCACCTCC
Organism: Harmothoe impar; assembly: GCA_947462335.1. NCBI lineage: Eukaryota > Metazoa > Annelida > Polychaeta > Phyllodocida > Polynoidae > Harmothoe > Harmothoe impar. The sequence goes on along the minus strand of OX381715.1, from coordinate 49,829,549 downwards.
TCTATAAAAGCCCAGAGTGCCGATCATCGCTCGCTCAACTCAGACACTCACTGAAGGACAGCAAGCATTTACAGTGGGTAGGGGGGCCCTTGATGGGGGGGTCCCCATGTCGCATGTCGGATTTAAGAAATGACCATGTCGCATGTCTATATCGCTTAAAATGCTCATGTCCCATGTCAATTTAAGAAATGTCCATGTCCACTCTCACTAAGCCTCATGTCGCATGTCACTAGGCCTCATGTCGCATGTCGATTTTAAGAAATGCCCATGTCGCCATATCGAATTTAGGGGTCTAGAGCCATAGTAGGGGATGGGAGAGGGGTGTGGGGGCAGCGAGCAGGAGGTCGGAGGACAGGTGGTTGGAGGAAGAACAGAGAGGTTGGGGAGTAAATCTGGCACCTGCTGGCGAGCCCCTTGATGGTGAGGTCAGCATGCCTTAATCAAGTTTTAAATGAACCTTTAAATAGACATGTCACATGTAAGACATAACTAGGGGTCCGATATCCGCGCCGTTTGTGGTCACGACTGACCTAACTCGCATGGTCAGATGTGTAGGTATTTTCTTTACTGTCAAGTCTTCCTTCAGTGGGACTGATTATTCATTCGAAGTGGGATCTGTTCAAACCACATTAATCCAGTATGAAAAAGGATGAAGTCAACAAAATTAATGTACAAGCGTAAGCTAGGCTTGACTTGGAATACCAGCAGTTTATTCAATTACTATGTGACAAGTGTTCAACTGATCGTATATGAATATTTTATCTACAAAAATAGGATGTTATCATGATTTTGATATCAATCTATACTTTACTGTACTTCTTCATCCATATGTTTGAGACGCGAACAAATATTGTATTCAATGACGAACATTTATGATATCACCGAGGTATTGGTCGGCTCATTATTGAGACTGGATAACATGTAATGACTGTACTCAATAAAAATTAGTGAACTTGAACTTGAACTTGAAGCTCCTTAACCCTTTCAGGACGGATGTCGCTAAAAATTGTCATTGGTCGTCATGATGCACCAATGCAGCCCCGGCGAGTAACTCACCGGTGCTGCATTGCAATTGGGCTCCTTAGGCCACTCCAAAAAAAACGTTGTTTCCCATCACCGCGCGCATCATGAAAATCGTGATTCAGGGATTTTTTTTTTTTTTTTTTTTTTCGATTTTTATGAAAAATCTGTCAAAAAGTGGACAAATATTGGCATAATTGGCATCAAATTAAAACCCATCCTGTCAGAAATGCAGAGAGCTAGGAACATGCATCTTTATGGATCAATAAACGCTTAACCACTAAAATGTGAAAATTGTGTGTGAAAAGTCTTAATTTCCCTATATATTAATTTTAGCCTCCAATAAAAATAAATTAAAATAAAAAGCGCCCACGTCATATTTTTCACTGCCGGGTGATGAGAAAAAATTATTTGAGTTGCCAGTATCAATTAGATTGAAGACATGACTCGCCTCTGACCTGTAGGGACTGGACGTACGCTGACACTGTAATCACCCAAGGATACATATGCCTAACATCAGTATTTGTCATCACACCATACCAATTGTGTTCCCAATGTTAGCTTGATAGCCCATGCTGACCCATGCTTGTCTGTGTCAATATTGTCATGTTGCCCAGGCATATTGTTGATTCAATATTTGGCCAAACCCAATGCCACGTTTCTGTATGATATTCAACAATGTAAGGTCAGAAGGGAAGTAATTGAAATACTATCATTGACGAGCTCCGGGCTGACTGGTGGCGCAGTGTTGCAGCCATTATAGTTATAAATTCGGTTGAGTCAATGTTGGGCCATTATAATTATAATTCCTGAAGTTGGACCGACATATATATATATATATATATATTGGGCCAATGTAAATTGCTATGCGATCTTGACCAGCTGGCAATGAAAATAGTGAAGCCCTTACTTTTAGTATATGAACCTTTATCTATAACTATTACGATGAATTGCAAAGAGATAAATGGCTGCTTCTCAGCTGATGATACTTGACAGCCATGCCTTTAGCATTTCATACACATGATTTAGATTGTCTTAGCATTGGCCCATTATCGGCAAATCAGATATTGGGCTAACATGAATCAAAATTTCAGCACTCCCCTCCCACGCAGGATCCCGGCGCAGCGTCCATGCACCAAGCTGACCTGAGCATGATCGGTGACAGGACGAGATTTGCTTCTGAGCCTTGGCATAGTTACACAGAGAAAAGAAGTAGAATCACTGTGATTCCCGACTTGATCACTGAGGTAACTCTCCCCAGGACTCTGAAGTGACTCCCTAACATGAGCAGGACTCTATTATGACTCCTATTCTAAGACTCCATAATGATTGGGAGTCACTTAAGAGTCCTCGGGATAGTTACCTTCGTGATCGGGGTTGGACTCCCATTTGAGAGTTACAGTGATTCTACTTCTTCTCTGTGTGTATGGTTCCTGTTCGTCCTCAACTAATGGGGTGTATGATGACTAGATCCTAGGGTCTTCCTATACGACGACCATGCAGTCTTCAAAGTGTTTTAGTGCACTGAAAAAAGGATATACTCTTCAAAGTGAACACAAGAGTTTGAGGACCTACCAGGCATTTGCTGGCCCCAAACCTGGCACCTGTCAACCCTAAATCTGTATACAATGTAGAACTGACTCAACTTATTTCCTGTAGGTGAACTAGTCATACTATGCAATACCCTTGCATACAGCACTTAGTATGAACTCTGGATAATGCATTGATTAATCATAGAGATAGTAAGTCATGGCTATTCCAATACATATCTATGATACATTGCATATGATTATGGGGGGATTATATATGAAGGATCTAAAGGCTATAGTCAAATAATGTTACATAACATACGTCATTTTAGTAACATAGTTGTAGAATTCTAACCCAGAATGCAGCAACCGTGCACTGCAGTCTGTGTACTAGTATCATGCGTTTATAATACGTCAAGGGGACAATGCATGATGTAGTTTATGTGAAAGATCACATATCTACTTTGATATATTATCCGGGTATATCGTCAAGCATCAGGACAAGAATATTTATAATGCATACCATCACAGCTAGTAGCGCATTAGTGACCAATCACAATTCAATTGTATACCCCAACCCCTACCCCAACCCCAACAACATAACCCGACATAAGATACTGGCACCAAGAACATTTTGCTCTAGCGACAGAAATAATGTAAACATGTCCATTGAGAAAGGTGACCAGTGGCCCCCTAGCGGCTGAGTCCCTGCCCAGCCTGCGGCAGCTGCCTCTCTGAATGCCAAGTATTTTGTTTTGGTTATGGAGTGCTGCTCGGGCTATAGAGCCTGGTGGTCGACGTTCGCCCCAAGTCGGGCCATGTTTTGACGGGGCGGCTGGAGGGTTTGCAGACTGTATCTCAGCACCCCGGTCCCCGCTGCGCCATCTGCAGGACAAGGCTAGCACTGCACATGGCGTGGTGACCATGGCTGTATTTCTGGGACAGTCTGCAGGGATGTATGTAGTACTGTTATCATGCGGGGTCACTGCCATGTGGATACCAGGGGCAACAGTCATGTGAAACTGTTGAGAGGGCTCCACAATCACTTCATTACTGTGACATGACGTGACTATGGACTGCTGTGAAGGGCTGCAATCATGACTTTGCTGTGAAGAGGTGTGCCAGGTAATTGCCTATTTCTATAAATACCATGATGATTTTATTGTTATCAGTGTTAAACCCCCCACCCCCACTCCCTATAAAGACCCTGAAAACATAACCTCGCCCACTACGAGTGTTACTTGAGGAGCTGTAAGAACTGGGCCTTTCAAGCCTCGCTCTCACAACTAACAACTCTTCACCAATTAATATTAGTATATTAGAACAGTACTATAACAATTGATAGCATGGTATCATTGTTCTGATGGAATGAAGTCATTTAATGCAGCAATGATTTAATCTAAATCAAGATATAATGCAGCACATGTTTGTATGTAAACAGTACTAGCTGCAGCCAGTTTAGGAAATAGTAGTATACGGATCACTACATGGTAAGTCCACCATAAACATGTATAATGGTGTAGCTACTCCAGCTCTCTTAATTTAGGACTAGAATACTGTCGTTTATTTATATCATCATAGTCTTCTCGTGTAGTGCTTTACTGTGCTATAATAGTATGCACAGACTTCTTCCCTTAATTCTGTTCCTCCAGGGCCCGCTCCGGGTCCGCTACTAGTAATCATATACCTCCAGGAGGTGGGGCCCTGCTCCTGACACATCAACAGCCTACCTGTCCAAAACAACAGTAGTAGTAGTACAGTAATGACTGCATCAGGATATTATTGCAATAGGAAATGCAATAGGCGTATTTCATATGCTGGGTACGTGAGATGCAGTGCCACCCTGCACTGGTCCTGCAGTAGTGGGGACAACAACAAGAGCAGCTGTACAGCAGCTGTAGCAGCTGCAGCATAACAAACTGCAGCAGGAGGCGTCCCCAGTGCTCACCTTCCTATTAAATGTGGCTACAAGTGGACTGCACACCCTGATAGTCCCCATGCCTTACAAGGTATCCCAAGATCGGCGACGTACATATGAAGGGGGTGGGGCGGCACACCATCCATTATATTACTGTGTTTATATAGCATCACCTGTCGACACTAGGGGCACATTGTGAGTGCTGCAATGCATTATTAATAATGAATATGGCATGATCTCAAAATGATATGTTTCCCTGGAACTCGAATGTTACTTTAATGTTTCATCATAATGTCTCAGTTATCATGAGTCATTTGTTGCAGTGCCCTTATTTCATGTCCCCTCCTGCATATGCTTTCTCCAATTGCTGTAGATGCACCTGGTATTCAATGTCACATAAACCAACGATAATCCACCCATATTCAAGTTATACATACCCACAACTACATTGTCGAGTTGACACCCTCTTATTGCCGCTGACAATAACACAGTGGGCGTAAGTGTGGGTAGAACAGGGAATCAACAATACGATAAGGCACGTCTGAGCAGTTACAGCCTAAGCTGAGTTGTACAAGCGTAAACATGCTTGAGGGGAACCAAATTATAGGCACAACTGTAAATCACACCGGCTCCGCTATTTATGTACAGGAAGAAACTAATTACAACTACATTAGCAGAAGAAGCATGTCAGCTGCATGGGCTGAGTCTATAAAGCTGAGGAAAATCACAACCTGGGCGGATACCGGAGAGGCAAAACCCGACAGGTGGTCTCCCCCACGGGCACCGACTTAGCTAAACCTCGGGGTGGACGTCACATGTTTCTGTTTACAGAAACAGGGTAATCAACTCAAAGTCCCCCCTCTGCTTTGAGCATCACATTCTGGTAAAAATGCATGCATTTGGATGCATTAAAATGCCACTATCTCATGATTATGTATAATAAGTATTATTACTGGGATCCAGAATACACAAGTATGCATTAAATGGAAATGGAGCCACTTTTAGCAAAGTCCCCCCCTCTGTTTTGTGTCAACATTGCTGCGCTCCTCAGAGCACATGACCTGCATACCTACAACACTGTGGGGAGCAAGGAAAGTACAGGGGTCCATGCACAGTAGGCACAGGTATTCAGTGTAGTATACCACAGCGGCTTACCCTGTTCCAATGAATTGGAACACTTGATCTCCCCCCTGATGTTTAGACCACTGCTTATATTCAGTGGTCGCCCATGGTCTCCCCTGTTCCCCAGACCTCAGCCCTCAGCCCCCCCCCAACCCACCCACCCACACACACACCAACCCACACACCAACGTCCTCCAGCTCATGGCCCCAGTGGCAGTAACTTGTGGGGGCATAATGTCACCCTAGCTGTTGTTTGTTTGCTAGGAGGTGGTGCTACCATCACTTATCGCCCTACCTTATGCAATAACCCCCCACCCTGGTGGGGAGCATCACTGGTATCACTGTTGGGTCCCAGAACGGCTGAGTAAGGCGGAAACTGGGGGAGGTTCCTGCAGCACAGGGTGAGATCCCGTACTTGCCGCGGATACATAGGGCCTGGGGATCTATCATGCACCCCTCTGCTAGCCTCTTTGGTGTTTTCTTTGGGGGGGGGGGGGGCGGAGGGAAAGGTGTTTCTTGATGTTTGAACACTTCAAATACAGGTTACTTCAGGACGTGTACGGCAATGTGTACGCCTAGTATGGGCACAGTATGTATCACAGAGAAAAGGGAGTCCAGGTTGCCTCCAGAATGACTCCCCTCTCTAGCCAAGGTGACTCTCTAGCTGACCTAAGGGAGTCACCTGGGGGAGTCATATAGATCTCTGGGTCATATGACTCCCCCAGGTGACTCCCTTAGGTCAGCCAGAGAGTCACCTTGACTCCCCTAGGCGACCTGGACTCCCCTAAACAGGGGAGTAATTCTGGACGATGTTTCTTCTCTCTGTGATGGTAAGGCGTTACAGGTGGGCTGATATGTACTGATATTAACCTCTCTAATAGTTACAGGGGATACCACGGGGTGGGGCACTGAAGCAGAACTGGTTTGGTATCAGTGGGATCCACAAGCCAGTCCTTCTACCAAGACGTCAGACATTTGCTACGTACCATATAGTTTTGCTTCTTTAAGGAAAGGTCCACTCTGACTTAATGGTGTAGTTAATGGATGCATAACGTCTCACAGTAGAACTTACCTGAATTAAGTGTGATGATAATTTTACAATGGATTCTAAATGCCTCAACAGTCAAGCATAGTCACCATAGTTGGGGGTCAGGAAAATCTGTTTTGATGGGTGTGGCTATTAGTCCATTGGTGGACATGACAACATGTCTTGTTATTAACCCCGCTTGGGCAATAACCTCACCTGGCCTGTTCGCTGATACACCTGGTGTCCTGGTCTGTCCACTATCACACCTGTTTCCCCCGGTGTTGTGTGACAGAGCCAACAGCTAAGTAAGAATGGAAACCTAAATTGTATTCTCAGTTACCAATGTATTCTAAAAGATGTACTTAGTTACACCAGGATACCAGAACATTATTGATGTGTTTGTACTGACTGAGCTGTTGGGGATACTGACACAGCATTGTGACACACATAGTGTGACGTCAGTCTGTGCGCTTGGTGTAATGCTCAAATAGTTATTGCCACTGACACGATGAGTATCGTGCCTGCGCTACGTCACAGAGTGACATTACCTCACAGGATATCTTGGGTAAACTGACGTAGCTGCCTCATGTAATATCTTGATTATGTGGACCTTATAACTGACACATCCCTCCAATATCATCAGAGGCATTAGAGGTATCAGAGAAGGAACTGAAGGAACATCAGTTTGAGGAACAGCTCATGGCCGCACCTCTCCGGCCCTCACCACACAACAGTGAGCAGCTCCGACCAATTAAAGGGCTATACCAGCGGTCTGTGGTGTGGGACTCTCTCCTGCCCCATACCCACACGAGGCTGGATGCCTATACTGCCTCAGAGAGGGGATACAGGGCAGAAGACAGACCCAGCTAACAAAAAAATGTTATCTTACGTCAAAATAACATTTTAAAGCTTTACATAACGTTATGCCATAGTAAGGAGCCTTTAGAGAAACGTTATATAACGTTATAAAATGTTGTATAACGTTTTTTTGTTTTAATACTAGGGAGCCATACCATGGAGGTTGTTCCAATGAGTCTTTAATGTGAAGTCACCACAATGATCGAGTGAATGTAATATACTTAGTAGTAATACAAGCTTTTCTTCCTAACCTCATCCACACTCAAAGTAAACATCCTACTCAGTAGAGAACGTTTTCATTCCAAAATACCTTTTAACATAACTGCTCTCTTCTTGATGGATCAAACGGATTCTTTTATATCAGAAAAACTCCTAGTAAGCATGTTGAGGCACGTGCCTACATTCATCTGAGACTTGTTGACTTCTGAGCTGCTCACACTCCTCCGTGAGCTGATCCATTGACAATTGCAGTTTACAATCAACAACTGCTCCCACCTATTCAGAAGAAATGCAAGGGGAAGTCGACCAACAGGCTAATTGAACGCCCTTAGTTGGTGTGACTTCTGTGTCCTTTACCGATGACATTTCGTTTCTGTGAATGAGAGATGCTTGTTGACTTAGTTGTGATAAGGAAGCTGTTTATTAGTAAATTATTAAAATGTGACCTGTTTATGTCCCCTAGCAAACAGCACAGCGGCCAATCTCATTGACATAATAAACTCATTGACCTACTTAGCTGCTTTCGCCCACATTAAGAGTAGCTCATGACGATTGGAGATAAACATGTTTTTGTTTTACGCCTTAGGGAGCTTTATTTTTTAATAACAGGGGGCTTTGTGCATTTCCACGTTATGTATGTATGTATATATATATATATATATATATATATATATATATATATATATATATATATATATATATGTATTTATATATATATATATATATATATATATATATATATATATATATATATATATATATATATATATATTGTAAAGATATTATGTGCATATCATGGAGAATACACCAGGCAGCCTTTTGGTGTCCCAAGAAATCCTTTATTGAAGACGATCAAACACAAACTGATCAAATCCCCTGATGCGTCCCCTCCCGCGTTCGGTCCGAGTAGCATCCCGGCCGACTCCGATCCAGCCGAGATGGTTCGGGCCGAGAGCTTCTCGTCCGAGAGTGCAGCGGCAGGGGTATGTATATATATATATATGTATATGTATATATGTATATGTATATATATATATATATATATATATATATATATATATATATATATATATATATATATATATATATATATATATATATATATATGTTATCTATAGTAAACTGTTAATAAGAGCTCAGAAAAGAGGCCCCATTGGACTTAGTAATGGTCCTTACAGTGTAATTTCAATGAAGAGAGTATAATCATGCATGATTTGATTTCACATATTGACCATAATTGGGCAAAAGGATCTAATTTGAGTAAATAATAGGGAATATAATGAATGGAATGGGTAAAGAAAAGAAAGTCTGTGGAGATCTGCACCTAGTTAAACTTTAAGTGAAATAGTCTCCTGTTTCCAGTAAGAAAGAGAGAGAGTGGGGGGGGGGGGCGGAGGAGTAGTTTATGGTAGGCTGTATGTACATGTTAAAGCAGTGTAAAGTGAATTGTTCCCAGCAGCGAACGGTAGTTATGCATCAACATGACCAAGTTCTCCCATATCCCTAAGCCAAATACTCTATTCTCTGATAAAAGCTGGAAAAACAGCAATGAATGTGATTCTCCCCTAGCATTCGTTCCCACGGGAAATGTATACAAATACCCTTCAGATTTTATTTCTCATATTGTACACATACCTATTGTTGACACCCTCCCGCCATATCCCACATGACCCCTGTATTTGTGACCTCCGGGAATCAGGTCATGTGAGTCTGGGTGACCTTAATATGACCTCTGTCATTTCCCGACATCCCCCCCCCCTCCCCCAGACTCCCATCTCAGTCAGGTGGGACCTAAATCATAACAACATTGACCTTGTTTTGAGGCTGACCTGACCGTGAACCCAGACCATGGCACCCCCCCCCCACCCTCATCTCTCACTCCGCCCCCCTCCCCCCGCCCCCACAGACACCAACAACATGTGGTGCATGTCTATCTTTAACATAAGGGGGGAGCATTCATAGCTATGTTGACGCTATTGTATTTTGATTACTCATTTATGAGTAGGATGATCAATGCCCAGGATGATATACATTTGTGCATAGAAAATAGACAATCTAATGAAGACAGTGGTAAGGGTTGGCTGATGACTTGTAGTACTCATGCATGGAAATAATACTAGCGCCGGGGGTGGTTGTGGGATGGGGGCCAGAAATCAAATGCACGTGCTCAATATTTGACATCAAAACAACCTGGTTCAGGTCTGAAGGGGGCGGCTTCTGAGTGAAAAGACACACATCAACTATCATAGATAAACTGAGACAACATATATGACAAATATAGTAGTGCTACACCGGGGCCTAGATTATTAAAATGGTGTCTGTTATACCTAGCTGTAGATCATAACAGATCAGCAGCCATTTCTCTGCTGTCATTATGGCAATGAAAGTGGCATATACTGTGCATTGTATAGGACCTATAGCTTGTCTGGGGTAACCTGCATAGCAGGCCGACAAAGGCCCTGGCTAATGAGTTCTCTGTGGGAGTCTTATAGGGCATTAGCGAGATGATCAGTGGGCAGCGCCATTTCCACTGGTCCTAGGTCTATTCCCAGTACTCACAGAAACCAGCTTAGCCAAATCTCGTGGCCGAGATTAGGGTACAAACTGGGTGCAGGTATTGTGAATAGGTCATACCTGGACACTCCTTATGTCACCTGTGTCCAGTATAGTGTAGTGGTTAGCACTGTGGACTCATGATGCAGAGTACCTGAGTTCAAATCTCTTCCAGGCAATGCCTGGTAATCAAATTCATAAGTAAAGCAATTTTGGAAACAGAATACATTATTCACAATACTAAAGAAAATTTAGAAATATGTATTTAAAGGACATAGTGTTATTTGGCCTGGTAGGGATTTGAACTTGGGCTCCCAGCATTATGAGTCCACAGTGCTAACCACTACACTATACTGGACACAGGTGACATTAGGAGTGTCCAGGCACAACCTATTCACAATACCTGCACCCTGCCTGTACCCTAATCTCGGCCACGAGATTTGGCTGAGCTGGTTCTTGCAGAGCAAAGGGTTATGATTGTTACCAGTGGTCCAAAAGGTGGAGCCACTGTATCTCGCTAATGCGGAATAGCCTTGGTCAATGCATGGTTAAATTGACATATCAAATAAACCAAACTTCTCATGCCATCATATCCTTCCTCCAGTGTATTTAATTGCAGTGGTAATGAAATCCTCCCTCCTCTCCCCAGGTCTTATGACCCATAATGACACCACCAAAGGGATGAGGCTGACCTTACCAATACTATTTAGGGGCTCGCCAGGATATGTCAGACAAGTTATAGTTATAAACCCTCTGTGACCATTACTGCTACATGTTGCATTGGTTGTCAGGATGCATTAAAATGCAGCGCCGGTGAGTAACTCCCCCATGCTGCATGCATGCATCATAGGGACGCCGTGGCAAGTCTTTATGTACCTTTATGGTGCATTATTGCACCCGGCATCAGCGGGTGACGGCTGATTTAACAATAAGAAGCAGAAAGTAGGCTTTTATTCAGGCAACACACGCGTAGAAATAACATCGTGATTGCTGTTTTTTTCATGGCGGACAAAAGGAGAAAACGTGAGTCGGCTTGTTTTGACAGGATGTAAACATTTTTGGAGCTCTGTCAACAGAAAGCTCATTTAGGCTAATTGGAAAAGAATGCCTATGCCGTCTGACTTGTTGAATTGTGAAAACAAACTTATTCTTTACAACGTGTTGCTGGTTTGAATCCCTAAACAAGTTGAATGCTGATGAGAATGTTGCTACTCATGCCCTTTTCATGAAGGGAATTAAGACATGATTTAGATGGTATGTTAGTAAATAGTGTCAAATGATAAGATATATTTGGGAATCGAATTGAATTATTGCATCATTCGATTGTAGCTTATTAGCGTGATACGTGCTTTCATATGAAGGCTTCACAGAGAGAAAAGTGAGCGTCACTGTCGCCGAAAGCACTCTCACCTGAAAGGCAGGCAGCGCCTGACATTCAGGTGAGAGTGCTTTTGGCGACAGTGACGCTCACTTTTATGAATGTGTTGCTAATGGTGAATGTGATAAGCTAATGCTGTTAGGACATGTGTCAAGTTGAGTATATTTATTCCCTGCAAATCTTTGTTAGGAGTTGTTTCGATGTGTTTATTATGATTGAACTGATTCCGTCTAATTACCTTGTCAATTTTGATAATGTTGAACTCACTAACTTCGCTACCTTAATTTTCTGTTGCCTTCATTGTGTTTTGAGCTGCTGAAGTATCAATATTAAATCTTGTTTATCCAACCAACCTGTGTTCATTGATTGTTTTCTCAATGTAACGTAGTTGTGCTGGGATATAAGTACTTACATGTTGCACATATTTTGTATTTTACTTTTTTACTTGTTGATGGAACCTCTTCCCAATAAAGCTTTGAAAACTCAAAACTGTACGGAACTATGATAGCTTCTCGACGTAGTATGCCTCTGCTGACGCCTCAACAAGTAGCGTAGTAGAAGTGCTGCCTGAAAAAGTAGCATAGCAGAGGTGCTGCCTCAACAAGTAACAGATAAGTGCTGCTTCAGCAAGTAGCATAGTACAAGTACTAAATGATTAAATACTAGGCCTAAATCCATGTTAGAACCAGCCAGTCATTGCATACAAGTGAAACAATTTGATACCTAATGTCTAGAAAAGAATAATAATGGATCTACAGACCCCCAACCATGCCCCCTTGATGCTTTGATATATGCCTAAGCCAACGCCTCTGGCACCGCTGCTCAACCTGGTGTGCCTGGTACAGTGGCGTACTTAAAGGCTAGCTTGGCTTCCACAGTCCTCGATATATATATATATATATTTATATATATATATATATATATATATATATATATATATATATATATATATATATATATATATATATATACATATATATATATATATATTTATATATATATATATATATATATATATATATATATATATATATATATTCAGTTATTCAGTTTTAGTGAAATGTTGGAAGCATAACATTTGATTCATCCAGTATGAATAAAATCTGTTTTCCATTCAGTTCGTCTTACCACTGTACTGCAGTTTAAACCACGGTGGTGGGGCAGAACAATAGAGTTCGCACCTTGGTTATACTGCATACCCTGGTTTAAAACAGATAGACAATGGTTATGAAAGGGTATTAGAATTAACCACAGCTTGCTGGTAGGGCGACTTGGGCTTCGCCCTCGTCTGGCCCCACGAGCAAGCTGTGGTTAATTCTACTTACCCTTTCATAACCATAGTCTATCTATTACTTATCTGAGTATAGACATTAACAAAAAAAATAAAGTTGATGTAGGTAAATTATGGACAGTAATTATTTACGATACTTTAGTGTATTATAGTGAAGTAGGCCCAGTTGACAGTATAAATAGTGTTCTGTTTATCCACGACTACTCGTAGTAGATCAAACGGGCTCCCGTAGGGATTGGGGGAGCACCTGCGCTGTAAACAAGAGAGAATTAATGATTGATCTTTTTAAACCAAAGAGGGGGCAGTCGATTTTGTATGGACGAACAGAATTTAGAGACCTTTTCACTGAAAACCTATAAACTTTGCCCTCTTCCCCTCGCAGAGAAAAAAAATGAATAAGAAAGAAGCTACCCTCCCTGTTGTTAAAAACTGGGCACTCCCTTTGGGCTAACCTGGAAGTTTGCCAGCAGAAAGTAAATAAAATCATGTTATGTTGTTCTAGGGCCATCACCCACCTGCCATCGATATTACTCTTTGTCAATGATATATGCTGATGGCATGTCTGATTCATTATATTAGAACACGTGTTTAGGTTATGCATGTGGTAGTAATGTCTGGTACATGCCCCCTTATAATGATACATGAATAAACCCCCCCCCCCCGTTCTTATCCCTCTCTCATAACTTTCCTACCTCTCCCTCATCCCATTTCCTCCTTCCTCGTCCTCGTCCTAAACATGTATAACTGACCACGAGGCATATAACAGTGACCCTCTCTGCCTCGCCAATGATACACCTACCCCGGGCCTCTGTTCTCCTTGACATTCATCTTTCAAGGCAGTGATCTTCCCGCGACCTCTGTGAAAAAAGTACCTCTTTCATTGTAGTCCTATACACACTCTCCTATCTGGACCTCCAACGTATCTCCCAGAACAAAAGAGGGTCCTTACGTAATAGACCAAGTTGATTTGGAAATATGCCAGCGGATCCGCGGTCCCTGCACTCAGTAGGCAATCTGACACCATCATCGTAATGGGATCTTCAAAACGCCCACTGCTCACACTAATTTGGAGCTACAAATCACCCCTTTCCTTCGAAGAAACCCCTGTGGCGTCATGTCTTGTCCACATGCTACAAAGTGTCCACACCCATTATCAAACTCTTTGTAGAAACTTAATTTATTTCTTCAGACAAGGAATTTGCAAGGTATATTATTAGTTCTAGTAAGCTCATTAAGAGAGATATCATTAGATGACTGAATCTCCCAACCTGGTGATACATAGTACATAATAGAATAAGATATAGCCTACAATTATACCATAATAAACTGTAACTGATATTTCTTGTCTAGGTGGGTCCTAAAGTTGCCTGTATGGTGAACACATCCATGGAGCAAAGAAATTATACTCCAAGTGAAAACACAATTCATTTTAACAGCACCAACGTGGACACTTTGTGGCCTGTGGACAAAATGTGACTCCACACCCCCCCTTTTGTCAAATGTAGAGATCTGTGCAAAGGGGTGTAAAAATGACCCCTATGTTCGTGTTTCCGTAACATACCAGGTAGATGGTGCCAAACTTAGGGTAGAGTGCAGGAACTCGGGAGACTACCCTGCAATCAGAAAGTCGACATTGTAACATGAAACTCGATTCAGACCATGTTGCCTGAAATACATTCATTTTTGGTCTACTTATAAGACGTCCTTTTATTTTATTTCTATGAAATAACTTGTTTCCCTGAATCTATTTGTAGAAACCCCTTTATACACGAATTGTAAGTGCAGGGCCCTAATGCACGTGCCAGGTATTATAAGAAAAGAAACGAAAAGCAGGTAAAGGTGAGAGAAAAATAGGAATCCTCCAAATGATGTAAGGACAAGGAGATCTATATAAATTTATACCAGTAGTATGTAGCCCCATCATTCGTCTATCATACCAGTCGCCTGGCCATTCATATTCCAGTAACGGTATACACATACATAATAACATGTTCTATACACAGTGATATTACTATATGGCTGGAGTGGGGTCCATTTGGCGCGCGAGCCCACACAAACAAACTACACGCACGCCTTGGTAAACACGTGTGCAGATCTCCAGGTGGGTACTCATGGTGAAAACAGCGTGGTGGACCTCCCCCATATGCTATCTGTGTTAATCAATAATCCATTGAGCACCATTTCACAGGCATAAACATCCCCATTCATGCTGTGCTATGCAGGCCAAGCATGTTTTATACAGTATTTGCTATGGGCACCTCTTCATCTCACCTGAGCTCACATCAATGGACCAGAAATAAGTAAACAAGTTGATGAAATCGTTAGCAGACGACAATTAATCTCTGACTAAGACACAAGAGGACCTCCTGACAGAGTGCTATAATCAAGGGGAATTAGTGCCTGGTTGGGATAATTAAGGGTATTTGTTGCACATCCATTCCCCTTATGGCTCACTAGTGCCAGTTGTATTGCAGCGGCGTAATGCATCATGCAGATCCATAGGCCTGGAAATGGGAAAGGAAATGAAAGTTCAGTGACTGTCCTATAAAACAGAGAAAAAGGTGAAAGTCAGCTGAACTCACATACTTTAGTCAGGTATGTGTCGCCAAAACCACCTACTTATAAAAGCCAGGCTGACTTTGACTGTAAAGAGGGTACAGCATTGCCTGACCTTTATGCCATGAGCGTCAAACATTACCTGACTTTCTCTCCACACAGGGCCCAACAATGCCTGACTCATTTTCATGAAAGTCAGGCAATGCTGGACTGCCATGGCTGACCCTGGTGACTCAGAAAATCAGACACTATAGTGAGAGTCAAGCAGGTTCTGACTCCTGTTTGAGAGAGAGAGTTAAGCATTATTATCTGAGGCAGTAGAACTATCATTCAGCTATGTACTTTATATGCATTCTCACCTCATCCAAGCACTCAATTATCCCATTCAAAATAAATAATGTTGTCCTATATAGGGAAGGGTGTGCTAGATCACAGACCACCAGCCATTTAGGTTATACGTAGCAGCCGAGAGATACATGATATCATAAGCGATCCAGTATGGCATTGTCTATTCAAGTTCCAAATCCACAGGAATAATGTCTTAGTAGTATTAGACCTTACCATTATGCTCATTACTGCATTCTGTCTACAGCTGGTAGCAAATATTAACTTCACATAAAAGGCTCAGGTTAACTGACCCTCGTGATCCCAGAGTCAGCCTGACTCTGGAAAGAAAGTCAGGCTTACTCAGGGATGAATAGTCGTCTTGCCTGACTGTCATTGAAAAATCAGGCTTACACCCAAAAGGGAGTCACTTTATATGGCCATTAAAGAGGGATCACTTTGACTGTCCTTTAGGGGAAGATGAACACTGTGTGACCATCACTAATATCATTACCGGTAGTTTAAATTACTATTCAATTTCTAATAGTCTCATATCACATTACCATCACAATCTACAAGCAGAAGTATGCTAGGATTGTTATAAAACAACAACTCCAGTGATATCCATATATATTTCTCATTACCACACAAGAGGTGTCTATGGTATCCAAACTACTTGCCGGTGTCGCACAAAGGTTAATTATCTATTCATTTTGAATATTCGATCAAGCTTAGGTTTAGGCTAGAATGTTGATGCTGCAGTGAAAAAGGTAATGGAGAACTATTTGATTTCTAATAGATTTAGTCCACTTTTCATACTTGAAGCTTAAGAGAAATCTCCTCTGGAACTAGGCTGCCACGTAAAGATTGAACTTCCTATACTACGGAATTTCAGTGTATAGGAAATAACAGTGCTTTATACATAATGGTTTTTGGAGGTTCACTGTAAAAGCAATTGGGTTGACGCTGCCTCAGTGTAATATTGGGTAACAGCGATGCACCATTAAATTTAACAATGAATCTCTGTAGAATCAATGGTAATTTCTAGCAGTGTACTAAATTTTGACTAATATTTGAGATTCATTAGTATCAGTGCACAGTCCGTATAGGAGGAGTATACCATCATCCTCCAATGGCAATACGACCTGCCAGGACAATATCATCTGTCCATAATACTATACATGATAAAACTGACATCTTTGCTATTACACCTCAGCGGCACCTAAGTCATGACTCCCAAATTATTTTCCCTTCTTTTTGGTTTAGGCCTGTATTTTGGTGATATTTCTTGGAAGGGTTTAAATCATTTACTGACCAACAAGTATGTACAAAAAGTGCATTATCCTTCATTGTTCTTCGAGAATATGACCATTAAGATACCGGACTATTCTTTTTTGAAAAACAATTATGTTAATAAGATATTGCCTTGATATGAGTTTCAAATAAAAGCTTTTATTGCGTGAATTATCCATGAATCAGAATAATACTGGAGACCCGACTGTGCTGCAGGATGTAGGGACACGGTCAGCGACGCGAGTCAACGTCAAGGTAGTTCTCCAACTCGCACCCAGGTGGCAACACGGTGCTGTGCCTCTGTGAGTGGAATATGTGTCTGTGCCTTCAACCTCCTGACCAACCACTAGAGAACATTCTTATCCATATGGGCCATTCCAAGTTTTTAATATACTAGTAGACAGAGTTGAAGAGCTTCCCAGCATGACCCCCTCTAATCAAAACAGTTTTTACCCATGTACATGAAGATGTATGTATTTCATGACTATGCAAATTCATAGCATTCAACTCTCATAACTTGACTTGTGTTTAGAAAACAGTGTTTAGAATTTAAACAACGCATTACAAATACCTTTAGATTCTAACCACATCTCAAATGTGTTGAGAATGTAAACATATTATGTGTTTAGGATCTAAACCAAACACAGCCAAAAATAATTATCCCATTTTAAGAAAATAAGATTATTTAACTCGACTGGCGGACAAACCACTTGTTTCAAGAAAAAATATTTTCTTAGAGCAATCCGCCAGTCAAGTTTAATAATCTTATTTTCTTGAAAAGAGATAATTATTTTTGGCTGTGAAGTTTTTTTTATTAAATGATTTAAATTCATTTAAAACACCTTCAAATACGTTTTTAGTGTATAGATTGTAAATATATTGATAACAATTTGTTAAGAATCTAAACACTTATCTAAATGGTATTTCGTCAAGTGTAAAGTATTAAACACTTTTTACATAATATTGCTACCCGCTTTTTGGGGGTTGGGGGGGGGGGGGGGGGTGGAGGATTTCACCCGTTTTCAGTGAAAGGCCTGCGCGTTACTATGCATCAAAGGGAACGCGTTTGTGCCAATTCAATTCCTCTAGGGGGGTGGGGTGACAAAAAATGTCATAATCCCCCTATTCTTAAAAGAGTATCATCCCTTGAATTATGACAAGAGAGGAAAGCATACACTGCACGTTTACAATAATAAGGGTCATATATAGCCACGCCTTATGCCTCTCCAGATAATATACGTGTTTCTCATCACTAAGCCATGAGAAATGCGATGAGGGTGTGTGTTTTTTGTTTTGTTTTTGTTGAGGCTTAAATCATATATAGAGTATTGCAGGCTCTTGGAGAACCAAATTCACATTTTAGTAATGAAGAAATTAAGGATCTGCGAAAGTTACACATAATATTATACCTGTTTTCTTCAGCCCATTTCTGCACTGTAAGCTTTAATTTGATACCAAATATGCACATATCTGTCTAATTTTGTCTTCTTTTTTTCATTATAATTTTCACAAAAAAACGAGAGAAAAAAAAGAAAAAAAAAGAAGAAAAAAAGATTTTGGTGATGCGCGTGGTAATGAGAAACAAGGATATCATTTGGAGTGGCCTTATGATTGTGATTGCAATGCACGTGCCAAATAAAATGAAGACGTGCTCCCCTCAGTCCCTGGTAACTGTAATAGTACTACAAGTATACATGGAGCAATACTTTCTCCATCATTGTATGACTACTATCCCTCAGTGGCATAATAGTGTATCGTCCACAACAACAGTAAACAGTGACCATTGTTTAGTGTGCTATCGTTGACCATGGTCCTGCTAATACAAAGCAGGAGTCAGGGTCCATGCATGATGATGTCGGATTAAGGTGGCAAACATGGTACATGGTATAGGTCCGGGTATAGGTCCACATAGAGTCTGATAACAAGGATGGTCAGATGTGGCACACCCTAACCAGGCACTGGGTCAACATTAGCGTTTATCTAAACAGTTAGTATATTTAAATATATACATATTTAATAGTTCCAGGGCTGCTATACGCTGCTGCTTAACAGGTATGACTTAATACCATAAATGAATTATATTAGATACAAATGTGCAATTAACCAAGCAGTCATCACATGAACTCTCCTTCTTCAAGAGACGGCCCCGTGTGCACTAGGGTAGAGGCACCCTGACTCGGACAGCTACCTTTAGGCGGACAGCATTGGCATTCAATTACATAGTTAATATTACTATTTCATATCCACTAAATCTTGAGGCGTTCCCCCTTGTTAGAAATACAATATACCAAAGATTTGCCATAGCTTACATGGTATTGTGACTGCTTGACTGCATGGGTGTTTTACTACATTCCCCAAACAATAATGAAGAGTAAATGGGGAATTCGTTTTCTTATTCAATGTTTTCTAGCTTCCTCTTTACAGGTCTAGGCTATTCCTAATGGTAAATATAGGAACATATGTATATTTTGTTACAATTCAAGTCCACAGTTAGACTTTAGGTGCATCTTTTGTTACAATTCAAGTCCACAGTCCACTCTAGGTGCAGGTGTCAGACATTAGGTGCAGTTTCATCATTTGAAATAATATATAAGATGTCGATTTATTCCTACTTAAACTATATCATTCATTGCAATTTGCTAGGAAATATAAGCTATATATATAATTTATATATATAGATTATATTTCCTGGCAAATTGCAATAAATAATAATAGTTTGAGTATTATAATGTGCCCAATAACGCATCCCATATCAAAATGATTATCCTTTAATGGCTTCAAATTTAAGAGGCAAGGGTGACTACTTCTTTGTTGTCCAGGAGTGTCCGAAAGGGGTGCCTTTACCCTATGTAGTGGATGTTTGGAGAGTACTGCCTCACACATTCCTGTCCCATGTGAAGTGGTGTAACGTCATCAATCAGGCTACATCTGCTGTATGTTACCACGTTACACACTCACTCTCCATTCAGAGTAAAACCTCCATAAATGTCGTCTGCTCCGCTTTCCCTTAGGCTGTTTACATAAAATTACTTACCCCAACACGACTCACGGATCTGGGGCCATTTCCTAGGTCACTCATAAAGTTGTTGTTGTACATGCCTATAAATTCTTATAAAACCATCCAACAGGGATATGAAAATTAATGGTGTCTATCCAATAACCTTATATTGCATAATTGCCCATGGCATTTCTAGTTTACCCTGTCATAATGACTGTTGTCGTGCCATATAGAGCTATAGGCTACAACATCAACAGTAACCCCATTACGGATCCTTTAGATCCTACTAGTCACCATATATAGGACCACATTCAGATGCTATGATTTATGTGAGGGGTTTGATATGGGGTTAGGTGCCTGTAAGTGACCCTCATCAGCCCTTCCCGGGGACCTTTCCCCTTCATGATATGGATATACCTATCCTCCCTCAATCTCCACTCTCCCATTGTGTTTCTGAGCATTCAGCCCATGAACTCTTAGGATTCCAAATTTATTGTCCAGTACCCATTGGAGGCAACCTATCTCACCCTGTATTTGAAGCAAGTAATCAAGTACATGACTCTGGTGTATTAGAACTACCGATACCAGATCAGGGAAGGGCTATACATCCGTGCGATGAGACAGCAATTCTGTATAATACCGAAGTCATAGAGCAAACTGAGGCATACAGATGCATGTGGTTCTCCCTGTTAGCAAGCAGGATCTTTATTGTAATTGTTATCATCTATTTACTCATGAAAACAGACATGTCTTTGCTATTTATGAATTGATTTTTTTTTAAATTCTAATTTCACGTTTTATTGCTCGTTCATAACATATAAGCAATTTCTGTTCCATTGACAGATGATGTAGACCTGGAGAGGTTGATCACCGATATGCACAGTGAGGGGGTGGAGAGTGACCACTTCGTGTGTCTACCCATCACCCCCGACCATCACACCGCCACCAACTGCTTCAGCTGGCTTGACAAACGACGTCATAATGACGTCACACGTTTTAATAATGATGACGATGAGGGCGATGACGATGATGACATCTCAAGGCCGTCGACATCAGCACCGGTTGGGTTTAAGGTGCCACGCTACAGACGAGGTAGGGACCTTTAACTTAATCGTTATCTTTTACGCACAGGAGTAGAGCAGTTTGTGGAGATGGGTGAGTGGGATACTAGACGTGTATGTGCCCCTTACCCACACCTCCCCACCTCTGTGTGCCCCCTACCCACACCTCCCTACCTCTGTGTGCCCCTACCCACACCTCTCCACCTCTGTGTGCCCCCTACCCACACCTCCCCACCTCTGTGTGCCCCTACCCACACCTCTCCACCTCTGTGTGCCCCCTACCCACACCTCTCCACCTCTGTGTGCCCCCTACCCACACCTCCCCACCTCTGTGTGCCCCCTACCCACACCTCCCCACCTCTGTGTACCCCCTACCCACACCTCCTTACCTCTGTGTACCCCCTACACACACCTCCTTACCTCTGTATAACCGCTACCCACACCTCTCTACCTCTGTGTACCCCCTACCCACACCTCACTACCTCTGTGTACCCCTACCCACACCTCCCCACCTCTGTGTGCCCCTACCCACACCTCCCTACCTCTGTGTACCCCCTACACACACCTCTCTACCTCTGTGTACCCCCTACCCACACCTCACTACCTCTGTGTACCCCTACCCACACCTCCCCACCTCTGTGTGCCCCTACCCACACCTCCCTACCTCTGTGTACCCCCTACCCACACCTCCCTACCTCTGTGTACCCCCTACCCACACCTCCCTACTTCTGTGTGCCCCTACCCACACCTCCCTACCTCTGTGTACCCCCTACCCACACCTCCCTACCTCTGTGTATCCCCTACCCACACCTCCCCACCTCTGTGTGCCCCTACACACACCTCTCTACCTCTGTGTGCCCCTACACACACCTCCCTACCTCTGTGTGCCCCTACCCACACCTCTCCACCTCTGTGTACCCCCTACCCACACCTCCCTACCTCTGTGTACCCCCTACCCACAACTCCCTATCTCTGTGTGCCCCCTACCCACACCTCCCTACTTCTGTGTGCCCCTACCCACACCTCCCTACCTCTGTGTACCCCCTACCCACACCTCCCTACCTCTGTGTACCCCCTACCCACACCTCCCTACCTCTGTGTACCCCCTACCCACACCTCCCTACCTCTGTGTGCCCCTACCCACACCTCCCTACCTCTGTGTACCCCCTACCCACAACTCCCTACCTCTGTGTACCCCTACCCACACCTCTCCACCTCTGTGTACCCCCTACCCACACCTCCCTACCTCTGTGTACCCCCTACCCACACCTCCCTACCTCTGTGTACCCCCTACCCACAACTCCCTACCTCTGTGTGCCCCTACCCACACCTCCCCACCTCTGTGTGCCCCTACCCACACCTCCCCACCTCTGTGTGCCCCTACCCACACCTCTCTACCTCTGTGTGCCCCTACCCACACCTCCCTACCTCTTTGTGCCCCCTACCCACACCTCCCCACCTCTGTGTGCCCCTACCCACACCTCTCTACCTCTGTGTGCCCCTACCCACACCTCCCTACCTCTGTGTGCCCCCTACCCACACCTCTCTACCTCTGTGTGCCCCTACACACACCTCCCTACCTCTGTGTGCCCCCTACCCACACCTCCCTACCTCTGTGTGCCCCTACACACACCTCTCTACCTCTGTGTGCCCCTACACACACCTCCCTACCTCTGTGTGCCCTTACCCACACCTCTCTACTACTGTGTACCCCCTCCCCAAAGCTCGCCGGATCACGATCACAGGATCATATTGTTGTGAGGGGCTGCATGTTGGTTTAGTTCAACAATTGGCTGGAAAGGTTCTCCTGAGCTACGTGGGTATGTTGGATTTGCCTGATCAGCTTCAATTCACAAAATACATAAGGCTTCCTAATCTTTTGTGTTCTGATGTAAAAACCCATGCATGATGTTATAACAGGGGCTGATCCAGAAGGAATGGTCTAGGGGAGGCACAGCCAAGAAAATTTGGTCTAGGAGTGGCAGAGGCAGGGTCCTGTACCACATACCAAGGGCCCCTTTTCAGGGGGTCTAGGTGGGGCGGGCGTGGGGAGGGCAGAGACTCGTTAGTTTTATAAGAGTGATAGTTGTCTGATAGTTATATACCATGGACTACATGGACTACATGGACTACATATTGACAATAGGTCCAGTAGAAAATATGGTAATTTATGTACACTGTAAAAAATGTCAGTTGAAATTACGGAGAATCAATGCTAAATTTGACTGTGTATCACCGTAATTGTGATTTACGGTGAGACACTATAAAACTCATTACTTTTACATTGAAAATCCATAAACCAGTACAGTGAAACAATGCATTTTCATTAATTCTCATTAATTACACAATCAAAATTGAAGCCTTTGGCATAAGATAAAAAATATATAATTTCCCTTTTTGTGACCCTAGGCACTAGTAAGGATAGTATAAGCACCCATGTTGTGGTAATTAGAATCATACATATTGAGACTGTTGTCAGAGTTTCTTTGTAACAATACTTGAGTACCTTTTGCTCATGGATTGTAATTATAAATGTATATTGCTACGAGGCATTCAATTATGCTTCTCAGGCCTAATATATATACACGCCAGGAATTAAGATGATATCATGAAATATACATCAATGAATCCAGAAACAATTTATATAATCATCATTGAATAGCAGAGAATCATCATATATAATAATGATGAATCACCGTAAAAATACAACAGTAAAGGCCTGTAGAATTTACGGGGGAAAGCAAAATACGGTGACTGTTAAAAAACCCCAGCTGGCATTCACTGATGCCAGTGTTATATCGTAATCTTTACGGGATATTTTTTACAGTGTAGGTTTATAGATAGGGTACCACCACCCTAACCAATAGAACCTAATCCCCATCGATTGATGGCTTATAAGAGGGAGTAGCCATCTAAGCACGGCCACTGCGTTTGGTGCGTTAGGTAGAACAACGCTATTTTAAGAAATGATCGGAATTCATCATATGATATCTCAAAATGACGGGATGATCAAGTGAAATCCGGATATGTAACTATTATTCATCTACTTTATTTTCTATGATTTTCTGAAAAAGAAAAGCTGGCACCATGCACCTGTCAGCTTTTACTGCTGTGTTACTCCTTGGATTGGTCCCAGGCTCTTCCCTGGCTAGATACTCAAGGGACTGCTAAAACTCTCCCAACTTTGAGGGGCTCTCTAGCATTAACTTTTAAAGATATCATATGTGGTGCTGACTAGGAAAACGAGTCTTATTTTTCTGAGTCCCAACCATCAGAAAATGATGTTTAAAGATTGCAGACAGAAAAAAAGTTTATAACATTCACATATCGACTCATAGATTAGCCAATAATTGTCCTATTCCCGCAATTCGAACGGTTTGAGAAAGCTTAAAACGTCACGTTTACAGGCTACATGATCATTCCATCAGAAAGTAGACAATATTTGCTTTCCAACGCTTCAAGTCCCGAGACAATCGGACCAGCGGTTGCTGAAATATCTTGATTTGAAGTTATGCGGATGAGGTGAATAATCTTCGCAATCTTTATTGGACAAGAACATATCAATTTCTATCTCGTGAACCAATGGTCTTAGAGACATGGGACTGGTGGCATATTGAAGCTGGTTGCAAGGGCTATCCATGTAAAATACAGTGGGGGGCAGGAGGCGGGGCTATCACTCTATGGTAAACTGCAGGGAGAAATTTACCCTTCGGTCTGCCAAACCCCTCCCAGCCGGCCATCCAGTCGGCATGATGCACCATATGTTGAGTCATAGGTCAGCATATAATGACCAGGTTCCCAGAATAGGAGTGTTTTTTGAAAACCAAGACAGTTTGCTTTGAGAATAAACCTAAACCTCTGAATCCATATTTGGACCAATAAGACCCATATTCCCAGACAAGGTCACATATATATATATAAAGAGACCATATACAGAATGTCTAGGCACTACTGTGGGAATTACTGCACTAGGGCAAATAACAGCAGGGAATACAATATGTCTGCCATAATAGTACTAAGTGTGACCATTGTCCTACAGTTACTCTTAAAGAGTGCAAAGCCGGGTAGTACAGGATTCACTAAATCCTATAATCCTGAATTTATCATTGTGAACCAATTTTGAATTGGTTTTCATGGTGATTTAAAAAAAAATTCAAATGGCCACATAACAGATTATTCTTTATTAATTATTTGGAGTCCCTAGTCACAGGAGTATCCTTTCTGAATTTGATATTGTGTTTTTATCTTGATTAGATACTGATAGACCCACTTTCGGCTCCGATTTCGCCACTTTGGATTGATAATTTCATTAGAAATTAAAAATGACTGCCACATAGCTTTTTGGAAATAGCTGGACTGGATTCCTTGGCCTCATAAATGTAATCTTTGACCTTTTATTTGAGTCTCTAAGTTGATTAGAAGCAAAGATAAGACACTTTTCCAGTTTTCAGCGACGTTCGGGCATAATCAGCAGAGAAGAAAACTTTAACAGATGAAACGAGGTTGGGTCCTGGCAGTGTTGTCGGCTTCTACACTAATATCTGAAAACATTATTGAGCAAGATTGAGCCCTCTCTGAGCTTTCTGTATAGCTAGCACCAGTAACTGTCCTGGAAATTCACCTGCTGACACAGCAGTTGGATTAAATGTACCAATTAAATTCTCATCATCTATAGTCTGAAAAACTACAAACTAACATGATACATGACACATTCATCATCCTTCTCCTGATATGCCATGCATTATTGTAATATGTTTTTTGGCTGAGAAATCAATGAATCCATTTGGGCTGTTTAGCACTGTGACAGATGCAGGGCCGTGAAAGCGGTCCCTGGCTTGTCCTCCCTAGTATTAGCACTAACAGCGCTGCAGTACATAGTAGTTCTACAAGCGGTTCAACACTTTTCCCTGCTTTAGGCCATACTAAACCTCCGGGGATCCCCCTCCGATTCCACCTAACGGGATCTATTGTTTTCTTTGTCGTGGGGATAGCCCTCTTCACAGAAATATTCCAAAAAAAGGCGTGTCTCTCAACAATGTACTGCGGGCCAAATGGCTTGTGTTTGAATACATTGGCTTTCTTTTCAGAGACCTACTTTTCCTACACTACTACTCCCTACAAACACCTAGTCACAAAGTACACAAAGGATGGACTAAACATTCCCAATAGTTTGTCAAATTGACGCGCTCAGAAATGGGAGAGACCCGGGGAGAGACTTCCTTTGTATTTACTAAAGACAGAGTGAACCGTTCAATGATTATATACACGCCTAAAAGAAGGACGTTCATTCAGACAACGCCTCCCCTTAATTATATTTGTCCAACTCATTTAATATGAGTGTGGGCAGTCCAACACAGAGTGGTATATTGGGGGCAGAAAAGGCTGTGTTTGGTTGCCATGGATACCGCGAGTAGCCTTAAAGGTGTTTGTGAAATTTCCAATTTCCGTCTGCCTGTCGGGACTAGTGTCGCTCAGTTTATTATATGATTTACTCTACAATCGGCAGGTAACGCAAATTTCCCCTATCTTAAGAGTGTGGCTAATCAGGAATGAACAAACAGGGTAAAGTGTCCATGAGATGACGCACGTCATAATTCTGAGAACCTGGACTGCAAAGTAGATTTAGCCACATATACATACCAGAGGGGTATTATCATATTACAACCTGTTCACTATAATAATGTAGACCCACTTAAATCCTTAGAGACCCTCCCCTTATTAAAGTCCAAGTCCAGGTCCATGTAAATCTACTTATACAGGAAGGTTTGGCTGTGTACATTAAAACTGGTCTTGATGATTTTCCTAGAAGGATCTGAGTTCACGGCAGGTACAAAATGTATATAGTGTGCCCCCCCCCCCCCCCTCAGCTCCCCAGGTGTGACATTTGGGCGTCTACGGCACTACATCCGGTTTGGCAAACAGTCAATCGTAGCTCGTTTTTAATATGAAGCCTACTCACTGCACATACTCAATGAACATACATGACCAAAATGAAAACAGTATGCCCCCGGCCAACCCTATACACTTTATGTTGTAATGTACAGGTTGTTCACTATAATTATGCTCTAAAAAAGTGTGGACGTGTGTTCGTGCTCATAAAGTGCATGTGTAACGTTGAAGTATACATTTGTTTTACCGTTTTCCATGTTCCCGCACATGTTCTACTTTATGGGGTCATCCATATGATTACATAGAGCCCTACATCAATTGAGTGCATATGAATAACACATTGCCCTGTAAACAATCCCGAATTGCAATGTAAGCATGAGGCTTTTTGTGGAATTTAAGTTAATGGTAAGGAAAATATTTATCTAATTAGTCTACAGGGGCATTATGACCACAAAGCCTGGCGTAATTCGACAGAAGCCTGTTTGTCTCTGGCACCGCAATATAATCCGTAAAGAGATTATTTAAGGACACGATTAGTGACTTAATATCCCGCCAGGAACGCCCCCGCACACGGAGCCATGTCATTTAACTATTGTCATGAATACCATTGGGTAAAAAAATAAGTGTGTAAAAAGGACCGACCCTACGGGTTTTTTAATACAATTTTGAAGAAATGTTTGTATTTTTACCCTTTTAAAAAAATCAATTTTAGGGTTGTACATTCATGTTAAAAATATAATTATATAACATTTAAAAAAATCCGACCTACCGACCCTACATGTTACCTGAAACAAACCTTTGGCCTTATTAAAGTATGAAAGTGCCCCTTGCCCTTGGCATCATCCTGGGGTAGTCCTATGCTAATTAGGATAAGGAATATTTGTATAAACACAGAAGCCAATCAGAACAGGGAATGTTAACGCCCACAGCTTTAATCTAATCAAGTGTCATGAAATTCATAGCAAAGAAGAAATTACACTGAAAGTCTTATGGCCCAAAAGGTGAACAGTAGTGATGACCCTTGGGTAATCATTTTGATGGTGGCCTGGTGGCGTACCTGCTTGTGCTCTTTAATCACTAGATGTGATCACCGAGGGTGATCACATTTCGGACCTAGACATTGTTCTGCATATATATTTTTTTCGTAATAATTTTCATAATTCCCCTTCCTGTATCTGAAAGCACATTATAGCCCTCAGCATAAGCCTAATTAACTAGGTGCATCACTACATCTATGTGTACAGCCACTCCTCACACTTCCAGGATTGTGGTTTCAGAGACAAATACGTGTAACGGGTCCATATTTTCATCTACCTATGCTTTCAATAGATCAGGCATGACCTGCCTTGAATTACTAGAGTCCCTTATGTTCTGACTACTCATATATCCTTCATTGGGTGGTTGTGCAAAATATATATATACGCATATTTAATTACTGTGGTACGCTTCAAAACATCAGTTAGAGGTTAATTAATGATTCTCCCACCAGAATTTATTTTTTGTACTCATTACTAACGTGAAATATATGTGTTTTATAGCTCATTATAAATGCCTATTTATTATATTTATCGGTAGCAGTTAACCATCTTTTTCTATCAAAATATTCGATATTCCAATACTGTATCCTGTACTACTTATCTTGTGAACAGTTTAAGTCGGCATTTCAAGTATAGTAGATGTGCATCGATTACCATACATGATTATGATTAAAATAGACCAATCAGCCATTGTCCTTTCCCCCTCCCCCTCTTACAGACAATGGAATAGTATTAGCCACTGCTGATAGTGGGACCATTAGATTCAAAATATGTGGAAAATATTCAGTGAAGTATCCGACTTTCAGAAATCTATGTATTAGATAGCCTACACCTGTACCCTGGTATGCCCCATAACCACTGCCCCACAAGGTCGATACGAGGTGTGATAACACCGAGTCAATGACCAGTGGGCCGCCAGTGGGCAGTGGTTATGTGGGCATATCAGTGTACACGTGTGGGCTATCTGACTTAACCTTCGGTATGCGAAATAACCGGGGGGGGGGGGGGGGGGGGTTCAATCCTTGTTTCATGTGTCCACCGTGGGTGAAACCCCCAGCGCCCCTATATATAGGGCCGAGTACCTGTCCCGACTGCACTCTGCGGGTTTAAGCTCTCTCGATCTTGTTTAGCCCATGCCCCACAATGCCTTGCACCCCCCCCCCCCTCCCGCCGTTTATGTCACATCCTCCTTCTTCCCAAAACTGGGAATTTCGCACCTGTGCGGCCTGACATAGCCGGCCACCTGCCTACAATAGCGTTGTGTGCCTGCTATGTCCCTCCAGGATGGGCTTTAAAATGTAACAAGATAGCTATACAAATATTCGAAGTAAAGCATAAATTTGAAACCACTGTCTAATGATACTGGTCAGTCAAAACTCCGCCACAGCTATCTCACTGTGTACATTCAAAAGAAAGGTTTGAATATACCTAATTCAATATGATAAATATCCATCCAGAGACTACTTTAGTAAGAATACCTTATATCAATTAATTAAGTGTCATTTGGTTTAGGGCAGGGGATCATGTGCGGACATTTTTGTGTCACATACTCCACTCCTGTGTGTCCTTAGTAACCGCAGACACAGGTAGTACTTCCCGAATGTCGTCTGCTATTTACTTCACGCGCCTTTTGATTGCAGCAGACTATATTTTTGGTTCTTTTTAATTCAGCCAGGACATCCTGTTTTTCAAACCTGTATGGCCTCGAGTTTACTGCTGTGGCTGTAAATTGGAAAAAGAAAACCCACGCACATACAAGTACGCAAACACCGACATAGGTGGGCAGACTTATGAATCCTGCAATACTGTCCTGTAGGTGGAAGATCTATGCATGTGGTTCGGAATATAGAATGCGAATAACATTAAACTGTTCATTAAAATTTGGTCAGCCAATTCAGATCAAAGGGAGTCTAACGGACCAGGGAGTCCGCCCCCATCCACACACACACACACACACACACACACACACACACACACACACACAA
The DNA here is from genome assembly GCA_947462335.1 of Harmothoe impar. Classification (NCBI taxonomy): domain Eukaryota; kingdom Metazoa; phylum Annelida; class Polychaeta; order Phyllodocida; family Polynoidae; genus Harmothoe; species Harmothoe impar. The sequence continues at coordinate 49,799,491 of OX381715.1, read as the reverse complement.
TTTATGTTTAAAATATGTCTTTAAAACAGCAACATATCTGGCCTACTATAGAATTATAATTTTGGATGATGTAATGTTCATATCATGTTTTTACTGGACATCGATTCTCTGTCTCTTTGTAGCTCTATAGTGATCGATGCCCAGTTTTATACTTCAGACCAGTGGCTCATTTTGGCTGTTTTTGGCCTCACAGATTGCTTCTAACTCAAAATCCTGACTAGGTGCCATTATATTCTCTATGCCAATGTTTAATATGAGGCTGGAACCTCAGTTAGAAAAATTCCTACTGAACAGTTTTTGAGAAAAATTGGGTTTTGTGGCTCTTTTTTGGTGTTTTTAGTACATTTCCTACATAAACTGTGAACGCCAGCATTTCTCACTTTTCAGGTATTTATAAGTAGAATTTGACTTTTTTTTATTCGCAGTAGGATTTCTGAGTATCGGGCCATTCTAGAAAAGCTGTTATTTGGAAAAAATATATACTATTTCTTGATGATTTTCGCTGCACAAATTTAGGGTTGTATTATAAAAACTGCATTGTCATCCAATCAAAGTGTTTATGCACTGTTGATGGTCAGCCCCTCCCACCCTCTTCACCCTGGCTCATGCCCGGGGGGGGGGGGCACTCTCATATTAATGGATACCATGTGCGTACATCACCCAGAATTTTGACCCCTTTTACCGGGACAAAACACCCCCCTTTTGGCGGGATAACCCCCTAAAATCGGCCAGAAATTGACCCCCTTTTGGCAGTGTAACGGGTTGACTATAAGTCTAACTGTTATTGTTGTATATCTATTGTATGTTGTATGATGTAAGACAACACGGTTCTATTGTGTTTAATAACTGTTTTATTCATCTAACTAGTGTCGTCGGTTCGTTACATACACCGACTCCTCTAGTTCGGTTATCTATACGGTAGTGTACCGGTACCACCTTCGGTTACCGTCGGTAGTTGTTACATAAGCATTTTACATAACTAAATCTAACAGGTGGCGCTGCTAGTACGGTCACGTGGCTATGCAGCGCTGTATATAAGACGGCTACTTCTCCATTGGAAGTCAGTCAGGTTTGGGACTGTCGTGACATGACCACCCTGTGCTCACGGGCTTAACTCTATGCTGTAGGGTTGCCCCACTGTATCAATATCTGTTCTGATCTTGTATATCCGCTGGTTATACTTGTACTATAATACACAAGAGTTACCTTTACAATAAAGTCGCCGTATATTAAAGTCTAATTTACCTTGTCTGGTTTTTGTACTCAAGTGTTACATACGTAGTAAGAGACCAACTACATTGGTGCCGTGACCACTTGATCGAACCGACCATTGATAGGGTATTAAATAGACTTACAGTATATGGATTACCTATACGATTTTGTCAGCTCGTTCAGCGGCAGGACTAAAACCCCTGCTGAGGAACGTGAAGAAGCCGTACAGAATGTACGCTTCTTCACAGGCAAATCCAATAGGGGGGAGAGCCGGGCAGCCTTGGAGGTGCCCGGTGACGACCTCTCCCAAGAAGCAATAGGTGATCCTATTGTGGAAGCCTTTACCAGAGGAGAGGATGGGGAGCAATCTCCAATCCCGGGACCCTTTGATATAAGCTCCAGGAGATCGTTGGACTCCCTTTCCACGAATCTTTTCTGTCCTGAGGGTCAGAAGATACCGGGTAGAGAGCCTAAAACTCTCGGCCCAGCTGCCTTCGGTTCTACACCAACGGTAGCAGATCCTTCATTGGATCCAGACACGTCGGTTTTCACTGATGGTGCCACTCCTACACCGAACGATATGGGGGGTGGCGGGCTATCAAAGAAGACTAATGTGGCAACAGAAGTTCCTGGTAAGGGGTATCCGCCAGCAGTAGATGAGCCATCCAGTTTACCACTGGATGGGGACCTACTAGCTGCCATGGGTATCCCCACCAGGAAAACTGAGTTGCATGAGCTCGCGGAAGCCCGGAAGGAACTTGCTTCCATCAATCAAACTAGGAAGTTATTCCTAAGGGAGGTTGATGAGAAGAAAAAGTTCCTGCTGGAACTCCAGAACGAGATGGCTTCCCACAAGGTGGAGGTTGACAAACTTTTGCACCAGAGGGTGTCTGGCGAATGTGAGGTTGCAAGCTTAAATTCCTTGGGAAAGGACTTGAGCACGCAGCTCCACTTAGCTAGACAAGACCTCGCAAGCTTAAGGCAAGTCAATCATGACCTGAAGACGAAGTCGGAGCAAGTACCACCACCTACCACGGTGGTACCTCCAGTCATACCCGTACCCAATGTGTACACGACAGTGACACCTTCAAGTGTCCCGCCGCTAGTACACACCACGGTAACGGGTATGACACCTCAGATGGGGGCTAGCTATCTACAGACTCCGGTCTGTGGTGGCGCCTTTGGGGGCACGGCAACACCTCCAGGGTACACCCACCCATCTACTGGTTCAACGATGTTGAACCAACAGCAGACCTTGGTCTCAGTTCCAGTACCGAAACCCAGAGCTAGACAGGGCTTAACTCCTGTCCAGCGGGCTAAGTACGACCGGAACCCGGCTATTGAGAAGCTGGGGACAGACATCGTCCCGCGGGACATCGATGAACTGGATGAACGGTATGCTCCTTTCAACTTTGGGGAGATCAAACATCCTGATGCAGCCCGTCAAAAGGCCATCGATATTCCGCCTTTCATAGGGTCGCCACCCTGGAGAAAGTACAAAGTTCGGTTCAAGGCTATTGTGGAGAGCAATCGCTGGAACAATCAGCAAGCGCTGGTTGCTCTGAAGCAGGCACTCTGCAACGGGCCAGGTGAACCAGCCCTTTTGGCATTCGAGAGAGTGAAGATCAAGACATTGAGCTCACTTGAAGAAACAGCTGAATGGGCGATTGGGAAGATTGGTGAGCATGACCCAAGGACTCAGCTGCTCAAACGTGTCCAACGCAAGGACGAGCATCTGAGATCCTACGGATTTGCTCTACAGGAACTGATATCCGAGTGTTATCAGGGATGTAGACCTGACACCCCCACTGTCATCCAGGAGTTAACCTCCAGGTTTGTCAATGGAGTCAGAGACACCAATCTCCAAGCATATCTGCGGGAGAAATGGCAGCCGGACTTATCTCTAGCTGACCTTTTTGACCATGCAGATGTGTATGACACCAAACAGGCTGTTTTTCCTAGTGGAGGAGTGTCGGCAGCTCCATCTGTAGCCCCGAAAGGAGCTCAGGTGGTAGAGGCCGCCACAAAACCACCTAAGAAAAAACAGCCCGCCTCCGAGGAGGTGGCGGCAGTAATGCCCGACAGGGACATGGAAAAGATGATTGAGGGTTTGTTGCGGAAGCACTTGGAAAAGAGCTCTGCGTCCACTTCTGATTCTGGATCTGGAAAGAGAAGGAAAAAGAAGAAAAAGGACACGAAACCTCAGCCATGTAGACGCTGTCAAAAGATGGGTCATTGGGCTAGCGAATGCAAAGCCCCTGCACCCGTCCCTGCTAAAACTGAAAAGGAGACGGAAAACTGAATGGGGCCCATCCTCTTGGCAAGGATGGCGCCCCCACAGTTAGCCATGCCTGTAAGGGATTAGTAGACGGTGTTAACTCTTCCATGAACCAAGGCCGCGCAGAGGCAGAAGGGTCTGTACAACCTGTAAGCGTCTGGCAAGGCGGGGCTGGCAAGGACGAACGGAATCCGGAGGATTCTGTAGTCGCTGGCTTAGAGGAGTCTTGGTTAGAATCAATTGCCCAGAGCAGTGTGATTCAAGACTCCCCGAGCGACCCGTGTTGGGATTATCTCCTGACAAAAGGGGTTGCTATGGATGGAGGGGGAAGCCCGATGCTGACCTCTGAGTGTGTCCCTTTACGGGGACAGCGTTGGTACCTGAGTCTGGTTATTTCCGGGACGCGTGGTGAATTTTTGGTCGACACGGGTGCATCTCACACCTTGGTCGATCGTAAATTCATGGCCCGTCTTTGCAACCAGCCCGAAGCTCCGCTACTGGGAGTAAAGGCTCGGACTGCTACGGGAGATAGTATGCAGACTTATGGCAGAACTGTAAAACCTATGTTGGTCGATGGCAAGACATACTGGATATGTCCAACCATCACCGACATCACTGATGATGGCATACTGGGGATGGACTTTGCTGCTCTTTACGGGGTAACAATGAACACCGCAACAGGCCGACTTCAGATTAAACATCCTTATAAACAATCTGTACAGTGCGTTTTAAGGAATGGTTCTTCTGTGGCGTCAGTGGCACAAGACACAAAGTTGGCAGCAGGACATGTATCCGATGTCCTAGTCAGCTGCGTGGGAGTGCAGGCCAAACGGCCGGGAATGTTTGAACCAGAAGATCAAAAGCTCTCTGAGTTAGGTCTTGCTGGCTATTATACTTACCTGGCCAACGCTCGTTGGGGGGTGATACCGATTTGTAACTCGAGTAGTAGAGAAATCACTCTACGAAAAGGGACGCCTATTGGTAACACCACGCGAGCATATGGGGTAGACTCACTAACTACGGACTTTGTGGAAGTAGGTGTGGTGGCGGGAGACTCTTCCCACGAAGAGGCTCTAGCTAAATCCAACCTACCGAAACATTTAAGGTCCCTGTTGTGTGAGTCACACCTCACAACCCTAGAAAGCGAAATGGTGGCACATGAGCTGTCGGAGTTATCTGACGCCTTTGCGCAACCAGGAGATCCTCTAGGGCGTACCAATACGGTACAACACCGGGTTGACACTGGGGACGCGCTTCCCAGTAGAATCCCCTACCGTCGGTTACCCATGGCTAAAAAAAGTGCTATGGAGGCTGAGGTAGAAAAGATGTTGGATGAGGATGTGATTCAACCTAGTGAGAGTCCATAGTCAAGTCCTGTGGTGATGGTCACCAAGAAGGATGGTTCCTGTCGATTTTGCATCGACTATAGGAAGTTGAACGGACTCACTAGGAAGAATGCATATCCTCTACCTCGGATAGATGAATGTGTGGAATCTCTGGGTGGGGCGAAATGGTTCTGTACACTAGATTTACAATCTGGTTATTGGCAGATCGGCATGGACCCCCGGGACCGAGAAAAAACCGCATTTTCTACCCATATGGGACTATTTGAGTTCAACGTCATGCCATTTGGGCTATGCAATGCCCCGGCAACCTTCGAGGCAATGATGGAAACCATGTTACGGGGTTTACTTTGGAAGAAGTGCCTAGTATACTTGGACGACATCATCGTCTTCGGTGGTTCTGTGGAGGAAACTCTACAGAACCTCCAAGCTGTGCTGAAACGCATCTTATCATATGGTCTGAAATTGAAACCTTCAAAGTGCAAGCTTTTTAGGAAATCAGTTGAATACCTAGGTAGAATTGTTTCTGAACATGGCATCATGGCTGATCCTCATAAGATCGAAGTGGTACAGAACTGGCCTTGTCCGATGGACACGAAGGAGATACGCTCTTTCATCGGGTTTTGTTCATACTACAGAGATTTTATACCTGGATTCTCGAGAGTCGCAGCTCCCTTACAAGAGCTGATGATTGGAGAGAAGAAGGCTAAGGCTAAAATAGTCTGGTCTCCAGCCGCAGAACAGTCTTTCAGTGAGTTAAAGAGACTCTTCTTAGAAACACCTGTTTTGCACTACCCTGCACCTGTTGGTAAGTTCATCTTGGACACTGATGCTTCTAATACAAGTATTGGTGCTGCCTTGTCGCAGATCCAGGATGGACGAGAAGTGCCGCTGGCATTTTCGTCCAACAGTCTAAGCAAAACACAACGTAACTACTGCACAACCAAGCGTGAACTCTTGGCAGTGGTGGTTTACACAAAAAAGTACAGACATTTCCTATATGGTGGGAATTATCTCGTACGGACAGATCATTCGTCTCTGCAGTGGCTCCTTAACTTCAAGGACGCTGAGGGGATGATGGGTAGATGGTTGAACCACCTCTCTGAGTTTGGCATGACGAATGAGCATATCATACACAGGAGTGGAGTAGATCATGTGAATGCGGACAGCTTGTCCCGCTATCCTATCCGGAACTGTCACCGTGTAGACTGCCGAGACTGTGGGTCTCACAATGCAGTGATTGCGTCTGTGGGTGCGAAAGTTCCTAACTGGACGTTAAATCACTTGAAGGATGAGCAGCTTGCAGATCCGGCTATTTCGAGGGTGTACTCCTTGAAGTTGTTGGGCCTGTCCAAGCCTGTTCGCCCCGCACTTTCGCTGGAATGTAAAGAAGTTAGACAACTGTTAGCTCAGTGGGATAATCTTTTTATACGGAACAGTGTATTGTGCCGCTGGAGGGTGCAACCTGGCAGGAAGAGAACAGCTCAGTCTGTAGTGCCTTTGTCACTCAGACTACAGTTGCTCAATTACTGTCATGGCCACCGAACTTCAGCACACTTTGGCAGACAACGAACTGAGGCAAAGATTAAGAGTAGATATTACTGGCCTGGTATGACTTTGGACATACGGCGTTGGGTGAAACAATGTCCCCAATGCTGTTTATCAAAGCCTGGACCTGGTATTGGTAAACTACCCCTAAGTCAAGAGCTATTCGGTGTTCGATTTGCCCGGATCGCTGTTGATATCATTAGTGGTTTCAACACGACCCCCCGTGGGAATACCTGTATGATGGTGGTACAGGACTACTATACCAAGTATGTCCAAGTATATCCAATGGTAAATCATACAGCTGTTACCTGCGCAGAAGCACTTTTCGAGAATTGGATCCTCACGTGGGGAGGTCCTTTAATGCTTCACTCCGACCAGGGTCGCGAGTTTGAATCTCGACTGTGGGCAGAACTGTGTAGTAAAATACACATCTGCAAGACGCATACGAACCCCTACCGACCTCAATCGGATGGTATGGTGGAACGTTTCAATCGGACGTTGATCCAATGTCTCACGACAATGGTTAATGAGCACCGGGATGATTGGGATGAGCACGCTCGCTATATCTCCCATGCTTACAATGCTACCGAACATGCGTCGACGGGCTGTACGCCTAATATGCTCGTAATGGGTGAAGACATAGTCATGCCTAGTGACATGGTCTATGGAGTGCAGGGACACCAGCTCGAGCAACCCTGCACAGTGATGTTTGTTGAATCACTTCGACAATCATTACGCGAGTCCTATGGAGTAGTAAGGGACAACTTGGAAAAATCTGCTAGTTTGCAGAAAGTGGGCTATGACACGGGCCTTAAACTCCGCCAATTCAAGGTGGGGGATAAGGTCGCGAGATTTAGCACACCAAATTCCAAAGTCAAGACCCTGTACTCCTGGGATGGTCCGCATACGGTTACTATGGTGGTGAGTGAAACTACTGTAGTAATACGGTTGCAAAAAGGGACTCTCACTAAATCACATGTGGCTAGACTCCGACCTTGGTATGGAGTTCCATATATAGATGACGGTGAAGATTCCCTCGGTGCTGGTCGCGTACCAGCACCAACCGACCCTAAGCTACCAAAGATACCGAAGGCAGGACCAACGGTCATACCGTCGGTACCGACGGTAGCACGCCGAAGGGGTCGTCCTAGGAAATTACCGATTGAACCACAGTCTGGTGTTACCAAGCCCAAGCGCGGTAGGCCTCGTAAAAAAGGGTCAGCTGTGCGTAAAGGACTAACCGTAGACACCGGTAAACAAAGCAGGGTGATACCTCCGGTGTCATCATTGCTGGACATACCGGTACAAGGTCTACGGAGGAGTACACGTGTCAGAGAGCGAGATAAAATTGTGTAAACTTTTTTTTCTTACCTTGTTGACGACATTTAGCTGCTGGCTTGATTAAATTTCCATGGACAGTTCCGTACTGGGCCGGTGGTCATTGGCCCGGTACTCGATCACCAAAACACAACGAGAAGAGACGGGTTATCCGGTGTGGTTATCCGTTGGAGGTAGAAAAGCACGTGTTCAGGGCGGGTGGCTGGCTTTGCCGATTAATTCTAAGTATGGGATTAGTTTTGACCACATATTGCTTAGTAACACGCTGCTGTGTATGTCCTCTAACGCCGGTACATCATTCCCGGGTTTTCCGGTGGCTCCGCCACGAAAATTGTAAACAACAGTGAGTGTTCCCACCGTCGGATATGCCAGGCGTGGGAAGGGCGCTGCCTGCGTCACCTGATCGATTTCTCCCGCCAAATGAGCCGTGAGAAATTGGGTCACCTCGGCGCGTCTTGGAGACGCGACCCCTGATTGGCTGAGAAGCCGGTCAAGGGGCGGGGTCACGGGGGACGGGTGGGGTATATAAGCCCCACAGGCAGCCAGGCTTCTTCAGATCAGCACGTTTGCCCGTAGGGTAACGTGTTGATCAGTGGTGCCTAGGTCTGCCCGGCAGTACCTACACTATTGTTTGCTTGCTGTCCTACTAAAGGCTCGGGTGAGTGAACCGTGAGGTTCACCTACGCCTGAGCTAACGGTATGGCAGCCCGTGTAGATGGCAAATGCACGGCCCCGGAGAAGGCTGAGGCCTCCGACGGGGAAGACCGAGTTCTCGAGTCTGACACGGAAATGGACACTACCAGTGCTCCAACCGTCGGTCAAGGCTCGGCTTCGGTACCAGCAGAACCTAACCCTGAGGGGTCGGGTGATGTTGTTCCGAAAACAGAACCTGGTCTGGGTGGTAGTAATACCAACCAGGAGAAGAACCCTGCTGGGGGATCTTCTCCAAAACCCGCCGGTGTAGTGGCAAAAGAACCGACGGTCCCTGATGGTGATTCATCAGACGGGTCCACGGTTCGTGTCAAGACCAAACGGAAGCGGAAGCCTAAGAGGAGGATTGTATCTTCCCCTGAAACTCCTGCTACCGAAGAGGTCGCACCGACTGAGGCAGAAAGGCTCAAAGCTATTGCTGATAGAGTATCCAAGGCGGAAGCCGAAGGATGGTCTGTCGCAGAGAGCAGGGCCAATCGCCGCCTCCGCGCCAAGGCAGCGCATGTTCGTCTGAACTTGTGTCTCCGTGATGATGACCGGAAGAACCTGAGCCTTTCTGACTAAGTTCAGGAAAATGGCAAAATGGCTCTTCCTGCACCTCACACGACCGAGGGTTCGGATGACGAAGACTGGTTGACAGGTGACTCCCACCCCATTGACTGGTACCTCGTGTACCTCAGGGCAGTGTTGGACGGGAATAAACCTAACATCCACAAGTCATGCCGCTCCAAGCTGAAATATGCTTGGAAGAACTACGTGCCAGGGGATCCCTGCCCGTATGTTCGCTGTCAGCGCCTGAAAGGGACTGCGACAGCCGCAAAACGGTGGCCAGACCTGTTCAAGTTTGCCCGTCATTTAGTAGAAAAGCACATGAATGTGCGTCCCTACTTGTACTGTGTGAGTGGGAGTTCTTCGACCTCCTGCCCTGAGTACAGTGACGGCGAGCTATTCCGTTGCCAACGGAGGGCTGGTTTGGTAAGGCATCTTTGCGACAATAAGGGCGTTCACAAGCGCACTATTAGTCGTGGAGTTGAGGCTGCACTGAAGGTTTGGGGGTGCCACAAACGTGTAGGAAATCTACAGTATAAGTGGCGTACCAACAAACTTAAACAGTGGAATTACCTCACGGAGGCTGACTGGGAGAGATTGTGTAAGGGCGCCAAGTGCGAACAAACCGATCTCGGGCCAGATACAGAAATTCCGATGCCCACTGTCAAAAAGGATACCCCTCCTAAGAAGAAAGATCTGAAAAGGGGCCGCCAGTCATCCAAGGATGATACCAAAGGTGGGCGTGACCGTTCCCGCAGTGAACCTGCGAAGAAACGTGTCGCCACCGCCACGGTAACATCTGAGGTCGACCGTAGCCAAACCGTCGGTACCGTCACGGTATCTTCGGTTGCATTGCCCCCGGTTGCTGACCAACTGCCCCGGCAGGAAAGACAGAAACTGGGTGATGCACTGGCTATTGTTCAGAACTCTTTGGGTGACGAGCAGGCGGGTCAGGTTGCTGCTGACTATGTCAAGCAGTACAAGTGGAGCCAGAAGCAAAAGAAAGCTTTGGCTACACAGGAGGGTATCTCACCTGTCAGTGACGCTGAACAGGTAGAGGTACAACAGCCGGATGGGGCGTCAGCCCAGCCGACTGCTCCACCCCAGCACGGAGCAACCTCTGACCCCGCAAGGGATGACGAGGTGACTCCAGTACCTGAGCACAGGGCTGTTGACGAAGGGCTAGCAGGGTTACCTGTGTTGCCTGGAGACGGACCTGCTTATGACACTGGATTCTCTGACACTCTAGTCCCCGGATTTGAGTGCTACAGGGCGAAAATGGCTGAAAACGCAAGTAAGCTACTCCAGTTTCAGGTTTCTTTCTTGGAGAAGTCCTACTTTGAGCAGTACAAGTTGCTCAGAGAACAGGCTATCCGGGAGGGAAAAGCTTGGGTTGCTGAACGCACCAGAGTCCTTGCCAAGCGTGAGGCGAATCTGGAGCAAGATCATGCCCTCTGGAGGGCTACGATCGAGCAGCTTGAATCAAGGTTGACAACTTGTGACGCCAAGTTCTTCCGACAATTCGGGCTGAAGCTGACAGAGTGGGAGAGAACTGGTTTTCCAGATCTCCAGTCCAGGTTGGGGCTTGCCGCAAGGCCTGCTCCTCCTGTGACCCCAGTACTGTCAGTACACCCACCTAGGTATGAGATGCCATTCTCTTTCATGGCACACTCTACCCGGGTGGTCAGCGGCGGGGAGCCTACTGTGGCGCCGAGTACCCTCTCGGTAGCTCCAGGTGGAGCCCTTCCTCTCCAGGTGGAGGCTGCTGTGGTTTGCACCACGGAGGCCCCTCCTGGAGGAAGTCCTGATGGGGAAGGAAAGCCATCCGGCGGTGTCCCTATGGACACCTAAGGATGGTCCCCTGTCAGGCCCTCTGGGGTGCACTGTTCCGCCCCTCGGAGGTAAAACTAAACCATCGACGCAGCTACACGCCCCTGGACAACCGAAGCAGACCGACGGTGCTGTCGTGACTTAACGTAGTCTCTACTGCCACCAAACTGGAAGCAGCCTGATGTCTTCAACCGTGGTTTACACCTAAGCCACAACCGTCGGTGCTCTACTACTGTCCAGGGCTCCTGATCCTGTGGTCACTATATTACTGTGTGACCTATAAACTATTATATGGATCATCCTCCTGTGATACTTATTTATAGGGAGGCACGGACCTACCTTTTTATATTTATATTTCACAAGAGATGGAAGCACTATACCGGTGCTGGACTCTATCCATCTCTACCACCATAAACTGCTAGGTACTGGAGTACCGCCCCTAATAAGGATGATGATCTATCCCACCTTATTTAGGATACGCTACTATGGATTTTAATATATAAACTTTTCTACGCCAAAGGAAGTGGGAACTACTATAGTTCCAATTATAAAACTTTTCTTCGCCAAAGGAAGTGAGAACTATTATAGTTCTATCATTTATATATAAGGACACTAACTCCACACGGATTCGCACCATTGCTGAATGTAGTAGGTGATGTGTTGAGTTTCCAAGGTGGTTATTGGTGCCTTTACTATTAACTGATACTAGTCTAGGACTATCAGTTGGACAGTTTTTATATCATGTGCCTACGGGACTATGGTTTGATACCAAAGACTATACTGTTGATATAAACTGTTATATACATGTTAACTTGGTTGTTCATGTATGTATGCCTGTTGTTACTATGAGTAGAAATGTTACTTGTTGATAAATAGATATACGTGGTATATAATGTATCCAAGAGGTATTATTATTATAAAACCAACCCTTCCTACATTCTTAAGGGGGGTAGTGTAACGGGTTGACTATAAGTCTAACTGTTATTGTTGTATATCTATTGTATGTTGTATGATGTAAGACAACACGGTTCTATTGTGTTTAATAACTGTTTTATTCATCTAACTAGTGTCGTCGGTTCGTTACATACACCGACTCCTCTAGTTCGGTTATCTATACGGTAGTGTACCAGTACCACCTTCGGTTACCGTCGGTAGTTGTTACATAAGCATTTTACATAACTAAATCTAACAGGTGGCGCTGCTAGTACGGTCACGTGGCTATGCAGCGCTGTATATAAGACGGCTACTTCTCCATTGGAAGTCAGTCAGGTTTGGGACTGTCGTGACATGACCACCCTGTGCTCACGGGCTTAACTCTATGCTGTAGGGTTGCCCCACTGTATTATATATCTGTTCTGATCTTGTATATCCGCTGGTTATACTTGTACTATAATACACAAGAGTTACCTTTACAATAAAGTCGCCGTATATTAAAGTCTAATTTACCTTGTCTGGTTTTTGTACTCAAGTGTTACATACGTAGTAAGAGACCAACTACAGCAGCATACTCTAAATTGGCCAAAATCGGACCCCTTTTAGCGGGATACATCCATGAATTGGCCAAAATTTGACCTCTTTTTAGTAGGGTACCCCCCATAGATTGGCCAAAAATGGACGGCTTTTAGCGGGATACCACCCTAAATTTGGGGCAAATTCCCACAAAATGTATCCCTTTTTACAGGAACTTTTTGACAATTTGATTGGCTATTCTTGGCCTGAAAATGGCCCAAAAAGGGCCCAGAAAGGACCCCTTTCCCGGGTTTTTGTGTACGCACATAGTTACTATAGAACACATAGGAAGTGCCCCCCCCCCGGGCCTCAGGTTATAATTATAGGCTCATTGAGCCGTATCCAACACGCCCATGTAGCCAGTGAAGTGCTGTGACGATCCTATACATATCAGTCCGCTCAGGTTATAATTATAGGCTCATCGAGCCGTGTCCCACCCGCCCATGTAGCCAGGGAAGTGCTGTGACGATCCTATACATATCAGTCCGCTCAGGTTTTGGTTATAGGCTCATTGAGCCGTGTCCCACCCACCCATGTAGCCAGGGAAGTGCTGTGACGATCCTATACGGGACTAGCACATCCTGGTATCTCAGGTAGTCGGGGGCTAAACCCTATCTCCTTATCAGGTTAATCCCCTCCTTTCACACCTTGAACAAAGGTGCTGATAAGAAATTCTCCCTAATGCACTGCTCTGGAGTCGGGGGCCTAACCACAATGCATTGCTCTCAGGCAAGATGGCAGCCCCCATAGCCTAATTTGCTAGTCCTGTATACATATCAGTCCGCTCAGGTTATAATTATAGGCTCATTGAGCCGTGTCCCACCCACCCATGTAGCCAGTGAAGTGCTGTGACGATCCTATAGGGAAGGTTACATATAGTTGATTATTTCTCTTTATATTGGAGGTGCGATGGGCAAGCAAACCACTGGACTGTGACCCCCGGGTATATGCACCATGAATTAGCCAGTTTTGTCATATATGAATAGCCAAATGTGTCCTAAAGGAGGCAAATACTCTCATTTACATAATAATGGCACATGTGTTATGTAGCAAAATCTGCATAAATACAACCCAAAGGCAATTAGAAATAAACTTTACAGTAATTATCCTGGTGTGTGGCTATCATGGTGAGGTTACCTAACCACGTGTAGGCTTTGTTTGCCCACACTATGACGTAGCATACCTGTATATGTAACCTTCCCTATACATATCAGTCCGCTCAGGTTATAATTATAGGCTCATTGAGCCGTGTCCCACCCGCCCAGGTATGCGCTAGAAGGATCCTGTTACATGGATGTCGATGTCCAGTTTTAGATATATTTCCATATAGTGCGTTGGAGTGCTATAGTGTTGGACTGCTGTATATTTAACTATTATTCCAATTTCAAAGAAGACTCTCTCGAGGGAATTTCCCCCTTGGCGGCAGACGACATTCATGTCCATATGGGTTATTAGGCATTATGCTGCTTATAGGTGAGGCGTTACCTCACGTATAGGACGCCCAGTGGTCAGGCTAGTTACTGCCATGATGAGTAACGTGCACTTGATTGGCCTGCAATATCATATGAACTTACCAAATGACCTACAGAAATAGGTGGGAATTGGCCCTACTCCAACCCCCCCCCCCCTACCCACCACCACCTGGGCTGCCACCACAGACACACCGTGTGGACACAGGAGGACAGTGAGTGCAGGTGTCTCAAGTACAAAGAGGTCGTTAGTGAGAAATGAATGTTTTGCTCATTGGTAGCACCGTTTTGTTGTTGTACAATGTAAAGCCGACATAAACAGCATGTCATATCGACGTAAGGGAGTGGTCATTAATTGATTAAAAAGGGGAGGATAGGTGGTGAAAGCGCGAACATTTTTACTGGAGCGCGCGGAATAATTCGTGACCCCCTCGCGAATTATTTGAGAATTTTGAACTATAGCAACACGATGGCCTTTTTTTTGCTAACAGGGGCATACATTTTTAGAGCGGTCCGCAAAGTGTACGCCCACCCCTCAGGAGGGGTAGAAATTTGTTATGTCCCACCCCAAGCCCACCACTCCCCTGTAATTATTAAATGACCACCCCCTGCATTACACAAGAAGTGGCCAAAATAAAGGTCTTCAATGTGTATATTAAAATTCATATCACCCCTAGACCGGCGCCCGTGTCGCAGGGTGTATTGCTATTTGTACGTCTGAATGCTTAACCCTTTAACCTAAGGGCCACACAGGGCTGCATTCATGCACCATGCCGACCATTTTCAAGTGTAAGAACCCCTGTTTGGTTGGCATGATGCACCACGCACTATGCGGCCCTTAAAGGGTAAAGGATATGTAGAGTGTACATCATAACTTCTTGGCAATCCCCGACAACGTTTGGAACATAAACTATTTATTTAGATTTTTGAAAGATATTCCCCTAGGTTTCCACGTTTACATTCTATAACCATACACACACTCACAACACATCCTACCCAATCTTACTATGAGAATACCATCATTGTAAGAATGCCCTTGCATAAATATACCTATATATGGGGGGGGGGGGGTTAAGTTGAAACACACCAGCATAATAAATGCCATTATATTGTAACATTCAACTAAATGTACATGATTATGTATGATAGTTTTTAGCTCCAGCCCGAGCGACCCCCCTCTGCCGACCCTTACTCCATAGTGGGTCCTAGATCCCACCCAAGCATATACTAAATGTACTAAAACTTAATGAAAATTGTCATGACTAATCACACTGAATTACCCCGGAACATGTCTACTTCTAACTTAAATATGTTGAGTAAAAATATGCATCTATAAAATTGATGCAAAACAGTATGATAGCCGCCTGTAACATAGTGTGCTTATAGATATCTCAGACTTGCTGTAACCGACAAAGTACAGGACTCGTTCCTGTCAGTTGCAGTTTAAATAAAAATCTTTGAATTGAATTGAATTGAATTGAATTCACAAGAACATGAAAATCATGAAAGCTATTCCCTCTACCCAAAGCTAATACATAGTCTGGGTTCTACCCCCCCCCCCCCCCTCTCTCTCTTACGTCCTTGAAGAAAGCTATACGTACAAGCGTACACTAACCTTCCAAATGACCATAGTGTCACTAGATTCATAATAAATTCTGATATATATATATATATATATATATATATATATATATATATGTATATATATATATGTATATATATATATATATATATACATACATATAAGTAGTATAGTATGTATCGGAACGGGACTATGGTTAACTACTGTTTATTACTCAATCGACATGCAGCCAATCAGAGGCCTCCCTTTTGGCGGGAAATTCAAATAGGTCACGTTACCGGAAGTGACCTACTTCCGGTCACGTGACCTTTGGGCGGGAAATTCAAATAGGTCACGTGACCGGAAGTGACCTACTTAAGAGGGTCACGTGACCACCATGTTGGCGGGAAATTCAAATAGGTCACGTGACTGGAAGTGACCTACTTAAGGGGGTCACGTGACTACTAGGTTGGCGCGAATTTCAAATAAGTCACTTGAGATTTTTATGGATAAATAAATTTTAAAAAGAAAAAGCAAGCTGAAAGCTTGCTAAAAAATATTTTAAAAATGTGGCTCTTTTTTTTTAGGGGGGGGAGGGGCACTCTGGGGGGCACTCTTTAAGATGCATGGGGGGGGGAGGGGGGGAGGGGGGGGAGGGGGGGAAGGGTTTTTAAGAGTAAGACTCGCTCTCTGCCCTCTCTTTTAGAGGGCAGAGAGGCTAGTCTACTGGTTCGTCTACTTACAATGAAGATTGAAATGTATCATGATGCGTTTATGATGATGTGCATCATGATGTGACTATCTTACAACCCTATAAGAAATAAGCAAGGTCTCTCTCCTATACATAGGCGTACTTACACTGGCTATTTGTAAACTAATGAATACGACTTCCTCGTTAAAATTGTCATCTACAAATCTTTCAATCTTAAGGCTTTTGGTTTAGTTTATTCTTTTGTTCAATTTCGGTCCCACCTCAAAAGAGGAATAGGACCTCTGCAACAATTGTCGCTTGCTCATCAGAGCCGGGGTGTAGAAGGCCCCTGCCCTGTCGGGTACGTTCTAATGAGATAGATCGCACTCTGGTACGTTTTGGTTGGTTTGGAGCTCTCGGTCGACTGTCTTATGCACCCGAAAGAACCAGACTTTCGGTGTCTCATGATAAAACTGGCGTGTTATACTAAGTGCTGGATTACTTTCTCATTTTTTTATTGTTCTATCCGATGCTTATTTAATTTTTGCACTGATAAAAACGGCTAGCTTGTACAAACACGTGTTCTATTTAAGCGTTAAGTGTAGAAAATGAACAGAACAGTGCACTGAAAATAGAGCTACCGACTACATTTTTGCCCAGTCACTCAGCGGAGAACAAAAGAACTACTGACGTAGTGTACCCGCTATTCCGACAGTTGGCGCCACCGTTCGAATCTTTATACTTTTCCCGCGTGCGACATGAAGCCCTGGGGTGGGTACTGGCTGTTTGGTTGTAGGTACCGAAACATAAAAAACTACAGCCAGCCCATGCCATGGTGAGACAGCTCTCTTATTCCCCCTTGAGTAGCGTCCGTAGGGCATATGACAAAACCTAGTCCCGTACACTGAGCAGCTTCAGGTCTGAAGTCTCATACAGAAAAATGTGTGGGTGTGTGGGTGTGTGGGTGTGTGGGTTGCTTTACGCCCTAGTTAACAGCTATGGTCATTTCAAGGGCGGTGATGGTGATCGAATCTATTGCCCTTTTACCGAGACAAGGGTTCTTTTACATCCCACACTACATAGGGGTGTGTGGGTGTGTGGGTCTGTGTGTGTCTGTTCGGTCTGTGTGTGCACGAGTCTTGCACTCCGGAACATGTTCAGACACGTTCGAACCTGCTCGGACGTGCCTGGACAGGTCTCACACGCCGACCGTGTCTGAACATGTTTTCACCTTATAGCTGCTGCCGATGCTGCTACCGCTGCTGCCGATGCTGCTGATGTTAGTAGTCGCGTCGACAAAGAATCGTCATTTGTCACACTTAAGCCTCCAGTTGAATGCGCGATGGGTAGTAAGGCTACCAACGCGACGGCCGGATTGTGCTCTTGCTTAAAGGTGCACCTCAACTCAGTGCGCCTTTAACACCCGTCCCAAATAGGTAAAGTTCCTGACGCAGCACGGCACCTCCCACCAGTAGCCAATCAGCGCGCGGAACGCCGGACACACCCCCACCGTGTGAGCCTCTAAGTAGGTCACACGAACCATACTAAGATGCCGACAGGACCAATTGGTCTGTCGCGACGGCTGCGAGCGATTGCGCGCCGTCTAAATTCACTGCCGTGATTGGCAGAGGGGGGGGGCTGATTACCCCTCATTGGATGAATTGCGGCGGAACCATAATCAATTTTTCGCTGTTTTAGATAAAAAGAGATCCAGAGCTATCCGCTCGTCCAAGAATTATTTTTCTATCAGCCCGGGATCAACCCCAAATTAAGGCCTAAAGTCCAAAAACCCAAAATTTCTTTCCTATGGGATTTCAAGCCTGAAGCGTTTTTTGTGGCCCCAAGGAGCAGCTCACGGGTTCGAACCCTGTAAACACCTTGACGCGCTTTCGTCGCCTTAGGCGACGTGGCTAGACGTCTTGACTAAAACTTAGTGAGGGTTCGAACCCGGAACATCCATATTAGCCGCCTAATTTCTACTAGCCCCGAAAACGAGAGTATCACATCTATATAGGTCACCCATGTTAGCCTTGGTTTAAGTGCCTGCAGAACCGTGTATTGTGCATTTATGCAGCATACAGATATGGAGACACGCTGCTACAGTGTCAAATTGATCGACACTGTATGTAACTGGACATGAAGAAGGATATTTTTACTTAGTTTTCTAAAAAGGGGGTAGTTCTCGGTACTCCTCCAGCAGCAGTGGTAGGGGAGTCGGACAGGTACTTAACCCTATTTATAGGGGCGCTAAGGGTTTGAGATGAACGTGTATTGTCATGAAAAGAGGGTCTTTGTACTTATTGTTATGTAACCCCTTTGCGGGGGTCTGGACGTGGACGTCACGGGGAGTGCTTTTTTTAATTTTTTTTGGACACCACTTATTTTTTTTGTTTAACCTCATCTATGTTGTTATAGCAACAAGACAAGGGGGATCCGCGAGAAATCGCGAAAAATATGTACAGCGCGAAATAAAGTATGTTTACAGTAGATGGGGGGGGGGGTCCCCATGTCGCATGTCGATTTTTAAGAAATGACCATGTCACATGACACTAAGTGAAAAAGGCGTTGTCACTAGTGTCACTAATAGTCCACCGGCTTATGGAAGGGTATTTTTTTTTCGGGTAGAAATTTGGCAACGTGGCTAATTCTGACCCAAAAAAGGTGAAGATTAAGAATTTCCATGTTGCCAGCTTTTTAATTTACCCCTTGGGGGCGTAACCGACCAAAATCCAAGATGGCCGCCAAATAATCCAAAAACTCATCTCCCATAGCGTTAATTTTGCCCTGAGAAGAAGTTAAACCATACCTATCCCCCCTAAATGAGGGTCTGGGAATCCAGTGGTGTTATTGGTTTGTTGCTAGGTTGAGCGGTTGCTTAGCAACAGCCATTCCAAATGTTTATTTGCTTAGTTACATAGGTTTCCTGGCTACCCAGGTCAATTCTTTTGATACCTACCCCCCCTATATCCCAACCTGGGAATCCATTGGTGTTATTGGTTGGTTGCTAGGTTGAGTGTTTGCTTAGCAACAGCCATTCCAAATGGTTATTTCCTTAGCAACATAGGTTTCCTAAATTACCAGGTCAATTCTAATGATACCTACCCCCCCTATATCCCAACCTGGGAATCCATTTGTGTTATTGGTTGGTTGCTAGATTGAGTGGTTGCTTAGCAACAGCCATTCCATATGGTTATTTCCTTAGCAACATAGGTTTCCTAGGTTACCAGGTCAATTCTAATGATACCTACCCCCCCCCTATATCCCAACCTGGGAATCCATTGGTGTTATTGGCCTGTTGCTGGGTTGAGCAGTTGCTTAGCAACAACCATTCCAAATGGTTATTTCCTTAGCAACATAGGTTTCTTGGGTACCCAGGTGAATTCTAATGATGCTTACCCCCCTAAATCCCAACCTGGCAATCCACTGGTATTATTGCTGTGTTGCTAGGTTGAGTGGTTGCTTAGCAACAGCCATTCAATACGTTTATTTCCTTAGCAACATAGGTTTCCTGGGTAACCAGGTCAATTCTAATGATACCAACCCCCCTAAAACCCAACCGTGGAATCCATTGGTGTTATTGGTTTGTTGCTAGGTTGAGCGGTTGCTTAGCAACAGCCATTCCAAATGTTTATTTGCTTAGTTACATAAGTTTCCTTGGTACCTTGGTCAATTCTAGTGATACCTACCCCCCCTTAATCCCGGCCTAAAAATCCATTGGTGTTACAGTCACGTTGTCCTAGTCCGGGCGACGATAGTCTGGTTAACACACCATCCGGGCAGGGTTCCTACTGCACAGGAGAAATTGTGCTATAATAGTCTACAGTAGTCCGGGTATCTCATGATCCGGCCACCAGTTGGTATCTCTAGGGTACAGAGGGTGTGTTAACTATTAAAATATGGCCCAATATACCAGGTGGGTGACTGCTATATGCACGGATATAGTTATAGTCTGCTGTGATTACTATATAATTAGGATCATTGTCAGTTTGTCTGGGTTTGTCCACCATCCTACGAATGTACAATAATGTGTAATGGGATGTGTGCAGAAGGGGTACAAGAATACAAACATATATATATATATATGACCAAATGTCATGAATCGTCTGGATTTGAGCTGGCAGGGGGGTCAAAAGTAAATGTCTGAGTAAGGTTAAAACTTTTTTGGTACATACAGTATAGTTGTTGGAGATTAGGCTCCATATATTTGGGAAAGTTAAATATAGTTAGTAAACTCACAGTACAGGATCAGAGATTGGTACCCTGGCTATCAAGTAGACACAACAGAGCCCAATTGTAAAAGTGTATAACCTTGTATAGGTATCTGGGATGCTGATTATCACTGTTTTAAATGATAGAATATGTAATTATCTACAACCTGATATATAGATATAGGGGGTGGAAATGCCCTACTTGTTTCTATAGCAGCTCCAAAATGGGTTAGTCAGGCCTATTAAATAAAGGTAAAAAAGGGGCTCAGTCGTGTCTATGGTGTTTGAGAAAGTTATCTAGTCTATTAGGCCACAATTACTTGCAAATTTCTGTTTTGAATTTAGATAATACAATCTAAGCTATGATAGAAATAACTTGAGATCTATATCATATATCCTCTTGGTACCTTTTCACCCAAGGGCTCAGTCGTGTCTACTAGGGCTCAGTCGTGTCTACTCGGGCTCAGTCGTGTCTACTCGGGCTCAGTTGTGTCTACATAAGGCCATGGCAGGGATGGAATATTGTTACTGTGTGGGATCTTTCCTTCCATATAGGGGTACATTTATATGTGATGGACAATAATCAGATATATAATGCATGGAGGCTAGGAGTGGAAGCTTGGGCTCAGTCGTGTCTATGGTCAAACTACCCCTGAAATATGGTCAAGAGTTAATGGGCTCTACAGGATATGCTATTGGAGGTAGACTTACAATTCTTTTTTTATTGTATAGGTACATAATTTAAGCTTTTTCTGCAATAGCTTTATTATGTTCATACTACATCTATATTTAGGTAGGGCCATGTTTTGTTTGGGCTCAGTCGTGTCTATGCAAAACTACCCCAGCACTTTTGACCATACATAATCTTTATCAAACATGTCACATAGGCCTAAGTGGTCTTAAAATGTTCCGTACCATGTAGGGGAACTGGCAAAAAAAAAGAAGTGCAGACAGCTCTATTTATAGAGGGGTGCTTACAGCATAATGTCAAATTATTTTTTTTATTGTCAAAAAAGGCCCATTTTTGGGTGTTTTTGCCCCTCTGGTCCCCTAAATTAGGGTCTGACATAGGTGAAACCATGGTTTCCCTCGTAGATCTATCCAAGCCCGATCATACTAGACCAAAAAGATAACTATATATGACATTTGGAATATTGTATTGATTGGAGATGGAAAAAAGTTCAAATCAGGACGATCTGTGACATTTGGTCATATGTACCTATGTAGATGTATCACCGCACTGCCCTCTGGTCCTGACCCCTGATGCCTACATAACTTTAATAGAAAGACAGATATCTCAAGTGGATACATATTGATGGGGATATATATACTTGAAGATTTCCACGAAACACACAGCAGTATCTTTACATGATACAGAATATCTTTCATCTTTATAAGAATACTATTTTGCTGATTTTTACGATAGGTTAGGGGGGGGGGGGGCACCGCTTTTTCACACAATAACCCCTATGACAGGCCTATTCCCTGCCCTCCTGAAATGTTTCAGACACCAGGGCATTTCACTACCGTGCAGTATGCGCTTTGCACGGTACTGGACAGATGACAGCCCTGTCGAGCTAAAAATGGTTGCAATGGCGAGGCGGTCGCAGTAGGGGGAGTTTGGGTTTATAAGTACATGGGGCTATTTAAAAATTAGGCCCGCATCTGTAATGAGATGGGGGACTCCACTAGCCATGTGACAGAGTGGCGGCAATCAGGGGGGGGAGGGCTTCTGGCAATCCCTCTGGTGTGCGTCCACTAGTCAGGTGAGAAGATGGCAGGATGGAGGTGGCCAGATTCTGTCCCTCTCATGCCCCGATTCTATAATAGTAGAGTCTGGCCAAACTCTCATAAAAAACTTGTTTCACTAACTTGTCTTCAGGAGTTGGCCAATCAAACTGGTCTCCGACAGGTCAGTGCAAGGGTGTCTATGATAACATTTTAAAGACCACATGGATACAGTGGTCGCATTAGAGGGCGGAAAACGTACCTTGGGACTGGAAATTCAGTGGTCGGAGGGTGGGGTGGTTGCATTAGAAGGGTAGTCGCTATAGGGGGAGTTTTATACATTAAAACAAGAAAAATGGTTGGGACTTTCCAAAACTGGTCGCAATGGTGAGGTGAGTGCTGTGGAGGGGTGGTCGTTAGGAGAGAGTTGACTGTATAGTGGCAAAAACTTGCGTATAAGCCGCACCAAGTTTCATGAAAATCGCCCTAACAAAGATTTATCTTTCACTAAACCTGGAGGAGTTTTCACAAAAAGTGTCCATCCCATTTAATTTGAAATGTTCAAAAATAACAAAACTATTGCACAATCTGGAAGTATGAGGGCACAAGTATTAGCTCTCCCTTCAACAGAAACCAAGATGCTGGAGGAGACAGCCGCTAAGCATCACTGTCTATGTAGAGTCAAAGCAGACATTGGTAGGCAAGAGAATGCAATCAGTAGATTTAAACAGGTCCCTGAACGATTCAAGATCTTTGAGACACAATGGCAATGATCCTAGCAAGATTTCCGAAGAGGTTATGCCAAAGTCTTTTGGGAAGGATGTCCTATCTACAGAGAAAAGAAGTGTAGGGGCTAGGGTTATACGGGGTTATTATATGGCGAGTGCTGTTGGATGCTGTGTTGCGAGCTCAGTCCGAACCCTTCAGTCCGACGGTAGGTGGCGACACCTACCCCGGGCTTGGGGTATGGACAGAGGTCGCTATAGGCTTCCGGTCTGCGTGTGCGCGCGCAGGCTGGCTGCCTATATATACCCGGCATCTGACGGTACTCGTCGGTTACTCTGAGCCACGCTGGTGAAGAGACCCCGTGATCATATCGGCTGCTTAGCCTACTGACCCGTTCCGAACTCTATAGGGAGTTCGCACACTTAGTGACTGCTTGTTTAGGTTTACCTGAATAAACCTGATATTGCAACCTGTAACACTTGATCCGAACTGTGTCGACTTTGTTCTTTAATTGATACTCTACCAATATCATAAAGATACGAAAGTCCGTTTATTACACTGGTGCCGTGACCAGTTCTGAGTGAAACGCAGGTTAGCCTGTGCAGTAGCACAGACCTCGGGCTCTGGACGGAGCAGCGAGGTCCCCGGATGAGGCAGCAGCCTTGTCACCGGAAGGGTTAGATGCCAGTTATGAGGCAGATACCCACAGCAGGGCGAATGTTCCATCCGGAACAGACGCAGCACGAGGACCCAGGGGTCCTACCATAATGAGCCGCTCATTAGAAGAAGTGAACTTGTCCTTGTTCAATGTGGGTGGGTCGAGCTCAGCCGCGCCGACTCCGAGGAGGTATACCCTCGTGCCGGAGCGTCGTTTTGACGACATGAGAGAGGCCCGAGTACAGGAACGTGTACAGATGGCTCAAATGGAATTGTTAACCATTCAGAAGCAAGCCAATGAATGGAAAAGCAGTCTGATTGCATTGGAGGGTGCAGTCACACACAGAGCTTCCAAAATCAAGGAGAAGGACGCAAGGCTGTCTACCTTGTTGGAGGAGAATGAGAAATTGGTACAATCTCTCAGCAGAGTCCGGTCGGAATACGATCAGAAAGAGGCGGACCTACGAGGGATCCAGTCCGAGTTTGTCCAGGCAAACACGGAGCTGAACCACATTTGCAAAGCCCGAGATGCTGTAATGCATGAGGCAGAAGGGGCCCGATCAGCCATTGTTCGGGACACAGAGGACTTACAGGAGGTCCGCCGAAGTCTAGTGACAGAGTGCGACATTCTGAAAGCAAAAAGAACTGCTTTACAGCAGTTTTTATCCGAAACGCGAGAGAGTATAAAGGACAACAGTACCTCTTTCGCATCTGCGAACAATGGTAGTCCGGAAGGCCTCCATTACATGAGTTTTACCGACACTCCCAATCAGCCTATGGGACGTGGGGTAACCATGGAACCTGCCTTGTCAACCTCAACACCAGGACGACCCTTCGGACGACCCCTCGGAGTGGGACGATCCAGGGGCAGAGGCAGGGCGAGTGATTACTCACCGAGGGTGGGGATCGGTGGTATCCGTCCGATACCAAAACAGGTATTCGCAGCCCCGACCGGTCTAGCCTCAGTCGGTAGGGGAAGACGATTGTCCGAGTTGGTTCTGAGTCCACGATCACAGTTGAAAGTGGACGAGCAAGAACTCGACGCGGAACGCTTGAAGAAAGCGGCCGAGCAGGATAAGGCGGCGAAAACCGATCTGACTCCTTCAAGTTTGTTGCAATGGCGAGAGTGCCAAGCAACCATATTGTTCCAGGAACAGAAAAACTTGGAAATAGAAAGGCGAGACGTGTATCGCAAACAGCAGGCTGCCTTGGAGCAGCAGCAGAAACGAATGAAGGAGAACGCGGCCCTCGCAGAGGAGTTAGCGGAGCAGGAAGCGGCGGTTCTGAGGGCTCGAAAGGAAGGGCTCCGAGCCGCCGGAGAAGCTGCTAAAGCTAAATTGGAGAAAGCTCAGCAAGAGGAGGAGGTTGAGAAGCAGGTCAAGGAATTGGCAAAGGAGAAGGCAGAGCATCAACGAGCGCTTGCTCTGGCCCAGCAGTGTCAGTACATGACTGATCAGGAGAAGAACTGGTGGTTCGGACAAGGCGTGGACCCCACTACGGACTTAGTGTCGTATGGGACCTACCAGGCTTTTCTGGACAGACAGAGTAGCATACCAGCGATGGGCGCTACTCCAGGGGCGACTCCTGGTACGAAGAGCCCGAAGAAGGCTCCGAGACGAACAATGCTGAGTACAGAATTGCAAGAATTGTACGATACGAATCCCGCCATAGCGGGGATCGGATTGCACAATGTCGGGGCGGAAAAGGACGCGACAGCATCCATTTCTAAATGTCTGGCGATAACCTCTAAAATTAGAGGTTCGTCCAACGCTGCTAGACGCATAGCCAGCGAGCCATTTCCCTACTGGCAGAAGAATTCGTGGGAAGATTGGTTGGGAGCCACCGTTGAGGATATAAACCTCAGTGGGTGGGACCAACAGGATGCAATCCCGTACGTGTGTAAGGGATTACGCATGGGAGATGGTCTCATGGCCGTTGAGCAGTGGAAGGAGGATTGCGGACCTCGCGGTACTTTCAAACAGCTCGTAGAAATCGGAACCATCCTGTACGGAGATTCCGCTCGGATTGATCCGATGGTCGCTTTTAAGAAGCGCGTGCAAGGCAAGAACGAAGCTCCGAGGGTCTTCGGACTTGCATTGATGAGACTCCTGAAGAAGGTACACCCTGCTTCAGGAATCCACGATGCCTTATTTTCTAAGGAATTGTTCTCTCAGTTCGTTGCCGGACTGAGAGATCCTGACATACAACAAACGGTGTATGACACGTGGAGAGCAGATACGTCACTAGATGACCTTTTTAAGGCCATCGACATACATGCTCTCAAAAAGTCACTGTTAGGGGACCGGATGCCTACCCGGGCCTCGGCCATTATAGAATGTTCTCCGGAACAGTCTGATGGTTCGGGCAGTGATGAGGAGGGGGCTATAGCTTCAGCGGCTCAGTTCAAGAGGAATGGGAATTCCTCTAAACCGCCGTGGAAGAATAAGAAGCCGGAAGGGGGTGGGAACCCCCCTCCAAAGAGGGAGTCATCGGATCCGAAGGTTCCGATGATGGACGCAGCGTTTTTCACATCGCTGTTTGAGAAGATGACGACTTCCATTCAGGGGGCTACCCAGCCTAACAGAAGGAAGATCAATCGGAGGACCGCTAAGTGCTATAGGTGCTTAGAGATCGGTCACTTTGCTGCGGAGTGTACAGCTCCGAGTCCGAAAGTTCCCGGAAAGGAGGGAAACTAGAGGGGGTAGTCCGAAAAGGCGAGCGGACAACCCCTGCAGATGAAGTACGCCAACATACCAGAGAGGTAGAGCCTAGTGGAATTCAGAAGACAGGAAGGGAATCAGGGGTGGCTTCGAGCTTCAGGAGCTCGGATGCCGGTCTGATTAACATTCCAGTCCATCAGTTGCCCGGCAATGAGGCAGGGAGGCCCATTACGGATAGGAACGAGGAAGTTGCGGCTGTCACAGACACCGTGTGGGTAGGGAGTACCCAGCTTTCCCCAGATCATCCATGTTTCGACCATTTGAAGAAACATGGCCTTGATCTGGCTGCTCCGAAGGATTTCAAACGCTTCACTGTAAACCCGTCTCCGCTGGGGGGGAGGCGGTGGTATGTGTCTGTTACTGTGGCCGGTAGGGCGGGCGAATTTTTAGTAGATACGGGAGCTAGCCACTCCTTTATCTCCTCCAAATTCTATGCTCTTATGCCGGACAGTCGTGATAACTTCAAAACGAGGGTAAACGCCTGTTCGGCCGATGGGTCGAGTATGCAGACGTATGGGCGCGCGTTCATACCTGTCCGAATTGGAGGGAAGGAGTATGTGGCTTCTCCCACCATTGCGGATATTGCAGACGACGGTATACTGGGGTTGGATTTTTCGGCGTTGTATGACGCGGTCCTGAATCCTGGTACAGGGGTACTCCGAATAGAGCACCCGTACCGTGCGGTGGAGCAATGTGTGCTCCGACAAGTATCGACAGTGGCAACGGTGGTCCAAACTGTTAAGATTCCTCCCGGACAGACGTGTGACGTGCTGGTCCGAAGCAAGGGGCTTAGGAGAGAGGAAGAAGCAGTTGTGGAACCGGATGTGGCCATGTTGGGAAGCATCGGTTTGACAGGCATGGATACCCTCGTGGGGGATGGTGCTTGGACCGTGGTGCCGGTTTCTAACCCCGGGTTGGAACCACAGTATCTTAGGAAAGATACAGTGTTGGGGAAGGTGTTCACCAGTGAGGCCGTAGTGTCCGCTGGACAAGTGAGCATGAAGGGTGACCCTTCTCCGACCCCTTTGAGTGAGGGACTCGAGAAAATGATATCCGAAACGGATCTGACGGATCGGATGGATCTCGACTCTCTAAGGAGGCTGGTAGTGAAGTATCAGGATGCATGGCAGGTGGAGGGGGAGCCGTTAGGCCGAACCGACAAAGTGTTGCATTCTATCAATACTGGAGATGCACAGCCTTTCAAAATGCCTTACCGACGTTTGCCGTTGGGTAAGAAAGCTGTTGTTGAAGAACAAGTGAAAACCATGCTGGAACAGAAGGTGATAGTGCCTAGCACTAGTCCCTGGTCCAGTCCGGTTCAGATGGTTACTAAAAAGGATGGGTCTATCCGATTTTGTATCGATTATAGACGCCTGAATGGAGTAACCAAGAAAAATGCATATCCTCTCCCCCGAATTGATGAGACTCTGGACTCGCTGGGTGGGAACCAATGGTTCTGCACCCTTGATCTGCAGTCCGGGTATTGGCAGATCGGGATGAAGGAGGAGGATAAAGAGAAGACGGCTTTTACGAGTCACATTGGGCTGTATCAGTTTGAATTGATGCCTTTCGGGTTATGCAACGCCCCGGCCACATTTGAGGCTATGATGGAAACTCTGTTGAGTGATCTATTGTGGCGCAAGTGCTTGGTATACTTGGATGATGTCATTGTCTTCGGCAAGACGTTTGAGGAGTGTGCGTTGAACCTCGGAGAGGTGTTGGAACGAATTCGGTCCAATGGCTTGACATTAAAGCCAAAGAAGTGTGAACTTTTTCGGAAGTCCATGGTCTATTTGGGCCGGATCATCTCCACCGAGGGTGTGCAGGCTGATCCGGCTAAACTGGAGACTGTGGAGACTTGGGAAGTTCCAAAAGGACCAAAGGATATCAGATCCTTTTTAGGGTTCTGTTCCTATTACAGGGACTTCATCCCCGGGTTCTCGAGGGTGTCTCAGCCGCTTCAGCGGTTGAGCCATTGGACTCCGGGGAGGAAAAAAGAACCCTTCCCATGGGGGATGGAACAGAATGCAGCCTTCACAGAGATTAAGGCGTTATTCCGGACCACCCCGGTGCTGAGATACCCTACGGAGAAGGGGCATTTCATCCTTGACACTGATGCGAGCAATGAGAGCATCGGGGCCGCATTGTCCCAAATCCAGGACGGAGTAGAGGTCCCGTTGGCGTTCGCTAGTAACAGTATGAACAAGGCACAGAGAAATTACTGTACTACCAAGCGAGAGTTGCTCGCAGTGGTGGTATACACTAAGAAGTTTCGGCACTTCTTATATGGAGGGAATTTCACACTTCGTACCGATCATTCGGCCCTCAGGTGGCTCCTTAATTTTAAGGATGCGGAGGGAATGATTGGTCGATGGTTGAATCACCTCAGCGAGTTCGGACTGGAGAACTCTCATATCCAGCACCGAGCGGGCACGAAGCATATTAATGCTGACTGCCTAAGTAGACGTCCGGTACGCCGTTGTGTGCGTCCGGAATGTGGGGATTGTGGTGCTCACAATGCTGTGGTAGCGAGTGTGCGTTTGCCTTATGATGGGTTGTTGCAAAACCTGTTGGATTGGTCCACCGACACTATAAGGACGTACCAGATGGCCGATCCTACCATAGCACGACTGAGGGAGCTTGTCCCTACTGGGGTCTGTCCAGTGAGACCCGAAATATCGCTGGAAAACCGTGAAATGCGACGTTTCTTGGCACAGTTCCATGAACTGGAGGTCCGAGACTCGTTGTTGTGCAGGTGGAAGACTTGTCCCGGAAAGCGGAGGGTATTACAAATGGTAATCCCTGCTGCCATGAGGAAAGACATCCTGTACTACTGCCACGGCCATTCCACTAGTGGGCATTTCGGAAAGAAACGCTCTTTGGAACGGCTGAGTCGAAGATATTACTGGCCCGGAATGTCTGGCGACCTTTTGAGGTGGATAGAGACATGTCCGGCATGTTGTTTAGGCAAGCCTGGTCCTGGACTAGGGAAATTGCCACTGCAGCAGGAGCTATTCGGGGTGAGATTTGCTCGAATAGCCGTGGATATTATCAGCGGAGTGAAACCCACTCCGAAGGGTAATACGTGTATGATGGTAGTCTCGGACTACTATACCAAATACACCCGAGTGTACCCACTAGAGGATCACACTGCTGCTACTTGTGCGGAAGCACTGGTGAAGGGGTGGATCCTCCATCTGGGGGCTCCCTTGATGTTACATAGCGATCAAGGGAGAGAGTTTGAGTCCAAACTTTGGGCAGCTATGTGTCATCAGTTGGCTATATGCAAAACTCGGACCAATCCGTACCGACCACAGTCCGACGGGCAGGTGGAGCGGTTCAATCGGACCTTGATCCAGGTTTTGAAGCCATTAGTGAACTCCCATATGGATGATTGGGATGATCAGTGCGAATTTGTGGTACATGCGTATAACAATACGGTCCACACTTCGACTAATTGCACACCAAACCTCTTGGTGTTCGGAGAGGACTTGATCATGCCCGCGGATTTAGTATTCGGGGTGGTAGGGATCAGTCCAGAAGCACCATGTACGGTGCTATTTGTAGAATCTCTACGAGAGAGATTCAAATTTGCCTACGAAACAGTTAGGGCTCATTTGCTCAAAGCTGCGAATTGGCAGAAGGTAGGTTATGACACCGGATTGAAGTTGCGGCGTTTCGTGGTGGGGGATAGAGTAATCCGCCTACACGAACCGCTCTGCAACGTCAAGCTGGCGAATAACTGGGATGGACCACACACAGTGGTTAAATGTATCAGTCAGACGACTGTGTTGATTCAGTCCGAAGCAGGGCGCATCCGGACGAGCCATGTGGCTCGGTTGCGTGCTTGGGCTGGAAGGGAGCTCACCCCGGAAACGAAGGTGGAAGAGGGAACTTCGGAGGCGAAATTTGTACCTTTGGAAGGGGTGTCAGCGGATACCCCTAAGAGAGTGGTACGAAAGAAACCTCAGAAGACCGGGAAAAAGAAAGTCTCGGCAGGCGAAGGAAGAAGGGCCCGGAAAACTAAAATCAAGGCTGGAATTTTAGTTAAGAACGAGAGTCCTTCGGCCAGGTTACGAGAGGTGAACGGGAAACCCGTTCGGCGAAGCCCAAGGCTGGTGGCCAGAGGGGCAGTAACCTAGCTTGTTACACAACGAGTGTGGTGTCCTGTGGTGTTTTATATGTTATATGTGTGCTACCAACAGGGGCGCTCAGAGTCGAATAGAAAAGAATATTGGAGTGCTCCCCGAGGGTGGTGGACGGATAATCCGGTGGGGTAATCTTCGATTTCCCATATTAATCCACTAATACTCCTGATGAACTCTTTATTCGAAGTATATTTTGACTTTTGCGAGCCGCCTACGTGGCAGTGTGATCCCCCGAGCCCGAGCTGCGGGCGGGAAAGGTCGTGACCTGATTAATCGATAATTGGGTCACACCGGGTAACGGGATCGCGTCCAATCGCGCGAGACGCTGCGCATGCGCTTTGTTTTAAAAACAAAAGCGAGGGAACGCCATATTGATTTTGGGCTCACCCGGATCAATCGTGCGTGCGGCAGCAGCGGAGAAGTCGGCGTTTTTGGGCAACTAGAAGAGTAGAAGAGTGATAAAAAGAGTAGGAACTGTGAGTACTCTTTCCTGGTCCGTCTAAGACAAAGAGGGAGACGGGGAACTAAGTGTTTCCCCGTCAAACTCCCGTCGTAAGACACTTGCAAGAAGTGAGGATGGCCGAGCAACAGCTCCGCCAGTCCGAACTCTCCGGTCACTCCGAGGTGGCATCCGCCACCGAGGAGCACATGGACGCTCAGAGCCACAGTGGTGATGAGCTCAGTCAGACTCTGTCGGAACTACGAGTGGATCCGGCCGTGTCACCGATTCGGAAGTCTCCGTCACCCGACAGCGAGGACTCCGGAATGTTGCGAGGGATCGCCTACAGTGCAGTAGAATCGAACCCCTCCGAGTCGACTGGACATCTCTCTCGGATGTGCAGTCTAAGTATTTCGCCGAGCCTCAAGAAGACAGTTACTAGGAAACTGTCTATGGGAGGCGACAGCGACTCCGACACTGCACGTCCGAGGACGCGCGGTGGCAAGGGTGCTACCCGAGATCGGTCCAAGTCGGCCGATGGCAAGGTTAGTACCAAGGCTCTCAAACACGCAGGTGTTGGAAAGAAGCCTCTGGTGAAGGACGAGCCTAAAAAGCCCGATCCGAAGAAGTCTGGTACCCAGGGTACTAAGAAAGCGGATCCGAAGGTTGCCACTGCCACGGTAACCAAAGATTCGAAGACGGTCACTCCCAAGGCTCCGACTCCAAAGGTGCCAAAGGAACAAAAGAAAGCTGATCCGAAGCAACCAGCTAAGGATCTGAAGAAGAAGGGACAGACGTCCGGCAGCAGTCAGGCTGTCAAGACTCCGGTCCCTCCTAAGTCAAACATCCCGATCCCTAGCAAGGAGAAGGATGCTGGGAAAGCAGTTGGAACGTCAGCTGCTCCGACTTCAGCCGTGGATGTGTTGTCCTTCTCGCGAGGGTTGGATAACAGTTCTGCAGTGGCCGCTACGGCCGCAGCCATGGCTGGTACGTCCGGGCACGGGGGAGCTCGTCCGAAGACGACAACTCACCCATCCGACACTAGGACTGAGGAGGCTATGGATGCATCATCCGCAGCTGAAACAGTCCGAGTTGTGCAGGAGGTGCTGTCCGGCATCACCTTCCAGCTACCTGCTCCAGTGGGGCAAAGAAAAGAAGTCCCCGTTCGGGTGGAGACGCCTCCTCAAGGAGCAGCCCCCGTCCGAGTGGAGACTCCTCAGCAGCAAACCGAGCCCCGTCTGGAGCCATCCACTATGGATACTTCTGATGAGGCCGGCAAGCTGGACCAAGCCGCAGGCGGTGGTCCGGGTGGATCGGGGGTACCAGTAATCCCCCCAGTCCAACATGAAGTATGGGATAAAGAGGACGCCGACGTCCCATCCCTGCTACGAGGAGCCATCATCGCACAGATGAGCAAGGATGAGATCAGGTCATTTGACTTGGTCCAGATGAGAACCTTCCGGGGGCTGGACATTCTGTCCGACCGGTTCCCGACCTGGTTCCCGGCCCACGTAACGGCTGCAATGGAAGGTTTCAAAGACCAGGCTGCTAACGCTCGCTTGGTTGCTGAGACTGAAGGGCGCCCCGAACTACTCGCGGCCCTTGAATACGACCTGCAAACCGCAGAAGAATTCAAGGTCGTGCATAGTCGGAAGGAGAAAAGGCGACATCTGACGCCAGCCATGAGGCTGGCCCGGAATATGGAGAAAAAGACTAACGAGTCTATTCTCAATGATACTCTGGAGGACGAGATTGTCCAACAGAGCACAGCTGCTACTAGAACTGCTGACACTAGTAAGATGGAGAAGGCCAGTCGTAGGCATCAATACCTACGAGAGACCATTCGGTTAACATCTCTGGACGCGGGTCAGTCCCCGGAAGAGGTGGATGTAGTTCTGAAGGGATTGGACAAAAACACAATCGCCGACAACGAACTGCAGCTGTTGGTCCGGAATGCCCTCCGAGCCAATGCCGCTAGTGGGTTTCAGTTCTTTAAACCCATGTGTATAAATGACTGTATTAAAGATAAGCGGTCATCCAAGCTTCCGGAGGAGGTGGGGCCCGACGGTCTCTCCGACGACGAAGAATGGATCAAAACTGATCCTTTAGGCAAGTCGGTACAGCTGTACCACTTCGAATTGCTGGAGAAGGTCCGGACTGGTAGCACTAAGTACCATTCGCTCCTTCAGAAGGCAAAATTGGCATGGGCAATGTCTAGATGGCATTCATTTAGTAAGTGCCCATTCAAAGCTTGTCAGGACATCGACGAGACCCTGGAGAAACCCCGAACTTGGCCTACCAAGGTTCGGTATGCCAGACATCTGACCCGCTTTCATGTACGTCATCTCATGCGATATGACTGCCTGAGTGTGGGTTCGAAGGGCAGCAAGGGTTGTCCGAATGGGGGTCTGTTCTACACCAGAGCAGATATCATTCGACACCTTGCCAAGTTCCATGGCTTGGCTATGGAGACCGCAGCGGAACGAATTCAAGCCGCTCACGCAGAAGTCTACTCCCATTTCGGGACCACGGTAGACAAGAATGACAACCTCGAGGTGGATTTTGGCACCAACGAGAAAGGGAAGGTGCGGGTATTCTACAAGGTAAACCCGGACCGCACGTATCTCCATGTACCGGAGGGCGAACTCTACGATGAATTCGAAGAGTATCAGCAGCGTACCAGTACGCGGAAGCGGCGAGCTCCGAGAAAATCCGACGGATCCTCGGAGCCAACCGACCCGAAGAAACAGAAAACGGACGAAAGACCGTCCGTTATGGAGAAGGCAGATCCGGGGTACCAAGGACCGGCATTTACCTCTCGCAAGACTGACTGGAAGTCGGGCCCCCCGGGCAAGCCACCTCGGCCAAGTCCGGAGGATCCGAACTCCAGTACGGGAGGGGCGTTCGCTGACGAATTCCCCAACCTGGATTTGGTTCCGGGTGGGGAGTCACAAACTCTCACCCAGACCGGGAAGGACAAGGCTTCGGTGAAGCAAAAGCCGAAACCAAAACAGACTCCGGATCCCCCACAGGAGGCTCCGGAGGGGCACCATGTCTTACGACTACGGGGCCCGCCCTCGTTTCCTCCCGCCGACTTCAAGTCCTACGAAGCCGGACAGGAGGCCATGAATCGGTGGCAGGATAACTTCCATCGATTGCTTTCTGACTTAAGTCAGGAGGTGGCGATGTTGTCGCTGGATACAGTGCATCATCTCCACCGGAGTGAAGTCGCTACTCAGAAAGCAGCGGCCACGGAGTCGGTTCAGGAGGAGCGTGAAAATGCTCGGACTGAGCGAGTTGCTGCTAAGTCCGAAAGGAAAAAGCAGAAGCTGGCAGTCAAGAACGCCGAGGAAAAACTGGACCACGAACGTCGGAGGTTCAGAGACTGTTTCGCGCACGAGATGCACGAATGGGATGGGACTCGTGCTCAAATCGAGCTCTGGCTCCAGGAGCTGACGCTGGCGGAAGCTGAGTCAGACTCTGATGAGGAGGAGGCTGCGGCCCAGTCGAGTCCTAAAGACGACTCGGAGTCCGGATAGGATTATCCTATCTTAGGACCCGATCAAGAAGAAGGGGGGGTATTTTTAATATACCAACCCTACATGTGAAAAACACTCTATTATAGGGTGTTCAAGGATCCGGACGAGAAGAAGCGGCAGGCTGGCTACGCAAGGAGTCAGTCTGCCAGGCAGAACGGACGGAGGAGGACGAGGAGATCCGGAGAGAAACCCAACGCTCGGGATAGGAGTACACTACCACCAGGGATCTGATACGAGATGTTTTTTTCTATAAACTATATATCAGGACCGAGTGCTCCTAATTATAAGTCCGAAGATCGCCTGGAGGCAGGACTTGGAATTTTTTTTATACTACTATAAGCTCCCGAGCATGAGCTATGAACTTTCTCGTTCCGGTTAGTAGGAGCTGAATGAAGTAGGTTCTGAAAGCCGGGCGGAATGCATCATCAACAACAGAGGATCCGGATCTTCGCTATAAAATCACGTATGATATCTTTTGTAATAATACTTTAATATGTGTCTAAAAACCTTAAGAGAAGTGATAGTGTTTATCACTTATAAAGTATTATTCATTACGAGTGTAATTAGCTCGGGGTCTTGAAGGGACGAAATTTTTTCTACTGTGATATTGTACTTTTTCAAGTGTTGTGTATACTATATGTATAGATTAACTCCATCTATCCTAGGGAATGGGGCGTAATTTTTAATTACGATCTATATGTGTAGATATGTGTGTAATTAATACCTTTTGTGTTCAACAGTAACGTCATATTGTTTGTAAGGTATAACTTTAATAAACCCCTAAGGTGGTATTTATAAGATAATGCCAGTCCGAAGTGTTTTCGGACTATAACCTTAATTATTTACCTCCCGGTTATTATCTGGTAGGGGGTAGTGTAGGGGCTAGGGTTATACGGGGTTATTATATGGCGAGTGCTGTTGGATGCTGTGTTGCGAGCTCAGTCCGAACCCTTCAGTCCGACGGTAGGTGGCGACACCTACCCCGGGCTTGGGGTATGGACAGAGGTCGCTATAGGCTTCCGGTCTGCGTGTGCGCGCGCAGGCTGGCTGCCTATATATACCCGGCATCTGACGGTACTCGTCGGTTACTCTGAGCCACGCTGGTGAAGAGACCCCGTGATCATATCGGCTGCTTAGCCTACTGACCCGTTCCGAACTCTATAGGGAGTTCGCACACTTAGTGACTGCTTGTTTAGGTTTACCTGAATAAACCTGATATTGCAACCTGTAACACTTGATCCGAACTGTGTCGACTTTGTTCTTTAATTGATACTCTACCAATATCATAAAGATACGAAAGTCCGTTTATTACAGAAGCATGGAAGGTTTTACATACAGTCCATGCTGCACATGAGGGTGACACTGTTGACATACATTCCCAAGATACAGATGTTCTGCTCCCAGCACTGCAACTTGGACAGGGGGCAGCAATGATCACTGGTACAGCAGAACATTAATGGAGGATCAATCTCCATAAACTGTATCACAACTTTGGAACTGAAAGGGTCATATCACAACCTTGGAACTGAAAGGGCCACTGCCTTGATTTTCTGGCATGCATTGACCTGTTTTGATACCACGGGTCAGATATTTGGGTCGATCCTATAAGCCGCACCAGAGATCTGATTATGGTGACCTCTAGTACCGTACCATAGTAGCAAAAACTCTTGTATAAGCTGCACCCTGACCATGGGCTGATCCTAGAAGCCGCACTGATGATCTGATTTGCATGCTAGCCACAGCTTATATTTGAGGTTTGACGGTACTGGCTGCCTTAAGCCTTGAACTAGAATTCCTCTCTCTGACTGGTCAGAGAGAGGAAAGGTCATCAACATAGTCATCTTGAAATGGTTGACATGGCTACCATAGACATATATAACTACAACTACCAATCCAGTAGTGTCCTGCCACACCTCTAGTATACATATATAAGAGTATTTATACCAAATTTACCCTGGGCACCTCCCCACCACATCATATTCATGAGAATCAGTCCAGTGCGGCTTATAGGATTGGCTCAGAGATGGG
Organism: Harmothoe impar; assembly: GCA_947462335.1. Taxonomy (NCBI): domain Eukaryota; kingdom Metazoa; phylum Annelida; class Polychaeta; order Phyllodocida; family Polynoidae; genus Harmothoe; species Harmothoe impar. Next base: position 49,763,259 of record OX381715.1, on the reverse strand, counting down.
GTATGGCTTATAAATATGTGAGTATTTGCTACTATGGTAGAGTACTAAAAGTGACCATTATCAGCTCACTGGTGCAGCCTATAGGACTGGTCCAAAGCCAGGGTTCGGTTTATATGCAAGTTAGGCTTAAAAACACAAATTTACGGTCGTTTTTGAATTGCAATCATCATTATATACCGTAAAACCTCGAGTATAAGCCTAACTTGCGTATAAGCCGCACCCCGAGTTTGGGCCGATCCTATAAGCCGCACGGCCGATCTGATTATGGTGACTTCTAATACTGTACCATAGTGGCATAAACTCGCGTATAAGCCGCACCCTGAGCCTGGGCCGATGCTATAAGCCGCACCGCCGATCTGATTCGCGTACTAGCCGTGGCTTATACGCGAGGTTTTACGGTATGTGTCTCTCTGCTCTCCCTCCTCTACCACCATCAGAATAGGCAGATCACCTCTCCCCTACTCAATTAGCAGATATTTTAGTGATGAGTTGTTCAATCTATAATATATTATTTATTGTATTTCTGAGAAACAAGTGAATGACACTGTTAAAATGTCAGTGGTGAATTTAGTGAGGCAAGGCATTATCAAAATTGAAACAATCATTAGGAATAACTGTTACTCAGCAACCCCTGAACCTAGCAACAAGCCAATAGCATCAGTGGATTCCCAGGTTGGGATGGGGGGGGGGGGTTGGTATCATTAGAATTGACCTGGGTACCCAGGAAACCTATGTTGCTAAGAAAAAAAAAATTGGAATGGTTGTTGCTAAGCAACCAGTCAACCTAGCAATCAACCAATAACACCAATGGATTCCCAGGTTGGGATTTAGGGGGGTATGTATCAAAAGAATTGACCCGGGTACCCAGGGAACCTATGTAACTAAGCAAATAAACATTTGGAATGGCTCTTGCTAAGCAACCACTCAACCTAGCAACAAGCCAATAACACTAGTGGATTGCCAGGTTGGGATTTAGGGGGCTAAGCATCATTAGAATTGACCTGGTTACCCAGAAAACCTATGTTGCTAAGGAAATAACCATTTGTAATGGCTGTTGCTAAGCAACCACTCAACCTAGCAACCAACCAATAACACCGATGGATTCCCAGGTTGGGATATAGGGGGGGTAGGTATCAAAAGAATTGACCTGGGTACCCAGGGAACCCATGTAACTAAGCAAATAACCATTTGGAATGGCTGTTGCTAAGCAACAACTCAACCTAGCAACAAGCCAATAACACCAGTGGATTGCCAGGTTGGGATTTAGGGGGGGTAAGCATCATTAGAAATGACCTGGTTACCCAGAAAACCTATGTTGCTAAGGAAATAACCATTTGTAATGGCTGTTGCTAAGCAACCACTCAACCTAGCAACCAACCAATAACACCGATGGATTCCCAGGTTGGGATATAGGGGGGGGGGGTAGGTATCAAAAGAAATGACCTGGTTACCCAGGGAACCCATGTAACTAAGCAAATAACCATTTGGAATGGCTGTTGCTAAGCAACAACTCAACCTAGCAACAAGCCAATAACACCAGTGGATTGCCAGGTTGGGATTTAGGGGGGGTAGGTATCAAAAGAATTGACCTGGGTAGCCAGAAAAGCTATGTAACTAAGCAAATAAACATTTGGAATGGCTGTTGCTAAGCAACCGCTCAACCTAGCAATGAACCAATAACACCACTGGATTCCCAGACCCTCATTTAGTGGGGATAAGTATGGTTTAACTTCTTCTCAGGGCAATATTAACGCTATGGGAGATGAGTTTTTGGATTATTTGGCGGCCATCTTGGATTTTGGTCCGTTACGCCCCCAAGGGGTAAATTGAAAAGCTGGCAACATGGAAATTCTTAATCTACACCTTTTTTGGGTCAGAATTAGCCATGTTGCCAAATTTCTACCCGAAAAAAAAATACCCTTTCTTTTCATGCCATAACCTGGTGTACTATAAGGGGGAAAATGTAGGGGTACCGTAATTGATACAATCGGACTCTTGGGACCATAGACCCTAGGAATGTTTTTTAAAAATTTGACTACCCGCAAGGCCGGAATTTGAAGGAAGAGTTGGGGCGCCTACTTATACAGTAATTGAGAATTTTTTATTCATGTCACATGTCGATTTTTAAGAATGGTCGTGTCACATGTCACTTAAATGGTCTAATGACACAGATAGCACTAAACCTAAAGACCTACCCCCCGCCCCCTTAGTCTTTCTATACTGAATCCGGGACTTGCCGGCGAGGCCGACAAAGGGCTTACCTAATGAGCTCACAGCTGGGCTAGATACCCAATGTTTTGGATTGGAGAAATCAGCAGAGCAATAAAAAGCGGGGTGGGGCTGGTGTTATTTTCAAGGGTGGCCCCTGTGAGTTGTAAAATTGGTGCTAAATGTGGTAACCAGGAGGATGCTAAGTTTATTGATATTGCCCGTTAATGATACTTAAGGTGGGTGTTGTCTAAAGTTTTAATTGATATTACCAATGTGGCCAATAATGACTTCACAGTTGGGGCCCTCGCCCGCAGGTCCCAGATTCAGGGTATTCTTTGTTTATTGTGTGGCCCCTAAAGAGGGGCCGACTAACTCCTTAGAGTTAGTTAGATGCTGCCGCTGTGCTGTGCAACATCAGCGTAATTAATTACGCCTCATGTTGGGCAGCATGGATCCTCAAAGACCTCAAAGCTCAAACACGGCAGGGCCGTGTGTGGCATGCGAGGACCAGTGGGAGTGATCCGTTGCAGACAGAATACCGATCCGTGTGAGGTTCTGACTTTCTATAGCTTTTTATATCGCCTTAGATATGGTGTAGTATTTTTCATCTCGCTATAGATTACTTGATATTTAAAGAAACTGCCTCATTCTATCAGAAATACACAACGTTGACTTGTTTTTTTATATTTAATATATTAGAAGCACACTTTGTTGCTTTATATAGCTCATTATTGCGTTAAAATGTTCGCGAGTATCGTGGAAATGTACAAAAATCCTATTGTCGCGCCATCTGACGAAAGAGCGGAGAAGTATACTAGCGCGTTCGTTATTCACATCTTTGACAGGGACTTGGTTGGTTGTTGGGTTGCTTTACGCCCTAATTAACAGCTGAGGTCATTTCAAGGGGGGTGATGGTGATCGAATCTATGGATGACTGAAGGTGGAAAGCACACCCCTACACTTTTACCGAGGCAATGGAGCTGCTCAAAGGGTGTGGCGAGCTAGACTGGAGGATGTAATAACTAGGCGGCAGAGGGGACAAAAAGACAATCTCGTAGTAGTAGGTCTACTTGGATCTTGAGTAGCCGCCCTTGTGGTTAAAATTACCTAGACTAGTTGGCTCTGCCAGCCTGGTCAAGTGAAAATTGGTAAGGAGACTATGAACTAAGCTAAGCTCGGATTTTAAAATGGCCTATAAAAGTATAATAAAACTATAGCACCCTCTTAGATTTGATGATTAGACACTGCCTACTAGGTATACACATTTGTACAAGGGTATCATTGTGTATAAAATGCTCTTTTGGTACATCATCCCGACTCTACACGAGCACCATTTGCAACGGCAGATAGTGCTATAGTGAATTTCCCATCTCAAGGCGAGCCCCCGCGCTGGGTGGTGCTTATGCCTCGTAAGAGCTGCATCTCATAAGTATTAGTTACCATCACCTCACACCCGTTTAACAACGGATTCAGGGTCTAATTATGGAGACCCTGGAGTAGGATTAACATTATATCCCAATGTCTGTGGTGGTCATTTATGACATGCAGACTGCACCCTGGAGGTGATAGATCTGACCACAGGCCCGCAATATGGGGCTCCCCTCTGAGAGTATCAAGGTTTGCGTATAGTCTCCTGCAGTTTAATCTGTTATCTCCCCCTTTGTCGGCCTCGCCAAAATCCTGGGAGAATCACTTTAAACCTAAGACCTACCCTATTCTTTGTTTATTGTGTGGCCCCTAAAGAGGGACCGATCGGTGTTATTAATTACACCTCATGTTAGGCAGCATAGGATCAAGCCTCAAAAGCGTCAAGGCTCAACAGGAGCCCTGTGTGGCTTTTCAAGACGAGTGGTTGAGTGATCCGTTGCAGAATACCGATCCGTCAGAGGTTCTGACTATATATAGCTTTTTATATCGCTTTAGATATGGTGTAGTATTTTCAATCTCGCTATAGTTTAGTTGATATTTCAAAGAATCTGCCTCATTCTATCAGAAATACACAACATTGACATGTTTTTTTATATTCAATATATTAGAAGTGTGCTTTGTTGCTTATTATAGGTCATTATGCATTTAAAATGTTCGCGAGTATCGTGGAAATGTACAAAAACCCTATTGTGGCGTCATCTGACGAAAAGAGCGGAGAACTATACTAGAGCATGTAATCGCCAGACCAGCAGGCGGCAGCAGAGTGGTCAAAAGACAATCTCGTAGTAGTAGGTCTACTTGGATGTTGAGTAGCCACCCTTGTGGTTGTAATTACCTAGACTAGTTGACCCTGCCGGCCTGGTCAAGTGAAATTAGTAAGGAGACCGCACATTAACGTGCTCCACAGTCTTTAGACAGTTAAGACTATAGTCAAGACCGGAGAATTTGGCGAGACGCCCCTCTGGGAGGTCATAATCCTCAATGTTAGGTGTTAGCTCATTGACATCAGATACCATCACCTCACACCATATAAACAACCCATTTAAAATGTTCATTTTAAGAGCAACTCACCCTATTCTGACAAAATCCTATTAGCCGGTAACCTCTGTATAAACCATACTGCAAACATCTGCTACTTCGAGCGTCTGCCTCGTGACTGATAGTGTACAACAAGACGAAGTGGGCAGAGATAAAAAAAATTGAGGCTCTTTATATAGCCGAGAGAGCGGCTAATCTGGATGTTCTAAGCTTGTTTTCACCTATAGCTCCACCCTCTTCCAGAGAGGAATCAAATCACTTTTCACCTGGACCCTTCCACCCCTAATCCATCAGCATGAAAAGAGAGATAACAAGTGTAACGTGCGCTACATGTATATGGGATTATAGCTGGTGAAGAGATAAAGCCAGGTCAACTGTGTATACAAAGACTACAGGGGGCGATTAACGACAGGTGTGACGCGCCAGCCCGTGGACGGATTATCTTCTAAGCTGACGCTTATTCAACTAGCCAGCCGCCGTCCGCTCCACTCACTGCGGCAAGAGGAAGTGCTTTTGTTTTACACTTGAGTCGCTAACCACATGGACTCGTCTCTACCTCACAGACAGACATGCGCCCCCTGTAGCTTTTTTTTTTTTTTTTTTGTATACACACTCTAATCTCATAACCCCCTGATCCGTTATACAGGTAACGGGTATCCTTTTTTTTAGAAATAGCTGCCAGTCAGCCTGCGGCAGCTGAAAACGCCGGTAAGTAGCTTAGCTCTAGAAGCAAGAAGGCGTATATAAGGAGGCTGACACGTGTATAGGCGCCTTATAAGTCGGCAGGGGGTAAATACTAGTGAAAAAGGAAGGCCGGTGTGCAAGTAGCTTTTCTAACAGACACGTGTGTGCACTAAGCTGCTTAAGTCTAAACCCGCCCGCAGTAGTCAGGCGGCATGTGAAAACTTACTTAACAGATCTCTTAAATTGAGTAGAGCCTCTGTACTGAGAGAGTCTTTTCAGCCGTTTAAGAGGCTTATCTAGGACAGGGTACATAAGGAGTGAAACGCCGCTCTCACCCATCACACTTTCTCGACCCGCCCTTCATCATCGTAGCATCGACCACTCTACGCTCGCTCAGCATGTCATGAGGGTTATTTCTACTTTTACAGCTTCTTTTCTCATCGAAGTGTCGAAGCTACAGAGCATCGAAACTCTCCAAATGAGTCCAAGAAAGAAAAAGCAACTCCCACTTGAAGCAGGAAGAGAAACAAAGCCCTATGATGCATGTGAGGTAAAGAAACATTGGAAGGACGTCACCAAGGAGCAATGGATAGAAGCATGCTTCAACTTCATCGGAATGGAAGTAGTTTCATTTGGACAGAGGGAGAAGATTTTGTTGGAGCTATTTTTCTTAGCTCCGCATGCTTGGCCTGACTGTGGTGAAATTCCTTTAGGTCTTTGTTCAGTCTTCACCATACAAGTTATCAGGTCCTTTAAGGAGCTTCGATATATGCAAAGCACTCAGGAGGAGGAGATTGTTCAGAAAATGACGGAATTCGAAACAGGAGAAGACACAATATGGTGCGAGGAGACGACATATACGGACGATGATCTGGAGTACATCACTTGTAGCCCGTTGGACCATTATGTTAAAGACTTTGAGGACATGCTACACAGCACTGCGATGAACTCGAAAGAGAGATCCCTTATTGCACAGAAAGAGGCCAAAGCTGTGTTGGAAAAGCTCAAGTTTGGTCAAGGATTCACTCTTCAAAGCAGCTGTGTGAGTGTGATAAAAGGTCTTGTGTTGAAACATCCAGACATGAAGTTTTCGCGTGCTGTCGACACACTTCCTTTGCCTGAACTGATGATGAACATGATCGACCCCATCGTACCAACACGTTTCGACTCTGCCAATTGTCCCATGTATAAAATGGTTTCAAGTTATGCCCGTGGCCGATGGCTAAACGATCCACTGAAGTCAGAAAACCTCCTTGATTTAATGAACTGACTAAATGTATTTTCTCATACTAGTATTAGTAGCATTAGCATTAGCATTAGTAATAGCGGCTACTCAGTCTCGTGCAGCACAAGCAGCAGCATCTGGCAGCGGCATCCGTGACATCGTCAGCAGCAGCAGCGGCTGCACAAGCAGCACAAGCAGCATCCGTGACATCGTCAGCAGCTGCAGCAGCTGCACGAGCAGCACAAGCAGCCAGCAGCTGCTGCAGCAGCTGCAAGAGCAGCACTAGCAGTAGCATCTGTCAGCGGCATCCGTGACATCGTCAGCAGCAGCAGCAGCAGCAGCAGCATCTGTCAACAGCATCCGTGACATCGTCAGCAACTGCAGCAGCTGCTGCTGCTGCTGCAGCTGCAGCAGCTGCACGAGCAGCACAAGCAGCAGCACCGACAGCAGCAGCAGCAGCAACAGCAGCAGCAGCGGCGGTGTGGACCGCTAAATTCGAGATGAAGCCTAGTGACATTTGACATGAAGCTTGAAAAACATAGTGACAGGTGACATGAGCAATTCTTAAAATCGACATGAGATATGAGCATAATTAAGCGACATCGACATGCGCCATGGCTATTTTTTTTTAAGACAAACGCCATAGCCTCCTCATCCAGACCTCCACTAGTAGGGCTCTATAAGCGCAAGCTTTGCCTTAAGAGAGCTGTAGCTGTGAACCCTCCCCTCCCCTCGTGCACACAGGCGAATATCAGAGTCAGCCAATGGCGCCAATACTACTCTCATACAAGGGTCAGGCGCTGCTGGACTATAATAGATGGGTCAAGGACCGTTCTACTGAGGGTCAGGCAGGCTAGGTCGGACATTCAATGACAGGCTGGCCTTTGGCAAACTTGCTTGAAAGTCTGGCCAGCATTGACAGACTGTGGCATAAGGATCCAGCATGGTCAGACTTTCAAGCAAGTTTGCCAAAGTCCAGCCTGTTATTGAATGTCCGGCCTAGCCTGACCCTCAGTAGAATGGTCCTTGACCCATCTATTATAGTCCAGCAGTGCCTGACCCTTGTCTAAGAGTGGTTTAGGCGCCATTGGGTGACTCTGATATTTGCCTCTGTGTAAGATGAGAAAAGGGGGGCTGTCGCTGACCAAATGGCTGTAAAACAGGGGGCTGTTGAAGGCCTATATTTCAAGCCCAGAAAACTGTAATTAGCTTTCCAAGTTGTTTATTTAACAATATCTTGGCCTAGCAAGAAGCTGTCAGATGACATCTAAGAAAAATGTAAACTGTTAATTGATCAAGAGAGCTCGCCTCTCTGCCCTCTAAAAGAGAAGGCAGAGAGCGAGTCTTACTCTTAAAAACCCTTCCCCCCCTCCCCCCTCCCCCCCTCCCATGCATCTTAAAGAGTGCCCCCCAGAGTGCCCCTCCCCCCCCTAAAAAGAAAGAGCCACATTTTTAAAATATTTTTTAGCAAGCTTTCAGCTTGCTTTTTCTTTTTAAAATTTATTTATCCATAAAAATCTCAAGTGACTTATTTGAAATTCGCGCCAACCTAGTAGTCACGTGACCCCCTTAAGTAGGTCACTTCCAGTCACGTGACCTATTTGAATTTCCCGCCAACATGGTGGTCACGTGACCCTCTTAAGTAGGTCACTTCCGGTCACGTGACCTATTTGAATTTCCCGCCCAAAGGTCACGTGACCGGAAGTAGGTCACTTCCGGTCACGTGACCTATTTGAATTTCCCGCCAAAAGGGAGGCCTCTCATTGGCTGCTTTTGAATTTCCCGCCAAAAGGGAGGCCTCTGATTGGCTGCATGTCGATTGAGTAATAAACAGTAGTTAACCATAGTCCCGTTCCGATACATACTATACTACTCATATATATATATATATATAATATATATATATATATATATATATATATATATAGAGAGAGAGAGAGAGAGAGAGAGAGAGAGAGAGAGAGAGAGAGAGAGAGAGAGAGAGCTAGAGCTAGAGCTAGAGCTAGAGCTAGAGCTAGAGCTAGAGCTAGAGCTAGAGCTAGAGCTAGAGCTAGAGCTAGAGATAGAGATAGAGATAGAGATAGAGATAGAGATAGAGATAGAGATAGAGATAGAGATAGAGATAGAGATAGAGATAGAGATAGAGATATATATCTATCTATTTATTTATTATAGATATGGCATATATAGCGAGAACGTGCACCTGTATGTTCATCTACTCGTTATATCATCATTATTATAGGCTTAATTGCCTACTATTAACTCTGCTCATCGGGAATCTGCTGGAAATCAGTCTACCAGGCAATACATTCCTACCAGGATAAATAAAGGAAATTCAGATCAAATCAAATCAAATTTAGAATGGTTGTTATGACTATATATAGTCTATAAGTCCCACTGTGTCCAAGCTCTTATTGTCCTTAGTCATATGTAGGCCCTATGTACTCGATTTAGTACGTGGACTCCCGATGACATTGAACCTTGCCACAGACAGATGGTATAACACACTCTCCATGTGTAATAAAGAGGGGACAAACAAACAACTTATCTACACTCTCCTACACTACAGTAGGTGGTATACCTCTCTATGCTGAATGCTCCATGGATCCTATGCTGGGAGAGCTACAGATGCCAGAATACCGTGCTTTCGCGATTAAGTGCTGGGGCGCTCTTCAATTTGGCGGGGCTCTTACACAGGCGCGTATACAAGACAGGCGCTTATTCAAGCTCGTGATTTTAGTTTAAGAAACATTTGGGTGCCCCTATACCCCCGGCGCTTATTCAAGACCGGCGCTCTTTCAAAATCAGGTGCTTTATCGCGACGGTACGGTATAGGGCCTACCTACACCGGTACCCTGTAGAAGAGCTCGTGTCTCTGTTAGAGGAATTAAACTGTATATATCACCATATGTGATTATCGATGGCCTTTGGATCCTTATAAATAGAGCGGCCTTTGCACCTTATTTGCACCTGTGCCAGGCTGTGGTAAAAAACAATGACACCAGGAAGGGCCGTCTTGTTGTGTATTGGACTTTAGGCTTGTGGCAGGTTGGATACACATTTCAGCCCCCCCCCCCCCCCCAGCCCCCAGAAGGGGTCTCCGTCACTAGGAGATAGGGATAAGTGGATAATTTATGCTTCTCAAAATCAAAAGAAAATACGAGCCATGATGGGAACGTTCACAAGTGACGTTAGGAACTGCTCTATTTTAAAAAACAGGGGATGGGGAGGTGGGGAGAGAGAATTTGGCGCCTCTTGGGTGAGGGGTAAAAAACAGTTCACCCGTTTTCGGTGAAAAAAAACGTGATTTAGGTAGGCCTATGCCTACTCCATTTTGGGGGCTTCCATAATGGCATAAAGTATATACGCACGAAGGGGGTCGGGGTCTATTTTCTGAAAATCTTTGCGTACATCAACCCTATATTTTAATGTAGGCCTACACACGAACTTTAGTGGGGTGTCAATTTCTGGAGAAAATGTGCGTACATTAGAAAATTATGGAGGCCCCCTTTTGTGTACGTCAAAGGGTGGGCACGTGTGTGTGTGGGTGGTGTGTGTGTCGGGGTGGGATGGGGCCGGGGAGCAGTGAAAGTGTATAGGCCTATCCAGGTAATGGTCCAGCTATTTTTAGAATGTGCAGGTGTTTATCTCGTCCAGGGGGTCTAGATGGGGGGTCCCCATGTCGCCTGTCGATTTTAAGAAATGCTCATGTCATTTGTCAGTATCTTTGTATTTCTCCTGTCATTTGTCACTAGGCTCCATGTCGCCTGTCGATTTTAAGAAAAGGCCATGTCCCTTGTCAATATCTTTAAATTTCTCCTGTCATTTGTCACTAGGTCCCATGTCGTCTGTCGATTTTAAGAAAAGGCCATGTCGCCCTGTCGATTTTAGGGGTCTACACCCATCGTCCACGTCCATTCATATAGGTATTTAGATAAATTTGATCAAGTCTTGGATTCCTTCCTGGTATTGTGACTCTGCTTGACGACATGTGTAGGGATAGGCCATGAACCTATATAAGTAGGCCTACATAGGCCTATAACTTTAAGCCCATGTGAATGTTTCGTGATAATAAATTTAAAGTAGGCCTATCATTGTCTTTGGTACTCACGTTGTTTGTCCTGCGTGTCATGATATGGGTGCTGTAGTAGGCCCTAGCACACATAGAATTTTTATCCCATAAGTCCGTTTGAAGATTGAGAAGCTCAAAAAGAATAGTTTTGTGCCATTTTCATTCCATGCCCAGCAATAGCTACAGCAATGCTACACAAAAAGGAATTTTCTTGAAGGGGACATCAATTCTGGTCAGATTGGTGTGTGTTACATATAATTTTAGCATAGTTGTGACAAATAGGACTAAAAATGTGTTCAGCGGAATTATCCTGAAACCGATATGGCGACATGAGCATTTCTTAAGATCGACACGGGACATGGGGACCCCCCCATCAAGGGCCCCAATTTATATGGCACATTCCTCAGCAAGAACAATGCCATGAGCCATTTTGTAAACTAATGAGCCAGCATATATAGTCCCGACAAAAAAAACTCCTTAATAAATGAATTTCCCAAAATATAAAATAGAGCCTTTAGGCCTACATCCTAGCGGCAGTAGGGGGGCCTAAGGGCAGTAAGGCACGCCACGCATACGGTAGCCTAGGCCGACAGGTGCATGAATGCAGCCTTGCCAACTCAGGCTCAGGACAGGTGCATGAATGCAGCCTTGCCAACTCAGGCTCAGGACAGGTGCATGAATCATTGAATGCAGCCGTGTCAGGCTGCCAGCATGTATTAGCCTATGCACCGAGGTTACGCATCATTGATCTGTGATCCCGGTGATTATACGGGGTTGATACACTCATGATTAAGATTCAGCATCTGATTCGCCAGTGATCAGGGTTAAAAACGAAAGGGTTAATTTCGCACCAGCTGATTATTGTGACGTCAGTGCACCTGTTGACCCTGATAACCCGTATGTAGGTCACGTCACTATGACGACATATTCCCAGGGACGTCGCTACGGTACTCGTCTCCTCAACGACGTTGAAATTTGTCATCGGCCACACTGATTCAGTGAACAACATTTTAGAACTGTGTGACGGTAGGCCTAAGTATTGCTCTCTGACGTAAGTAGGCCGCCTGGCCCCATTTCTTTATCTCACTTGGTCCACCCGGCATTACCACCCACGCCTACCCCTGCAGAAAATGATCATGCCGCTCGCTCTTCAATAACAACTTCCAGCAGGCCAACGCGCGAATAAAATACTTGCTGTGCTCTAATGGTGTCGTATGAAACACTGTACAGAGAGAACCCAGGATAGGGGAGTATATGTGGACAGAGAATATTTTTTGAGCAGGCTTTGAAAGGGGGAAACCCCTCTCCCTCCGCCCCCCTTCCCCTACTGACAGTACTGTTGTGGAGTGCGGCAGGCGGGAGGTGTAGGGAGGGCGATCTGTGCCCTGAGTCACCCCGGCCAGCAGGGCCGCCCGGCCCGTCACAAACAACTCCCTCCAGGGGCACGACCCCCCTCCCCCACCCACCACCACTGCATGCCGGCCTGGGAGGAGGCATGCTGCTGTGTGTTCCCACTACAGTGCTACAGGCCACACACACCACTGACCAGTCAGCCCTCTGAGGTGCTACCATGTAGGAGAGGCCAGCACCACATCTGTAATAGGACTCACAGGGAGGACGACTTTGGAAGACCCTTTCAGATTGTTGTTGACAGTTTGAGGTGGTGAGCTACAACAAAGTTTGCATACATTGTGTGTGAATCACCTGAGGACTGCAACTTGTGACTAGACAGAGCTGCAGCGGCGACCAGAGGCGTGGGAGGAGTTAGCAGGCCACAGTAGGATGTGTGAATGGTGTTGTTTACATGTAGGAGAGCACTAGTTGGCAGTGGTAGCCGTTTCCTCTACCATTCCGAGGAGTACCATCACCAGATGCACATCACAGTTGTTTACACCTACTCTATTGATCAACCTTTTCACACATATCTACAAGAAAGAGATATACCATCAATGAAGCATTCTACAAATATAGAGATTCGCCAGCCAAAGTTAGGATTGATCATTACATTGGCTCTAAAACCGTGATATTATAACTTCATCTAGGACATTTCCCATTTGACACATCTAGACCTTGGATACCAATGGTATTGTGATATCAATTTTGCCATTATTTATCGAGGACATACTATGTTATTGAACATGGTATTCTCAACTGACACTTGGCGTTATACTGAAGGGTATGAATACGGGCATCTGCCCACTGCACAAGGGGGAAGTCTGGACCAGGAATCCCCACCACCCCTACACCATCATGGCCATGCCACAGGTCAGTGTCAAGGAGTATTAATGAGAAGGGGAGGGGTTAAATTTTATTAATAACAGTAAAATGGAAAGAAATAGACATGTTTGATTCAATTTAAATTGAGTATGGGTACTTTTGGATGAAAGTTTTGGATATAAGAAACATACAGGTACCATATACATACATGTGTGTATTACACTTTGGCATATTATATATATATACGGTACTAGAAGATATTATGTAGCCTACATAGTCATATAGGGGTGACAATGAAAACCTATTATTGTTAACCCGTTCATGTTTGAATTTTGCTGTTTGCAACAATTGGTAGTGTCTGATTTCATGTAAGAACTGGGTTGAATCTATGCGATGAGTTTGCAAAAATATGTATTACATGTCAGCTTGTTGAATAACAACATTCCTATTGATGCACAGTAGAATGTTCTTATCACATTTGGTTGGTGATTTCGCAGATAAAACAAACTTAAATCAACATTTTACAGTGGCACAGCTAGTATACATCTATGACTACTAGAGTTCTAAAATGTCAATAACGTTTATCATTTCGATGCTATACAAGGGAGGAAGGAGACAGACCCCGACATCTAGAGGGGGGGTTGGGGGTGGGTTGGTGGTAAACACTTTTTGATCCCTCTTAGGGGGATGTTATTTAATACCACTTCCACTTCCTTCGATACATTATGTGTATTAAAGAGATGGGTGTAATCATCGAAATGGTAGTCAACCGTTCAGCTATGACATCCAACAAACTTGTATAAGACAGAACATGTTCATCTAAAGAAATTAAATTCATGGATATTATTTTACTGGACAATTCACAGCAGATTTATTGAAATGTATTCGCACATGCAATTATTGTTACATCACTGCATCATTTGTGTTATCTGATTTGGTACTCATAATATATTTAGGCACATACCCGGTATTTACTTGTCCTAGAATCGAACTTGTTTGTGCACCAAGACCAAGTTCAAGAACATGCCAACAGATGGTTGGGTCAGTCATCTGGGAGATATTAAATCAAAATTAAGGGAGGGGGGAGGGGTAGTGGTGTAAACAAGTAAAGGCATGCTGTTGATGGGGCTGGGGGGGGGATAATTTTCAGCAATTATTTCTGTATGGAGGTGATATGGCCTGTTAAATCAGTAAGGCAACAAGCCCATTCTGACCTGATGCAGAATTAAATATGTTTACCAACCTCCCCGTCGGCTCAGGGACAGGGTCAGGGAAAGTGATGGAGAAGGGTGGGGGGAGAAAATCAATACCGAGTTGAATAAGGGAGGCGTGAAGTAAACAAGTCCATCAGGCCCTTAGTACTGCACTCACCGGGGCCGGCTGTAGGGGATGGACTGTTTGCATGTGTACCTGTTATAGTGGGACCAACACAAGGCAGAGACATACTCATTTAAGAGACATTTCCAGAGAACAAAGAGTCATAAATGTCTTCATATATGTTGGCTTTGGAAGAGGCAAATTGGGTTACTTTTGCGGTAATAATGCAGGTATCAAGGTCAAAGCTAATGAATGGTAGAATTCAGGATATGAACTCGGTGAGTGGAAGGGACCAAGGGTTCTAGTCCATGCCTTTATGTTCGTGTGAAAGAGATACATGATGGGCTAGGAATTGGGGGGGAAAAGGACAAAAGAAAAGAAAAAGTAGACCTTCCGGCATATAGGCATAGATTCAGATGAACTCAAGCATATACTCATGGGAGTTAACCTAAGATTTATGAAACAGAAGTTTGGGATATTGGAATATACTTGTGTACTTAAAAATAAATTCTGGCGAGAATATAGACTAGAGAAAGTAAACCATGAAACGAAGCAGATGTTTCAGTACACATGATCATGACTCGCTGTCCTCAGATCGTCTTATACAGGTCTCTCGTCAGAACTCACAAACAACAGGCGGTTAGCCTGGCAAGGCGCCAGAGGCAACCAACCGACCAATGACTAATTATTTGTTGTACTCTTATTTCTACCACTTGTTTACATCAATCACACTTTCCCCTAAACCTACCCCATTACGACTCGCCAAATTAAAAATCACTCCATCTCATTTTCCCTTTGTGTCATTAGGTAACATCATGGCAACACACACGGCCTCTAACGCCATCAGTTTAAAGAAAAAGCTAAAATTTAAATGTTGTCTGCTCCAGAACATTTTCGCGTTCGCCGCACTCATCGACCAGTGGGCTAAATATATAGGGACGACAGCCATTGAACAATCAGTTGTTTACTCCATGTCCTTTTACCCCAGGGGATCTCCAGATTTCCTGGGAACTCCTGTTGTATTTAAGTTCCTGTTTTCTCCTTTGGGCTAACTGCCTGACACAAATGTGTTCCTAGGAAATGGAGTCACATGTCCATTGTGTAATCTGTGTAGGACTGTTTGAGAACGGTCAGGCAAGAAAAGATGAAAGGCAGAAAATTACGTCGACAATTGTGGTTCTTAAACTGTGTTTTGACTCAAGGTTGCTGAAAGTTTTCAAATATCTTAACTCTACATCCATATAATCTTACAGGGAACGTTCCATATTTTGTTGCAACGGAGTGGTTATGTCAAAAAGAAAGCGTTTCATATTACAGTTGGGAATTTGCAGGTGGCCTAAATGATATTGCCCTGGTTTTAGTGTCCTGAAACTTTAGGTACGAATGGAGTTTACTATTTCTTGGCCTTGTGGCCAACCTATTGTAATGTATTTACGTATTAACTTGTGGTCCCACTGCGTCGTAACACAAAACCATCCCAACTGGGGGGCAGAATATGGGAAAAAGCTGGTGAAAAAGAGAAGAAAATGGGCCTACATTGTTTGTAGCCATGTTGTAACTATCTCGACACACCCACCACTCTGTGAAATGATGTAGTCAGTCCAAATCTTGCGGCCGCCAGTTTTACGGCTGGTAGTAAAACTGATCATTCACGTCACACATTGATAAAACACAGGCCAAACTGAATGAAATAAAAGGCAGCGGAAAAACAGGGATTCCAAAGGAATTCATAATGAAGATCATTAAGGAAACAAAGCAGGAATGATCATTGATTGGATAGAACAAAGGATAGTTTTTCTTGCTGTTGGTTTAATAACTACCTGGGGGTGAGACTGTCAATGAGACTTTTCAACGGTTTTCACATTATTTGAGGAAAATAGCCATTTTAAGACATTGCGATAAGAAAAATGTTCTGTATACACCAATGGCATTGTTATCTGAATGTGTACTGCAGTAGGCCCTCATAATATGGGAAAGTGAAACCAGACTCTAATTAAGTCATACCAGATTCTATCATATTAGGTATATATTACTTTCCCCAACGTACATCCCGTAGATACTTCGCTTTATTAGTCATTGAATGGATCCTGCCCAACCATTTTATTTATAGGAACCACATACTAACTATACATGTTTACAGGCTATATGTTGTCCAATGTTTTCCTGAGTCGCAGTACGTTTTGTCCCTAGCAGTACACACGATGATAAGAGACATGATTCTGGGAGTTTCTAGGCACGGGGTAATTTATCACGGTAACATCCCGGATCCTGGTAGTAGCACGTGTAGTCGCACCACGTCTCTGCGTAAACAACCCCTTAGGATCCTCTCCTCCCCACCCACCCTCACCCTCCTACCCACCCACCCACCCCGCTCCCCCTGTGCCCCCCCCCCCCCTCTGTCCTTGCCCTGACCAGCTCACCCTACGTCACCACAACAAGAGTCCATGTGTGAGTTTGACAACAGAAAGGCCACTTGTACTGCAAGTAGTAGTATAGCTTCGTCTCAGTAAACACGGTGTGTTGTGTAGGGGTGTGTCCTATTGATGCCTGCACCACACCTGTCCGCACCACCCCCCCCCCCCCCCCACCCCGGGGTATAGGTACAGGTAGGGCGTACTGGAGGAGCGCATTATTACAGAAAGGGACGTTTATAGGAAGGCAGCACACTACGTGTACACCATCTAATCGGCCGCCATGAGGACATGCTTCCATGTTTATACCATTGGAGTGAATGATGAGGATGGCAGGGGTTGGGGAGGTGGGGGGGGGGGGGGCTGTAGCTAGAATGATCCATGTGGACGGCTGTTATATAATTAAAGCCGTGGTACGGGAGCTGAATCATGTTG